>JAVUPR010000223.1:402500-1095000 GCA_036785695.1 Gentiana straminea
AGAAACATTAGAATTCTGAATGTTAGTACTGGGAAAAGAGCATTCCGTCATATATGGAATAGGAAAAGAGTGCTTCTGAGTTGACCATTGTATTTTCATAGTAATGGATGGAAAGATATCCTCATGGAAAACAACATTTCTTGTAACAAAAATGTCCCTAGTGTGGACATCTAACAAGGTATATCCTTTTTGATTTTGAGCATGCCATAGATTGATGCATGTTCTTGCCCTAGCATTAAATTTTGTCCTGCCATGAGGCATGGTAGTAGAAAAAACAAGGCATCCAAAAACTTTAAGTTCAGAATAATTAGGCATTTTGCTGTGTAACAGAAAGTAAAGGGATTGATTATTCAAAACAGGAGTAGGTAGCATGTTTATGAGATGAACAACATGAAGAACACAATATCCCCACATATTTATAGGTAATTGAGCTTGAAATTTTAAAGCCCTGGCAACATTGAGTATATGTTGATGTTTTTTTTCTACAATACCATTCTGTTGAGGTGTGTCAACACAGCTGGTTTGATGTACAATGCCTTTTTCTGTATAGAAATCAGTGTGGTTAAACTCAGGACCATTGTCAGACCTTATTATTTTCATAGAATAACCAAACTGATTTAGTGCATAAAAATAAAAGGCAATAATAACAGATCTGACTTCACTCTTAGCTTGCAACAAAAAAATCCATGTATATCTGGTACAATCATCTACCACTGTCAAGAAATAGGACTGATTTTGGACAGTAGGGTGTCTATAAGGACCCCAGATATCCATGTGTATAAGATCAAAAGGAACAACAATAGTGGATGTACTTAAAGGGAAAGAAAGTTTCTTTTGTTTTGCTAATGGACAAGCAAAACAAGTGGAATCTTTACATATAGAAATGTCTGGACAAACATCATATAGTAGGTCTAGTCTAGTATGAGATAAATGCCATAGTCTATAATGCCATAACAAGCCTTTTGGGATCTTATCACATAATGGAACACAAGCAGCTACAATAGGTACATAAGGTTGATCAGACTTCAAAATATAAATTCCTTGTTGTTGTTTAGCTAATCCAATCACCCTCCCAGACAGCTTGTCCTGTAACACACATTCAGTGTCAACAAATACAGCAGAGACACCAGAGTGTCTAGTTAATCTGTTAATAGACAACAGATTATATTTAAAACCTGGAACACAAAGAACTTGTGATAAATCTAGGTGTGCATGACTCTTACCGTGCCTATGGAAGTAATAGGTAAGTCTTGACCACTAGGAAGTGTAACAGAAACACCAGACACCTTTTTACTAGTCATGAACAAGTCATGACTGCAAATGATGTGATCTGTGGCTCCTGAATCCACAACCCACTGGATAGAGATACTACCTTGAACATCTATAAGATCAATTTTGAAATTGGTAGTGAATGCAGTGACTTGATTAGCAGCATGCTGAACTGGATCGCTTATAGATTCCATCATCTGCATCAACTGTGAAACCTGATTTTGAAGCACAACAATCTGGGACTGATTAGATTCTTGAGAACCACAAGTAAGTGACAGGTCTTGACCATCTTCTTGTTGTACCATATTAGCCTTAGGTCTGCTCTTAAAACCTGGTGGGAAACCGTGTTTTTTATAGCATTGATCAACACTATGACCATTGTAGCCACAAAATGAACACTGTAAATTTTTCTTTGCCCCTGTACCAGCCTGTCCTGGCCTTTTGAAACTTGTATAACCACCACCAGATCCTGAAAACCTTTGATTGTTAGTAGCATTAGCAACTTGGCCAGAAAACCCCTGCGGTTCTTTTGATTGTACTGCCAAAGCCAATGCCTCTGAATTTTGTGGATGTCCCATGACATACATAGCTTGTCTCTCAAACTTTATTGCCATGTAAAAAGCTTGTTGCAAGGTAGGTAATGACGTGGCCAAGTAAATTTGTGATCTAACAGGAGCAAAAAAATCATTGAGACCCTTCATGAACCTTATAACATAATCTGCCTCAATATAATCAGTCAATTTCTTGCTGATATTGCATTTGCAAGGTTGTCCACACTCACAAACTGGAATCGGTTTCAACACCATGACTTCATCCCATTTAGCTTTCAACTTTGTAAAATAGGAAACAACTGACATGGAACCTTGCTTGATGGTACTAACATCTTCTAGTAAATCTAAAACTCTGAAATAATCCTCATTTGAGAATCTGAATTCAAGATCTACCCAGATGTCTCTTGCTGATTTAATCCACATGATACTTTGGCCTATATCCGGAATAACAGGTTTAATGATCCAAGTCATTACTACGGTATTACACAAACTCCAAACCTTGTAAAGCTCATCATTAGGAGCAGGTTTTTCGATCGAGCCATCTACAAAACCAAGTTTATTCTTGGTTTCCAGAATCATTAACATCGACCTCGACCAAGAATGGTAATTATGAGCATCTAAAGGAGGAGAAACCAGAGGAATAGAAGCGTTTTCGTTTGGATATAATAGAATTGACTAGAAGTACTTATCTCTGGACCCCTGGCTTCATTGATGATAGCAGCGTTGGACGTTTGAGTTGTTGCCATCGCAAGAAGTGTGAAAAACGCAGAAAAAACCGCAAAATGCTCTCAAGAATTTTGCAAGAAAAACGAAGATTGCTCTCAAGAATCTTCTGTAAAACAAGAAATCGCAGCACTCAGAAGCGTTTATGATTGCTCTCTGATACCATGAAGAAATTATTACTCCATTAAAGATGGAAGTAATCACAGAATTTCAAACAAAACAAAAGCGGGAAAACATGAACAAAGGAAAATGGAGAAGATGAACATTCAATTCATTGATTTGTTTCAATTGATTGTTACAGCTGCATTGTTCCTAGCATATATAGCCTACCGACTTAATCAACTAATGAGACGGTTACAATCCACTCAATTCTGTTGTAACTGCCTTCAACCATATGCCTGAACCGAAACTTGTTTAATATTCATTTCAAAGGGATTTGAGTTGTTTTATTTTCATCACTACCACCACCGGCCGTATACATCGGGAAAGAGGAGGTATGATATGATTAACATAACAGCAAAATGAAAATGTAATAAATTAATTAACCTTAATAAAATGCCCCGGTAGAAATTTCATTAATCTTAACATCGTTTGTGAAAAAATGTGTTGGGAGATGGAGTGGGTGAGGGAAACAGAAAGAGAGGAAGTTAAACAGAGAGGGATGATATGAACGAGTTTAAGGATAATTATGTCATCTAATCTAATAAGAAGAGACCCAAAATGCACCATATGCTTACACGTCGCCTATTTCTCCAATTCTTGCCTTCCTCTCTGCTGACACGTGGCACGTTGGTAGCTTGACACGTGTCGACATATTCCTATTTAAAAAATAAACCCTTTTGCATATTCATGTATAAAAAAATATATTAAAAATACAAAATATCTTCTTCATCTAATCTAATTATACCTACTACTATTACTATACAACCCTTTTTATTACACCATAAATAAAAAGAAACCACTCAGCCTCACCATAAATAAAAAGAAATAAATATTCTTCATCATTTTTATGAATATTGAGGTTCCATGAAAAGAATTTTTTTTTATAATAAATATATATGTTTATTGTGCTATTGTCGTATTGTTATTACTACACTCGAAATCATATTTATTACACTTAAACTCATACTTATACTTGAAATCATACTTCACTTAATAATAGTATCTATTCTATATAGCATTAATATATATACGCTTGTCATATACTATCATTTATTATATTTGAAATCATATTTATTACACTCGTTCTCATACTTATATTCGAATTCATTCTTCTCTTCGTAGAAAAATAAGTATGAATTCGAATATAAGTATGAACAAGTATAATAAATATAGTATATGGTTGCTTTGATAGTTATTTCCTATTATATTATACGTATAATAATATGAACAAGTTTGTTTATATGGTTGTTTTGATAGTCAAAAAATTAGAAAAATTAATCAAAAAATCACATCGATAGTTGTCTTCGTTCTTCAATGTATCTTATATTAATGGGTATGATGGAGTAAATGTCCACTAGATTGAATAAAAATTGATGTATTTAACATCAATTATATAGCATGGTGTTCGTATTATTGTTTATGATATAACTCGTATTAATTCATATATATGAAAACTTGTATTCTTCATTTATACGCTTCATGATATGTCTTCTGTGGTATGAATGGATTTTTTTAGTATTTATTATAATCTTATGTGTTATGTAAACATATAATTATAGTACATTAGTATTTATTATAATTTTTGTTCATTATCGTTGACATATATACGATGATCAAGTCATTATATAGTTATAATTATTACAGTTTTGTTGTGTCAGTGACATATATATGATGATCAAGTCATTATATATATATAAAGGGTAAAATAAAATAGGGTACGTGTTTTTATTGAAGGAGGGGGGGGGGGGGGGGGGGGGGGAATGGTGGTTAAAGCCAGCTGTATACGGTGGACGGTGGGTGTATAGGATTGAAACGGTGGGTAGTGGAAGGATTTTCGGCCTTTCATTTCACAAGATAATAGCCAAAGAAGAAGAATATGGAGTTAGGGTGGAGTTTTAGTCAATTCTATTCCTCTCAATCATGTCGTTCTTCGGGGATATTTGGTATATAGGATATGAATCTAAAATATTCAGCCTCCAAATTGTCAGAATTTGCCTTTGGACCGCTGTATTTTCCATGGAATTGAAAAAAAATGACAACTTTTCCAAGTTTATCCACCGGGTATTTTCATCCATTGAAAGATGACAGCTTCTTCAGATTTATTTGTTGGATTCAAGAGAGAAAGATTGATTTGTGTTATTACACACCAGATTAAGAAGTGTAAAGTAATTATATGCGGGTAAAGGCTTCTCTTTTTTTTTTCTTATACATGCAGATTTCTTTTGACTATATAAACCAATTGCATACAACTTCTGTCTCTTACCGTTCTGTTCTTCTGTTGCAGAGGCAAAAAAAAAAATCTGCTTATGATCCTCAACTATTTGTAAACTTCATTCTTTCTTCGTCTTCTGTCATAAATGGTGTATTCAGTCTGTTTTCTTTCCATTTGTGTGTGTAACCTTGAGCTTTTATTACATTTCATTCCTTGCATTCAATAGAATGTGCATGTGTTTTCATATTAGTATTAAATGTATATTAGGTTGACTTGACATCTATTCCAAATGAGTATTCTTTTATATGGTTATTATGTATGGGAAAGTCTGCTTTTTAGAGTACTTATTCTTATGAATAGATATATTCTTGGTGCCATTTATGTGTTAAAAGCAGCCTTTAGAAGGTTGGTCTATCTATGAAGGTATATAACTTTTGGTCATAAGTAATCAAATATGACTTGAAAAATAAATTTATGTTAAGCATATCATTCAAGGTAAGATTATAAGTGCTTTGTTCAATATGAAACAGTTAAAAGATTTATTAGGGCAAAATACAGTCATGCTCTTCATCCAAGTCAGTTTGTAAGTTGAGGGTGAGATAAGATGAACTTATTCACGCATTCTGGTACGGAGAAAAGAAGAGCACAAGTTATTTAACTGATTAGTTAATCGGAAAATTATGTTACAGTGCAACTTACTTGTGGTGTATGTTATTATTGTATTGGATGATTTGAATTATCTTCCATCTTCTTTCCTGTTCTGTTTGATTGTGGTTTTAATATTTCTTTTTGTCTAACCGTTCTGTTTGCCTGTATTTTTTTCATATGTTTTGACTAGCCTTGGCTACAGGGAAGAGAAAACGTTTGCTGGGCTCATTCCATGATGTTCAACTGCTCTTATGGCGCTTCAGCAGGTATGCTATGAATAAATTTACTTTTCCAATATTGTTCCCTCCATTCGGTGCTACTTTTGCAATAACAACTTAGTATTATAGGTTCTGCTTATACATTATCCATTGTAGTTCTTTTATTTGAAGAAAAGTTTAGTTGTTTAGTGAGAAAATGAACTCCTTAAATGATGAAACTTCTTCAGACTCATATTGAACATTGGATAATTCTGTAACAAAGAAGGATAAAAGACATATGGCTATTGTCAGATGGAAGCAAAAGAAATATAAACAGACAAGCATTAGAAATAAAAAAACAAAATGAAACTGAAGTAAACAAACAAGGGACTGATTTAAATTTATTCAGATTCACTGGTTCTACCAACTTTGGCATTAATGTTGGTATCCCATCCTCATGTGCCCTTCCAGGAGGGGATTTTGTAGTTGATGCTTTAGTGGATAGTAAATTATATAATCAATCTGATAGGGACACTAAAATAAAAAATTAGAAAGAAAAGTGTATTAAAAGAAGATTAAAAACAACTGCCTCTTTTAAGTTCTTTAAATAGATTTATTCTTTGTGGTATGTCAAAAGAACATTTGTTACAAAACAACAGTGTTTTAGAGCTAGATGATGAAATACAAGAATCATTAGAACAGCCTAGAAAAAGAAAAAAAAAAAAGAAAACTTCCTTAGCTCTCAACTTTCTTCAACCATAGATTTTAATGCAACCGGACAATTGCTTCACTCATGTTGTGCAGCTCCATCATTCTTAAATGACATAACATCTGAATCAAAATCTTCTAATATAATTCTCATCAAATCAATTGTAAACAACCCAGCTATTGAAATTCAAAGTATGAATGTTAAGGATATACAATTATTTGCTTTCTGAATCTGTAATATGCAGCATGTGTGTGTAATGAACCTATAATGTACACCATTATGAACCTATAATATAAAGTATGCAGTGTTCTTTTAGAGCCATAAGACAGGAGCAGAATTCTTAATCTACATATTTTACATTACACACATTTAAGAAATGACAACCTTACGTTCTTTAATCTATGTAACACCATGCTTTGTTCTTTTAAATTAAAGGTTGAACTATTCATTATATTATAACTAAAATTTGTACACAATTTATGTTATATGGCCAACCATTATTAAAGGGAGTAGAAATAACTATATTTGAAAAGAAAAAAAAAGTGCCATGTTTTGTGAAATCCTTCATTACGGATAAGAACTAATTTTGTGGCCCTGGCCATACCGCCAGCCGGGTGAAGTTTTAGTAGTGCAACTTTTCGGATTATTCTGATGCAGGGAGGCTTTAATAGTAGAAGGCTGATACGTGCGAATATCCGGACCACCGCATGAGTTTACGCGCCTACAGTAATTACCATGGTTGATGGGTCAATGCCAAGAAGATACATAGACAAATTTTGATTCCAAAAAATAAAGGATACATACAGAAGAAATTAAGATTTTGAGGGAAAAAAAAACCCAATAAGATAACCTCCAACAAACTCATCATTTTATTTAGTAGTAGAAAAGTATTGAGTAATAAATCTACACTCTAATTAATAGTTCTTCTGTGATGAAACACACGGCGTAACGACGATGGCGACTTCCATATTTTCTTGGACAGCTTTCTGGTTATAAACGACGAGGGTCCCCCCCAACATTGAACACCTCTGAAGATCCATTTCTTCAATTTCGCCAGCTTCCTATTGCCTTTTCCACCACCTGAAATTGAACTTCCTCTTGTTGTGTTCATCTTTGATTTAATGCGATAAGGTTTTTTTTTATTTTTTTTTATTGGTAATGCAATTGTTGACAAGTTTAAGATGAAAATTATGGTTTCGATTGGTCCAGCTCTCAGCTTATGAAGTCGCAAAGTATTCGGGAAATGGGGAAGAAGATGACACGTTGATTTACACGTGTCAAGAAGGTGTTATTTATTTTTATTTTTTTTCTCGCTACGTGGGTTATCTTATCTTATCTTAATTATAATTAGAAAGAAATAAGGATACGTGGACAACAACGAAGGCCGAGGGTGTTCTGGGAGGATGACTCTTGGTTTCCAACTGTATATTTTGAATACAATAAATACAGGTCGATGCTCCTTAAGGTTTGAAAAAATAGGAAAAGGTCTTAGAGGACAGGTTTATATCTTATTTATGGAAAAAGGACAGAAAAGAAATGCAATGGGTGTAAAGGACAGAAAGTAATGTGAGTCCAAATATACCCTTAATGATAATTGGCTTATTTTTATTTTCATAAATGAAATATTTTTCGATTTTATTTAACCAAATTCAGTTATGCCAAATCCCCCTTCGAATAAAAACAAAAACAATCCGTTTTTGCACCGTAAAAAACAACCAAAAAAATTTGCGGAATTGTTGCAAGCAATTTATTCAGCCAAGATATTCATTTGGTTTGGTAAGTAAGATCATTCATACATGTAATGGAAATCTTTACAATTAGCGTATGTAATTCAGTTCGTAGTTGGAGTTTTTTTTATGCGATTGAATCTGTCTGTTTCTGCATTTTTGATTCGCGAATTGTCCATAAACTGATGTAAAAAACTGTAACAATAGTTCAAAATAATGTACGAACGATGAAAAGAATGTAGTATGAATACAGGAAAATGCAGTAAGAATGCACCGAGAGAAGAGGGAAATAAAAAAGATGTAGTGGCAGTCCACAAATTGTAGTGACTGGACACAATGCACATAATTAGAGCCATATTGGTTTAGGGAGGATGCGTTTTTGTTCTTTTTCGAATTATTGCTATCCATTTTTTGCTTGGTTAGTGATGAAATTGGTTATGTTGTTTATAGTCTTTTTGGTTGCAGCAAAGGTATGAATGTTTGTTGGTATGTTATTCAGTTTGGAGGTGGGGTTATTTTGAGACTTTTCAATCTGACTGTTTCTTCATTTTTGATTCGTGAATTGTACATAAACAGATGTAAGAACCTGTAAGAATAGTTCAAAGTAATGTAGTAACCATTTAAATAATGTAGTAACATTATAAGACATGTAGTAACAATGAACGAACTGTAGCTGCAGTCCACGAATTGTAGTGACAATACCCAATGAAGAAAACGAGAGCCATATTGTTTTAGGTAGGATGCGTGTTTGTTATATTTTGAATTATTCCTATCCCTTTTTTGCATTGTTACTGATGAAATTGGTAATATTGTTTATAGTCTTTTTGGTTGTAGCAATGTTGATGCTTATGTGCTCATTCAAGGAGGAGACATGTGTTCTTAGAGTCAATCCCGACGATTCTTTACGTTCAATTCATGATAGGATTTCAAACACTTGGTTTGAATTGAAGCATGTCAATATGAAGCTGTATTATTCATTGCATGATAAACACAAGTGCGTGTTAAGGTCCGATGATGATGTTCGATCAATGACAGAATTGGGTGATTCATATGGAATAAAGAGTGTTGATGTGACTGTTCTCGAAGATGGGGTTATGGGTTCATCTTCGTCATACGTGTCAAGTAATACCCTTGTCGATGATCCATGGAATAGCGACGGTGCAGATGACGTGTTACCGGCTCTTTCAATCACCCAGTCTCGCCCAATTGACCTAGGATGGGATAAGCTTATTTTCATGGAAGGTCAGACATTTGAGGGTGGTGCGGATGCTTTTAGGGACTGTTTATTGAAACAGCCCTTCAAACTCGGTTTCCGTTTCGTTTATACCAAGAATGATGCTAGTAGGATTTCATTTGTTTGTGCTTTGAAAAACCAAACAAATTGTGACTGGAAGGTGCATGCGGTTAAGAGGCCTTCAAATGGACAATTTTATTTAAAGAAATTGTGCAACGTCCATAAATGTGGAACCTCTGCCCGCTCCTTCAAACATTCACGTTTTAGTTCCCGTCTTGTTGCTAAAGAAATTTTAGATACAATCCGTGAGAAGCCAATGACCACACCGTCGGACATCCAACATTCTTGGTCATCTACCCGTCGTCTGAAAATGCCTTATGATGTTGCCAGGGGTGCTGTTAGGAAGGCTAGGGAGATTGTGT
This sequence comes from Gentiana straminea, assembly GCA_036785695.1. Taxonomy (NCBI): domain Eukaryota; kingdom Viridiplantae; phylum Streptophyta; class Magnoliopsida; order Gentianales; family Gentianaceae; genus Gentiana; species Gentiana straminea. The sequence continues at coordinate 412,355 of JAVUPR010000223.1, forward strand.
ATGGAAATGAGCGTGATTCGTTCAATAAGTTACCGGCTTATAAAGACTGTGTGTTGCGCTCAAATCCTGAATCTGATCTAGTCTTGGATGTACATCCTAATTCTAATCGGTTTAAACGAATTTTTATTGCTTTTGCGGCGTGCATCAAGGGGTTTACTTTCTGTCGTCCATTGCTTTATCCGGATGGTGCACATTTGAAGTGCGGTACTAAAGGGCATCTCCGGCGGCTACCGCGAAGGATGGCAATAATGGTACGTGTCCTTCGAACGAAATTTTTTGGAACATTCTTGCAACTTTACACGCATTTTCGTTTTTTTTCTCGTTTTTTTTTTTTTTTTTTTTGCACCTGAACAGAACTTAAGGTGTTTAACCTTCATCGTGATTTATGCTGGGGCAGCAAGGTATCGTGTCTGTTATGTCATGTAGTAACAAGTATAGTAAGTCCTAGTCACCCTGATGTAGTAACACTTGAAGTATTCCCCGTTTTTGCCATCGCAATACCCAACATGTACTTACATATTTTGTCGTCCATCACGTACATAGAAGCGAAGATTTATGTAATCGATTTTGGTGAATTTTCATGTTGGGCAAAGAAAAATAAAAATAATTCCATTTGCAATTTGTATTGACCAACCTAGACACCATTAATTAAGTTGAATATGTCGTTCGTTTTATTGCGTAGAACACATAATGTAGGGATTATATACTTAAATCCATTCGTTATTTTTTTTTATGTCGTCTCGGTTTTTTTATTTCAAGGTTTGTATCCAGTTTGTTACGCGGTAGTTGAATCGAGGACTATGAAAATTGGAGGTGGTTTTTGGAGCAATTGAGTAGAATAATTACGGTAGATCGGGAGATTACCTTCATGATCGATCGGAACATAGTGGTTAATTGTCGCTTTGCCCGAAGTGTTCCCGGAGTCTAACCACTCTTTTTGCATCTACCACTTGAAGTTAAATATGAAGAGCACTTTTAGTGGTAAAAAAGGTGGTGCGGATTTGAGGGACCAGATGGTGGATTTGCTAGTTAAATGCGCATATGCCTCAACTGAAGTGGATTTTCACAAGTATATGGACGCAATGCTTCGTGTTGGAGGGAAACAAGCCAAGGGTTTCTTCGACGGATTGCATCCGGAAAAGTGGGCCAATGCTTATTTCGGGGGATGTCGTTACGGTAACATGGCATCTTCTCGCGCGTCGAATCATTCAATTCGTGGGTGGTTAAGGAACGACATCTTCCGTTGTTTAATATGATTGATGCGATTCGTATTAAAATCATGAAGCAACATGCGCAGTATATGTCATATATAGCGTCCATATTTTTATTTTTTTTTCACCATTATTGTTCACTTCTTATCATTTTTAGTGTCTTGCTCTTACAGATAGGCATGAAATGTGTTCAACCTGGACATCAAAGATTTGTCCTAAAATTGATTCGAAGTTGTACGACTTGATGGAAATAGGACGAAGCTTCAACGTGATTAGTTCCTCACCATACCTTTACGAGGTGTTATCCTCCCCATCGGCGACCGTTAATTTAGAGTGTGGGACTTGCGTTGTAATGAGTGGCAACGTTATGGTTATCCATGTGTTCATGGATTAGCATCATCGTTGTTACTTGGATTTCCGTTATATCAATTTGTTGATCGTGGCTATTTGACCGAGTCATATTCGAACGCTTACCATGACCCCATTTATCCAATACCGCATTCGTATCCGCACGAGAATATTGTAGACGGGATGGAAGTGTTGCCTCCAATCCCGAGGAGGCAGCCTGGTAGGCCACGCAAGAAGCGTTTTAAATCGAGGGGGAGTACTCACGTCCAATTACTTGTGGCCGTTGCGGAAATGAAGGTCATCATAATTGCGTAACGTGTGCGGCCGCGTTGGACAAGTAGTGACATATGAATTATTGGAGTGTGGAAGTTGAGGCTAATAATTTTTGCCTTGTGAATGTTCTAGCACTTTTTGTTTGTTACTTCGACATTTACGTTTTCCATTGCGTGTGTGTTTGTATTACACGTAATAAACCGATTGTAGTACGTTATTTTCCCTTTGAACTTCGATGTATGAGTATGTTATGTGTATTTTACATTTAATGTACTCTTGTTTATTTTCCCTTCAAACTACAATGTCTCGCACCTTATTTGTTAGTATTCTCTCGCAAAGATAGGGATTTTACCCGATATGCCATGGTTTCGCCGCATTGTGTGGATATACCACCCAAGGCAAAATCAAACAATTTTGGGACGCGATTTTCTCCCATATTTTTAATGAATGTGCACGATCTTAAGGTACACAAATCCCCCCGTTGGGTTCCTCCTTCCCAATTAGGGTTTAGTTTGGTTCCAAAAACGCCGAAAACGCGAAAATGAGAGTGGTATTTCGACAACAAAGTGGTATGCCCACTTTTGCCACTTCTCAAAAGTGGTAGATCAACAAAGCTCCCGGCATAGTTTCAAAAGTGTTTACCAAATCCGTCCCCATTAAAAACCCAAAGCAAGTGTCGGTATTTTACCGAATTGAGGTTGTTCGTCTTGTCATTGCGTGGCACTATCCCTCTACATTTAAGCTTACATGTGAACTTGTCACTACATTATGTGTTCCTACTCAAAGAAGGCCGACAAATTTGCCATAACATCATTACTATATTCCTCTCTACCTCGTTCTTAGTACATCTTTGACATCTGGGTAATAAATCAACAAAATGGGGAAAATACAGAATGGCGGAAGGGTTAACAAGTGTTGGTGAGTCCAAAATTCTGGTTGTTCTTCTAGTGAAAGCGTGGGACAATGACTCTGCATGTCCCCATTACATTCGAACCTAGTCCCTACATTATGTTTTCCTACGTCAAACACAGAACGACATATTCAACATAAGATCATTACTTTCTTCCTCACAACCTCCTCATTACTACATCTGTGGAAGATCAAATATAAACCAACAAAATCCAATTTTTTATGCCATGCCATACATAACAGAAATAACATTATCCAAATTATTGACAAATAATGGTCCATATAGTCCTTTTGCATTGCATATAAAAATCACTACACTTGTATTTAATTTATTGTAGAAATCTTGAATAGTTTCAGAATGAAGAGGGCAAGGTATCTAGCATGATTGAGGTCACGACCATCCCTTTTAGCCTTTGCAAGTCATCATTGTCAAATTTGTGTGGGATGCTCTTGCCTTGGGACAGTTTCAGTAGGTAGTGAATAAGATAAAATGCACAGTCAGTCCTGCATTAAGGACAATTCAGTTAATACCACGGTGTATTTTGTATTGTCATGTGTCTGAAATAAATGACTCGAAGTAAGTGCGACATTGTCTACTTACGATTCCTCATGTTGTAGGGGCAAGTTCTTCACTTTCACTACTCCACCGCATCCTGTCACGTACTGTAGTGGCTTCTGCTCTTCACAAGCATACATGCAATGTAAAACATATTTTTCCTAACAAGGCACAACATGAGACAAATATCAATAAGCTGATCTGAAATGCAAATACGTAAGCTTAACAATATAGATTTTATAAAACATATATGTTTTCCATGTTGTAACTCTGTGTAAGTACATGTTGCTACATTATGTATGTTGCTACATGTTGCAGTGTTACTTCACCTACACAAGTTTTGGTTAACAAAGACAAACAAGTTTTGAACCATATAAAGTCAATTGGCACTAGGTACATGGATAGTGATAGTGAATGTACTCACAATTTCCTGACAGTTGATGAGGAATGGGTCCTTGCGAACTCCTCGCTGGGCCAAGGAATGATACATATTCCACGATTTTTCTGCAGCGCTGTATGTTAAGAGTACCCAGTGGTACGGCATTGCTTTAATTCCTGGACAACACAATGGGAAGAATATTTTTTCTCCTCTCTGAACCCTGCCAACGATGTCCTTGCTTAAGGCATTGGTGTAGTTCCGTTTTGATGCATAACCCGTTATTTTTACCTACAAAGCACGAACGTATACATGTTAGTGTAAGATGTAACATGAAGTTCACACTCGCTGTTACACTAACCGTGCGAGTAATATATTTACGGTCCGACCCAATTGGATTTCAAGAATTAGTATTTTTTGGTCACTCATTAAGCAAACTTGTTTTAAATGAATAACTTACCCATGTATTTGCCGGATATATATGATAATTCTCCTTCATCAAATTGGATCGTTCCAACAGCACACGAACTGCATCAATTACCTGTTAAGTGTTTTTTGTTTTTGGCCACAAAATATTGTTATTGCTGATGTTGTGACAATTATAGGTGTTCACTTCAAAGTAAAGTAAGTTTGAATCGTACCGTTTCAGGAATGTAGCCATCATTTAGGATATTGACAATTGTCGCCACGGTCACGTATTCTAGTGCCCCCACCTCCTTTGACCAGACATCCTCTCTGTCAAGCAATTTCTTCATATGTTTGCTCAAAAAGTAAAGTAACATATATGATAATATTTAGTATTTAGTAGTACTTACTCTCTTCCCCCATAATCATTTGCATCGCGTAACATTCTAAATGCATCTTCGAGATGTACTCCCCGCATTTGTAAGCCGATTTGTCATCCTTGATTACCGCTTTTCCTCCCGGTATCTCGCTTTCCTTTGGTTTGGGGTAAAGTTCCAAGTCAACTGCGTTTCTACTTTCCTCTTCTTCTCGTTCATCGTAGTGATAATCATCATTCTTCTTTGCCCGTCTATCCCCTTTTGTCTTTATGCGTCCGATCATTGATGTTTGCCCAATTGGCTCGGCCTTTCTTTATTACTCCCATCGTGGATGCCTCCACTTTCTTTGCATGTTCATCTTGCACGGACTTCCCAACATGTTGCGTCACATTATGAACATGATAATCCACTATAGTCTCATCCAACTCCTCTATACGTGTCTGCATTTTTTGAATGCTGGTTGCTTGAGATGCTATCACAGTGTCTTTCGTCCGTGCACTTTCTTTTAACTTTTCATTGATTTCCCTCAGAGCCATGATTTCTGCATTCATTGATTCTGTCAATATGTTTTTTTCAATTAGCTCTATATTCAGCCTTTCTTCTGATGCTCTAAGTTGCTCGATTAGTTTCTGATCACTATGTAGAAGTAGCTGTAAATTTCCTCCGTGGTTGCGGTCTTTTTCAGTTGCCTCTTGCAACTTCATCTCCTTCTCAGCTAGCACGACGTCTTTTTCCTTTAACTGAGCTTCTAGCCTCTCAATTGTGGAGACAGTCATTGTCATCTCATCCTTCATCCTATTCCTTGCATTCTTCAGTGCTTCAATTTCCATTTCCAATTCAGTTTTCTCCGCGGTCCTCGTATCCAATTCTATTCGGAGATCCCTACATTCCTTATCCAACTCATTAGCCCTTTTTATCCGGATTGATTTCATCCAACTTTAATCTCGCAAGCTCGGCCGCAAGATTCTTGTTATCACTCTCCACCCGCTCCATCTTTAATTGCGTCGGTGACAACGGTCATGATGACCGATCATGTCCGGTATCCGCACGTATGTATTTAAACAAAAGCATCATATTTATTGAAAATTAATAACGAGGCAAAGATTTCGTAGAGTAATAGTGCACATTTCAGTTATATTCAAACTGACCTGCTTCGAAGTTGTTTCAGCACAAGGTATTGGAGTTGGCGAGTTCAGTGTGAGTGATGGTAACCCAGAACTTTCCGGCTGAGTATTAGTAACGGTCCTCATTGATCCACTAGAGGTGCCCATTTCTGCAGTTTCATCATTAAAAGACTCACTGTCGTTGTTACCCTCTGTATCGCGATGTGGTTCTGAATCCACATCATCCATATCAACCTCCATTGAATCTTCAACAACAGCCTTCCCTTTCTCTTCTACATGTCTTCTTTGAAACCTTTTTCTAGTCTTTACAGTGCTTGGTTTATTTCCCCTACGCAAAACAACATCATCTTCGAAATCCGAGTCGTTCGTTGGTCCTGGCACATAGCTGCATTCACCATGGTTCTTTTCGACATTTGACAGGCTTGATATTAGTATATGCTCGTTCACTGTTGGTTCGAGTTCATTACCGTTGAACTGCACACAATGTTTCACAAATTACTAAACTAATTAATAGAAGTTAATATACAAGAAAACAAGCACCATTACAATCCACATAGTGCAATTATTTCACTGAATGAAAGTAGAAATCATTGTAATGCCCCATACAATTTATGTACCTCATTGTCCTTCATCGTTTGTAGTTTTTTCTTCGTAAGCACATTCTTTAGCTTTTCGAGATCCCACTTTGTAATTCTCGGGATTCCTTTTGTAGAAGTACTATTCTTCCCATGTGCACAATCATCCCCCTCCGTACCGAATTCATTCTTTATGATATTCGAGTGTTCGCAAATCCAATACTACAAATACAAGCAATTGTTAGGCACCATCCGTATGTTCACATTAAACGTTACTAAATAAAATAGACTAGAATAACTTACCAACAGACTACCGTGCAACCATTTGCCTTTCCAGGACATTTCCAATCTCCGCTCAAACCGTGTAATAGTTCATTGCGTATATGGCTTGACCAATCGTACTTTCTCAACATGTCTATATTGTCAACATAATTCAAAAAAGCCCATGGAATATACTGTCCAGTGGTTGTGAAGAAAACTGATTGAAATATGATTAGACATAGCAGTTTTATCGTGTCCTCAATTGAAGTCTCGTCATCCTTTAATACCAGTTCCATGGTTTTATATTTCACCATACACGCCTTCAAACCTATCCACACCGGCGAATAATCTTCCTCCGATTTCAGAATTTTTCCTGTCATGACGAGTCATGTCGCCAACTTCCTCCACGCCGTCGTCTATTCCAAAAATAAGTTTAATATCCAATGTTGAAGGTGCGTAGTAGTTACGGCCGATCTTGAATTTCTTCTCAACCTTGTCGTACCTATTTATCAATTCGTCTAGCATATCATTGCTTCTTTTTCCCAACAAAATCTTTTTCTCATCTAAAGCCCTGAAAAATGCACTGAACGGCGTTCTTCGCATTACAATGCGATGCTTCTCTGTTATAGACTTTGAAATGGACTTGTATAAGTTGTATATTGACATCAATGTGCACCGGTATTGATCTCTACTCCTGTTTCACATATCTCAATCGTTAACAATGCATGATATGCAAGAACATTTAAAAGGAAGTAAACACCGCTACACACAATTGCAATGTAAACGACGAGTGCTAACAACCACCATATTTGTACATCGATCCAGTCACATGTTAGATGTATGGGTACTTTCGCATCCAAATCAGATTAGTCGCTTCAAAGACAATGCAGTAACTGTTGAACATAATGTAGTTACACTTCCGGTGGATGTAGGAACAATGCCCAAAGTTATAGTAACAAGACCCAAAGTTATAGTAACATTTTAAACTTTGTAGTAACAATGCATGCAATGGGAATGCAGTAACTGTTGAACATAATGTAGTTACACTTCCGGTGGATATAGGAACAAGGCCCAAAGTTATAGTAACAAGGCACACAGATATAGTAACATTTTATAAACTTTGTAGTAACAATGCATGCAGTGTTTTGGCATTCCCAAAATTCCATTGTCAGACCACATAAATGCAGACACAAAAGTCAAAAAGTGTAATTTGTGCAGAAGATTGTAGTAACTATTCTTCCCTCAGACAATCCTGTTTGAGTTACTACACACAGATGTAGTAACTCACTTATCGAAGTAAAGTGATGATGTAAAAAATTCACACACAACCATGTTCACTCAACCAAGTACAATTTCAAAGAAATGTAGTAACTCAAGGTGTAAACGCAAAGAACACCTATAACGAAATTTGTCCCAGAATCCAGTAGGTATTACCAATGGTTAAGATGGATGAAAATCCGATAACCCAATTAATTTCTGAGTAATTCTAATCCACATGCAAATATAATTTCACATTCTTCAGAACTCTATATATGATAATCGGAATTCGATTGAAATTTAAACCCTAATTCAATCAATAATCGATCCGCCCAATTCCATTTTCTCACAGGCAAATGCAAATTCGATTGAGAATGAAGTACACGCATACAGTTATGGAATTTTGTATGTATGAGAAGAGAATTGGGTCTTACTCGGTGTTACTTCTTTTCCGTTTGCCTTTCGCCATTGCTTCCCGTCAAACGCCTTGTTGCTCGCCGGAAAAATGCGCAATTTCTCTTTCCCGTCAATTGCCCTGTTGCTCGCCGGAAAAATGCGCGATTTCTCTTTCCCGTCGATCGCCCCGTTGCTCATCCCCGTCGTATGGATACATTTTTTTCGGGGGTGGATCAAACCCAGTAACTGATTGTGGATTCAATTGCCGAGATTTCCGCCTGTAGTTACTCCTCATGATGATTCCCGATTCAAAACTCTTCATTATCTTAAGAAAAAAGAAAGAAAAAAAATCAGTGCATTTATTCCCCCGATTTTTTAGCTGAGAGAAAAATAAATAAAAAAATATATTCTATTTTAATTAAGGGTGTTTTGGTACAAGACTTTTTAATTTGTCCTTCTTAACCAATTTTAATTTTTCTTGTCCTATTTTATCATTTGTAATCTTATTTTGTCCTTTAGGCCCACCACCCCTTGAAAAAATTGAGTCACTTGATATAATTTGATTATGCTTGTAAGTTTGATTATTTTTTCAGAATCCATTTGAATTTTAATAAAAGTAGTAAGGTCAAGTTCGACTCGTTTAATAATAATTTTTATAATACACTAATTTTTTTTTGAGGAAACAACACTTTATTAATTAATATCCGCTAAACAAACACTTTATTAATTAATACACTAATTTATTAATTATATATTACATCTCGATTAGTTTGCGAGTTATTTTATATTTACAACCCTAATTTGATAGGTGTTCTTTTTTTTTTTAGGGAACGGAGTTTAGGATAGGAAAATAAATAAAGAGTAGTAACATATTTGGTAAAGTGCGTGCGAAAAAGAAAAGGCAACCGGTAATGCCAGGGTAATTTAATTATTGCGGCAAAAACTTAATCAATTATTCAAAATGACATTAATACCCTTGCCTTCAATCTATCAGGACCAAGCATTCTTTCTCGAGATTTATAAGATCAGGTCATTTTACACCCCTTATTTAATGTCAGGTCGGGTCAGACCTGTCAATTTTTTTGAGTTAAACGTTGGAATTGAAACGGGCTCATCCAGGCCCGTTGAAAATGTCACGGGTACACCAAGGCCTTGTTGAATTTTTAAAACAGTCCAAAACACATGAATCGTTCAAAATGTAACAGTCCATCAAAAAAGCCCGTTCAAAATTCGACGGGCCTGTAAAAAATCTCATGGGGAGCTCTCTTGTTTGCATGGGGAACTTAGAAAAAAAATAAGAAGGAAGAGAACGTGCAATTTTTGAACGAGGCTTGTGTCAATTTGCACGGGCTCTTTTCAACAATTGCACGTGAAACCTAGAAAATATGTCAGGTCTAGGGTGTTACAGTGACCCGATTTTATAATTATTTTCTTTCTCGAGCAAAACGCTATCAGCAGGTACAAAGAATATTTTGAGGAAGGCAAACAAAAACACCCGGTCACCCACCCAACTTCCCTTGTGTTTTCTTTTGAAAAAAAAATTCACACTTCACAATCTTACACTGAAGCTTTTCTCCAAAACCGAGTAATGACCTGGCCGGCTTTTCCCACAACCTACTCTAATTCTCTATCACGTTTTACTCGGGTCGTTCTACTGTAGGGACTCCCTAGTAGGGAACTGCCTACGTAGCAGGATCTGGACCACACAGTTTCCTGAGGTGGAATACACAGTACCCCGTGTGTGGAAATTGTGTGGTCCAGATGCTGCCACGTAGACAGTTCCCTAGTAAGGAGTCCCTAGGATAGAATTTTCCGTTTTACTCTGCTTATTGTTATTCACTACTCTTAATGGTTGTCGGTTGATAGTGATCACCGATATTTGGAACTTGATTGGCTGTGGTGATGATGTATAAGATAATGAACAATGTGTTGGGCAAGGGGGCGGACCCACGTGATTCCACTGGAATTTTTTAAAAATAAAAATAAATTGTAAAACAACGTCGTTTTGATAAAAATTCAATTTTTAACCTAATTAACCGCTCAACCCGACTCCGACCCAGAAATTTTAGTAAAACATCCCCTCTCCAATTCGAGCCCCTCATTGCTCACTTCTGAAAACCTAAAAAAAAGAACGGTATTACGGAAATAAATAATAATAGAGTGAAGAGGCTAAAATCCACTTTTTAATACTCCATCCGTCCCAATTTATTTGAGACATTTTGAAACTCACAGTATTTAAGGAGATATCAATTAATGAGTTGTCTAGTCATTTAAAACTTGACTATTTTACCTTTTTATCCTTTTTTATACATAGCATTATTTTCACAATATTTAAGATACATCAATTAGTGAGTTGGGGCTATTTAGACAATTAAAACAAAAACTTTAAGTCTATTTAGAGTTATGAGACTTATTTTGGGACAACCAAAAAAGAATAAGTTTCAAACAAATTGGGACGGATGGAGTACCAAATAAATAAACATGACACACAACTTGAAAAGGTTGCAAAAAGGACAAAATAATATCCTCTGGACAAAAATACCCCTACCCATAATAAGCGTTCGTTCAGCAAGGCGTTGCCTCTTCTTCATATTTTTTTCATGCTGCTGTTGTGTTTGTTTTTATAAACAAGCGTAACTTTTGATTTAGAACTCCGATAATCATAATTCTTTTACCAAAATTCATATTTTTTCCTTTTCATTTTGATATCTCATATGATACCATTTCGACGTAGCTTTTGAAAACCGAAGTAACATTTGCATTAATCGGAGCGTTTTTTTTTTATAAACAAACGTAACTTTTGATTTACAACTCCGATCATCAAAATTCTTTCACCAAAAATCATAATTTTTTTCCTTTATTTGGATATCTAATATGATACCATTTCAACGTAGTTTTCGAAATCCGGATTGATATAAAAAATTTGGCATTGAACTGAAAACACAGTAACACAATATCTCATATTCAAACAAGACAAAATGAAAGCTACGAAAATAAACTAAAGCACCAAGAAAAAGTCTATTAGCTGCAACAACATCAAGTACAACATTCCCCAAGCTCTTTGCACTCCTTCAAAACGGCAGCTTTGATGGGGAACATGCTGCCCATTCTTATATATCAACTGGCTATGAACTTTGCAAAAGTCCATTGAACTTGTTGCCTTTCTTTATAAACTCAAACAATGGAGCTGCATTTTCTACATTTACTTTAATTGCTTCCATTGCACAAGGTATCAACAACTCAAGCTTCCGGGCAGCAGTCTGAGAAAAGCACAAAAACCACCAGAACTAGCCACCAAAAGGTAAAAAGACAAGCCAGAATCAAAGTGGAAAAGGACCACCTGTTTTCACCCCACATTCAGAATGAGGAGTGCTTCCAAAAAAGAGTGCCAAAATGAAATGCAGGCTGCATAAATAACATGCAACCGAAAAAGCACACAAGACCCGTACCAAGCTAAAACCAACAACAGGAAACAAAGAGACAAGATGATGAAGAAAAAGACAACATGTCTGCACTCTTTATGAGTTATGAAGAGTGCTTCCAAGGTTATATAGCAACAAATCATCGTATCAACACAATAGGTAAATGGAGGTTGTAACAGTAACAGTAACACAATTACAGTAACAGTAACGCGGTAACAGTAACAATAACAGTCCAAGGTTCATTAGCATCAAAAGTTATGCAAATTTCAATAATATGGCTAACCTGGGAATTCAAGATGATCAGCTCCGATTTGATAATAGTAGAGGAAAGGTGGTGGACCTCGAGTGTAAGATGGTCGGAGGTGGTAGCGACGACACCCTCGATCTTTGTGCTAGGGTTTGCCTCACTGACGAGAATGAAATGATCCTTTTTCAATCTTACATTAAACCTCATCTCTCCGTCACTCACTACATGTATAATAAATATGTTGCAGAGATTCTTCATGTTGATATAGTTAGATGATGTATAAAAATAAAGTAAAAAACATACACTTTTTTATCATTTCAAATTATGTGAATATCATGAAACATTTTTTGTGTTATTGTTGGATTCGATTAATAAAGGTGGGAAAATGATTTCAATTTTCAGGTATGAAACAACTGGGATAAGAGCAGAAAACATAGCACAGTAAGACCCTCAAATCCTCACATGTGGGAATTCGATTGAGATCAACAGTTGAAAAACAATCAAAAGGCAGTTTCAATGGTCGGAAATTTGAAAACAAAACAAATTTAATTAGTAAATCTTGTAACAGAAACGCGTTTTTGTTAGTAATACCATCCGCAGAGGAAACGATTTATGGATCTAGATCTATAAACTACACGTAATAAAATAACTAGATCTATATCTACAAGGGGGTTGTAGATCATACCTCTTGGATCTCAAAATCCAAGTTGAAGAACCGCAATAGGATGAACGAAGGAAAGCGTGAAGAGCACCACGATCTTCCGCACGTGTGATCCAAGCAACTCCCGGTGGAAGGAAATTCTCGACTCGAACCCTTCCGATATGCTACCCGGAAAATCTCCAAGATTTTCCCCTTGACTCCCCTTGGCCGAAATTTTCCTTCTCCTCTCTAAGAGGAGAAGTCGAAAATTCTTGTGTGTGTTAAGGCTTGGGAGAACTCTCTTTATATAGGAGAGTAAAACTTAAGGATTTTATAAATAATACAAAATCAATTATAATAATCCCATTAAATAAAAGATAATCCCATAATATTCTAGAACAAATCTAGGATAATATTTATCTTTATTTCTTTCCATAAATATTTATCCAATAAATATTTTATGCACATGTCTTATTAATCAATTTAGGAAAACAAATTTCCTAATAATAACACACAAAATATATGCGCACCTTTTTACTAAAATTAGGTCACGCATATTTCCATCCTTTTTGACCAATTAGGTCAAAAATAGTCAACACACCAATTCGGGCCGAGTCCACGAAAAATGTCTTTTCCGTGTATTTAATTATTTAGCCCAACTAATTTAATAGTCCACTAAACAATTAATTCACATATCGTTTTAATAAAGTCCAATAAGAACTAAATTAATATTATTAGGATTCGACGTCCGAGAATAGCTATGCTATATTAGGAGGCACGTCGGGGACCATGGACTAATAATCACGGCTCCGATAAATCAAATAAATAATTATAGAATAATTATATTCGATAAATCAATCACGGGAATATGCCACCATAATCCCGTGATCGCACTCCTCCGATTATGAGATTATATTTATCTCCTCACGAGAATAATAATAAGCGTCCATTGATATAATCATTACATATGGATTAATCCTCCATAGATCGTTCATTCTAAATCGGGAAGTTACCGTTAACCCTTTTTAGAACCTCTTATCCTTATTTACCATTAACCCCCTAGTGATCAATTAATTCATACAACTCACCGGTGATCAATCGCTGTAATATGAACTCGCGCGATCGATCGCTTCTAGGATTAACAAATAAGTGGAACTCGTCTATCTACTTCCATAAATGGAATGAATGGATTCCGTATCCGTGATAAATACGTACTACTCACTCAATCCAAGACAATGCCAAGATGGGGTAATTCGGACTACGTACTCGTGTAATCCTTAACCGTCAAGTCAAACTTCATACCGATTCAAGCGCTTGATCGTGATCACCTCAGATTAAGATATATCCATAAATATGATCATCCATTGATTCGATAAGACTTCTCGATTACGGAATTATATCGTGAACTCTAATCAAATCGGTCCACCCCTATATGATATATCTATCATATATAAATGCCCCATTAGGTTCTCTTAACCGAAAGTCCGGATAAGACAATCACACCAATCGTGTTCGGGCGCATTAATAGCACGTTAAAGGAGAGACCCGATACTCTCGATTAACTTCACTACGGGCTAATTGTATTTTAAGTACATCTTCACTAACTCAATCCTCCCGTGTATATACCATACACCGAGTTAAGTGATTACATAAACGATATACTTAGGGTTTTTCGTAGTGTAAATACTATTGTCACATCGGTGAATACGAGAATAATAAATATGAATAATAACATCATTTCATTTATTAAATAAAACAATTACAAAAATTGTCTTTCGGGCATTACACCTAACAATCTCCCACTTGCACGAAAGCATGTGATTAATTGTTTTAGAGCACACCCTATTATTTAAAATACAACAAACTACATCTCCCACTTGCTCTAAAGCAATGGAGACTCATCCCGTATTTTAGTACCCACAAAACTTATCATAACCATTTCGTATTCCAAAGTACACTCCGAGTATGCCGTCGTAGGATAGGTCGTTGACTCGGGGAGCACCTATATCCGAATGTCAGCGGGTCTTAATGATCGTCAAAGTTGTCGGCTCGAGACGTTCCGTAGAATCGAAACGTTACCGGTCCATCTAATCATGTGGTACTTTCCCAATATGCTCTTGAACTCAAGTGATTTCGTAAATCCTTATAAGCTACCCCTTCATCGTTTGCACAATGATGTGGTATCGGCTTTCCAAATCCGGAATCACTCCCGTAATCGAAAAGGAAATCCCGAGGCTATATCGCCTCTCTAGCTACTACAAAAGTCGCTAATCACCCCAACTAGTTAAAGTCGAGTTGGCGTTGCCGGATTCCTCCAGCAATAGCTTCAACACAAGAGTAAACACCGACCGAGATCGACTTAACGATCATCCTTAATCCGACACAAAGTCGAACCGTGTATTCTCACATATCCAAGTTCACATTTGAATATGCCCGCATATTATTCCTCGTTCTCTCAAGATACTAAAGGACATACTAAACTTGCTTCGTTAACCGCCGAATCTAAGATTCGGTCAAAATTGACGTTCAATAACCTGACCATCTCTTACTAGAAAGAGAATCTATCCCATTTCTCTTGATCCGAAGATTAAGAGAGTCATTCCTGAGGCATAGGGTAGAACTTCCTCGTTGAATGTTGCATACACGATGCATCATCTTAACCAATAAGATGGATGGGAAACCAAAGGATCGATTCTAATGAATTCGACCGAGTCAAACTCTTAAGAATGTTGTCCAAATCTCTCGTTGCGTAGAATTGTGGTATTGTCGTATTTCGACTTCGTATAACACACCCATGTTGATTCCAACTCGGTGCAAGTTGTTATCCTTCACAAACACTAATTTATATATTCACTACCGTACTAAAATTGATATCCAAGCCTACAAAAGACTTATCAATATTCTGGTCAAATCCACATATTGTAGAAATATATGACTTCCAATGACCGAGAGGTTTGCTTTTTATCCACAGAGGACATAAGCCTTGACGGTCATCATGTCATAAGTTCATAAGTCAATACCCTTCGTTTCGAATGAATCCGACTCCGTTTGTTTGGCAAGAAAGTCTCGTGGAATCACCCCTATTTTCTCGCTTTTGAACGAAATCATGCAATACCGAACTCATTCTACTCTTTTCCTTGTAGATCCAATTACTCCCACCGGGCCCGAGACGCTCGGTGGTTCTACAAGAGTATGAACGTAATTGGAGTACCGAACTCCATTCACGTGGTTATGGCTATTAAACCAACCTCTATTATCGAATCATATATCGCTCACAAAAGAGCCATAGTCATCAATCGATCCTCGTACTACAAAGTCCGCGTAGAACCCGTAATGGGTAATGGGTAAACCATACTCCCACTACATTCGGGTGGATCGAAATTCGATCTAGTTTAGTAGTATTTAGTGTTATCACCAACAACCGATGTTGGATGTGGTTTGATCTAATCGTAAGTAACTACCTTGAGTAACCGTACTCCAAGGTTCAAGGTTTGTTGTTCATAGACTCTATCGAAAGGATGCAACAAGATAACCGTCCCTTCCCGATTTCATGAATCTTATAACAAACCTTTTTCTCAATGCTACAAGATATGTAACGATTGGTCACCGACCGAACGTGTTCGCGAAATTTCCGTACCTACCTTCAAGCACCGTGTGCTAAATGCTTATATTTACGGAAGTGGGGTGAACCGAATCCACACCTTATCCGTAAATTCCAAAGCATATTCTAGGTAGACTAGTTGGTCTTACATTTCAATGTAAACCGATATTTCGCTTCTAATATCTTTATTGAGTTAAGCAAAGTTGTATTGTAGCACATCTAAAAACTATATAAGGCAATTTAACGGTTTCTCACTTAGTGAAAACATTTCACTACGAGGCAAAGCCGAGCATCGTCCCTAGGACTACGTGATGGCCCATTTCGAGTATAGAATACTCTATCTCTCGTTGAAAACAGAGAAACCTCAAAATATTTTGGATAAACTTACCGGAGTGTTTGAATAGTTATCGACAAGAAGTCACTACTCGGAAGCTCCTACTAGCTCGTATCTTTCATCGACCCCGAAGGTCGTCATGAACAAGCTATGTTACTTCTTTATATCCATTATCCTTTCCCGATTGAAAGGAAACTTAGTCATTGAACCTTTGAGACAATATAACCAGACTGGGAGAAAAGGAATCACCCTGAGCCAGTCTTCGTGTCTTGTCTTTTAGTGGACTATGCACTAACTATGGAATATGAAGAAGCGTTTATCTAAATATAGAAACCAATTGCTTTTAATAGTTCTTAAGATGTGTTTTATATACATATTTCAAATAGCTCTAAGTGGTTTTGACTTTATCAAACAAAAGTCCGAGTCTTGGATTCGTACTACAAATGGTATATTCACTTTCTATACGACAAACAAATTATCGAAAAGAAGGTAAATCCATTCGTTCCAATGAATCTTAAACGTAAAAATAAATCTTCTCGCGATATCCAAGGATTGAATCCGAGATTCATTTCCTCACATCACTCCCACTATTCTAGCTAAAATTAACTGCCCGTTGTTTACTCTTTTAATCGTTAAATGCACTGCTACCTTGTTCTGCCAAAGAACTTAGCACGAGAAAATCATCAAGGATTCATAGGTTGGTGATCCAAAATCACTGTCCTTATCCTATGTTTTTCAGTTAATTAATTTTCGGTTCAGCCTTAAAGTTTTCTCAGTTTAGGTGACTAACACTTTTAGACATATTCTCCCATTCTTGACTTTCCGTGAATGGAAAAGCTTCTTGAACCCGGTTCGTTTGAGTAGACACTACTCTTGAACCGTGGGATGTCTATTTCGAGTGTTACTCGTCGGGACTTCTCGGATTTTTTTAATATACCAGAAAAAAAACAACAAGTCATAACATTAAAGCTCCCACTAGTTTATCGGTTCCAAATACCGTCTAACCAGCAATGCTTTATTTTATGATTTTCCAATTTTTCAATTTGAAAATCTCTCGTGTAAACACTTACACAGTTCTAATGTTTCCAAATCATAAAACTCCCACTAGTTCATCGATTCCAAATATCGTCTAACTAGCGACATTTCATGACTTTCCGGTTTTTCAATTAGAACGGTTACGTGTGTAGTCAGTTACACTTTTCTAATGTTCTAGAAAAACAACAAATCATAAAGCTCCCACTAGTTCATCGATTCCAAATATCGTCCAACTAGTAACACTTCATGATTTTCCGATCTTTCAATTAGAAAATTGCACGTGTATTTCCTACACACTCAAAATTCACTAAAAGAATTTCAAAGTCCGAAATCACCTTTGTTCAAACTAAGTTTGTCTTCCGTTTGACACGAATGACACTAGTGACATACCTATATGTCACTCTGGTTTTTAAAAGGCTTAAGAGAAAATATCTCTTTCGAAAAATAATTGCATTATCGATTAACTAGTTCAACGTCCTAGTTACTTTTCCACTTTTTAACGAAGTCAATACTAGTCAATTATAAATTTTAAGCAATTTAGTAAGGGATAATGCTGTAATTGAAATGACATAAATTAATTCAAGTTTAACACTACTATATTTTATTTTAGGAATTGTAAACTAAAATTAAGTCTACTCTACCATTCCAAGGTTTTAACCTCGCATCTCAGTGCCGCCTTAGGGTAGGTCAAAGAGATGACGGTTAAATCGAGACAATCTCATCAATGAATAACTTGTGAGAATCGGACATCCCACGAGAATCGAACATCCCTTTATTCATTGACTACCTTCCTTTTTCAGCCTAGATATTTCCAAAAATACCCATGATGAGTGTGACCTACTATATTGGATCTCTTAGGTACGCCCCGAGTATGCCGTCTTAGATAGGTCGCTGACCCGACGAGTACCCGTAAATCCTATCCTTTCGGAGACCAAGCCATGAATGTTGATAGGGGTGAACACCATCCTTGGGGGACGAAATCAAAGCGCCTCGAGGCGTCACCTTTCTCTCACTTACTTGTATCTATAGTAGAGGCCGTGGGGTTGGCGTCGCCTCCCCGCTCCCACTCAATATTTTGGAAGTGGTGGTGGGTTAACTAACCACGTCTTTTTGATGTTAACATAAAAGCACCTCAAATCAAGGATTCCGAATGGTGTCGGTAACGTAGGCAAGCCTACCCGTCCTATTCGTTGGAACATATGTGACAGTCGGACGAAATCGGGTCAAGATAGCCTCATTGAGATAAGAAGGAATCACCCCTCCGCTCTCCGGTGTAGCTTAGTCTTGCCGGACCCCCGTGCATACATCACACTGGAGGGTTAAGTCGTTCGAGCGAAGCTCAGTTGACCACCCAACCTATAGGCGAACCGTTTTTATCCAAGATTTATTGTTCTTTTACCATCATTCAATCTCGTAGACACTACGAATTGGAAACGTGATCTCGTTTGTGCTTTAAGGCGGTTCACCGAGAACACACACCGAAAGGCTTAACGATTTCATAACCCGTCCTCGGATCTTTAATTAGTTACTAAATTAATTAATTACCACGTATTAATTAAATTTCAACTAATTACACGAGTTTGTATACATGCCTATTTTAATTACTAAAATTAAAATTCTACATGTATGCATGGAGTGGATTTATGATATGATGCATGTCATGGCAATTCCGGTTTTATATCTATTTTATGATCAAACACATAAAAAATAAATGCGGAAAATTTAAACACCGAGATGGACCGTTGCCGCACCCCCGAATCTAACCTATTAGAAAATAAATAACCAAAACCCTAACTAGGGTTTACGACTTTCTAACTAAATCTGCAGCTGTTCGAACTCTTCGACGATCGGCATACAAACGAACTCGGATCGGGACGAAACTTTCCAGATCTTTTCTTCACTCCTTGAACTTCAATATGGACGGTTGGATCGGTGCTTAGACTTACCAATTTTCTCCAGTAAACCGCCAAACTTGCTGCTGAATCTGACTTTAACTGCACTGCATCAAGGACTTCCTGAGGCAGATCGGGAATCGAGATGAATCCCGATCGACCTGAAATTTTTATGGTACGTCCAAAACTCATATTTGATCAATCTGAACGGTCGGATTTGCTTTTCAACGGTCCAAACTCTCCCAGAAAATCGAGGAAGTCACAGGTAGGGTTTCTGTGAATCCTGCGTTTTTCTGTTACAGCAGCCTCTTCGCAGCATCAAACGGATATCGAAACGGACTCTGATCGACGCCAAAATTTGTGGAGTTGATAATCATCTTCTAATCTTGATTCTGACCGGAGGGATCTTCGTTGCACCGGTTCGATCAACGGGAAACACGAAATAACTAAACAGCTACTAAACAGATCTATTTTCCGGAAATTAAAATTCGCAATAAAAAAGAATTACATAATTTCCTATACTCTCATATGGACGAATTTTCATCGTTTATATGAGTTTACAATAGATCTAACGGGTAAACAAGGCTAACCCCAATCCATCTCTTCAACCACGACATTCATAAGCATAAAAATTAAACATATGCATCGGCCCCCAAAAAAATTGGGACAAAAAAATCTACATGTTTTACCACTCCTAGATCTAATATTTTATACGTATAAATATAGATCACCATGGCGACTGATACCACTGTTAGTAATACCATCCGCAGCGGAAACGATTTATGGATCTAGATCTATAAACTACACGTAATAAAATAACTAGATCTATATCTACAAGGGGTTGTAGATCATACCTCTTGGATCTCAAAATCCAAGTTGAAGAACCGCAATAGGATGAACGAAGGAAAGCGTGAAGAGCACCACGATCTTCCGCACGTGTGATCCAAGAACTCCCGGTGGAAGGAAATTCTCGACTCGAACCCTTCCGATACGCTACCCGGAAAAATCTCCAAGATTTTCCCCTTGACTCCCCTTGGTCGAAATTTTCCTTCTCCTCTCTAAGAGGTAGAAGTCGAAAATTACATGTGTTGTTAAGGCGCTCTATAACTCTCTTTATATAGGAGAAAAAAACTTACCTCCAAGGATTTTATAAATAATACAAAATCAATTATAATAATCCCATTAAATAAAAGATAATCCCATAATATTCTAGAACAAATCTAGGATAATATTTATTTTTATTTCTTTCCATAAATATTTATCCAATAAATATTTTATTTAATACGTCTTATTAATCAATTTAGGAAAACAAATTTCCTAATAATAACACACAAAATATATGCGCACCTTTTTACTAAAATTAGGTCACGCATATTTCCATCCTTTTGACCAATTAGGTCAAAAATAGTCAACACACCAATTCGGGAAGTACCACTTAAAATGTCTTTTCCGTATTTAATTATTTAAAGCCCAACTAATTTAATAAATTCACTAAACAATTAATTCACATATCGTTTTAATAAAGTCCAATAAGAACTAAATTAATATTATTGTGATTCGACGTCCGAGAATAAATTTACGTTTATATTAGAGCGCACGTCTTAATAAATGGACTAATAATCACGGCTCCGATAAATCAAATAAATAATTATAGAATAATTATATTCGATAAATCAATCACAGGAATATGCCACCATAATCCCGTGATCGCACTCCTCCGATTATGAGATTATATTTATCTCCTCACGAGAATAATAATAAGCGTCCATTGATATAATCATTACATATGGATTAATCCTCCATAGATCGTTCATTCTAAATCGGGAAGTTACCGTTAACCCTTTTTAGAACCTCTTATCCTTATTTACCATTAACCCCCTAGTGATCAATTAATTCATACAACTCACCGGTGATCAATCGTGTAATATGAACTCGCGCGATCGATCGTTTCAGGATTATTTTCCATACATTATCGCAGAAAAGCAAGACCGTTTAAAGATAAAAGTTGAATCACATAGAGAACATAAGACAATAGAAATAAAGAATGATCTTAGATTAACATTTTATGCTTATGGTTTTGATCTACTACCAAATTATTTTTGTAAATAAAGACCTACTTAAAAAATGTGCGGTAAATGATTTCCCGCTATATTAATGATTTTATCATTGATAATGTACATGTAAGCTGATAGGAATAAAATCACCCAAAGTCATGTTAATCAGAAGAAAAACGGTGGTATGGCCTATGTTTTTAAGGAAACAAATCATAAAAAATGATAAGCACCGAATAACAAACCATAGAGCTAGCAAGTAGCAATCACAATTTATGGCAATCAATCAAGCAAAGCCCATGTCACTATTGGAAACTTGAGAGCTTGAATCGTTGAGCAATTCTTTCAAAAGAGTCGGCCACCACTACTTTCCGCCCGCCTTAGCTCCGGAGGTATCAGATCTTGGTGTTAATTTGAGACTTTTTTTTCTTCTATGATTCAAAGCAGTAAGAAGGATGTCGATATCAGTATTTGAAGATTGAATTGAAGAGACGAGAAGACTCTTGGCACTTGGCAGCAAGGTATGTCACGGAAATAAGAAGGAAAAATTGTTGAGTTGCTCAACGAAGATCAAGAGCCTTTTAACTTGAACAATTACATTTCTGATCGCCACCAACGCCGCCGCCGCCGCAATATTCGACTCAACATATTGTCGGTTCAAAATCCAATTGAGCAAATTCCTCCATAATTGCTCGGCGGCCAATTCCTCGTGTACCACAAGTGAGGAGTGCTGTGAATACATTAAGAGGTGAAATTTTTAGGTAGTACGTACCTTACGTAGGTACATGTGAGGTGGCACGATCAGAACCACACACAATTTAAGTGCAGAATGAAATCGTGTGGACAGAAGTGTGACACGTAGTGTGTACCTACGTAGGTACACACTACGCAAAAACTTCCCCATTAAGAGACCATATTGATGGGATTGGAGCTTCTCTTGCCATGGGTTTGATGGAAATGGAAATGGAAAAGCTTGACTTCATTGGGACGCTATGCTCATTAGGGGTATTTTAATCGGAGTAAAATTAGTTGTAATAGAGATATTTTAGGAAATTATTAATGCTTAGATGTAACACTATAAATATTGGAAAAGTAATGATAGAGACACAACAAAAATTACTTGAATATTTTAACAAACGGAAAGAGCCCGCGAAGAGCGATCAACACCAGCGCAGCAACCTTTGCTTGAACCTCCTCCTTCCCCCTTCTTCCAACAATCGCCCGGCAAACGGAAAGGCTGAGGCTCCCGCTCCCGCACGGCACCACGGGGGCCCCCGGTACGCGTAGTGCCGCTCTCTCAATTCTCGGGGAACGCGCCGTCGTCGGCGGCGCTTCAGAGCTCGGTCCGGTCTCCGGTGTGACGGTGTCTGCTCCTACTCCTCAATCTATCCCTCATTAGACAAGGGGAAAAAATTCGCCAACAACAGATGACGTTGAAGCTACGTTGTGAAGGATATTGAAATCGGACTGTGGGCGCTTGAGAAATAGTTGCTTGGATCAATCGTTTGCGACACGACCTTACTGCAACTGGGTAAGTTTTTAGCTCTTTCCCACCCTGAAAATTAGGGTTCCTCAAAATTCATTGTTTGATGTTTACATTGATCCTATTACAGCTATTTTTTTAATATTCCGCCGCAAATTTATAAAATAGGCATTGTTTTCTAATTAACATACTTCCCGGAAGAAGCGACGTGATGTAGAACGTCTACAATAAAAGGGTAAAACAACGAGCTAATCCAAGCTTAAAGAAAATATCATTCTCAAGGAGAATATGATTTAATATCAAGATTACATAATAACCTTACCCTTTAGGATACTTAGACTATTTATAGGTTTAAAAGTCCATTAAGCTAAAACCTAAACTCAAATAAGCCCACATTACAACCCATTAATTCAAACATAAATAAACGTCTAATAACTATTATGATGTCCTACACCATCTCCATCTCCTCACTAAAGAGCTCGTCCACGAGCGAACTCGGAAGGATCCACACAAGCACCATTTAAGATCTATCGGCCCATTCACCACCTTGTGAAACAATTTCAAAAACTTTCTCGATTGTTCATTCTTGCACAAAACGCTCGAGCATGAAAAGGTTGTAACAATACTTAGCTTCAATGTGATGGTATCGTAGTTGTCTACGTCATTCCCCACACGCGCGCGCGCGCGCGCGCCGCCGTCCGTCCGTCCGGCTCTGCTCGTGCTCGGTTCGGTTCGGGTGTTACTATCAATTTTTTGGACAAAATTTCGTATGAATTTAACCAGGAAATTAATTAGTTAATCGTGAGGCGGTTGGAAGGTTCCAGAATAATGTGGAAACGAATTCTGATTAATTAAGTTAAATCGGTCCGAATTAATTAAATTAAATTCGAAATTAATTATTTTCGGCCAGAAATTGCTTTTCTTGAGGGAAAAGTCGAGCAATTAAATCATCCAACCAATCAGAATTCAGAAGACACGTCATCCGACCAATCAGAATTGTGGAAATAGTTGGCCAATTTTAATTAATATTTTCGGCCATATTTCTTTTCCAAGGGGAAAAGTCTGATGATGTGTTCTGGTCAATCACATTCAAGCATTGGCTCCTCCTCTCCACTATATAAAGAACCCCAATGATGAAGGTTGAAGCATCGAATTTTCTCTTGTGTCTTTCCACCACAAAAAGTCGGTCATATAGATCTAGATATTGAGTCGAAGAGAAGTCGGAGCACTATGTAAGTTCGCCGGAGCTCGGATTTTTGAAGTGCCTCTAAATCCGAGACGAAAGCCGTTGTATCTTGGGAGACGAGCCACTACTACCGTGGCACCATACCGGAATAATTTGTCTTAAGGAAAAGAGTTCCATACTCGCCTCGGTTTGTCTTAGTCCTTTATTTTGTGCATACTACATTTATTGTATATTGTTTGAATCGATACGTACGATGATATTTATTTTGTTAGATCTACTAAATAATATGAATCGTACTATTCACACGATTTATTTTCTAGATTAATTTTCCGTAATTTAATCCGTAAATTACGGATGCGTTCGTAAATCACTCCACGCACGATACACTATCCCAACAAGCCTTAAGACAAATTTTTTAGATTTGTTGTGTGGTATATGATGTTGTTCAAATTGCGATCTACTAAAAGGATATAGATCCGGTGTGTTTTCTTGGATTATAAGCCCCTGATTAGTAGTATCTTGGAAAAATATATACAAATTATTTGATCAGCACTGTTGTCGTTGCAAACAAGTTGCTTTACCTGTTCTTTAAATTAGATAATAAAGGTATCATGGCATCTGATTATTTTGGATCAATAATGATAATAAAAGGAAAAGGAAAATGAAAATTTAGTGTGTGTACGTATGCTTTTATATTGAAGCTGATGGCTTCCATTCAGTAAATTAATTTCTTTGATGAGCAAATAATTTATTTATTTGGGTGGGTGAACGATGATAATATCAAACAAAGATATTGATATTTTCTGTGCTAATATCATTAAGTATGAATTATTCTGTGGGCAAATATATTTTGTCCTATTGGTCCGGTGATATAATTTCGGGCGTCGAATTAATTATTGTGGTAGGCATATGCGTTGCTTATGTGAATGGCAAATCATTGATTTTTCTTTCCGCCACGTATAGGCTGGGGTCGTGATTAGTTATTGACATGATGCTTAAATAACGCACCACCCGCGAACCGAGGCCGCCGCGCGTGATCTAAGGATGAATTGTAAGAGATCGAGATGGCTAAATATGAACAAAAGATGGTGTTTTTGGTGTATCACGGCCGAGTCCAAGAATATATCTTCGATCGCCTACGTATCCCGTGCGAAAGTCCGAATCTGCCTTACGTAGCTCCCGAGCCTACGTATTTATAGCACATGTCCTTCTTCTCGCCCTGTAACTAAGGGCGGCCGGAGTTATTGTCATAAATACCCTTAAACGGCCTCGCCTCCTTTTCCAAGTAACCCGTGGAACGTGGACCCGGAGCACCGGCTAACGTATCCGAGATCGACTCGACGACGGCCGACGTGGGCGCTCGAGTCCAGACACTTGGTGAATCCCACTCGAGCCGTGGTCTTCACCGGTACGTCTAGTATCGACCCGATGTCGATAGCCGGCCCGTACTTACGCAAACGCCGGACGGACCAATCGATAGTTCCACGTGGAGGTGTGCATTCTCGTATCATCATAAGCCCCCGCATCGGAGTGAAGCTCATCTCGAATGCCGAGATCGGATCCGAAAATTTAAATAACTCTCTCGACACGTGGTCTTCTTTAGGCGGGAACGCAACCGTCCTATCTACCCGATCTAAAGCCGCCGTAGGATGACGTCATACCGTACTAGCATTAATGGGTGCAGAAACGAAGCGTTTTAGGCGGCCCACTACCCTTGATTCTCGCGTTGCATATTCTATAACTACCCACAATCTCCACCCTTTCAAATCATTTGCAAGATTCACACGCATAAAAGGAGTCCAAGACCTTGACGTTTCTCTTTCGTCATTATAATCTTCGCCGAGTTTCGCTTTCTTAGCCGAAAGTTCAAGTAAGCCCTAAATTCACTTAAATTCTCCTTATTTTTATTTCTTGCATCTTCTCCTTAAGCCCATGTCTAGAACGATAAGTGACTCCCAAAATAGAGAGGAGATTGTTGAAACCGAGGTAGAATCGACGGAAGAGACAATTTCTGAGAATCCAACCGCTTCCGGTGAGAGAGCAGCCGGAGAAGAAGAAGAGGAGGGAGAGCAGGAGACATCTCCTCGACCCGTTGGATCTTCTCGACCGTTGCCGGCGCAAAACCGTAATGCACGGTGGCCGGGGACCGTATGGATGTATGTCAAACCTAACGCCGAGAAAGCCAAGGCGATCCGTTTGAGATACGGAATCCCCTACTCGCCTAACCACATTAAAGTGTCACACGATCGATACCCGCCGCACGCGACCCTCCCCTTGGGTTCCGTGCCATATACGAGGCGCAATTGAGAGAGGGATTAAGATTCCCCTTCGACCCGTGTCTAATTGCGTCCTTCAACACTATAAGATTTGCATCACCCGCCTCGCTCCCAACGGGATCGGAGCGTAATGGGTTTCGCGCCGGCGTGTCGAATCGCCAAGGTTGAATTCTCGGTTCGACTATTCCGTCGCACTTTGCCTTGGCGAGTTTACGGACGCGGGATGGTACACATTTCGAAGCGTCCTCCGGCATCGGAGTTCGTGAGGAAGGTGATCTCGTCTCACGGTGACCGGAAACCCAACTTTTTCTTTATTCGACATGGTCCGATTGATATCGACATACATACTTGGTTCCAAAGGCCGCAAAAATGGCATGATCGGCTCAAATCGGATATTCCCGCCGAGTGCGCGACCATCGAGTGCGCTCATCCCGATGTTGCGACTCGGAACCTACATTCTCTATATCCGTTTGCCGACATCGAGACGGTGTCCAGGCGCTTATCCGGAACTCGACGAGGACGTTCGAGTTTTGCGTAGGCGACTTATCCGTTCGTTGAACCGTTGTACTTGTATTTTCTAGATTTTTAATGCCATTTTAACGTCGACATATCTCTTGTTCGCAGTGGAACACTTTGCAAGGCTAGAAGCGATTGGAAAGATGCCCGACCCTAAAAAGGTGGATCCTCGCACAATCCAGAAATGGCCGGCATCAAATCGAAGAAGCCCTCCTCGGGCACATCCGGCGGACAAAGGGGTACGACTCGTTCTTCTACTCCCCGCTCCGACATCCGAGATCTTAAGGAGTCGCCCGACGAGGCTAATGTGGTGGAGCCGACCGAAGATGACTTCGTCTCGAGAAAACGCCATAAAACATCCGAGGTGAGACACGGGGTCGGGAAGGAGACCCGTAACCTTGCTCCACCAAAATCTACCGAGGCGATCCCCGAGATGAACGTAGCAGAGATGGAGGGCATGACTCCGCAGGAGCTACACGACCTTATCATGCGAAGAGTCAACGAGTGGTGAGTCTTCCTTCATTTCCTTGTATCTTCAAGGTTTTGTCCGACTTCGAAGTTAACAATGTTTCCTTTTTCGCGTACGCGTCCGGCCGCGAAAGTGGCGTTAAATAGAATCGAGTCTCCCTCGGCGCCTTTAGAGGAGCGTAAGGAGACAATTGCTAAGCCGACATCGGATCTCGAGAAGCCGAAAGCTAAAGCCAATAAGTTGGACGATAGACGCCCGAAACCGGAGTCGGATCCGTCTAAGGCACGAGAAGACCCGTCTCGCGTAGATGCCGAGCCGGCGGCGGTGAAGTCCGAGCCGGATCAAACCGTAGCCGAGCCGGCGGCCTCTACCAAGGCTCGAGACGATCTTCGCCTCGAGGTCGATAGCTTCACGACTCGCTTGGAAGCGCCTAAGAAGGATTTCCCGACGTCCGACGAGTTTGATAACGACTTGGCGCTCCCGACGAGTCGCCATGGCGGGGGGGTTCTCGAACGCACCGGACGAAGTCAAGATGGTCGTCCCCGACTTCGAGGTCGCAGCATCGGCAAGGCCTATTTATATGACCCGCAGTCCATTCCCCGATATGGCCGATACATCACCGATTTCAAGGCCGGCGTGTCTCTCTATAACAAGTACGTGGTCCCGCCCCCCGGAGAGGAGCCGGTGAAGTGAACGCCGAGTTGGATGACTGTGTCGATCCCAATGCTTCGACTTCAAACCAGCCTTTCGCCCGATGCTCTTCCCTTGTCGCCTTTTTATTGAACTTTTCTTATTCGATCCGGTTGTAATAACATTTACATTTACATTTTTATTTGTCTAAACTTGTATTTGGTCATTTTAATTTGCATTTTGATCTTTGAATTTGAATCATCACTATGCTTTTCACCGAATATCGTTTGTTTAGTGGTGTAGTCCTTTTGAACTTAATTCCCTTGAAAATGTTGCCTTGGGGTGTAGTCCTTCGGACTTAATTCCCCGTCGGCCCCTCGAAGTGTAGTAGAGTTCATGACTCCCGGTACACTTCGAGTACGAGTCGACCTAGCATTGTGCCGCCTTGTTGGCTTGACTTGGCTTTTGGGTCGGAGCTCGATTCGACTATTCGCTTTTGATCGGGCACATCGTGGTGCTTATGATCGAGCCGAGTTAAGGATCCATCGTGGGATCCTCCGACCGCTTAGCATCGTGGCTTACCGGCATGTCGGAAGTGATATAAGCATTGTCGCGTGACTTGGCTTTATTCACTATTTTGTTTTAAATCCGCCGACTGCTTAGCATCGTAGCTTACTGGCATGTCGGGAGTGATATAAGCATTGTCGGTGACTTGGCTTTATTCACTATTTCCTTCAGCTTAATCGTCTCGAGGTGACTTAAGCACTGTCAATGACTTGGCTTTTTTCACCATACAGTGTCGAGTTGTTCGGGTCGGAGAATCGATGTCTCGGTCGATTGTTGCGCTTTTTCATTTGCCCCCTTTTTGCTTTTTCATACGGTCTTGCACATGCAGCGTAATTAAAAAGGAAAAGAAAGCATGCTTTATAAAAGGAATCGCAATACAATGTCATATCGACCGTTACAACCGATGAAGGTAGACCGCAAAAGTCATGAAAATAAGAAATAACTTAAAAATAATACTTTCGAGGTTGGTGGCATGCCAAGTTCGAGGCACCGTGCTTCCATCCGACCTACCCAACCGATACGACCCCTTAGGATGCACTTTCAAGATTTTATATGGACCTTCCCAATTCGGCTCGAGCTTGCCTATCGGGTCCCGCTTTGCCGGCTTCATTTTTTCTCAATACGAGGTCTCCTACTTGGAAGTATTTGTACTTCACCCTCGCGTTGTAATACTGAGAAATCTTTCTTTTATAACTGGCCATCCGATACGCCGCCATTTCCCTCTTCTCTTCAACATTGTCTTTTTCTTCTCTTAGATCGGCGCATTAGTTTCGACATTATAAGCTAAAACCCGAGGCGATGCTAGTCCGATCTCGGGTGTATCACGGCTTCACATCCATAGGTCATGGCAAAAGGAGTTTCTTGGGTTGCGGAGTTGGGTGCTGTGCGATATGACCACAATATACTGGGTAACTGAGCTGCCCAATCTCGGCCTTCGTCTTCTAATCGCTTCTTCAACCCAAACTTGATCTGCCTGTTTGTCTGCTCGACCTGTCCATTGGACTGAGGTCGAGCCACTGACGTCGTTCTGTGCTCGATCCTGAATTCTTTCAACCAATTTCGCACCCTATCGTCAAGAAATTGAGTCCCGTTGTCCGAGATCGATACTTCGGAATTCCGAACCCGCACAAAATATTTTCCCATAGAAATTTTTTGATGGTTTGAGCCCCGATGTCGCAAGAGCTTTAGCCTCGACCCATTTAGTGAAATAATCAACCGCAACGACGACATATTTGAAATTCCCCGGAGCTCGAGGTAGAGGTCCGACTATATCGACTCCCCATTCGTCGAACGGCCATACGTACTCGATGGCATTCATTTCTCGTGCTTGCCGACGAGTTACCACGTCGTGTACCGCGTGTGCTCGCAACTCATTACCAATCGACTCGCATCTTTTTGCATTGACGGCCAGAAATATCCTGCCAGTTTGCACTTTCTTGCCAACATTCGAGCTCCGCAATGATTACCACAGATCCCTCGGTGTATTTCTTCAAGTAGATAAGCCCCTTCTTCTTCCGATGCACATCGCATCCAAGGAGTTACAAATGATCTTCGATAAAGCACATAATCGAAAAGAGCATACCTGGAGGCTTGAAGTCGGATTTTCCTGGCTTGAGATTTATCGGGGGGGAGCACTCCATCTTTTAAGAATAGTGCTATTGGGTCCATCCAGGTCGATCCCTGAACCACGGGCTGCACGTCGACCTCGTTATAACTCCGTTCCGCTAGCATCTCAACCGAACCTTCCTCTTTGATTTGAAATTCGACGCGAGCTTAGACAACGCATCGGCTCGCTTGTTCTCACTCCGAGGTACCCGTTCGACTAGATCATCTTGAATTTCGACATTAACCCCCGAACAACCCTTAGATAGCTTTTCATTGACTCTTCTTTAGCTTCATACTCTCCTCGTACGTGATTTACTACGAGCTGAGAGTCGCTGTATA
The DNA here is from genome assembly GCA_036785695.1 of Gentiana straminea. NCBI lineage: Eukaryota > Viridiplantae > Streptophyta > Magnoliopsida > Gentianales > Gentianaceae > Gentiana > Gentiana straminea. The sequence goes on from JAVUPR010000223.1 coordinate 442,716, forward strand.
CCAGAAGATTCTCGACTCCCAACTTCGATGCTAGCTTTAAACCTGTGATTAAGGCCTCATACTCGGCTTCGTTGTTCGTAGCTTTGAACTCGAATCGAAGTGCATACGGAAACTCTTCCCCTTTCGGACTAACTAGCAGTAAACCGGCTCCAGCCCCTTCTTTACTCGAGGCACCATCGACGTGGAGTGTCCATCGCTCCTCCGATGACTCGTTTTCCCCGCTCTAATTGAATCGACAACCCTTCGCCTATGAAGTCGCCCGCCGCTTGACCCTTGATGGCCGTTCGAGGGAGAAACTCTATGTCGTATTCCGCTAGCTCGACAACCCACTTGGCTAATCGACCCGATGTCTCGGGCTTTGCCAAGATTTGTTTCAACGGCCGGTCGCAACCACAAGAATGGGATGTGCTTGGAAGTATGGCTTCAACTTCCTCGACGCATGAACTAAACTCGCCGCTAACTTCTCCGCAGTGAGTATATCCGACCTCTCCGCACCATGTAGGGCTTTGCCGACAAAATAGACCGGGATTTGTCCCCGGTCTCTTTCTCGAACTAAGACCGCACTTACCGCTTCCTCGCATCGCGTATAAACCAAGAGCTTCTCTCCATCTCGGGGTGAGGACAACGTTGGCAAATCGATAAATATTCTTTCAAATCGTCAAACGCCTTTTGATGTCCCCGTCCCATCGGAACGGACTAGCTTTTTTCGAATCTTGAAGAAAGGTAGAGCTCTCTCGCGCCGATATCGACGTAAAACGGTTGAGAGCCGCCATCCGACCCGTCAACCTTTGCACTTCTTTGACATTCCGAGGCGCGGGCATGCTTTTGATGGCCTCGATTTTATCCGGGTTAGCTCGATCCCATCTCTCGATATCATATATCCTAGAAATTTCCCCGATCGAACTCCGAATGTGCATTTCTTCGGGTTGAGCTTCATTTTCGCCGTTCGCAATACCTCGAAAACTTCTCTCACATCGACAAGAAACTGTCCTAAGGACTTGCTCTTGATCAATAAATCATCCACATAAACCTCCATATTCCGACCTATTTGTCTCTTGAAAATTTTGTTGACGGCCCGTTGATAAGTAGCTCCTGCATTCTTAAGCCCAAACGGCATCGTAACGAAACAAAACGTGCCAAACTCTGTGATAAAAGCGGTTTTTTCTGAGTCCTGTGGGTCCATAAAGATCCGATAATAACCCCCGTATGCATCGAGGAACCCGAATACCTCGAATCCCGTTGTCGAGTCGACTAACCGGTCGATCTTTGGTAGCGGGTAAGAATCCTTGGGACACGCCTTGTTAAGGTCCGTAAAGTCGACACACATTCGCCAACTCGATCCGGCTTCTTAACTAACACGGGATTGGCTAACCAATCCGGGTAAAATACTTCTTTCACGATCCCAAAGAACTAGCAACTTGTCGACCTCTTTTCTTATCGCTTCTTTTCTCTCGGGGGCAAGATTCCTCTTCTTTTGTCGTATTGGCTTCTTTTTGGAATCGACGTTAAGCCGGTGCATAGCTATATCCGCCGATAGCCGTGCATGTCATCCGCCTTCCATGCAAAAACGTCTCGAAACTCAACCAGAGGTCGACCAAGGCTCTCATGTCGGGGTGTGGCATCCACTTCCCGATCCGGACCCCTTGACCTTCTTCCTCCTTCCAAACTCGAACTTCCTCGGTCGGGTCGGCGTAAACCCGCCTTCGATCTTCCTCTTCCTCGTGTATCAACTCCTCAACTAGCACTTGCCCAACCCCTTTTCCTTTGATCGTAACCAAACTACAATTCCGGGCTACTTCAACGTCTCCCTTGACTTCACGGGTACCGTACCTGTGTGGGAAACTTCATGCTGTTGTGGAAAGTCGAGATAATAGCTCTGAGATCATATAAAGCCGGTCGACCTAATATCGCGTTGTACCCTGAAGGGGCCTTAACTACGACATAGGTCATTTCCATCGTCCGCCCCTTTTCTCCGTCTCCGACCGTCGTTAACAAATTAATCGACCCGACAGGGTGGATGGCCTGCCCTGTGAATCCAAAAAGAGGGGTAGATAACGGAATGATATCTTCATCTTTCAACCTCATGGCTCTAAACGCTGAATAATAAAGGATATTAACGGCGCTTCCACCGTCGACACAAACTCTTTTACTCGACCTCTCGCTTATTACCGCTCGATCACCAATCCCTCGCTATGACCGTGGGAACTCGGAACATCGTCCCCGGGTCCGTAACCTACTTCCGTTGTTAACCCGATCTTTTTTGACTCTCTCGTCTTGTCGACGAGTGCCGACTTGATCGAGGTCGATCCGACTCATGCTCGCCACGATTGTGTTAACGTCATATCCGGCACGATTATCTCGACGAGGATCTCGGTTCTCGGATTTCTTGACGGTCATCTTGGCGATTGTCTCTCGTAGGTTGGGTCGATGACCTTTCCCGCCGATTCCGATTATCTCGACGTGGAGACCGATCTTTCTTTCCGTTGTAGCTTTTTCTCTTGTACTCCCGGCGGCCCTTCGGCTCGTCTTTTCTCGACTCGTCAACGACTTCATCCAATCGACCCTCTTGGATACAAAGTGCGTCGATATCCCTCTTCAAATCAAAGCATTCCTCCGTGTCGTGCCCCACATCTCTATGATAGTCACAATACTTGTGAGTATTTTTCCTTTTCTCCGGATCTTTAGACATCGGCTTAGGTGTCTTAGCGATGTTCTTCTTGATCATGATTGCCAATACCTCCCCCGAGATCGATTGGGGGGATAAAGTCTCGGTCTTTTAAATTTCCTTTCTTTCCCAACCGATCCGATATCGGAGCCGTCGGGCCGATCAAAGACGTTGGACTTGCTTTCTTCATTCCGACCCCTAGGCCGACCCTTGTTCCGCTTCGGGAGTCGTTCCTTGAGCCGAGGCCAAGTGAAATGGTGTGCGTACGCACCGCCTCTTCACCTTGGCGTAACCTATGGACTATGTTCACACATTCATCCATATCATTCGGCATTTTCTTGGATAGCTTATCATACAGCCTTCATATTCGCGTACCTCCCACAAAGGCATTAACTTGCGCCGCATCACCGGCATTATGCACTTTCATGGCTTCAAGGTTGAAACGTCTCATGAAGTCGATAGTAGATTCCCCTTTTTCCTGCTTGATGTTCATAAGGTGGGTAGCACTAAGATGGAACTTCTTGTTCCCAATGAAAGCGTCTCGGAATTTTTGTCCCAACTGTAGAAAGCTAGAGATCGACCCGGGACGTAGCTTGTGAAACCACTCCCGAGCTCGACCTGTGAGCAATGTATCGAAAGCTCGACACTTCATGGCGTCATTGGCGTTTCTTAACCTCATCAAAGATATGTATCGATATGATGATCCTCTCGGGTCCGTAGTACCGTCATGTGGCTCCATCTTTGGCGGCTTAAAGGATTCGGGCATCGTATATATTTCGATCTCGGGACTAAACGGCGACTCAAGCCATTCAAAGTGGGTTGATCTTTCCCCACAACGCGGTTGAACTCGTTTCGGATGCTATCCTCGACCCGCCGCCGAAGCCTTTCTTGCTCAGACGTTTGCGGGCGTTAGTCACGCCGATTTCAATCGCGCCTTCCTCACGCTCCCCTTCAACCTCAAAGCAGCCTCTTTCCCTTAGCATTATCAATCTCCTTACGACCCGGAGGGTCTAACTCGGTGTTCATCGTGGGGATTGCATATTCCTTTACCTATAAATGCCGAGGCTACCACCCTCTTCAAGGCGTCCTCATCCAAAGATGCCAAGTGGTCCGCCATGTCTTGTACCGTGGGGGAAGCTGAGGCCTGGGAGGATCTGCAACCGCGGGTCTAGATCCAGTGGGGACTTCTTGAATCTGTGAGGGAACCCCTGCTGGATCTACATCCGTGTGCTCTTCGATCTGCATGTTCTTGCTGTTCGTCGGTTTCTTCCTTGTCGGCGGCACCATTGCAATCTCTTTACCAACTCACCGGTAGAAGGCCCTCCTTCTAGCCGCCAAATGACGATGCTAAATAACGCACCACCCGTGAACCGAGGCCACGTGTAATCTAAGGATGAGCCGTAAGAGATCGAGATGGCTAAATATGAACAAAAGATGGTGTTTTTGGTGTATCACGGCCGAGTCCAAGAATATATCTTGGATTGCCTACGTATCCCGTGTGAAAGTCCAGAATCAAGCCTTACGTAGTTCCCGGAGCTATGTATTTATAGGCACATGTCCTTCTTCTCGCCCTAGAACTAAGGGCGGCCGGAGTTATTGTCATAAATACCCTTAAACGGGCCTTGCCTCCTTTTCCAAGTAACCCGTGGAATGTGGACCCGTGAGCACCGGCTAACGTATCCGAGATCGACTCGACGACGGCCGACGTGGGCGCTCGAGTCCAGACACTTGGTGAATCCCACTCGAGCCGTGGTCTTCACCGGTACGTCTAGTATCGACCCGATGTCGATAGCCGGCCCGTACTTATGCAAACGCCGGATGGACCAATCGATAATTTCCACGTTTATATAAATGTGGAACATTAACGGGCCAATTCAGTTTGCTTCCTTGGTTCTACTACTACATAATCAATGACCATAATCATATTGATGAGATTAATGGAAGTAATCAATAACCATCCTGATGTTCATTGACTATTGATCATATGAATGGTTTGAAAAATCTTTTGGGTGGTATTAGTAGATTGACATGCATATTTCTCTATCCATGCTCCGTTTTCTATTCGAGTGGTAGTATTCGGATTGGTGTATTCTCGTATCATCACAATATTGCTTGTGATACTATGACTAGGACTTGCAAATTTTAGATTCGTTCTTTCATTAATGAACATGGTGTTGTTACCCAATTTGAAATTTGATCCTAATCACAAGTGTCTAGTATGTGTTGAAGCCATCATGGCTTATGTACCGTGAGACCGGTAGAAAGGAACACATAACCTCTAGATTCATGTGAACTAGAGGTGATAAAAGTATGATGTTACTTTTATTGAGTATAGCACCAAATATTGTGATGTTGATATGCTGAAAAGCGATGATGAGGCTCGTGATGCCTTGAGTTTTATCAGAATGAATATAAACATAGCAAACGGATGATATGTATCCGGAGGGATTGTGATGGTCGATATGATGTATTGTTTCATGAGTCTTGCTAAGGGCCCGGCATCATTCATCAAACAACTACACCATACACACCTCAATCAAGTGGCATTGCTACGTGCAAGAACCGTACTCTTAAAGAGTTGATAAATGCTATGTTGATAAGTTCGAGTTTACATCAGAACTTGTGGGGGGTATTATCCTCTCAGAAAAAATCATTTTGAACAATATCCCTTCAAAGAAGAAGGATGACACCTCGTATGAGTTGTGGTTTAGCTACAGATTCTTGGAAATGTGGGGGTGTTTGGCTAAGGTCGAAGTGCCTAAACCAAAGTGAATAATAGGACCTAAAATCATTAGTGCCTATTGTTTTTGGTGCATATATCAAACATCAATGATGTACATGAACATGTCATCATCGAGTCTAAGAATGTGGTGTTCCTTGCGGATATCTTTCCTTGTAAGGAAAGTGTTAAAGTAGAAGCAAGCATGAGTAGGCGGACATATAAGAGAGTGGTCCTCAAGAAATTGAGGAACATCGTCTTAGTAAGAGGGCTAGGACTTCCAAGTCCTTTGCTCCTGATTTTCTGACCTATATGGTAGAAAATGAACCCAGGACATATGCTGAGGCAATGTCAATACCAGAAGCTCATTTCTGGAAAGAGGTGATAAATAGTGAAATCCATTGTGCATAACCACACTTGGAATTTGGTTGGTCTCCCAACGGATAGAAACCACTCGAGTGCAAGTGGATTTTCCAGAAGAAGTTAAAGGTTGATGGATTTATTGTAAGGCGGTGTTGGTAGCCTGAGGGTATCAACAGAAAGAAGGCCTTGAATTCTTTCTCACCAGTTACGAGAATTACTTATTTAAGGTATAGCTGGAGACTATAACCTGGAAGTCCATCAAAAGGATAGTTATGGTGAGTTGAAAGAAGAGATGTACTTGGAACAACCTGAGGGGTTCATAGTTCCAGGACAAGAGAGTAAGGTGTGTAGACTTGTTAAGTCAAATTTTGGCCAGAGAATGGCATATCGAGTTTGACAATGATATGTTGTCAAGTGGGTAGGACATATATATGTCTACATTAAGAACACTTTTTTGTGATAGTATGTCTATGACATGCTAATAATGGGAAGTACTCATGAGAGTATCATGAATACAATCTAGATATTGATAAGGAACTTCGATGTGAAGGACCTGTGAGTTGCAGATTTGATACTAGGGAGCAAAATCTCTAGAATATTTGATGGACTTGTGGTGACAAACTCATTATATTGAGTCTATTTTGAAAAGATTTAATGTCTTTGATAGAAGTCCAGTGAGCAATCCACTTGACCTAAGTATGCACTTAGTCAAGAACATAGGTGAACCTGTGGATCAATTGAGAGATTCTCAAGTGATCGGAAGTCTGATGTACACAACCAATTGTACACGACCAGACTTAGCATGTTCAGTGAAGAAACTGAGTAGGTTCACAAGTAATCCAAATCATAATCGTTGGAAAGCCTTAAATAGGTTGTGAGGTACATGAGGTACACTATGAGTCTGGGATTACGATATTTGAGATATCCAGCAGTGTTAGAAGGATACTGTGATGCGAATTGGATATCAGATACGAAAGATTCGAAATCCACCAGTAGATACTTATTCACGATTGGTGGTGGTGCTGTGTCCTGAAAGTCTACAAGACCAACGTGCATAGATCATTCCATAATGGAAGCTGAGTTAATAGCCTTGTATAAGGCTGGAGTAGACGCTGAATGGCTTAGGAATTTCCTTAAGGATATTCCATACTAGTGGCTGCTATCAGCATACACTGCGATAGTAAGTTGACTATAGGAAGGGCACAGAGTAGTGTGTATAATGGTAAGTCTCGACACATACGCCGTAGACACAATACCATTAAACAATTGATCTCTAATGGTGTGATTTCCGTCGATTATATAAAATCGAAGGAGAATCTTGCGGATCCGCTTACAAATAGTTTAGCTAGAGATCATATATCAATTTTGACAACCGGAATGGGACTGAAGCCTATTACGCATGTTTCCTTGTAGTGGCAACCCAACCGTGCTGATTGGAGATCTCAAGATCATGGTTCAAAAGGGACAACTAAGCTATATGGAACGCCTAGCACTTACCCATTCCGAGAGAATAAAAGTGCTATCAAGAGAGTTTGAGAATGTGATAAACACAAGAGTAAACTTCAACTTAGTTTATTCATTGAGTAAAAAGATGTATAAATAGATACAATTGAGAGATAGAGAGACTAGTTTATTCATTGAGTAAAAAGATGTATAAATAGCTAGCTTAGGGCGGCCACTTGAGTATGTAGATGTGGGCGGCAAGCATGCAAAAGTAAAAAGTAAAAGTTATGTCTATGACATAAAGTAAACTAGAGTTTGACATATTAATTGTTTATATGACTCACAATTAATATGTCTTTTACAATTAATTTTACAATTAAATAAGGTGTACAAAATATTATGCACGAAATCCTAAGGCTCAAGCAACTCCGCCGAGCACCGAGTCGTCGAAGCCTCGCCAGACCGAGTCCGCCGAGTAATATTTCCACACCCCCCTCAAACCGGGCCGTATATGTTGATGCGCCCAAGTTTGCTACTTAGTCCGTCGAACATAAGAGGTGGAATAGCCTTGGTAAGAATATCGCATTCGATCCGCCGAGGGAACATACCGGAGTTGAATAATCTTGGCATCAATCGCTCCTTCGTAAAAGTGTCCGTCAATGTCCACATGCTTGGTTTTATCATGATGGATCGGATCTTTCGCCATGCATAAGGTTGAATTATTATCACAACAGAGTGTGATAGGTTGCCGATACGGTTGCCGAAGTTCGCCGCACTTTTTAGCCATAGAGCTTCACAAATGCCAAGTACAAGTGCCCTTAGTTCGCTTCAAAGATCGCTTCTTGACACAAGAGGTTGTTTCTTGCTCCTCCAAGTAACTAGGTTCCCCCATATATACGAGCAATAGCCCGTGGTAGACCTCCCGTCAATGTGACATCCACCCCAATCAAAGCATCGGTGTAGACCTTGATTGATCTATCGCAGACTTGGTGAAGTGTGCCTTGGCCAGAGTGGATTTTAAATACCTCGCATCCTATTCACCGCATCCCAATGTTGCTCGCAGGGCAATGCATGAATTGACCGACCAGACTGACCCCATATGCAATATCAGGTCTTGTGTGAGAAAGGTATATGAGTTTGCCTACAAGCCTTTGATATTGTTCTTTCCTGACAGCAATGTCACCATGCAGTAGGGTATGACTGGGGTCTACTGGAGATACAAAGAAGTTTGCATCCCAAAGATGCCGCTTCCTTCGCAGGTCCAGACATACTTCCTTTGGGAGACCGAAATGCCATTGGTGTTTCTAGCTACTTCCATACCAAGAAAGTACTTGAGGTAGCCCGATCTTTAACTTGGAACACCTTTGCCGTAGAGTCTTCAAGTTTTGGATCTCGCAGAGTCTTCCCAAGCAAGGATGATATCATCCACATAAACAATTAGAATGGACCTCCTCCGGTTGGTTGTCTTAACAAACATGGTGTGATCGAGTTGCATTGATGATATCCGCAGCCTTTAACCACAAGTAGTGAGTTTTCCAAACCAGGCTCTTGGGGATTGCTTCAGCCATATAGAGATTTTCCGAGTTTGCATACCTTGCCCCGAGTGTGGGGATTGACAAAACCAGGAGGTACATTCATATAGACTTCCTCAGTGAGATCACCATTGAGAAAAGCATTTTTGATATCCAATTGGTGTAGAGGCCAGCCCAGTTGGACAGCTAGAGAGATTAGAACCCTGACATTGTTGAGTTTTGCCACCGGTGCAAAAGTTTCCTTATAGTCAATACCATAAGTTTGAGTGAATCCCCTTGCTACCAATCCGGCTTTGTACTTGTCAATTGTACCATCGCGTTGTATTTGATAGTGAATAACCATCTCAGCCTAACTCGTCTTCTTGCCTTTGGGAAGAGTTGTGAGGTCCCAAGTATGATTATCCAGGAGAGCAAATCATCTCGTTTTAACAAGCACCTTCCACTTATCATTTTGAAGGGCCTCCCGAATATTTCTAGGGATAGAGTGAGAGTCCGTGTCCCGTGTAAACATGGCAAAGACAGGAGACAACCGATCATAAGATAAATAAGTATGAATAGAATGATCGTGCATGATCTTTTCCCTTTCCTTAGAGCAATAGGTCCGTCATCAATGTCGCAGACCGCCGAGGATCCGCAGATTGCCGAGTGTCGCCGGGCTCGGGTCGGCGCAGCTCGAGTCGGTTGGTTGCCGGGGATCGCAGGGCCGTCGTGAGTCGAGTCGCAGGGTACCGGGGTTCGCCCGCCGAGGATCGCAGGTTGCCGAGGGTTAAGAGTTTGCTGAAGAAAGGGGTTTAGGTCAATTTCTATCGGTTTCCATCGTTGATCGCCTCGGTGGACTTGTTGTAGTAGGGAGTCCTTTCAAAAAATTTTACATCCATAGAATTGTAAAATCTTTTTTCGAAGGAGAGTAGCACTTGTAACCTTTCTCGTCCTTTGCATATCCTAGGAATATGCACTTGTGAGCTTTGGGATCAAGTTTGCTTCGTGTTGGGCATGGATATAGACAAACACAAGACAACCAAAGATTTTTGGAGGTAACTCGGGAAATAAGATGGGGGCAGGAGTGTGTGTCCGTAGGGTTTTGATAGGAGTTTTGAAGCCTAGTACCCCGCCGGGAAGTCGTTGATTAAGTATGTGGAAGTCAATATGGCTTCACCCCACATATATTTTGGAACATTTGTGGTAAACATAATAGACCTAGCCATTTCAAGCGATGCTCTGTTCTTTCTCTCAAAGAACCCCATTTTGCCGAGGGGTTTCAACACAACTACCGATATGGACAATCCCTTTATCCATCAAGAAATTACCGAGATGAGACTCATAATATTCAAGAGCATTGTCGCCTTCAAGATTTTGATCTTAGTGTCAAACCGAGTGGAGACCATGTTGTAAAATTCTTGAAAGATGGGTCCAACTTCGACTTATCCTTCATTAAAAATAACCAAGTGGTTCCGGTGTGGTCATCTATGAAGGTAACAAACCACCTTTTTCCCCGTTATGCTTTTTACTCTCGAGGGTCCCCATACGTCACCGTGAATTAAGGTGAATGGTGTGGATGGTAAGTAAGGTAATTTTGCATACACAGATTTGGTGAGTTTAGCAACCGACAAATATCACATTGAAGATCATTCAAATTACAACCTTTAAACAATTCGGGATCTATAGACTTTAAATAACTAAAACTCGGGATGTCCTAGTCTATAATGCCATAACATGATATTGTCTAGGTTTTGAGTGCAGCCGCCGAGGCAGATTCGGTCTTCGCCTTTCGTCTTCGGCGCAGGTTGACCACAAACGACCGAGCAAGGTTTAGCAAGCCCCAATCACCGCCTTTGAGGAATGATCCCGGAATGTGCACCGATTCTCATTAAAAACAACAATTCAGTTCAAATCTTTAGTAAGTTTACCGACGATATGAGATTGCAATCTAATTTTGGAACAAATAGGACATTCTCAGCATATCTTATTAGTAAGCCGCACCGACCAAAACCTTTTGCACTAGAGATAGATCCATCGCCAGCCTTAATATTGTGAATTTGGGGACATGGCTTAAGTTGAGTAATGAGATTTTTATTACCAAATCATATGGGATGAGGCCCCAGAGTCAACAATCCAGGTTTCATTACTAATAGATGAGTAGAATTTACCTGTACTGGCATGAGAGGCTATGTCAGTAGAGTGACTACCTCCCTTTTGTTGAGTTAGGAAGGCTTTGAATGCAGCAAGCTGAGCATTCAACCTGTTGTCATCTTCTTCCTCACTTATGTGTCTGCCCTGACTTTCCTTGGCAGGTCTGGAGGTCTTGGAGGAGTTAGGCTTGCCATGTAGCTTCCAGCAAGTGTCCTTGGTGTGATTAGTGCGTTTGCAGTGGTCACGAACGCCTTCCCGTTTATCGCAGGCTTCCCGTAAGCCTCGCAGCTCTCGGCAGGTTCCCGACGGCCGCGCAGGTGGCACTTTCGTAGGGTTGTCGCAGGGGGTTCAAGCAAAGCATCACTTTCCTCCCGTGCTTTCCTCATGTTTGACCTCGCAAACATGGATTTGAGATTTGGAAGAGGTTTAGTAGCAAGAATTCTACCTCGACATCATCAAGAGTAGGATTCACCAAGAAGGAATTTGAATACTCTCTTTTTCTCGATAATGTCTTTAAAGAGTGCAAGATCTTTAACATCATTCCGGGGTGAGTCTCCAACATATCTAGGTGTTGCCATGCCTTAGATAGTTGATTAAAGTATTGAGTTACGTACATATCCCCTTGTCCGCAATTTTGAATCCGAGCTTCGAGTTCATAGACTTCGATGTATTGTCCTTTTTTGAGTAAAGGTCTCCGGCATTGTCCCGCATTTCCTTAGCAAAGTGTCATACATCATGAAGTTCTCATCGATCTCTTTTGTCATAGACCTCGTGAGGATGGTCATGACTTGGTTATTTTCTCGTGTCCCATGCTTCAAACTTGGGGTCGGTTTCAACAGGGCGGTGTTTGGAACCGACGTATATCCCATCTTGCCCCGGCCGGAGATATACATTTTCATAGACCTTGACCATAGCAAGTAATTGTTACCATCAAGTTTATGATTTGTAAAAGAAGAGTGTTCGCTTATCCGGCCGGCCGAGGCACTGTGAGTCTACCGAAGAAGATGAAACATCGATAATGTTGACATTTTTTCGAAAAAGAACCGAGTTTTGCGGCGGATTTTTAGAACTCAGTAAGGCTCCGATACCATGAAGAGAGTTTGAGAATGTGATAAACACAAGAGTAAACTTCAACTTAGTTTATTCATTGAGTAAAAAGATGTATAAATAGATACAATTGAGATAGAGAGACTAGCTAGCTAGCTTGGGCGGCCACTTGAGTATGTAGATGTGGGCGGCAAGCATGCAAAAGTAAAAAGTAAAAGTTATGTCTATGACATAAAGTAAACTAGAGTTTGACATATTAATTGTTTATATGACTCACAATTAATATGTCTTTTACAATTAATTTTACAATTAAATAAGGTGTACAAAATATTATGCACGAAATCCTAAGGCTCAAAGCAATCCGCCGAGCACCTCGTCGAAGCCTCGCTCAGACCAGACCGAGTCCGCTCGAGTAATATTTCCAATATTTCCACACCCCCTCAACCGGGCCGTATATGTTGATGCGACCAAGTTTGCTACTTAGTCCGCCGAACATAAGAGGTGGAATAGCCTTGGTAAGAATATCGCATTCGATCCGCCGAGGGAACATACCGGAGTTGAATAATCTTGGCATCAATCGCTCCTTCGAAAAGTGTCCGTCAATGTCCACATGCTTGGTTTTATCATGATGGACCGGATCTTCTTCGCCATGCATAAGGTTGAATTATTATCACAACAGAGTGTGATAGGTTGCCGATACGGTTGCCGAAGTTCGCCGCACTTTTTAGCCATAGAGCTTCACAAATGCCAAGTACAAGTGCCCTTAGTTCGGCCTTCAAGATCGCTTCTTGACACAAGTAGGTTGTTTCTTGCTCCTCCAAGTAACTAGGTTCCCCCATATATATGAGCAATAGCCTGTGGTAGACCTCCCGTCAATGTGACATCCACCCCAATCAAGCATCGGTGTAGACCTTGATTGATCTATCGTAGACTTGGTGAAGTGTGCCTTGGCCAGAGTGGATTTTAAATACCTCGCATCCTATTCACCGCATCCCAATGTTGCTCGCAGGGCAATGCATGAATTGATCGACCGATCGACCCCATATGCAATATCGGGTCTTGTGTGAGAAAGGTATATGAGTTTGCCTACAAGCCTTTGATATTGTTCTTTCCGGACAGCAATGTCACCATGCAGTAGGGTATGACTGGGGTCTACTGGAGATACAACAGGTTTGCATCCCAAAGATGCCGTTTCCTTCGAGGTCCGGGACATACTTCCTTTGGGAGACCGAAATGCCATTGGTGTTTCTAGCTACTTCCATACCAAGAAAGTACTTGAGGTAGCCCGCATCTTTAACTTGGAACACCTTTGCCGTAGAGTCTTCAAGTTTTGGATCTCGTAGAGTCTTTCCGCAAGGATGATATCATCCACATAAACAATTAGAATGGACCTCCTCTCGGTTGGTTGTCTTAACAAACATGGTGTGATCGAGTTGCATTGATGATATCCCGCAGCCTTTAACCACAAGTAGTGAGTTTTCCAAACCAGGCTCTTGGGGATTGCTTCGGGCCATATAGAGATTTTCTGAGTTTGCATACCTTGCCCTGAGTGTGGGGATTGACAAAACCAGGAGGTACATTCATATAGACTTCCTCAGTGAGATCACCATTGAGAAAAGCATTTTTGATATCCAATTGGTGTAGAGGCCAGCCCAGTTGGACAGCTAGAGAGATTAGAACCCTGACAGTGTTGAGTTTTGCCACTGGTGCAAAAGTTTCCTTATAGTCAATACCATAAGTTTGAGTGAATCCCCTTGCTACCAATCGGCTTTGTACTTGTCAATTGTACCATCAAGAAGTGTATTTGATAGTGAATAACCATCGCAGCCTAATCGTCTTCTTGCCTTTGGGAAGAGTTGTGAGGTCCCAAGTATGATTATCCAGGAGAGCTATCATCTCGGTTTTAACAAAGACCTTCCACTTATCATTTTGAAGGGCCTCCCGAATATTTCTAGGGATAGAGTGAGAGTCCAGTCCCGTGTAAACATGGCAAAGACAGGAGACAACCGATCATAAGATAAATAAGTATGAATAGAATGATCAAGTGCATGATCTTTTCCCTTTCCTTAGAGCAATAGTCCGTCATCAATGTCGCAGACCGCCGAGGATCCAGATTGCCGAGTGTCGCGGGCTCGGGGTCGGCGGGCTCGAGTCGGTTGGTTCTTTGGGGATCCGCAGGTCGTTGTGAGTCGGTAGGGCAGGCCGGGGTTCATCCGCCGAGGATCGCAGGTTGCTGAGGGTTAAGAGTTTGCTGAAGAAAGGGGTTTAGGTCAATTTCTATCAGGTTTCCATCAGTGACTGCCTCAGTGGACTTGTTGTAGTAGGGAGTCCTTTCAAAAAAATTTACATCCATAGAATTGTAAAATCTTTTTTCAGAAGGAGAGTAGCACTTGTAACCTTTCCTGTCCTTTGCATATCCTAGGAATATGCACTTGTGAGCTTTGGGATCAAGTTTGCTTCGTGTTGGGCATGGATATAGACAAACACAAGACAACCAAAGATTTTTGGAGGTAACTGGGAAATAAGATGGGGGCAGGAGTGTGTGTCCAGTAGGGTTTTGATAGGAGTTTTGAAGCCTAGTACCCTGCTGGGAAGTCTGTTGATTAAGTATGTGGAAGTCAATATGGCTTCACCCCACATATATTTTGGAACATTTGTGGTAAACATAATAGACCTAGCCATTTCAAGTAGATGCCTGTTCTTTCTCTCAGCAACCCCATTTTGCTGAGGGGTTTCAACACAACTACTGATATGGACAATCCCTTTATCCATCAAGAAATTACTGAGATGAGACTCATAATATTCAAGAGCATTGTCAGTCTTCAAGATTTTGATCTTAGTGTCAACCGAGTGGAGACCATGTTGTAAAATTCTTGAAAGATGGGTCCAACTTCGGACTTATCCTTCATTAAAAATAACCAAGTGGTTCTGGTGTGGTCATCTATGAAGGTAACAAACCACCTTTTCCCTGTTATGCTTTTTACTCTTGAGGGTCCCCATACGTCACTGTGAATTAAGGTGAATGGTGTGGATGGTAAGTAAGGTAATTTTGCATACACATATTTGGTGAGTTTAGCAAACTGACAAATATCACATTGAAGATCATTCAAATTACAACCTTTAAACAATTCAGGATCTATAGACTTTAAATAACTAAAACTCGGGATGTCCTAGTCTATAATGCCATAACATGATATTGTCTAGGTTTTGAGTGCAAAGCCGCCGAGGCGATTCGCCTTCGTCTTTCGTCTTCGACAGGTTGACCACAAACGGACCCGAGCAAGGTTTAGCGGTCCCAATCACCGCCTTTGAGGAATGATCCCGGAATGTGCACCGATTCTCATTAAAAACAACAAATCCAGTTCAAATCTTTAGTAAGTTTACCGACGTATATGAGATTGCAATCTAATTTTGGAACAAATAGGACATTCTCGCAGCATATCTTATTAGTAAGCCGCACCGACCAAAACCTTTTGCACTAGAGATAGATCCATCCATCGCCAGCCTTAATATTGTGAATTTGGGGACATGGCTTAAGTTGAGTAATGAGATTTTTATTACCAAGTCATATGGGATGAGGCCCCGAGTCAACAATCCAGGTTTCATTACTAATAGATGAGTAGAATTTACCCGTACCGGCATGAGAGGCTATGTCGTAGAGTGACTACCTCCCTTTTGTTGAGTTAGGAAGGCTTTGAATGCAAAGCAAGCCGAGCATTCAACTTTGTTGTCATCTTCTTCCTCACTTATGTGTCCGCCCGACTTTCCTTGGCGGTGTCCGGAGGTCTTGGAGGAGTTAGGCTTGCCATGTAGCTTCCAAGCAAGTGTCCTTGGTGTGATTAGTGCGTTTGCAAAGTGGTCACGAACGCCTTCCTCCGGCTTTATCGCAGGCTTCCCGTAAGCCTCGCAGCCTCAGCAGGTTCCCGACGGTCGGCCGCCAGGTGGCACTTTCGCAGGGTTGTCGGCGGGGGTTCGCAAAGCATCACTTTCCTCCTCGCTTTCCTCATGTTTGACCTCAGCAAACATGGATTTGAGATTTGGAAGAGGTTTAGTAGCAAGAATTCTACCTCTGACATCATCAAGAGTAGGATTCAGTCCAGTAAGGAATTTGAATACTCTCTTTTTCTCGATAATGTCTTTAAAGAGTGCAGCATCTTTAACATCATTCCAGGGGTGAGTCTCCAACATATCTAGGTGTTGCCATGCCTTAGATAGTTGATTAAAGTATTGAGTTACAGACATATCCCCTTGTCTGCAATTTTGAATCTGAGCTTCGAGTTCATAGACTTCGATGTATTGTCCTTTTTTGAGTAAAGGTCTCCGGCATTGTCCCGCATTTCCTTAGCAAAGTTGTCATACATCATGAAGTTCTCATCGATCTCTTTTGTCATAGACCTCGTGAGGATGGTCATGACTTGGTTATTTTCTCGTGTCCCATGCTTCAAACTTGGGGTCGGTTTCGCAGGGCAGGTGTTTGGAACCGGACAGATATCCCATCTTGCCCGGCCGGAGATATACATTTTCATAGACCTTGACCATAGCAAGTAATTGTTACCATCAAGTTTATGATTTGTAAAAGAAGAGTGTTCGATTATCCCGTCGGCCGAGGCAAATTTGTGAGTCTACTGAAGAAGATGAAACATCAGATAATGTTGACATTTTTCTGAAAAAGAACTGAGTTTTGCAGCGGATTTTTAGAACTCAATAAGGCTCTGATACCATGAAGAGAGTTTGAGAATGTGATAAACACAAGAGTAAACTTCAACTTAGTTTATTCATTGAGTAAAAAGATGTATAAATAGATACAATTGAGATAGAGAGACTAGCTAGCTAGCTTGGGCGGCCACTTGAGTATGTAGATGTGGGCGGCAAGCATGCAAAAGTAAAAAGTAAAAGTTATGTCTATGACATAAAGTAAACTAGAGTTTGACATATTAATTGTTTATATGACTCACAATTAATATGTCTTTTACAATTAATTTTACAATTAAATAAGGTGTACAAAATATTATGCACGAAATCCTAAGGCTCGGATAGGCTCCGATGTATATCATCGAGAGTTAATGAATCATTAAATACGCCGAGCACCCCGGATATCGGGTGAATGAGAAATTAATGCCTCGAAGGGAGTACCTCAACTCAATATCCCACATTGGAAAGATGGGAGACTTGAGCTCCGAGTCCGTGCCCCGAGTAATATTTCCATTCCAACCCTCCCATAGAAGAACTCGTCCACGAGTTGGTTTGAAGCAAGTGGGAATTTGGTGAATCGAGATCACGACAACAGCTCCTTGGTTTGGATTGCTTCCACCAGCATCGAATCTACTCACCATCTTCAAAGTCTTCTTATCACCAATTAGCAATAATGATATCATAAGGACTATACACGCACCCAAAAACATTTCCATAGAGCCACCAAGTTTCGTAGAACCGGAAAAACGAGAAACGAAGCAATCAAACATAAACAATCAAAGGAGATAACGAAACAAGAAGAACACGATTTAATGTGGAAAACCTCTCGGTGGGAGAGGTAAAAAACCACGGGCGAGAAAAGAGATATTTTATTATGCACCGAATTTTACGATTTCAACACACTCGGATAATGAGACAACAATCGTATTTATAGGCACAAATCCCTAAACCCTAGCCGCCGGGAATCTTTGTCGATGCACCATAAATACCCCTACACGTGTCCTCCTTTTAATGACACCGTATAGGCGTCACATAACGTAATTAACGGATGTAGGACCCGTATTCAAGTACTCGCGGACTATCACCCTGGCGATAGTTACCCCGCCGAAGCTACCCCTGCCGAAGCTCAGTAGACTCCACCCTACTGATGCACAGAAATGAATACACTTCTCAGCTGACCATCACCCAGCTGAGTCTTCAGATTGGTTCCACCAAAAAATAGAGTTTAAGTCACCTTACTGACAAATCTCCACCTTGACTTCAACTCTTACTAGAGTCAAACAGATTGCATAACCAGATGTACTTGTACCAGATGCATTCGTCAATGCCAGATGTACTTGTACCAGACTATCTCCACAGCATCCACTCCACTGATCTGCCCTCAGTAAAGTTTCCAGAAACAGATTATAAGCTTTGAATATTCGGTAAGTCCAGGCAAAGCCGGAACTTACTCGCCGAACCGGTTTAGTGAACATATCGACGGGATTCTCCTTTGTGCCAATCTTCTTCACCACAACCCTCTTCTCATTCCTCAAGAAATGATACCCGACATCAATATGCTTGGTTCTCTCATGATGAACTCCGATCCTTGGCTAAACATATTGCACTAAGGCTGTCACAATATATATCACCGATCCCGATGCAACCCCAAATCACCGACTAGCCCCTTCAACCGGATACCCTCCTTAGCCGCTTCAAGTAAGAGCCATATATTCTCGCTTCGGTAGTTGATAAGGCTACGTAGCCTTTGAAGAGTAGCTTTCCGGTCGACCACCGCATTTCCCAATGTAAACACATAACCAGTCATTGATTTTCTACCGTCAACATCACCGCATAATCGCATCACGGCAGCTGTGACCGGACCGATATCACCTCCATAAATGAGACCAACATCAATTTGTACCTCTCGGGTACCCGAATATCCTTTTAACGGACTTTCCGGTGTTCCTTTCCAGGTTGAGCCATAAACCCGCGACAACACCGACCGCCCGAGCCAGATCGGGCCTAGTGCAAACCATGGCATACATCGACGCCATTTGCACTAGCATAGGAACTTTTGACATATACTCCTTCTCTTGGTGGACCGTGAAGCATAAACAGACAAATGAACATTTGATGCCATAGGAGTATCTATTGGTTTTGCGACAGACATCCCAAACTTGGCCAATATCTTACGCACATAACCCTGCTGAGACAAGAACAACTTCTTCTGACTCCTATCTCTCCAGATCTCCATCCCCAAGATTTTCTTGGCTGTACCCAAATCCTTCATTTCAAATTCAAGACTAAGAAGGTTCTTGATTTTGAACATCGACTTCCTTGCTTTGCCTATCGCATGTCATCCACATACGTAACAAGATAGATATATGATCCATCTTTCAAACAGATCGAAGTAAACACAACGATCATATGGACTTCTGTTGTAACCTTCTTCGAAGCATGAAAGCATCGTCAAACCTTTTATACCACTGCCTTGGAGCTTGCTTCAAACCATACAATGATTTCTTCAACTTGCAAACATAGTTTTCTTTACCGGGAACTTGAAATCCCTCGAAAGCCGTGTCATGTATATCTCCTTATCCACCTCATCATGTAAAAGCGCAGTTTTCACATCTAATTGCTCAAGTTCCGGATCTGCCGTGCCACCATTGCTAGTAACACCCCGATTGAAGTGTGTCGACCACCGGTGAAAATATTTCATCAAAGTCAACCCCTTCCTTTTGACTCGAATCCTCTTGCAACCAAACGTGCCTTATACCCGACCCCTTCGCCTTAGTTATTCCTTCCTTTTTCTTGAAAATCCATTTACAAGTCACAACTCCCTTGTCGGTAGCAGATTTGTTTGACTAATTCCCAAGTACGATTCTTCGTAATGACTCCATTTCATCTCCCATGGCCGCATGCCACCGAGATGCTTCGTACATGTCATCCGCTTCCCCGTAAGTAGTAGGTTCAGCAACCTCTACTTCTTCTGCAACTTGGAGTGCATATCCAGCCAAATAATCATATCCATATCTCCTTGGAGGTATCCCAACATTAGATCTTCTAGGCCGCTCGGCGCGGTAGACTCGCCGATCAATGTTTGTATGACGCCCGCCGAGGTCTCGCGTGACCGGCTTGGATCGGATTCGGTTCATTATCCGGATCGGTATAGTGTTGATTTGGATCCACCGATTGTTGCATATCGTGGACTCCACTGAAGCTCCACCGTTTCTCAACACTATCGATTCAAGCCTTTGGTTTCGGACTCGGTAGACCTCCCATTTCGATGAGTTTAACATAGAATTTTCATCAAACACAACGTCCCTGTCGAGGATTACTGCGGACTCTCGTGATGACCAAATTCTATATCCTTTCACTCCATCACCATACCCCACAAACACTCCCTTCTTGGCTCTTGGTTCTAACTTCCCTTCACTAACATGATAGTAAGCTGTACTCCCAAAAACCCTTAGAAGCGAGTAGTCGGCGAGGCTTGCACGACCACATCTCAAATGGTGTCTTGAGATTGATTCCTGTGTGAGGACTCCTGTTGATTAAGTAGCAAGCTGTCTTAACAGCTTCTGCCCAAAATCTCCTTGATAAACAAGCTTGAGAAAGCATACATCTTGCCCTCTCCAGTAGAGTTTGATTCATCCTTTCAGCTACACCATTCTGCTGAGGTGTATTCCTTACAGTATGATGTCTGGCAATACCCTCAGCTGCACAAAATGAATCAAAATCCGTCCAAAGAATTCGGACCATTATCCGTACGAAGCTTCTTGATTTTCTTGCCTAAGTGATTCTCCACTAGGGCCTTCCACTGCTTGAAGTTACTGAATGCATCACTTTTGTTCTTCATCATCACCACCCAAGTCATCCTTGAATAGTCATCTATGAATGACACAAAATATCTGTGACCACCCAATGACTCAACTCTTGATGGACCCAAGATCTGAATGGATATAATCAAGTGTTGCCTTTGTATTGTGCAACCCCGCCGAGAATTTACTTCTATGCAACTTCCCAAACACACAATGTTCACAAAAGTCCGGATTCTTGACCTTATATCCCCCAAGAAAACCTGTTTGAAGAAAGAATCTGCGCATACCCCTTTCACCCAGTGTGACCAAGTCTCATGTGCCACGGTGAGTCTCTGTGAGGCCCGGTGAGCCGCCGAGGATGCAACAAGCGGCGGTGCGGATACGATAGATCCTTGTAATATATACAAGGTTCCCTCTTGATGCCTTTGAGGACTACAACTGAATCTTTGAAGACATTCAGCTGTCCACCTTCACCCTTGAAATTGAACCCTTTGCTGTCCAGTAGACTAAGAGATACCAAATTCTTGGTCATCTGTGGAACATGTCTTACATCTTTCAGTGTACAAAATTTACCATCCTCTGTCCTTAACTTTACTGAGCCAATTCCCACAACTTTGCAAACCTTGCTGTTGGCCATATAGATTTGACCACCATCTATCCGCTCATAAGTAGAAAACCACTCCCTTTGTTTGGACAAATATGGTAGGATGCTCCGAATCAAGTATCCACACATCATTATGGTGTGTAGAATCCCTGCAACTAGAACCGGATCCTCATCGGATTGCTCGGTAGCCAAGGCTGCTTTGTGCGAATTGCCTTCCCGTTGTTTCTTCTTCCTTGGACAATTGGACTTCCAATGTCCCTCGCTCCTTACAAGTAATTACGGACATCGGTAGACTTAGGACCCTTGGACCACGACTTCTTTTTCTTCTTTCGTCCATATCCTTTTCCACTATTGTTGCTAGCTACTAGCCCAAACATTGATCTGTTCCAAGCGGCCTTGTGTCTAAGCTCCCCGGCATGTAAGGCGGACCTCACATCCTCCAAAGCTATTGTATCCTTTCCAACTATGAAAGAGCGCACAAAGTTTTCATATGATGCCGGTAGTGACACCAACGGGATTAGGGCTGCATCTTCATCTTCAATTTTAACATCAATATTCCTTAAATCAAGCAATATTGTGTTCACCAATTTGGTCCGGATGTTCCCTCGGTGGACTCCCTTCATGCATCTTCAAACCGAACAACCTCGTTTCAACAACGGCTTGTTGGTCGGTGACTTGGTCATATACAAGCTTTCAAGCTTTTTCCACAACTTGGTGCGGTGTCTTCCTCAAGCAACCTCGGTGATAACATCATCGGATAAGCACAACATGATGGTTGAATGTGCTTTCTCTTCCGAGACCGGCATAATCTGCGCACTTGTATTTGGTTTGTCGGATAACGGATTCCACAAACCCCGCTTTGTTTCAACAAGTGCACGCATCTTGATTTGCCACGGACCAAAGCTGTTCCTTCCCGTAAATTTATCGATTTTTACGTTTACCGCCGACATCTTTCCTTGCTAAAGATTACAACTTTATCACGAGATCCTAGCACCTTGTCGAAGGTCTTGGTGAAGATGAAGTTGGTCGTACATGCATTTTCTCGAGAACCTTGCTCCGATACCACTTGTTATAAAGCGATGGAGATAACTTCGGATGCAAGAAACGAAACGAAGCAATCAAACATAAACAATCAAAGGAGATAACGAAACAAGAAGAACACGGATTTAATGTGGAAAACCTCTCGGTGGGAGAGGTAAAAAACCACGGCGAGAAAAGAGATATTTTATTATGCACCGAATTTTACGATTTCAACACACTCGGATAATGAGACAACAAGCGTATTTATAGGCACAAATCCCTAAACCCTAGCCGCCAGAATCTTTGTCGATGCACCATGGAACCAACATTTTCATCAAACTTCCGTGGAATATCCGATCGGATCTTCGAATCCCGAACAACGTCGCGAATCCGGCTATCTTCCCAGCTCATTTTAGTTATCTATGAGCAAAGGGAAAAACCTACGCTCGATATCAAATAATGTAGAAGATCTACAATAAAAGGGTGAAAAAACGAGCTAATCCAAGCTCAAAGAAAATATCATTCTCAAAGAGAATATGATTTAATATCAAGATTACATAATAACCTTACCTTTTAGGATACTTAGACTATTTATAGGTTTAAAAGCTCATTAAGCTAAAACCTAAACTCAAATAAGCCCACATTACAACCCATTAATTCAAACATAAATAAAAGTCTAATAACTATTATGATGTCCTACATCACGACGTATTTAGTATTGTAATTTTATGGGTTTTTTTTGTTTTTATTTGGCCAACTTCCAATATTTGGTAGCAAAATTTAGTTTTGATGTTTTTGTTGCAGATTTGAAAGTGAACAGCACTCTGGATAAAAAGGGTAATGGTAGATCTACTCCTTTAAGTCTACACCATTTTTACTCCCAACATAATCTTGTGGTTGTGATTTATTCGATTTTTTTAAGTTTCTTTTACAAATGAAAACACGCGTGGTGAGATGATGATGGTGTAAAAATGGTGTAGACTTGAGGGAGTAGCTCTATCACTCCCCCGGATAAAAAAACCCTAAAGTCTCAAAAAAAAAAAAAAAAAAAAAAAAGTGGTAAATCACATCCGCAGAACTCAATCGTTCTCAAAATTATGGCTTCCAAAGAATCCGATCCAACATTAGGTTACCTTACAAAAAAGATACAGAAGTCAAGCTCGCTCGTCCAACGAGGGTTAAGGACAATTCCCCAGCTCCAATTCAAATCACCGCTGAACAAATTCTACGTGAAGCACGCGAGCGTCAGGAAGCTGAAATCCGTCCACCAAAGCAGAAAATCACTGATCCAACCGAACTTGGTGATTACCTGCTTCGTAAACGTAAAGAATTCGAAGACCTAATCCGTCGTGTTAGATGGAACAAGAGTGTGTGGGCGAAATACGCCAAATGGGAAAAGTCTCAGAAAGATTTCAATCGAGCTCGTTCTGTTTGGGAACGTGCATTGGAGGTGGATTCCCGGGACCATACTTTATGGTTGAAGTATGCAGAATTTGAGATGAAAAATAAGAATATCAATCACGCCCGGAATGTTTAGGACCGTGCTGTGACTTATTTGCCTCAGGCTGATCAATGGTGGTACAAATATATTCATATGGAAGAGATTATTGGCAATTTTGCTGGTGCTAGGCAGGTTTATGAGTAGTGGATGCGTTGGAAGCCTGACAAGCAGGGCTGGTTATCGTATATTAAGTTCGAATTGAGATATAATGAGGTTGAGAGGGCACGGGGTATGTTTGAGAAGTTTGTGGATTGTCACTCCACGATTAGTGCTTGGATTAGATTTGCTAAGTTTGAGATGAAACATGGGGAAATTGCACGGGCAAGGAACTGTTACGAGAGGGCTGTGGAAAAATTGGCTGATGAGGAGGATGCTGGGGTGTTATTTGTGGCATATGCAGAGTTTGAAGAGAAGTGTAAGGAGTTTGAGAGGGCAAGATGTATCTAGAAGTTCGCATTGGATCATATTCCGAAGGGTAGGGCTGAGGAATTAAATAAAAAGTTTGTGGCTTTTGAGAAGCAGTACGGGGATAGGGAAGGCATTGAGGATGCTATTGTGGGGAAAAGGAGGTTTCAATATGAAGAAGAAGTGAGGAAGAATCCATTGAATTATGATGGTTGGTTTGACTGTATGCTCTTAGAAGAGAGCGTGGGAATTAAAGAGAGGATCAGAGAGGTGTATGAGAGAGCAATTGCTAATGTCCCTCCAGCTCAAGAGAAGCGGTATTGGCAGCGTTACATATATTTATGGTATGTGTGGTTAAGTTTAGGAAGCAACCCTTCTGTTATAGTTATCTTTTTACACATTTCTCTTGTGTTGAAACTGTTGGTAATGCTTCATTTTCTTAATGTGATTAGGATTAACTATGCTCTTTACGAGGAACTTGAAGCAGGAGACATGGAACGTTCAAAACAAGTGTACAAGTGAGTTTCATGCCTGCATAAATGCATGCTGATGTTGATGTGTGAACTGTTTAGTTACTTTCTTTTGTACAAGATGTTTTTAATATCTTTTGTTATACCTTTATATACATAAAATTGTGTATGTCCGTCCCTGAACTCATAAGAGCAAGATATAGGTGTTGGTGGCAGAATACTTTCTGCGAATACTGTGCTGAATTTCGTACTTTTCAAATTTTAGTTTTATAATTTCTCTGAGAGACTTTGTATTAGAATTAGATGATAATTGTGACTTATTTTAATTTTTAAATTGGGAATTGGAAGCCATTAAGACATGCCATCTAATGTCTTAATGAAAGTAGGACCTTACTATTTGATGGCATGCTATGGAAGTCCCATGTTATTGTCATAGATATGCTTGAATATGTTTTCCATCTATGTGCTAGGTTGTGTGCTTTGATTATTTTTCTGACCATATTTAATATTTGGCATATGATCAGGTTGTGTGGGGAGTTGATCCCCCACAAGAAATTTTCCTTTTCAAAGATTTGGCTGCTCTCGGCCCAACTTGAAATAAGGCTATTAAATTTGAAAGGAGCACGAGCTATTCTTGGAGAAGCAATTGGGAGGGCTCCTAAAGACAAGGTAATAGAAGAACTATTTTTTTATTGTTTTAAACTTCCATGTTATGTGTGAAAAACCATTTTACATTTCACTGTTGGCGAACAGATCTTCAAAAAGTACATTGAGATTGAGCTACAGCTGGGCAACATAGATCGGTGCAGAAAACTATATGAGAAGTACCTTGAATGGTCTCCTGAGAACTGCTACTCATGGAGCAAGTATGCAGAATTGGAGAAATCACTGGCTGAAGCAGAGCGTGCTAGAGCCCTGTTTGAGCTTGCAATTGAACAACCTCTTTTGGATATGCCTGAGCTTTTGTGGAAGGTATGATAGCCCTTTAAAATGCTTTTGTTAATGTACGTTATAGTATGAGCTTCTCGGCATTCTTTCATTGGAGTCTATGTTTATATTTCTTTCAAGACTATGTTTATGTAGACGTTTCTGTTGAAGCTTCTAGGTTATGTTCCTGGTTTACCTCCCAGGTTGCAACGGTACAAATATATGGATACGAGATACGTGGGTGTGAGATTTTTGAAAAAAAAAAATAGGATACGGGTACGACGGGCATATTAGTAAATGTATAAAGTATAAAGATGAATTTGTACATAATAAAATTATAGGGACCTATAGAATTTAAGAGAAGAAAGTGAAAAGAGAAATATAACTCTTATGTTCAACTCAACCCAATAAGGTTGGTATAAATAGGTGAAATACAAAGCATGCTTATAAAGCATAAAGTGAAAAAGTAACTTTCCTAGATAAACTAAAAAGTAAGTAACAACAACCTAGATATCCTTTATAGGGTGGTTACAAACATAATAGAGTGGTTATACTCAAGTATCCTATCAAAAGTAATAAAGTTACATTTGTACACATTAAAAATAATACTACGAAACAGAATTATCAGCAGACTTATACTCAGCAGGGTCAGCTACCCTGCTGAATCACCAGCAGACTTCTCAGCAGACTTATATCCAGCAGGGTCAGATACCCTGCTGAATTATCAGCAGACTTATACTCAGCAGGGTTAGCTACCCTCCTGAAATAATACATAATCCAATACTCCTCCTCAAGCTGAATGGTAGATGTCTAACAATCCCAGCCGTTCCCACACATTTGAAAAGCGATTTAGTGGAGTCCTTTGGTGAAGATATCAGCTACCTGAAGCTTGGATTTGACATAGGATAGGTTGATGCTCCCATTAGTAACTTTTTCTGTGATGAAGTGCCTATCAATCTCAATGTGTTTAGTTCTATCATGCTGAACTGGGTTATTTGATATTTCAATTGCAGCCATACTGTCACTGTATAAACACATAGGTTTTGAGACTTGAATTTTTAGTTCTGACATGATTTTTTGAATCCACAAAAGTTCACAGATGCCTAAGGCAATTGCTCTATATTCTGCTTCTGCTGAACTTCTTGCCACTACAGATTGTTTCTTGCTTCTCCAAGAGACAAGGTTGCCAAAAACATAGATACACCACCCAGAAGTAGATTTTCTGTCTGTAGTAGAGCCAGCCCAATCGGCATCTACATAGCCTTCAATTCTTGTGTTTCCTTGTGCCCTAAAAATGACTCCCTTTCCCGGACATCCTTTTAGGAATCTCAAAGCAACCTTAAAGGGGCGCATTATAGTGAATTACCTTCGGAGAATGCATGAACCGACTAAGTTGACTTACAAAGCAAAGGATATATCCGGTCCGGTATGAGATAGGTAAATCGTCTTCCCACAAGTCTTTGAAACTTTTCAAGATCATAATCTCCACCATCTTCATCTTTTCCAAATTTAACAAGATCGTCCACGGGGGTGTCGGCGGACTTATACTCGGCGGGGTCGGCCTACCCCGCCGAATCACCGACGAACTTCTCGGCGGACTTATATCCGGCGGGGTCGGATACCCCGCCGAATTATCGACAGACTTATACTCGGCAGGTTAGCTACCCCATTTCGAAATAATACATAATCCTGGTGTAGGAATGCTAGAGGGACCAAAGTCAGGTATGGGAAGTGTGGTGGTACTTTGCAGAAACAGATAAGGTTCAATATTGTGACCCTGTTTGGTTTGGTAGAAGGGTTGGCCCTCAAAGAAGGTGACATCATAAGACACATAGAATCTGTGTGTGTTGGGATCAAAGCATTTATACCCCTTTTGAGTGGCTGAGTAACCTACAAAGATGGTTTTGATTGCCCTAGGATCCAGTTTGTTTTTTGTTGGTGAATGATTATGCACAAAGGCTGTGCATCCGAAAATTTTTAAAGGTAGAGAGGTAACAAGGTTGGAGTCGGGAAGGTGGAGTGAAGAACATCAATGGGAGTTTTGAATTTTAGGATCCTGGATGGCATTCTGTTTATTAAAAAAGTGGCAAGAAGGATGACCTCACCCCAATAGAAGTTTGGGACATTGTAGGTATAGAGGATGGTTCTAGCAACCTCCGAAGATGTCCGTTCTTTCTTTCGCTACCCCATTTCGTTGGGGTGTGTTGGTACAAGAGGTTTGATGAATTATACCTTTTTTAGTAACAAATGGGTTCAGGCAAGTGTTTAGATACTCTGTTCCATTATCAGATCTTAGAATTTGGATTTTGGTTTGAAATTGTGTTTCAATCATGTTGTAGAAGTTTTCAAACAGACTTGGGACTTCAGATTTATGTTTCATGAGGTATACCCAAGTTAGTCTAGTATGATCATCAATGAAGGATACAAACCAGGGTTTGTGAGTTAGGTTAGTAGTTCTAGATGGGCCCCAAACATCAGAATGAATGAGCATAAAAGGCTTAGATATCTTGTAAGGAATGGACTTAAAAACATTTCTGGTTTGTTTTCCAAAGATACAATGTTCACATTTCAAATTTTCAATACAAACATCAGAAAATAAAGAGGGGTACATCCTTTTTAGGTAGGGAAAGTTGGGATGACCTAATCTGAAATGTAAAGACATTATCCTATTACATTTAGAATCCAAACTAACAGAAAGACCACTTCCACTCTTAAAAGGTCGCGTTTATGGATGTAATAAAGGCCATCTTCCTTCCTAGCACTGCCAATCTTCATCTGAGACTCCTGATCCTGAAACTCACAGTGAGTTGAGTAAAACTTAGCAACACATTTTCTATCCTTACAAAACTGACTGACAGAGAAAAGGTTACAATCAAGCTTAGGAACATATAGAACAGAGTTTAGGGTGAGGTTTGGTAGGATTCTAACAGACCCTAGACCAACCACCTTAGAAGCAGTGACATCAGCAATAGTAACATAGTGAGTCTTATTACTATTATTGAAAGATTGGAACAGAGAGTAATCACCTGTCATGTGGCTAGATGCCCCAGAGTCCACAATCCAAGTTGGACTCTTACTTTGTGCGAGTAGCTCCGGTGGAGGGTACAAATTGCGTGCATCCTTTTGTCAAACAACATGTTTAAGGCCTCCATCTCGCTCTTTTGAAAAACCACAAGATCGCTCAGTAGCACGTAAGCCTTCTTTTGCTCACCCCAGTTGCCCTCTGACTTGTTCTTTTGGTTTGTCATGAAATGTGGGGGTTTTCCATGGAGATTCCAGCAGTGATCCCTGATATGTCCCTTCTTCTTGCAGTAATCACAAGTAAGAGAGGGCCTTTGATCATTCCTCTTGTTTTGCCCCTTGTTGTATCCAGCATTGGCAGATTCAATGTTGGACACTGTCAATGCTGAGTGTTCTCCTCCTGGGGTGTACATAGGAGCAAAAGCAGAGGGTAGGAAGAAGACCTCCATTCATTACTCCCTTCCTCGCTTTCCTCCTTTCTAATAGCAATATATGCTTCTTGTACAAGTGGGAAAGGTAGTCCGGGCAAGAGCTCTTTCTCTTGCAGCCTCATAGATAGGATTGAGACCACTTAGGAAGTCAAACACCCTTTCTTGCTGCATCAGTTTGTAATATAAAGAAGAATCAGCAGTGCATGACCATTGCACCTGAGTAAGTTGGTCATATTCCTGCCAGAGTTTGTTGAGGTTGTTGAAGTACTTGGTGACATCTTGTCCTCCCTGCTTAGTATCTTTCAGATGTTTCTCAAGCCAAATGCTTGGGCAAAGTTACCCCGGTCCGAGAAGGTTTTAGCAACCTCTTTCCGCATTTCATGGGCGATTTAGCAAATAGATGAACTTGGCCTATCTCATCAACCATTGAATTGATAAGCCAAGACATGACGGTGGCATTTTTCGTCCTCCAGGTGTTATATTCCTTGGAGGTGTGATCGCAGGAGGAAGAGACTCACCAAAGTGAGGTAACCAATTTTGTTCCTCCCCGTGATATACATTTGGACAGATTGTGCCCACCGAACATAATTTGGTCCGTAAAGTTTTTTCGAGGTGATTTGGAGAGAAGGGTTATCAAGAGTCATCATGAGAGAGTCTTGATTAGATTCTCGCCATTTTTTTTTTAAAGAACAGAATTAAAGGGAAGAAGAAGAAGATGATGAAGTTAAAAAATCTGAATATAATTCAGAGGCTCTGCTACCATATAGAATTTAAGAGAAGAAAGTGAAAAGAGAAATATAACTCTTATGTTCAACTCAACCCAATAAGGTTGGTATAAATAGGTGAAATACAAAGCATGCTTATAAAGCATAAAGTGAAAAAGTAACTTTCCTAGATAAACTAAAAAGTAAGTAACAACAACCTAGATATCCTTTATAGGGTGGTTACAAACATAATAGAGTGGTTATACTCAAGTATCCTATCAAAAGTAATAAAGTTACATTTGTACACATTAAAAATAATACTACGAAACAGAATTATCAGCAGACTTATACTCAGCAGGGTCAGCTACCCTGCTGAATCACCAGCAGACTTCTCAGCAGACTTATATCCAAGCAGGGTCAGATACCCTGCTGAATTATCAGCAGACTTATACTCAGCAGGGTTAGCTACCCTGCTGAAATAATACATAATCCAATAGGACCAAATAATAAATTTTAATACATAGAAAATAAAACAGTTTATAGTGGGTTGTCTTTTCCTTTCGTAGATATTCATAAATTTTTATAGCTTTTTATTGATTACTTAGCGGCTTTTACCCAATTTTTAACATGGTTCTTCTTTTCGCATATTCGATTTGTGGCTTATTTTCCTTACAGTACATTTCTCCAAGGCATGGAAATCGGGGTATTAATTATATGCATTTCCCTCCTTGCAGGCTTATATCGATTTTGAGATATCAGAGGAAGAGTTTGATAACACTCGGGAACTGTATGAAAAGCTATTAAACCGCACCAAACACGTTAAAGTATGGATAAGCTATGCAAAATTCGAGGCATCTGCTATGGAAGAGTCTGATGATGTTCCTGAACAGAGAAAAAGACGTCTTGAACGTGCTAGAGGTACGGCAATAGTATCGACGTGTGATTGATGTTTCTGCTTAAATTCTGAAGTGGGATATCACAATAGCTTTACTTTTTTCTTTGGATTAGGGGTTTTTGAAAGAGCTGAAAGCTACTTCCGTACTTGGGCTTCTGCTTTGAAAGAGGAGAGAAAGATGGTGTTAGAAGAATGGTTGAGCCTAGAAAGGAGTTTCGGAGAGCAGCTTGGAGACGTTGAAATGGTACGTGCCAAGAAGCCACAGACGGTCAAGAGGAAGAGGCAGAGAGAAGATGGCACAGCTGGGTATGTCAACGCTCCTATTCTTATGTGTTAATCTTGCTTTTATTGTTGTTTTTTATTCTCAAAGATGTATCATGTCTATCAATGTCTACCTTGTTTCACGTACTAGGAGTGTGTTTTAGTGAAAGAGAAAAAAAAATATTTAGAAATATCATATTTTGCAGGGATGAGGAGTACTATGATTAGTTGATTACATCTTCCCAGATGAAAGGCAGACAACAGGGTTCAAGATTATGGAAGCTGCTTATAATTATAAATGGAAGAAAGAGAGCAGATTAGCAAGCAACCCTTTTCGAAGAAGAAGGAGAGGCTCTGCCTCTGATTTAATCACCTTTATTAGTTAGAATTAACAAGTTTTTAGCACTATTTGAGGTATCTGGTTTGTCTTGGGATCGTAATTGTACAGAGAGATTTTGTGAGTCTCCCTTAAAAGTTCTGCAGCTTGTATTAGGTGGGAATTAAGTTCTTAACTGGCGGTTTGTATTGTATATATACGTGTCATGCATACAACGGGTTGATGCATAGACAAAGGATTATGCTATGCCATGTCTGAAGATTCCGCAGGGCAGATGTTCTCCTATTACTTGTTTTTGCCATGGTTGTTTTTTTTGTGTGGCAATTTTCAGGTTTCCATTGTCCCTGAAATTCGGAAAGGTATAACATATATTTTGATATATGATTGTTCAGTAACGTCTCGATTTGAAAAGGGAAATTTATTAAAAAGGATAAGGACATACACGTTTTGTTTTTTGTTCATAAGCGACGAGCTTTTAAAATTTGGTTGCATTAAGTACATACTTTTATACATACATTACATTTGTTCTTACGTATTCCTTGCTTTTAGTAAAAAAGACAAATTGACAAATATATGTACTAATTTACCTTCACTTTTTTTTTAATTTTTAGAGGGTATTTACCTTTACTAAAAGCAGTTGCAAATCTAATTTTTTTAAGAGCAGCCGTTGCTATTTGACATGCACTTCCACTTTTTTTGTGGACCAGTAGACCACGTTTCCACTTTTTTTTACAGGAAACTTGACTTTATATGCCTATAAAGTTATATGTCTGAAAACTATTCCTCGTATGAAATGGTTTGGAAAATGAATAATGATATGTGGACTATACTCTTGTGTAGTGTACAAACCACTACACAAGTGGTAGTCATGGATTAAAGTGATAAATTATTTTTTGTGATGGGTCCCCAAAGAATATGTGGTATAGATTGTGTTGTGTAAGATGTTGTGATTGAAAGTGTAGTAGATATATCACTACTGTTTGGAAAATATGCTTCCTCCCCATTTGCGTGGTACATGCGTGGGAGGAGCTCAAAATGTTTGTTTTTTTTTTTTTTTTTTTTTTTTTGGTGTGTTTTGTTTTGTTTTTGTTGTTGTTGTTTTTTTAGACGGGGCTGAAAATATTAAAGGGAAATTTGATTTTATTATGTTTGAAAAATTTTATTTTTTGATAATTGCTTATAACATCATATAACATTTCTTTTATTGAAAAACATAAATCGGGGTGGATTCAAGAATTTGTTCAAGTGGCGTTCGACTTTGAATCTTAAATATTAAAATAAAATAAAATTAAAACCATCGAGATGTTACTTCTTCAACAATACACGGTGGTCTCGGTGAACAATATTTCTTCAATGGCATACGGTAGTCGGTGCACCCTTACTATCCGGCTCTGGTCAATCGTTCACTTTACATCAATTTTAATAATTTTAGCTCATTTTCAAAACAATTTTTTTTAGCTAATTCTCTTCTTTTTTTTTTTTTGCTTAAAGCCCCCGACATCCGGAACCCACTGATCCGACTAATCCAGAGTTCGGACATATAAAGTCAAGTTTCCCTATATATATATATATATATATATATATATATATATATATATATATATATATATATATATATATATATATATATATATATTTGTATATATACTTTTCAATCACTTTTATATATATATATATATATATATATATATATATATATATATTTGTATATATACTTTTCAATAACTTTAACACTACTCATTTTCACCGTGACAAAGTTACAATAATCAGTGTCAGACAATGTGTCGCTACTAATTGTCATAGTGATAATTGGTAGTGACAAATTAAATGACACTAGTTGTTTATTATGTGTGAATCGATGTGACAACTCACACTGTTTATTGTCACTAATGTCATAGTGTCATGGTAGTGACAAATTAAATGACACTAGTTGTATATTATCTGTGAATCGATGTGACATTTAGTAGTGACATATTGGCTCACACTGGTTATTGTCACAAGTGTCAATTGGTATTGACAAATTAAATAAAACTAATTATATAATTTCGGTGAATCGGTATGACAATTAGTAGTGACACATTATCCGACACTAATTATTGCCACTATTATTATATATATATATATATATATATATATATATATATATATATATATATATATATATATATATATATATATATATAAATAAAAACTCTCTCTTTTAGTGCGGCTCATAGTGGCCTTAGTGGGTAGAAGTAGTTTGTACATTTTTATATAAAAAAAAATTCATTTAAGGGGTATTTTGGTACTTAACAACTATAAATTGTTCTTTTTACTAAAAAAAACAATGTGCATGTCCTTAATGCTAATTTCACAAATGTTTTTGTCCTTTAGAATAATTAACCTGAAATATTAATGGATTTGATTCGAAAACCTGAAATATTACCGCATCCATATGCTTACAATACAACATACCTGAAATATTAATGGATTTGATTCGAATACCTGAAATATTACCGCATCCATGTGCTTACAATACAACATTAGTTTAATTACAACAATCAACCTAAAAGTTTCTAGCATAGATAGTCATATTACACGACGTGCATGAGTCTAAACGATACAGCTTCATCCCGAGTTCAAGCTGTGTTTGGACTACTAAAATGATCCATTAGACGATACCCCATTGAAACATAGTACATATGTGCAGATCAAGATTAGTGGTGTAATCATAAACGATCCGAGTCAAGTCGAGCATTAACTTTATCGAGTTGAATGCACATCAAATTTTACACATTTGAGTTTGAGCACGAATTTGACAAGACTATCGAATTAAAATTCCACCACGAACACATTCGAACTTGAGGTGACTTTGTGCTTGTTTTGAATTAAATAAAATTTATTTCAAAAGAGTATGACATATACAAAATTATCTTCATATATTTCATTTTAATCTAATATGTTTGAAATAAAAATCTTTTTTAAATGAAAGATATAAATCAATGATTTAGGACACAAATAATACTAGTAAAACATAAATTTTTAATCAATTTATTCATAATTTTCACAAGTAATTTTAAATCTAGCGTCCTTACGAACTAATGAGTCAAGCATGAAAATACTTTTTTTTTAAGCAGAGTATGAAAATAATTGAGATTGAGTATTTAATATTCGAGTTAAACATATTCGATCTTGAACTGCATTGAACTAAACTATTCAAATAAACTGTTGAATCAAACTGAACCGCTAATGAACCGTTTGACTCACATAGATCCCTATTCACGACCCTAAATTCAAGTATTTCTCAAATTTATTTCTAGAATGATCTCATTGCCACAAGTTGCAAGTCCCAATGATTACAAACAGAAACAACATTCAAAGGGGGCATGAACCTCATTCGATACAAGAGGAAATGACTAGACCATATTTAATGAGAAGGTGGGCCAGGACATTTCTCGAACGTTAATAAAAGAAAAAACAACTGAAATGAAGCAACAAAAATGAAACATGATTGGGATTCCCTGCAAGCATCCATGACCTGACCAAAGATTGAGAGGTCCTCATCTTTAGATTTGAGGCGATTAACGACCGTTTGGAATCACTTTCCATTTGAGATTTCTACATCCATAAGCAAAGGCAAGCGCAAGTCCATGGAAGACAACTAAGCCTTCACCAAAATCAACCGAGTAAGCACTACCCAAATTCAGAGAAAGACAATTTAGAATAGAGCCAGAGGAGTCTCGAGAAATACCACCAACCGATAATTGATTGTCGTTAAAGCCATCATCAACGTTACATTTAATACTCCATGTTGGTGGGGGTGTCCATAAAATCAATTATCTGTGTCGGTAGGTTTGTTTTGGGATGTAGTATTAATTTACTTGTGTGAGGTGATATGCAAGATCCGTTGCTTGCATAATGAGGGAGAAGATGTTTGTCGGTTTATTTTCAAAGATCCAAGAGCATCTCGCTTTCCATATGTACCAAAAGAGATAGAAAGCTCTGATACGAGAAAATTCATCGTCCCAATCATGCATAAAATTTATCATATCATAAAGATCCTTTAGCAAAATTTCTCCGTCCTAAACTACTTTAGCAATGATGCAATTAAATAAACAATGGTTTATGGTTTCTTCTTCGATACCACAAAGAGAAAATATATCAAACCATACCCTCTTTTAGCTAAATTAGCGACGGGCAAACAGTTTGAAATGGCTCGCGAAACATATTATAATTGCATATTCAATTTTCATTAATTCTTAATTTTATTCAAAAATGATATAACTAACACATTATAATTGCATCTTTTAACTTGTTAATCACATTATCATCTAAGCTACGTCTTTACTATATAGTGATAAAACGTGGTAGCTAGGATGGGGTAAGAAAATTATTCTTACTAAATAGTTTCCGTATATAGTAATTTAACAAAACTCTAAGCCAAAAGTACTACTGTACTAAAATTTTGCATTAACTTATGGTGCAAAAGTTAAAACACAGTTCCAGTTCCTTTACCTTAACAGAATGAGTTAGTCTTATATGAGGAGGATGTTTGAGGAGTGGCTAAATTCAAATCACATGGTCAGAATACCACGTAGGCTGCACAAATTGAAATGGAGTGACCATAGAAGACTAACCCTAACAGAATCACCTAAAAATTAGACAATATATTCTACCTACTGCCTTAATTACAGGGTGTATAGCTATTTAAACCCAAAAAAAAAAAAAAACCGCGAAAAATGCGTGTACACAATTTCATTTACTGAAAAAATAAATAAAATTGTCTAGGCCATACTTTCTACGTTATACTATAAAATATAAAAACTCAACAACGCAGACACTTACTCTGTTAATAATAATCATTATCTTATATATACAACAATAAAGTAAATGTATTTTTTTTTTTTCAAAGTTTCAATAATTTTGCTTTGAATAAAATTTTAACAGCACGTGGGATTTTTTTTTTTTGATAATGTAGTTGCAATCCAATGGAGGCTTTGCTTGTTGTATATTCCATTGACTACTCTCTAGTCTCTACAACTTGTATATTTATCAGATAAATACTCAGAAATCTACTTTGTTTTTATTTTTATTTTTTTTCTGTCTTACTTTATATTGCAGTTTTCATACCATTAAGGACAGTATAATATTCCGCCACAGAGTTATTGCATATATAAACACACACAAACATTTACTTTTTGTAGAGCAGCAAAATCAACTTTTTCCCCTCTCATTCATCAATCTTTTTGATTTGGGATTGGTGATTTCTTTCTTTTTTTGCTTTTTGAGAATGGAAGAGTTAAAGAACCGATTTTTATTCTCTCTTCTTGTTTCTTTATTTTTCTCTGTTATGCTGTTTCTTGCAACAAAGGCCTCAGCTTTTACATCTAAAGATGGATTGGAATCATGGGGTTATGTTAAAGTCAGACCAAGTATGTAATATAAATGATTTTTTTTTTTTTTTTATTTTTCTGAAATGCATGTTTATGTTGATTTTATGGGATTTTTTTTTTGTAAACAGAGGCACACATGTTTTGGTGGTATTATAAAAGCCCAAATAGGATTGAAGATCCAAAGAAGCCATGGCCAATAATTCTTTGGCTTCAAGGTGGACCTGTAAGTAATTAAAAAATAAAATAAATATAAAAACTTTATTAAAGATTAATTCTTGAAATATCCTAATTAACTCTATATTTTGATTTCTTGGTTTGTATTTGAAAAATGAAGGGTGCTTCAGGAGTTGCCATTGGGAATTTTGAAGAAATTGGTCCATTGGACACAGATTTGAAGCCAAGAAATTCAACATGGTTACAGAAAGCTGATCTTCTATTTGTGGTAGGTATTTATTTATTTGGATAATATAAAAATCATCATATATTATTTATTTTATTAAAAACATATATAATGTGAAATTAAATGAATGCAGGATAATCCAGTAGGAACAGGGTACAGTTTTGTGGAAGACACAAGCTTATTAGTGAAAACAGATGTAGAAGCAGCAAATGACTTGACAACACTATTAATAAAGATATTTAATAGAAATGAAACATTACAAAAGAGTCCCCTTTACATTGTAGCTGAATCATATGGTGGCAAATTTGCTGCCACTCTTGGTTTAGCTGCTCATAAAGCCATTCAAACTGGAAAGCTTAAACTTCTACTTGGAGGTATTTTATTTTTTTATATATATCATTCATATTTTTTTTCTCCTTTCAAATTAGATTAATTAATTAAAATGGATAATTATAAAATATCAACTTGTTTTGATGTTGTGTGGTACATTTTACTTAACAGGAGTTGTTCTAGGAGATAGTTGGATTTCACCTGAAGATTTTACGGTATGAATCTGATGATAATAAATTTGTTTTTTTTTTTGTTCATTTCCATTGCATTCTGTTGATGTTATATTATTATTATTATTATCTAGAATAATTGGTAATTTAGTTTTATTACTATCTATTTATTTGATTGCCTGAAAAAATGGCAGTCTTCATGGGGTCCTCTTCTTAAAGATGTTTCAAGGCTTGATGATACTGGTCTAAAGAAATCAAACATGTAACTGGCTTGCATTT
The DNA here is from genome assembly GCA_036785695.1 of Gentiana straminea. Taxonomy (NCBI): domain Eukaryota; kingdom Viridiplantae; phylum Streptophyta; class Magnoliopsida; order Gentianales; family Gentianaceae; genus Gentiana; species Gentiana straminea. Next base: position 480,237 of record JAVUPR010000223.1, read on the forward strand.
TTATTTACTTATTATATTATTATTATTATTATTATTATTATTATTATTATTATTATTATTCATATTTATAATTTAAAATTCAGTCACAACAAGCTTAGATTTATTTATTTTTCAGTTTGGCATTACAAATCAAACAACAAATTGCAAGTGGAGAGTTAGAAAAGGCTACAGACACATGGGATGAACTAGAGGATGTGATCAGTCAATACAGTAATTCAGTGGTACTTTCTGTTTTTTTCTGAATACAGATTCCGTAAAATAGAGAAATTTGGTTTTTGATTCTGTAAAATAAACAATTTAGTAAAACAAATCCGCTAAAATGTTTTGCTTGTGTATATATATCTCTTTTTCTTCAGGATTTTTACAATTTCCTACTAGATTCAGACCTGGATCCATTAGCAATATTGACTGCATCTGAATTAAAACAAGGGATTGCAGCAAAACGATACTCGAGATACCTTAATACTCTAAGATCATCTACCCCGGGTAGTAATGGCGATATTGAAGATTTAATGAATGGTGCTATCAAAAAGAAGTTGAAGATCATCCCACCGAATGTTACGTAGGTTTTTTTTTTAGATTTTCTCGTCGCGAAAAATTCGATAATCCCTGTTTTTATACTAATAATGTTTTAGTAAAAACTAATTTGAGATTAACAGATGGGGAGGGCAATCAGGATATGTTTTTAACGCGCTTGCTGGTGATTTCATGCGTCCAAGGATCGTAGAGGTAACATATTGTGGAAAAAAATAATTATGATATACTCGGTCAGATGTAAGAAGCATCATGTCCGTCCATTTCTGTGTGCAAACAGATAGAAATGGATGAACGTGATGCATTCCCACTTGATTACAGCGGTTGTTTTATGCTAAAGTCTTCCATTTTCAATTTTAAAAAAACAGAGGTGTCTAATCTTTACTTCTTTTTTTTTCCCCAAAACTTGTTCTCTCTTAATTAAAAGACATTGCCATAAGATTATGTTAAAGTAATATATCATTAAATATAAAATCATCGATCAACGAGTGACCACTTATATATGTGGGTCCCACCATGATCAACGAACAACAATCATTTCGAACTTATATATGTGGGTCCCACCATGATCAACGAACAACAATCATTTGGAAAACGAAAGTATTTGGTAAGATCATTGATTGTAATGGTTCTTACTTTTGTGGGTAAGAATTCATGCATCTATGGAAGGAACACATGGTTGGTTGATGTGTGTAGTTCACTTCAAGTCATTTAATTGGCAAGAAAAGTGGCATTGTACTATGTAGATGGAGTGTTTTATAATTTATAATTTTTTTTAATTTATTTTCTTCCTGAATTTGTTGGCACATTTATTGTTTACAGGTTGATGAACTCTTGGCAAAAGGTGTGAATGTGACAATTTACAATGGACAAGTAAGTGAGAAGAAACGCTTTTCATTATTTCAATTAGTATATGCTGCTGTAATATATAAAAATTATACTAGTATTATTTTGGACTTTGCGCAACACCATTAATTATGAACACTATGCAAGAGTGTATGTAGCTGGCATTTAGGACATCCCATTTGCTTATTAGTTGTGAAATCCTATTTTCTATAGGATTCACATGCAAATATAGGGAACTACCCCACTCCAAGATCTACTCTCTTTAAGGGGGGCATATCTATTAAAAAAGGGCAACCCGTGTATCAAAAAGTAATCTTAAAAAATTAATCATTTGATACGGTGAATGTCATCATAATATTAATTATTATTTGACCCTGTGACCTCTTATGATGCGGCAATGAGACCCCACGTTTTAAAATGTCTCACTGTAACGCCCCCAATCCCGCGCTACTTGAGCAATAATTGGTCATGTTAATTAACTATTTAGACTGTCGTCCTGTCTTGGCCTGAATGTAGTGTTCAACATAGTTAAAGTAGAAAAATTCTCACCTCTTACAAGTGTGAGATATAAATGTCTTGTTATTTCAGATTAGCCCTTTTAGGTGAAGCAAGGATGACGAGTCTAAGCCGTTAATCAGATCCTTTATTTCCCAATTACCGCTCTCAGACACAGGTTTGGGGCGTTACACTCACTGAACAACATTTTGTAGCAAACTAGTTGTGGTAATATATAGTATTATCTTAATTATGAAAAAGAGTGAGTAATGTTACGTCTATAATCACTAAGACACAACAAATGCTACGGTATGCATCGAGACCTCTCATAATATGCATTTGTTTTAACACAAGTCTCAAAGTCACATCATAAATGATCTTGTTGACACATTAGGTGATGTGAGAGTAGCATTACTCATTATGTAATAGATTAGTTAATACTAACCGTCTTTCTTAATTTGTATGAAAGCCTCTACGGAACTCTATATTACGGAAATAGCAGTAGTTGATACACTTTGTATTAGAATCATCTGTTTTTTCTGGTAGAAGACAAAAGTCCACGTGTGGAGCTTACAACGTGAAGAGATCTGAACCACATAATTTAAACCCAAGATAAAATTGCATTGTTTATATTTGTTTACATGTATAAACTTCATATATGGAGATACCATCTAAAAATCAGAGTGTTTGAGAGAGGGTAGGGTTCTAGTTTTTTTTTTTCTTTTTTTTCTTTTTTCTAGTAGTACTTTCAAAGATGATATCAAAAGCCGTTATAATACCAAAATAAGAGTCTACAATGACATCAACGAAATGACTTTAGTAAGAATGCCACTTATGCATGGTATGATATAATTGAATAACAATACTCAATATTTTCAATATAGTGACATACATAATAAAGTCAAAATTATGTAATATTGATTGACTTGTATAAAGTATTATTAAAGTTTTACTTCATGGTTTGTTGGTTATAGGTAGATCTTATCTGTGCAACAAAAGGAACAGAAGCATGGCTTCAAAAGCTCAAGTAAGTTAGATATCTTACATAAAAAAATCATGGATTTTGACCAATATATATATATATATATATTTGTATCTTCTTTTTTAACATGTAAATATTATTATTTTTGTATAATTAATGTAGGTGGGATGGGCTAAAAAGTTTCCTAAGTTTGGATAGAACTCCAATTTATTGTGGGAGTGATGGAACTAAAGCGTTTACCAAATCATACAAAAATCTCCATTTTTACTGGGTTCTTGGAGCTGGCCACTTTGTAAGTCACTCTTACATCTTTATGATTATATATCCTTTATATAGAAAATACTATAATCCAGTCAGTACAAAAGAATTGGACGGTCCAGTTAACCGTTAGATCAATATTAAAATAATAGCAACCGTTGGATTAATTTGATGCATTGTAGCTTATTGTGTACCATAAAAAATACTGTAACTTGTCAAACAGATAACTAGTCATCCATCAAAAAACAAAAACAAATTCAAAAACCACGGGATTTCTAGTCTTGAACAAAGCCATCGAAATATACATGGCTCTTCTCAAAAAAAAAAAAATTAAATAAAAAAAATAAAAAAATACATGGCTTTCCTCAACCTCTTCTTCTTGCATCCTCTTTTTTTTTCCTTCAAAATTCTTGTTCTTCCATGTATATATCGATGTGCTTTACTTTCGTTTCGGGTGATTCCGCACAACGAATTTTTATCAAAGCTATGGTTTGTTCAAAAAAATCCCGACATAGGAAATTGCTCAAAATCATTTCCTATATATTCCATTGAATAGTTCTCGATTTTTTGAATCCAAGGCTAATTGGACCTTCGACTAATTGAATCCAAGGCTAATTTGAATCCAAGGCTAATTCTCGATTTTGTAAAGTTTAGCCGGTTCTTAGCTAATTGGACCTTCGACCAAGGTGTTTTTTTTCCTCCGACAGAGGTGTTTTCCTAAGGAAAAAAATTATTGCCGAATAGTTAATTTGTTTTTTTTGGGTAAATTGTTAGGAGGTTAAATGATTGATTAGGTGTGTTTCAACGGTAAAGATTAAAAAACTGGACAATTAGAAACTGGACCATAGCCGCTCTCCCTTATATTTATAGTTATAATAATAGTACTACTATAATATTATTTATTCAAAAAACCGTGTTAATGTTATTATTTAAATGCAAGTGGTAATAAAGTGCATGTATTACGTTAGGTAGTTTTGGAAAGCAGCTCATGTTCTCATTAATGAATATAAGTCTATGATATGATGCTCCGTCTCTCTATACATAGCAAAGTCACTTTCCCTAGTTTCAAATATTGTCCTTTATTTTTAAAATTTTTTTTTTCTAAAAAAAAAATATTGTCTTTTATGTGTGACTCTCTCTCTTTTTCAAAAATTCTGATTCATGAACTCCCTATTAGAATGGGCCGTTGTATGACTTCCATAGATATAACATTTTGTACACGTAACAGTCATCCAACGATCGGTTTAAATAAAGAGTCCACGCCGCAAGAGGATGACCCCGATTGTGGTTTTTATATAACTTATTTTATATCCTACCGTTATTTATTAGTAATACGTAAGATATTAAAAAGAATGTTGTATTAATTATAAATTAAAGTATAAAAGTTTAATTTTGTTTTTATTTAATTGTTGGCAGGTACCTGTTGATCAACCTTGCGTTGCACTATCAATGGTACAAAGCATCACACAGTCTCCAGCAGCAATAACAATTTAGTTTCATTTTATTTAAAAGAAAACCTTTGTACTTCAAGATATTGAACTGAAATTAATTTAACTCAAACACGAATACAAAGGAGGAAAAAAAAATAAAAATACAAAGGTGTAGGTTAATTTGTTGCATTTTTCACGGGAATAAATAATATGTAAATTCTCTATTTGACTTGTGGTCCTAATTAAGTTTAAAATTCCAAATGTCCAGATTTAATAAGTTTGTAGTTTTATTCTAGTTAGCCCATTATGATTCTGACAAATTTTACAATACAACGCGTTATATGAAAATTGTATCAAGTGACATAAATTACAACTTTTCATTTTTTAGCTCTCACACACGATAAAGTGTACGTTAGAGGAAGTAAAAATGAAAGGTTTTCATATATGTCACTGGTGAAACAACCTTATTATATACAACCGTTGCACCATAAAATTTTTCGGAGTGTTTATTTAGATGATCGTGATTTTATCAAAACACACTTTTGTAACACACCAAATCACCTTTCGAAAAAGCAATTCCTCGAGTCAATAATAGACTTTCTATCGATTTGATTATTGACTTACGAAAATTGACTTTCTGAACGTCAGTGACCTACATTCTACAACTTTAGATATGTCATTTTCGATACTCACACGATCCCTCCCTTTAAAATGTAAATCATTACATGCATCGCATATCCTAAAACCGAGTGATATGGTGAACAATAGTGTATCAGTTATACTAGAGCATCTATAGAATATACTTCTATACAAGCCAAGGGATAGTCATGTGTGATCTCTTGCCCCAGCAATGTATCGTCCTTTTAATAAGTTTTTCCTTAAATTTTATTGATCGATCGGCCAAGTTTATATTGATTTAAAATAATTGATCACAAGTGGGGTATTTCCTAAAAATCCATCAGGGTCATTCATTCTACAATGATATAGGAAGACAATAGCATGAACCACTATATTTAATCTTTTTTTTTCAGCAACGAAATGAGTACATTAAAAAAACCAGAAGCCAGTACAGAGATTAGGAAGAAGCCCTAACTAATTCCTCTTCATTTTTTAGGACAGTAACCCAAGAGGGGAATCCACCAGTCCAAAAGGCTGGTGTAATAAGTTTTTTTAGCAAAGGAGGCAACATGATGACTAATGAGCATAAATTGAAACTAAAAATGGTTATTTTGCGATTGGGTTCGAAAACCGGGGCTCTAGGTACACCGTGTAAAAACTGGGTTGTTAGATTTGGTTTCGTGTGTGAGGTTTATATTAATGTTGTTGAGCGCTTCATCGAGCATAGATCGTGTTAGGTCAGTTAAATAGCAGACCGTTGAATTTAACACATGAGGCTAGATTATTGCATAATATCTAGTTTCGGAAATAGGAGACGATACCCTACAATCAATATCAAGAATGTTTGAGTTGTTTAAGAACACTTCTGGACTTAACTAGGGTTTGAGAGTAGTTGATTGTATCATTTCTCTCCTATTCCTTTTAAACGTTAAAACTCCCACTGTAGCTTAGTCGTTGTATATAAAAATAGACTTGTTAGTTAAATATCCTTCCTAAACATTGTGTTGATATGAACTAAAGACGATGCCACCTTTGATACTTAACTAGATTTCATGTGGAATTACGACATTGCTCATTAGTTTTTACTATTTAGAACCGATTCGATACTCTGCCGATTAAAGTTGATATACTATAAAACGCCATCAATGACATTAATAAAATATTACTACCTCCGTCCCATAAAAAGTGTCCACATTTTGAAAATTAGTTGTCCCATAAAAAGTGTTAATTTACAAAACCAATACAGCATTTAATGCATTTTTTCCACACATACCCTTATGTTTGCATTTAATGTTTGTATGTTCATTTCACAATCCAATAGAAACATTTATTATATGATAGGGATATATATGTCCACTAGCACTTAAATTACTACACATTAATTGACTTCTTAATCTATGTGCCAAGCAAAATGTGGACATTTTTTTTATGAAACGGAGGTAGTAATACATAAAGAGAGAAATATTATAAAGAACGACATTCATAACGAAATATAAATTAATTCTCTTGATGAGCATGACCGAGTCCTCAAATAATTCGTGAATTGCGCTTTCCAGAAAGAGGACCAGTTGGAGATCGAACATCACGGAGCAACTTCTCTTTAGAAAGAGTTTGTGCCAACTTCTTTAGGGCTTCTTCATTTGTTCCCTGACCCAGAGATTCATAGCTACCGGTTTGTAGATTCACCCTTGAAACCGGTTTTTTCAGCAATTTCTCACCCACTTTTACAAGTCCTTCCAAGTTCTTCTTTTTGGAGACATCTACTGAAGCCAAATCTCCGGTCAATGAGTCATCATGATCGAATATATGACAATATATTCATATAAGTATGAGAAAACATATTTTCCTTCAAACTTTGATTAATTAATATATGTCAGAAACGTTGATCGAGGTCAAGTTAAATTATTAACTCGATGCCTAAATAACCACTAGCAAGTGAACTAGGTTCAATCGCAGTATAGCTAGATAGAGTCGAGGTCGATCCCACATAGAATCAATATGTGGATCCTAACTTAAATAGTCAACCTATTTATTTCGTTTGACAGAGACGGTCTACGACCAACATGGAATACGAGAAAAGAAAGACACACTCAAACAAATAACATGTAAACAAATAACGTAATCAACTGCCCAATTATAACCGTAATCATCTGGAGCTAGACAATTTATATAACAACAAGACTCATCAACTATTAATCCGTTCATATCTATTTTAGATTGGCTACGGGAGTCATCCTCTAAAACTTGACGTAGCACCGGTAGGTCACTAGATCACTGTGGTATTGTTACGTGACTTCGCCTTTTGATGCCTCCATCTCATATAACTCACACGCTTACGACTCTAAGGATGCCGATATTAACCGTACACCTCGTCCGGGCAACATTCCTCCGGTTAGGCGTACTTCTAGACGATCACTCAAACTCTCGTCCAACTAACAATTACCTAGTTATAGTCTCATGCTAGTTTACGATCTACGTATAACAAGGTGAGCGCAATTCCCTAATATAAACCTACCTAGATAACGCTGAACGTCCGAAGATCAATTCATGAGCCTACCTAAGAGTTTTATATCGGTATTTCCTTCTTACACGTTTTAATTAAATTAAGCGAGTGACGTAGCCATAGCCATACCTACTGAGATAATAGATTCAATTAAGCTAACCTAATCATAAAGACGTGATCGATTAACGGATGAAACAGGCTTGACAGCTCTCGGTCGACCGAACAGGTGCTCTCGGTCGACCGAGTGACACCTCTCGGTCACCCGAGTGCTTAACTCCCGCATTCCATCCCCGAATATATTTCTCGGCGTTTCACATACGAATCGGATTATATAGCGAATCATCGGACATCATATAAATTAATCTAAATACACGTAAATTAAACACACGGATTCATCCGTAGATATTAGGTAGAGGACGTAGGGTATGAGATCCTCATAGACAAGATATCATCATCGCCGCACTAACGTCATATCCTAGATCTACATCATCTAGATATGAATAACTACTCAAACAATCAAAGCATAATTGGGAAATTGATTACTAAAAGAAAACAAGATGAAGAACTAGGGCTTACATGTTTGCACCCTCAGCTCCTTCTCAAGCCTAATGAATCCTTATTTATTTGTATATATGAATTGATATTGGTGAATGCATAATAAAAAATACAAAGGACTTGTGTTTATATAGAGCCTCAGCCGACATAGAAAACCGACTTAAATGCCGACACTACTGAACCCTAACCGCCTCAAACAATGTGCCGGACTTCTGCTGGGCTACAAACCCACTCGGTCGACCGAATGCATAGGCTCGGTCGACGGAGCCTTATGTGCTTCTGGGCTTTCTTCTTCTTCCGTCTTGGGCTTTCTGAACTTGTCTGCAATCCATCAAAACTTCTCCGAAGTCCATCCTTGTGCTCCAAAACGAGTTACTACAAATATAGCATGAAATACAGTCTGTAACATCAAATAATATAATAAAACCTCTTAATACATAATAATGAATCGTAACTCTCGGCATATGCAAATTAAGCGTATTACGACTTATTATTACTCTATTATAGCTCTTTTAAACTAGAATCGGGGATAAAGGTCATAGAATAACGGGCACAAAATGACCGTTATCAACTACCCCCCACTTAGCCTTTGATCGTCCCGATCAAAATATCAATAAGTCATTCCCCATAAACCGCTTTCCCGTGGTCACAGTATACTAACACAAGAAACTCGAATCAACTCATACCCTCTATGCTCATCAGCTATCCATTATCCACTATTCATCATGAATCGATGTGTTGTGTGCATGTGCATTGAGTTTTAAATATTCGTAGCGAGATTAGAGTTTATGCAAACCTTGTAGTCTTAACCTACCACTTTAGTATTCCCACTTCTTAAGCCTTTTAATTGATGAAGCACTAGAATAATAAGCAAGAGCGTATCTATAGGGTTTTTGGACTTGGAGACCGAGTACTACTCAAAGCCTCTTAAAGAGTTGAATATACTTTTCATATCTCCATATTTTTTAGATACTATCAATCTCAAGAAGGAAAACTTTTTAGAGCATCCCCCTATCTTAGATCAAACATAGCATCGAATATTACCACAAGCACGAGGCTACTTTGGTAACTTACTACAAGTCCAGTGTTTTGTTAAAACACAGGTACGTCTCAAGCCTATTACCCAGCTTTTGTGGCTAAAATTTTAGGAACACATCAGATGATAAATTTGACACTAGGTAAGCATAACCAATCATCTATGCAATGTACACATAATTTTTCATTTTTTTATAATAAGCGTAGTACAACTCGATTCATTTATCGAACAATTGAATAATAAACAACTACTCGCAATGGATAATATGAATATCATTAAGTTTACTAATCAATAAATCGCAGAAGCATAAAGTGATCACGTACTCACGAAATATGGCTTATTTCTTATTAGATATAATTATCAGGAACCCACCAAGGTAAATGTGATTCTAAGTTTAACATTTCTAATTTTTTTTTCTTTTCTATTTTTTATTTATTATTTGATATATATGGAAGCTTATTTGAGCTAAGTGACTCGTACCCCCCACTTAAACCATGCATTGTCCCCAATGCATAAAAATCGAAAGAACAAACTCAGAAAAGGAACTTAGCTCTGGATAAGCGTGGAGGTTGAACAAGTCTTGGGAATTCGTCAAAGCGTAACAGGCATAGGCATTGGCCGCTAGCAGGGCGGAAGAATAATCGCTGCAACATGCATCTTAAACAAAGCTCGAAATTCGTTACAGTATTAGTCCAAGCAGTAATAATCAGAAAAAGGGACCGTAAAAGGGAAAACAATTTCCTTAAACATTTTTAAGTCCATAAATTAATGATTACATTGCAATACATTTCATCAAGTCCAAAACATCACATGAGTTCGAATTTAGGAAGCAGTGAAACCTACTCTATATAACACGACACACTAGTAGAATTGAGTCAAAATAAAAACTCGTTAATTAAAGGAAATGCAAACACGCAAATAAAAATACTTAATCCCAAAATCCTGGATTGAATGGTGCTAGTTGCAAATTGTTCGGGCCGGCTTCGTCAGCATCATCCTCGGGTTCCCCTTCTTGTTCTTGATCGTGACCGTGAACGATAGGCGGTGTGACAGAACTTAAAGATAGGATAGGCATTGGCCCCACATAGGAATCGCCGCCTAACACTGGGCACTCGGCTCCCTCACAGAATGTAGTGATCAGTGACCCAAAAGGTAAGGTGTGACGAGGTTTGAGAGCATCGTCTGTAGTGCTGTTAAACGAACAGAGCCGCTCGTGAACAAGCTCGTGTTCGGCTTGTTAGTGTTCGTGATCGTTTGTTCATTTAGCTTAACGAGCCGAGCTCGAACATGACTGTAGGCTCGTTTGCTTAACGAGCCGAGCTCGAGCTTGGTTCGCGAACATTCGATTATATTCGCGAACGTGCTTATATAATGTTCGCGAACATGTTTGCGAACATGCTTATATAATTTTCGCGAACATGCTTATATAAATACATCAATTTACAGTAACCCTGACTCAAAAGATGATAATTCATTCATCTAATAGATATTATAGATTTGATTTATTTAATATTTAGATATTTTTATAGTAATTTTAGTTGTGTAATATATGTAATTTTAATGTAACATATTATTTTTACATTTGCACTTTATGTTTTATATTTTAACGAACCGAACTCAAGCCGAATTCGAGCCAAATTCGAGCCAAAAGGAAAAAAATATGTCTAACGAGCCGAGCTCAAACGAGCTCGAACATTTTATCTTTTAAACGAGCCGAGCTCGAATAGAATTTTTTGTTCGTTTATCAAACGAACGAGCTCATGAGCTAAACGAGCTCGAGTTCAAACCACCAATACTCGGCTCGGATCGGCTCATTAACAGCTCTAATCGTCTGTCATTTCCTTGCGTATCAACGCCCCCACATTTACAGGCCATCCCATGTACAACCAATAAAGCAAAGTGGCATGGGTATAGTAGACTGTAGATACATGCTTAGCCGGAAAGACATTAGAACGGATAAGCCGATGAAAGCATTTATCCTCCCATCTCCTGAAATCTGGTTCTGCAAATGTGCGGGCCGGCAACCTCCCCTATGGTCCATTCTATTCCCAGATAGGCACCAACTTCCTCCAACCAAGCATCGGACCCGTCAAATGTCGCCATATACTCCGGCCCGTCCTCCGAGATATCCACCCCAAAATAAGCATTAATCGTACACGGAGAAATTACAATTGGTCGTCCACGAATAATAACGATATTGGTGTCGGGGTGTACGCGTAAATAAGCATAAAATTCCCTTACCCAATTGACGTTGACTCGGCCTGGGGGTGCTACGACATCACGCCATTGATAACGTTCCACCAATTCCAAAAGCTCATCTCCACAATTATGATCAATAGGATGTTGCCTTCAACTGCCACGAACCGAGCGGCTCGCGTCTTCTAGGTGGAACGGACGGAGCGGACTCTCGGTCGACCGAGAGGAATCACTCGGTTGACCGAGTGTGGAGATTTGCGTCTTCCGGCTCGTATGCTCCCCGTGACCGAATCGGTCGATCGAGGGTTGCGCAGTTTGTCAAAAAAAAAAACGGTAGGACTTTCAAGGTGAGTGAAAATGGTGAAATGGATGAAGATTTTCAAAACATTTCCATTTGATTTCTACAGGGGTTTGGGGAAAAGTTGGAAGAATTTTGATAAAGAAGATGGAGAAAAGGATGAAGAAAATGAAAGAGAGGATGAGTGGGTTAAATAGAAAACTGGAATTTGAAAAGTGGAATGTGATTGGTGGATAAAAATTGTTGAGGATTGATGATGTGTAAAGGTGGAATTTGAAAATTTGAATTGGAAGAATAAAGAAATTGAGAAGAGAAAAAGGTGAATGGTTGGGAAGAGGGAAAGGTGAATGGGAATATGTAGAAATTAATGGTGTTGACCATTTTAATTATTTTGACAAATAACCATGCCAAAACTATTATTTCACTTTTGCAATTCCTACCGCAAATTTTTTTTCTAACCGGCAAGTTGTCTCAAGCACAAAAGCAATCCCATTCTTATCATAAATAAATCAAACAATCTGGTCTAAGCATTTGTAAAATAACGCTTTTCTATTTCCTTAATCAACAATTTCTTTCAAAGACTCAATTACTACACTCCATTTCACATGAAGACGATTCGAATTAAAAAAAAAATTTATTTTGCACATCCTTAACTCAGCAGTCGTCGGAACACGGCAAAATAGAATTAAAAAAAAAAACTTCTTATCGTTTCACGCTACTTTTTTTTTAACATAAAATAACTAAGAATAGAAATAGTTCTACAGTTTAAGTCGGTAGCTCGACTTCCCATAAATCATCACTTTCTACGAACTGTTCTTGGCTTGCCAGGTTTTCACCCGGTTAGCCTTTACCGAAAATGTCTTGCTGTCCTTTTGCACGAGTGCCCTTCCGTGAGATGTGAGTCCAACGAAAAGACAGTCGAACTGTCCATCCAAGCAAGCTCCAACTTTCGTGATTGTTTCAGAAGTAGACGAGCTCTCTTTAGCTCGAACTCGACGAGTTCGTTTCTTTGTTTGCTTCCTTCTATTCTTGGGTCTGGAGAAAGGCAGGCCTTCAGGATTATGATTTTCTAGGACAGGGGCAGGCTCGACAACTTTCTCACGACTCAGAACTATAAGGGTCTCATTTCTTTCTTCTGTCTTGTCATCAAAACTTTTTCCTAGGCCCGGAGTAATATCTGGTTTCGAACTACCAACTCCTATAACATTCACGCTCACCGGAGTAGGGAAATCTGAACTCCTTGTCCCATAGGTCTCAGAACCTCTAGCATCGAAAAATGTGATCTCACGCCTGGTCATACGAATTAGGGCTCTAGAAGTATTGATAAAGGCTCTCCCTAAAATGATCGGGCAGTGAGGGTGCTCATCTATATCCATAACAACTATATCTATCTTAAACCTGAGCTGTCCTATGCCAATGATCATATTATACATATTTCCAGACATTATTGTTCTGGTCCCATCCGCGAATCTAACTTGCAACGGGGTATTCGTGGGAGTAAGGATTAAATTTCTATCACAAAGACTCTTCGGGAAAATGTTCAGACTCGAGCCAGAATCTATCAAAGCCAACCCAATGTATGTTCCTTCTAAGGTCACCTCTACCATAAATATGCCTGGGTCATCTAGTTTCGGCATCAACCGAGCTTCATTCTCAATATGCGCTGCATCTCTAGGACAGATGACTTTAGGGCGATTTAGGTCTATGATAACCTCAGAATCAGATTCTATATCTGACATGTGACGCATGTAGTCATATCCTGAGTCTGAATTTGAAGAAATCTCTTCAGGATTTAACTTGGACATACCTATGTATATGTAAGCATCTTTAGATTCTTTCGACTTCTTGGCTTCGTGAATTCTTGCCTTCATCTTTGCTATTCTCTCTTTGAGTTTAGGTGTCAACGGCTTTCTAGGTGTGGTTTTGGTTCTCAGCACCATGACTTCTTCTCCTTGAACCTCAGAAGACTGATGTGATGACATTTTGCTAAACAGTTTGCTTGAGTGATTCCCTCTGATTAACTGCATCATATAAGAAAAACAACAAACGGTTATTGAACTAACAGGCAGTATGATTACTCATACTGCTGCTAGGCTTATAACCTACTAACAGAATCACAGGGGGAAAACAAATATAAAAGAAAAGATAATGGGCTCGGTCGACCGAGTAACATCGTTCGGTCGACCGAACATGCAAAATTATTTTTTTAAATTTTTTTTTTTTATATTTTTTAATTTTATTTTTTATTTACTGTAACAGAAAACAGAAAAACGAAAATAATTAAGTAGATCATTTAAGCAGTTGGACCATTGATTCCCCGGCAACGGCGCCAAAAACTTGATCGAGGTCAAGTTAAATTATTAACTCGATGCCTAAATAACCACTAGCAAGTGAACTAGGTTCAATCGCAGTATAGCTAGATAGAGTCGAGGTCGATCCCACAGAGAATCAATTTGTGGATCCTAACTTAAATAGTCAACCTATTTATTTCGTTTGACAGAGACGGTCTACGACCAACATAGAATACGAGAAAAGAAAGACACACTCAAACAAATAACATGTAAACAAATAACGTAATCAACTGCCCAATGATAACCGTAATCATCTGGAGCTAGACAATTTATATAACAACAAGACTCATCAACTATTAATCCGTTCAAATCTATTTTAGATTGGCTACGGGAGTCATCCTCTAAAACTTGACGTAGCACCGGTAGGTCACTAGATCACTGTGGTATTGTTACGTGACTTCGCCTTTTGATGCCTCCATCTCATATAACTCACACGCTTACGACTCTAAGGATGCCGATATTAACCGTACACCTCGTCCAGGCAACATTCCTCTGGTTAGGCGTACTTCCTAGACGATCACTCAAACTCTCGTCCAACTAACAATTACCTAGTTATAGTCTCATGCTAGTTTACGATCTACGTATAACAAGGTGCGCGCAATTCCCTAATATAAACCTACCTAGATAACGCTGAACGTCCGAAGATCAATTCATGAGCCTACCTAAGAGTTTTATATCGGTATTTCCTTCTTACACGTTTTAATTAAATTAAGCGAGTGACGTAGCCATAGCCATACCTACTGAGATAACAGATTCAATTAAGCTAACCTAATCATAAAGACGTGACTGATTAACGGATGAAACAGGCTTGACAGCTCTCGGTCGACCGAACAGGTGCTCTCGGTCGACCGAGTGACACCTCTCGGTCACCCGAGTGCTTAACTCCCCGATTCCATCCCCGAATATATTTCTCAGCGTTTCACATACGAATCGGATTATATAGCGAATCATCAGGACATCATATAAATTAATCTAAATACACGTAAATTAAACACACAGATTCATCCGTGGATATTAGGTAGAGGACGTAGGGTATGAGATCCTCATAGACAAGATATCATCACTGCCCTAACGTCATATCCTAAATCTACATAATCTAGATATGAATAACTACTCAAACAATCAAAGCATAATTGGGAAATTGATTACTAAAAGAAAACAAGATGAAGAACTAGGGCTTACATGTTTGCACCCTCAGCTCCTTCTCAAGCCTAATGAATCCTTATTTATTTGTATATATGAATTGATATTGGTGAATGCATAATAAAAAATACAAAGGACTTGTGTTTATATAGAGCCTCAGCCGACATAGAAAACCGACTTAAATGCCGACACTACTGAACCCTAACCGCCTCAAACAATGTGCCGGACTTCTGCTGGGCTACAAGCCCACTCGGTCGACCGAATGCATAGGCTCGGTCGACCGAGCCTTATGTGCTTCTGGGCTTTCTTCTTCTTCCGTCTTGGGCTTTCTGAACTTGTCTGCAATCCATCAAAGCTTCTCCGAAGTCCATCCTTGTGCTCCAAAACGAGTTACTACAAATATAGCATGAAATACAGTCTGTAACATCAAATAATATAATAAAACCTCTTAATACATAATAATGAATCGTAACTCTCGGCATATGCAAATTAAGCGTATTACGACTTATTATAATTACTCTATTATAGCTCCTTTAAACTAGAATCGGGGATAAAGGTCATAGAATAACGGGCACAAAATGACCGTTATCAAACGTACACAGTTTATTTCTAAAAAGATATGATACCTGGATTCTTAGGTAATTTTCTTCAGACTGTAGTGTCTGGAATAAGGTGGAAAGGTGAAAGTCTACCATGTCACTACTTGCATGAGAAAAGGCATCGATTAATGGAGTTGAATTGTTATTCGTTAACCATCCCAACCCATTTGGCTGCATCTTTCGCTGAATATTTCATCTCTGTTTTTGCTGTCCCGATTCCAAGCGATAGAACGATAAACCGATTATATTCGATAAACCGATTATATTCCGTAGGTCGCATAGGAAAGAAATCGGCATTTCCTTTGCATACTTCTTTAGTCACTTGGGTTATTGCAACTAAAGCCTGAGTCAATTAAGCAACATTATATATATGCGTATGAAAATTAATCACGTGGTTGCCTGAAACATTTTAATCCTACAAAGATAATATAATGATCTAACATACCGGATTGTTTGCCGCTACGCCGCCATCAATTAGATCAAACTGCCTAACGCTCCCGTCTTTTGAGTTTTGAGTTTCAAAATAATGGGCTGGAAGATAAGTTAGCGCAGCCGAAGTTCCGATGCATATATCATAAAGTAATGCGTCTAGGCTTTGATTTTGCTTCACCTGAAAACGAAAAATTTATTAAACTAATTCTTTCTTGCTAGACATATAGTAATTAAACATTAACACGAACCTCGTAGCTTGAAAAGATGATTGGTTGCAGTAGCTTGATATCAAAAGTAGGAATAACGACGTTAGTCAATGTCTGATGCAGCCTTGTTTCTCCCAACTTCTCCTTTAGCAGTTTATGGAGGTACGTAATGACCATCATACTTAGGCCCTGATACTGCATTCACTAGGCTTCACTTAGTAATAGGTGGTTGTATAGACAATATATTAATTCAAGAACATTCAAACCGTTTCTTAGTAATGTGTTCTTACTATGAGAGACTTTATGGTGCAACGGTTGTAAGAAGGTTGTACCAAGTGTACACTTTTATCGTGTGTAAGATGTTAGAAATGAATGGTTGTAATGTATGCCACTTGGTACAACCTTGCTACAACGGTTGTATTATAAAATTTGTCCCTTACTATACCCTCATTAATACATATTTAGAATGTACTTTTAAGTCGAATAAAAGTTCAAAACACAAGCTAAGTATATATATATATATATATATATATATATATATATATATATATATATATATATATATATACCTGTCCTGGGGAAAGATATGGGGACCATGTTGAAGGTATCTTTTGCATCAAACAAAGGGCGGCTCTTTTCATTTGGTGCTGTTAACATAGCAGTAACAAGACCACCGGTGCTGGTTCCGGCCACCACATCAAAGTAGTCCGCGAGTCGGGGCTTTATGAAATTCAAGAATCGAGATGAATTTTTGGGAAGATGGGGTGTCGGGAAAAAATTGCCTGGTATGTTTTGTTACAACACATGTTATCTCGCTTATTCTTATACAACTCCAATTTTAAGAACAAGGAAAAATTCTCAAAAAAATAAAATAATAATAAAAATGGTAAAACTATAAACTATAAAAGTAAGCAAGTGAGTGCTTGCAAATCGGTGGAGATGGGTATATTCTCATATCCTTTATATTCTCTTTTCATTGCAATGGTGGTGTCCGACAATAGGCCGATGTGTTCGGAATTTACAGGGCCGGTCCTACGTTTTGAAAGGCCTTAGGCGGAGAAAAAAAATAGGGCCTATTAACACGAAAAAAAAATTCGACCGAAAAATGATTTTTTTTAAAGTATTCAAATTCATTTCATCATTTTCATACCCAAAACATACATATATATATATATACATATTACGGCCTTTTTATCGCTTTTTTTTCGAAACACGCCTTTTATAGCTTTTTTTTTTTCGGGTATAATGAAGCATATACGCGCGCATTGGGCCAGGTGCGTGCTCGCTTGCCTAAGGGTTGGGCCGGCCCTGGGAATTTATCTGGCTATTTTTCGGTGTTGGTCCGATATAATTTGTAATTTGTTTGTTGTTTAATGAAATCTTTCGTTATTTGCATAAAAAAAAACACGATTCTAAACTATAGTCATTATAAATTTATCTATGCATGAGTCTTTATTTACGGCACACTCATTTTACTCGTGTATCGTAATAGTATCGATTTTATGAGAGTCGGTTTCGGAGCTAAGAACCAACTTCTCGTATGGTCTGGAGCAAATCAGTTATCACAATGCACATATGAAAAGTCGGTTTTTTATTCCAAAACCGACTTACAAAAGGCATTATAAATTGCATCCATTTGCAAGACCCTAACTGTCGCATTATAAATAGGCGGCTTCTATTGGCACTACAGTTTTACTGCATCACACTTGCTTATGACACTCAAAATTTACTTCGAGTACCACGATTATTTTCGATACGCGCGTCAGTGACACTGACGTTCCCGTGGTGGTGACGAAAGTAAAAAGAAGAGATACATATGTAGTGCTAGAAGTAAATAAAAATAATAATAATAAAGGTGTCAATAGTAATTATGTCGTGCCGATAGAAACCGCATATAGGATGAACTTGTTATCAGGGGCGGGTGCACCCCAAAGGTAGGGGGCACTCGCTCCTTCCCTCATATCCGGAAAATACACTACTATATATATGTTATGTATTTTTTCCGCCCCATAAAATTTATATTCGCCCTTATCATCTATAATAATCCGATAATTTGACATAAAACTTTTATCATGTAAATAAAAAGTTATTATCAAAGTGATACATTTAAAAAAAATATTAATCGATTTCGGAATATTTGTTTTCTTTAAAACATTGTTCGTAGTGTTTTAAATCTTTATTTATAGAAGTAGAGGGTTAATGTGTTCGGATCATGCGATGTATAGTAGTTTTTTTATAATATAAAGCGAAATATATAGTCGTGTTCGTTTTGCGATGTATAATAAAGTTTTTCTTTCCAATCGTAGGGAAGAGATAAAAAATCTTACTATAAACTATTTTGATTGCAAAAAAATCTTTAGAATTATCGCCCCGTCGCTCGGGATCCTGCATCTGTCCCTGCTTCTTAATTATTCATCTAATTGTCCGACGAGATTAATCCTAAGATGATATACGAAGACAAACTAATAAACCACTATATTTAATCAATCGATCATATATTGAAACTAAAAAATGTTTTTTTTTGTTAATATTTTCTGAGGTTCAAATCCTCCTGTAACACTTTCTTCTGCTGCTTTGGCTGATATAGCCTAATAAAACTATTTCCATCATTCTCAAGGAAAAAAAAGGTTTATAAGATAAATAACATCAATAAATAAAAAACAAACAAAGAAATATATTATTATAAATGTTAAAAGTTGTGAAGGACAGTTTTAATCTAAAATGGTTGAGAAGGACAACATGTAGTAACACATGTAGTAACTGTCATTCTCAACCATTTTGTTAAAGAACGACATTCAGTTTATAAAGAAATATAAATTAGAGTAATTCTCAAGATGCATGTTTCTTGGAGCATAATTTGAGTCTCTATAAGAGGACCAGTTGGAGATCGAACATCACGGAGCAACTTCTCTTTTGAAAGTGTTTGTGCCAACTTCTTGAGTGCTTCTTCATTTGTTCCTTGATCCAATGATTCAGAAGAACCGGTTTGTAGATTCACCCTTGAAACCCGCTTTTTCAGCAAATTTTCTCCCACTTTTACGAGTCCCTCCAAGTTTTCCTTTGTGGATACATCCACTGAAGCCAACTCTCCGGTCAACGTGTCATCCTGAAATATGCCGATATATTCACATAAGTATGAGAAAACATTTTCCTTCAAACTTTGATTAATTAATATATGTCAGAAATGTACACATGCAGTTATTTCTAAAAAGATCGATATGATACCTGGATTCGTAGGTAATTTTCTTCAGACTGCAGCAGTGTTTGGAATAAGGTGGAAAGGTGAAAATCCACCATATATGTCACTACTTGCATGAGAAAATGCATCAATTAATGGAGTTGAATTGTTATTCGTTAACCATCCCAAAATCCCCCATTTGGCTGCATCTTTCGCTGAATATTTCATCTCTGTTTTTGCTGTCCCAGTTCCAAGGGATAGAACGATAAACCGGTTATATTCCGTAGGCCGCATAGGAAAGTAATCGGCATTTCCTTTGTATACTTCTTTAGTCACTTGGTTTATTGCTAATAAAGCCTGAGTCAATTAAGCAACATTATATATATGCATATTGATATCAGAATTAATCATGTGGTTGCCTGAAACATTTATTTTAATCCTACAAAGATAATATAATGATCTAACATACCGGATTGTTTGCCGCAACCCCGCCGTCAATTAAATCAAACTGCCTAACGCTCCCGTCTTTTGAGTTTTGAGTTTTAAAATAATGGGCTGGAAGATAAGTTGGAGCAGCTGAAGTTCCTATGCATATATCATAAAGTAATGCGTCTAGGCTTTGATGATGCTTCACCTGAAAACAATAATAGTAAAATTTATTAATTACACTAATTCTTAATTTCTTGTTAGACATATATATAGTAAACATGAACACGAACCTCGTAGCTTGAGAAGGTGATAGGCTGCAAAAGCTTGATATCAAAAGTAGGAATGACGACGTTAGTCAATGTCGATGCAGTTTCGTTTCTCCCAACTTCTCCTTCTACAGTTTATGGAGGTAATGGCCATCGTACTTAGGCCCTGATACTGCTTTCACTATGCTTGCTGCTTCACTTAGGAATAGATGGCTGTTGAGACAATATATTCAAACCGTTTCTTAGTAATGATTTCTTACTATACCCTCATTAATTAAATCCTTAGAATGTACTTGTAAGTGGAATAAAAGTTCAAAAAAACAAGTATATATACCCGTCCTGCATGGGGAAAGATTTTGGGACCATGTTGAAGGTAGAAGTCTTTGATATCTTTTGCATCAAACAAAGGGAGGCTCTTTTCATTTGGTGCCGCTAACATATATAGCAGTAACTAGACCGCCGGTGCTGGTTCCGGCCACCACATCAAAGCAGTCCGCGAGTCGGGCATCCTCCCCATCCAATTTCTAAAACCATATATACCAAAGTGACTCAAATATATATTAATCCTAATTAATGACTAAACAGAGACACCAAAACTTTTACAACTGTTTGCTGTAAAGATTTGCATGGATCATAGTATATAAAGCTTAAATAGAGGTAATAATAAAAAACCTGAAATTCAGATTCCAAGAATGCAAGAATTACACTTGGGATAATTCCTCTAATACCACCACCATCAATGCTAAGAATGGTGATACTATTTCCATAGGTTTGGTGGCTGTAAAAATGATCTTGCTCCAACTCCCTCCATGAATATGTTATGATGATATAGGGTTTATGACAAGTGGGATTTGCTTAAAACTTGATTGTTCTGAATGATTAATGTTGGATGCTTTAATTGTTTTGGGTAAATGATGCTATTTATAGGGAGTTCTTGTAGCATTAAATAATATTCATGAAAAAACAAAATTAACTCATGTGATTTGACCAGCTACTAATTAAGACAATTCAAATGTTTTGATGACCAGCTAATGATTGAATTAGGCCCCTGGATTAATAGAAAAGTCCAATTAATATATATATTCACTGTATGAGGATGATGAAGACATGCAACTTCTATATTTTTGGGTGGATAATTAATCCATCTGACACCAAATTGACTAGTTTTAGATAAAAAATAATAGAGTTACTCGTAAAACTCTTTTTAAAGTTTTGGTTTAATTAATGAACAAAATCTTTTATTAAGAAATGTAAAACAATATTTGAAGTTTTTGTTTAATGAACGAAGTCTTTTATTAAGAAACGTAGACAATGTTCGTATAAAGTCATATCCTGATCCCTTATATATACCAAATTACGTACGTAAATGAAACGTATGCGTCCATGTCAATTCCGATGTAGGAAAAGAGTATAGCATTCTATGTTTCGAAAAGAAAAAACCCTTAAAGTTCGATCAATAGTGTTGTACGTAGAGTTTTAAAACCAAAACCAAAGTAAATTTAGCGAGTCGGGCATCCTCCCCATCCAATTTCTAAAACCAAATAGTTACACAAATATTAATCATAAATGACCAATCTGGTAAATATTATAAAATTTTAATTTAGGGTTAATCATACATCAACTTAAAATGGCCATAGATATGCTTAATTTTCACCGTAAAGCACAAGTATTTAAGCTCGTGTTTTACAGTGTTTCTTTTAGCATCTCTGCAGAACGGTCGGACCACAACTGAATTTCCCCATCAATATATGACTAAACAGATACCGAAACATTTAGCACTATTTGCTGTAAAGATTTGCATCATATACTGTAGTATATAAAGCTTAGAGGTAATAATATAAAAAACCTGAAGTTCAGATTCCAAGAATCCTAAGATTACACCTGGGATAATTCCTCTAATACCCCCACCATCAATGGTAAGAATGGTGATACTCTTTCCATAGCATGGTGGCTGTAAAAATGATCTTGTTACTGCTCCCTCCATCAGATTTATGATAGTGTAATTAAGGCTAGCTGATGATCAGAGGTTGGAAATGTACGTAATAATTGCTTATATGTTCTTGAAAGTTTTTGATTGATAAATGATTTTTTTTTTTTTTTTTTTACCCAAACGACGAAAGCATTCATTAATAAAAAGGTCAGCTAGCTAGCACAAGTCCACACCGGGGTACAGCCATGCCAAAAGACACCAACATCAGAGTTGAAAGAGAAAGCAGCGAGCTTATGCGCTAACTCGTTGTTTCCTCTTTCGGAGTACAAAACATGGCATGATTCAAAACAGGAAATCAACGACCTAATATCATCTAAAACAACTGCAGAATCAAAAGGGGGAGACTGGCCTAATTCGCTACAATTAGCTAAAGATAAATTATCAGTAAAACAGGCTAAACTCGTAATGCCCAAGGCATAGCATCTACTAAGACACCAGCGCAAAGCTTGAGCCTCCGCCGCAAAGGCGGAACATGCCACAGATCTCGGGGACACCCAAGCTTCCAAAATCGTACCATCTTCCCTGAGAAGAGCTGCTCCGTAACCAGCAAGGCAAGATTCCGGCTTCCAGGCTGCATCGACAAAGGCCCTAACCACACCTGGAGAAGGGTCTATACGCTGCAAGACAAGAGAGGAGGAAATAACATTAGTTTCTACCCTCTCCTCATGATGTGCCTGCTCAAAGTCTAACCACGCCTCATTAGCATACTTAGCAGTAATCTCCGGGGGCCAAAACGAGGATTTAAAATATCTATTACAACACGCTTTCCAAATGAACCAAAGAACGAAACACGAAAAAATTATTCGATCATTTAAAACCCCATGGGGGATCTTAGCCGACACCATATCCCACCAATGATTAACCGACGCATTTGGAGCCCGAAACTCCTCCCAAGAAACACCTGCAAACTTCCAAACCAACTGCGCGTAGGGACAAGATATGAAAAGATGATTAATGGACTCCAAGTACACTCCACACGCTGAACACATTGCATTATCAAACCCAAAGCGTTTGCGCAGGGTCTCCGACACAGGTAAAACATATTTAAGCAACTTCCAAAGGAAAAACTTTACTTTCGGGGGAAGGGGTAAAGCCCAAATCCTCTTCCAGAATTTTTCGTTAACAGAATCGCCACACATAGAACTATTATTATGAGTACACAATTTTTGTTGAAGACAAACATCATAAGCAGTCTTAGTAACAAAATCCCCACATTTAGAAAAGGCGCAAACCCTCTTATCCGGAGTGTCCTTTAAGCTTATTGGTATTTTAACGATTTGGTTCACGTCTACTTGCCAAAAAGACTCCACTAATTTAGCCTTGTTCCACGCATTATTGGACAAAAAATCACTAACTAAAGCATCCCTATTGTGAGAAGAAGCTCGAGAAATAGGCAAACAAGAGGGATTTTGCTTAGTACTTTTTAAGTACTGCTGGTATTTATAGGGTAAAAAAAAAAAAAAATACATACGTGATTTGATCAGCTACGAATAGCAATTCAAATTTTTTGACCAACTAATTCATAGAGCGGCCAATTGGGGTGAGCCTTTTTTCCTCGGATATTATCTACGGGCGGGCGCCTCTTTTCCACAAAAAATTATTCACGGGCGCTCAGATAATCATGGTATGGAATATCTACGCGGATAAGGGTGGTCACACTGTCCCTAAATGAGGTCCGCTAAACATTATAAAAAACTTACCTATTATAAAACTATACATCTTAAAGGACAAAACTATTTATTCATTCGTCGAAATTCACTTGTGTTCGAAATTCATCTAATTTTCCATAAAAAATATTTCAAATCCTGTGAAAAAGAAATTACTTTGAAAAAATATTAAGGACTCCGTCGAACAAAATTTCTGAATTCACTTATGTACGTGGGGTGAATTCTACATGTAGATATTATCAACGGGTACATTTTTTCATGGGGATAATATGGACAATTGACCTGAAAATTTTTGTCAGAAAATCATGTGGAAAGAAATTCATTATGATGACGATTTACATAAAAGTCTTGTTTTTTTTCTCCTTCCTTTTTTAGACTTATTAATCCATGCAGCAGTTGGTATTGTTTTCTTCTTTCTTTCTTCCCATCTTAATGGACACTAATGAAATGGATGAGATATTTTATGGTGAAACGGTTATAATGATATTGTATCAAGTGATATAGATTACATTCATTTATTTTTATTCTTTTTCATATTGTACACTTTTATCGTATGTAAGATTAGAAATAAAAAGTTCTAATTAATGTATGTCACTTGGTATAGTCTAGCTACAATAATTTTTTTTCCTAATCGACATATCATATTTCAGAAAACCTATTATTTGTACCCCACCGAATCTATTGGTGCACCAAACCGATTTTACAAAATTGATTTTATAGAAGTCGGATTTAGAGCCAAATACCGACTTTCTCAAAATCAATTCGAACCCGTGAGAGAAGTCGGTTTTTGACTCCAGAACCGACTACCACAAGATCTATTCCATTGTTTTGTACACATAATATGGTTTACGATTTCAGAAATAAAGCCCCCTCATTTCAGAAAAAAAAAAAGCAATTTCGTGTCCAATTCGTTTGAAAAAGAAATAAAGAATAAAGCAAGTTAGACGAAAGCTGAAAAGTGAGTTTCGTGCCTATTTCTCTACGGTTCCATAACAAAAAAGTTAATGAATACCACTATATACATAATGTCTTAAAACTAGATAAGATGGGGTGGCTATAACGATTGTCTTTCTATATTGATGAATAATTCATTTGGCACACGGTAATTGGGTACGTATTTTTGTATTACAATCCGTTTTAAAATATATGTCATTTTAAAAATTCATGGTTATACGATTTTCTTTCCGCTCAAGAATCTCCGAGGGCGTGCTTCACATTAGGTATTTTGCGAGGTATCTACCGAAAGACATGTTATTACCAAAACCAAAATACGGTTTGGTTTGGTACGTACGTTCTACAAAGTGTTAAAAATAGGCCGAACAGAATGATGTACACCCCTATTCATATGAGTGCAGGATAGCATTCCATACACTAAAAAGAGAAGAAGCTAACTACAACCCTGATATTGGATGATATAGTTGATCGAGATATATCTCGATCATGTGGCACCTTTTAAGTTGGAACTGATGTATTTCTTTTATTGTAATCATATGATATATAGACTTAGTTGATGAACAAGTGCAAATTATTAGTTATTTAATTAGATTCTTATGAGACACATGCAAAACACAATTCTTGTTGACATCCCCTCCATAAATAGCAATATATATATATATATATATATATATATATATATATATATATATATATATATATATATATATATATATATATATATATATGGAGAGGGGTTGTTTTTGCTTTAGCTGCTGTGTTGTTTGGAGGCTTAGATTGGTGTTGCTTTAGTAGTAATATGATAATATGCACTTTCCTGGATTAATTATCTATTCTCTTGATATGTAAGTAAATGATAATCAAGGACGGAGCAAGGGATTTTAATTTGGGATGGGCTAATGGATTATATATATCGAGTTTATCGGGTGTGCTGAATTAATAATTTTTTATGGATCAAATTAGACAACATAGATATTTTAATGTAATAATTTTAATCCGGATGCGCTTAGCCCCCTAAAATCATACATGCCTCCGTAGCTTGATGATAATATTGTTAAAAAAATAACGCAAAAATGAGAAGATGATTTTTTTATCTTATTAGGGGCCGGAGAGGATGAGATGATCGAAGATTCGTATTCCGGTTGATATCAAGAAACGCAATGAGTTTCAAACTATTCTAAGTTCAATCCCACCTCCATTTGTCTCTTAAATTTTTCTTATTGTTTAAGAAATGACTCATGTATTTTTCAGGATGACATGTTTGGTCCCTTAATTAAGTATATTTTTGTTACACTTAACGGACCGATATCGGGTTAAACGTTAAATACCATTATAAGAATAGATTTTTGTCCAAAAGGACAAACTAATCTAATTATTGGGCTACAAGTACATGGTTGATTAGTAAGGACAAAATTTAATTAACATTACCAAAATACCCTTTTGCTAGTTAAACCTAATTAATCCTTCCATCACCATTCCAGCCGCATCTTCTTCTTCTCCAGCCGCATCTTCTTCTTCTTCTCACAAAATTGAAAACCTAATTGAAAACCCAATCCTTGTTGCTGCTGTTGCTATTTGTTTCCGGCAATCCGTTTTGCAAAAATCAGAAAAATCCGTGTTGCTATTTGCTGTTTTGCAAAAATCCGTGTTGCTATTTGCTGTTCTTCTTCACATTCCGTTTTGCAAAAATCCGTGTTGCTATTTGCTGTTGCTGTTGCTATTTGTTTCCGACAATCCGAAAAATCAGTGATTGTTACTGGGCGGAGGAGGAGTGGTGAACTTCAATGGCTGCGGGTTCGAATATTGTGTCATTAGGGTTGATTACGCGCCGTTTAAATAGGAGTTTAGGTCGGTTTTGGGGGCCGAGGCGGTGGTGAACGCCCGTTTGTGGCATAGGACGCTCGTTCATGACTTGAACGCTGAGTGGACGCTGTTGAACGCTAAGCTGGATCGATCCTGTATTGATGCTGATGAATGAACGCTCGTTCAAGGATATGGACGCTCGTCCATGGAGTTTGCTGCT
Organism: Gentiana straminea; assembly: GCA_036785695.1. Lineage (NCBI taxonomy): Eukaryota > Viridiplantae > Streptophyta > Magnoliopsida > Gentianales > Gentianaceae > Gentiana > Gentiana straminea. The sequence goes on from JAVUPR010000223.1 coordinate 507,226, forward strand.
GCTGCTGCATCGTTTTTCCTTCCTTGAACGCTGCATCGTTTTTTTTTTTTTTTTTTTTGGTTGAGAATTTGGGATTTGGGATTCACTACCTGAAACGGTAAATGTTACTATGTGCCGATCAATGTTACGGTATGATGTGGATGAATGATACTGCGTGTTTAGTCTGATCGTGTGCAAAGGTTACTTGATGACTCATGAATTTATGAATGTTCTTGCATCTGGATGAATGTTACTTGATGATTCATGAATGTTATTGCATCTGGATGAATGTTACTGTGAATGTTACTTGATGATTCATGAATGTTCTTGCATCCGGATGAGTTACTCGATGATTCATGAATGTTCTTGCATCCGGATGAATGTTACTTGTGAATGTTACTTGATGATTCATGAATGTTGTTGCATCCGAATGAATATTCTTGTGAATGGGTATTTTTGTCCAAAAGATTTGTTTTTGTCCTTTATAATCTTTGAAAATAGAAAACGTCCTTCCGTACCCATTTTCGTTAATTTTCCTCCCCCTTATAAGAAATAGATGTTAGTTAACAGTGGTTATGCTGAATCAATCCTTATCCATAAATTTCAACTTGAACACTCCCAAAAAAAAAATAAAAAAAAAAAAAAAAATAATGGAAAAAGAAGAAGAAGAAGAATAAGTCAACTTGAAGATTTTTTATGCCAAAATGAATATTTACCAAGTATGAGAAGAAAAGTATGAAGCCCCTCAAGTTGCAGTCTAATCTACAAGAGTTTAATAAATACAAGTTAGTATTATAGTTTTCTCCATTTGTCCTTGTAATATAAATTATTTTTTTACGAATTAAACATTTTTTCTATTTAACTACTTAAAAGTCTCCCCTAAAAAAAAACTACTTAAAAGTCCAACCACTTATCATTTTTTTTATAACTATTATATTAATTATATATTCAAAAAAATATTTTAGTCATTTCTTATTATTATAATTTATGACATTCATCCGATTTTTTCAATCCGAATGAAAACTCTTAAAAAAAAACTTATATTTTAAGACTGTAGTATAAAACTACCCAATTTGGTGCCAAATGAAATGTTATCCATCAACAAAGAAAGACAACCGTTGAAACCACCACCCCTTATCTACTTTTAAGGCATTATGGTTGTAATGGTAATTTAAACTATGCATGCAGAGTCTGTTTTTGGTCAGCTAAGTTGTGTACTGAGCTGAATCTGTGCTGAAGTTCGTCTGGTGATCAGCAAAGCAGTAAGTTGTTGCTGAATCTGGTGGTTTGCCGAAGGAGCCAGCAGGGTTGATCAAACTGCTGAGTCTGCTGAGCTAAGTTGGTTTGTCATCAACTTAGGGAACATGTCTATAAATTGGGGTTACTTCTGGTGTATTTCAGTAATTTCCTGGTTTGGCTATTATGCCGGTTAGAGTTTGATTCCCGAGGCCTATAAATACCACTGTATTGTAACATCCGTGTTTGTATAATGTTATTATAGTATTTACCTTAAATATTATTGTTTACCTTATTATAATATTTACCTTAAATATCATTATTGTAGTGACTTATTGATTAAGTCACCAAACACTATATATTTGCACTATCCATTCAGTTAAATCAATGCAATATTTTTGCTATTATTCTATCATGGTATCAGAGTTTTGAAACTTCTGTCTCCCGGTCCCGTTTTCTTTTTCGGCCCTCTTGTTCTTCCCGATCCCCGTTTTTTTCGTTTTCGGCCTTCTTGTTCTTCCGGCCATCTTCTTTGGCTAACCGTCACCATGCCGTTGCTAATCTACCTCACATCCTCCGACCGCTACAATCCCCAACCCTCAAATCGCTATACCCTCCATTACCGTCTTTTTTTCTTGCAGCTTCGTCGGCCTCTCGCATTCTTTCCGGCCATCTCCCTCAACTAGTCATACTCAACATTGGCCTTCTAGTCCATGCTCCTTGATACCCGCCTGCTCAAATCCCGTGACATTCTCAACGCCGCTGTTTTTTTTTTTTTCATTAATTGACCAGGTTCATCCAAAAAATGAACCTTCAACTAAAAAGTGACCAGGTTCGTCCAAAGAATATGTCAAATTTCAGTCGATCTATTTCGTATCCCATTCTCAATCATCAAGTACAATATTTATAGAGTGAAGATCTCGAACGCCCAACTTACATGCACAATAAAAGCTGAAACCGTTGACGGCCCAACGCCTTCATAAAAATATCCGCCAACTGATGCCGTGTAGGGACGTATAAAGGCAAAATCAAGCCATCCGTGATTGCATCCCGCACAAAATGATAATCCGCCTCGATATGCTTCGTGCGTTCATGAAAGACCGGGTTCTGTGCAATATATAAAACCGATTGGCTGTCACAAAAGAGTCGTATCCACGGGGGATGATGAATACCAAGGTCTGCAAGCAACTGTTTCAACCATTTCAACTCACATGTAAAAGAAGCCATCAATCGATATTCCGTCTCAGCCGAAGATCGGGACACCGTGGTTTGTTTCTTGGATTTCAAGATATAGGGGAAAGACCAAGGAAGACAAACCAACCGTTCAATGAACGACGAGTAAGTGGGCAAGCGGCCCAATCAGAATCACACCAACCTTCAAGAAGAAGAGAGCTATCCGAACGCAATAAAATTCCTTGACCTGGATGCTTCTTCAAATATCGGACGAGATGGAGGGCCGCCTCCCAATGGTCAACACGGGGTGCTTGCATGAACTGAGACAACACATGCAAGGAATAAGCCAGAGCAGGTCGGGTAACACCGAGATATATACTTCGTCCAATCAACATACGATAAGGCCCCAGATCACTCAACAATGCGTCCGTAGCAAGGGCCAACTTGTGATTTTGCTCAATCGGGAAGTCCACTGGCTTGCTTCCAAGTAAACCAGCTTCATAAATAATATCGAGAGCATACTTCCGCTGATTCAAGAAGATGCCGTCCCTGTTCCTCGCCACCTCAATCCCAAGAAAATATTTCAACACCCCAAGGTCCATCCCTTCTTTGCGAACGGGTAACCAAGGAAAACGCACTTACGACTCCGGCTAGCAAATTTATGAGTGTGATGATGGTCGTGGGCGTAACATAAACATCCTAAAATTCGAAGCATCGAGAGGTCCGGTGCTTTCCCAAAAAGAAACTCATAAGGGGTCTTAAAATTCAAAACACTAGACGGTGTTCGGTTAATTATATAAGCCGCAGCCATAACACATTCCCTCCAAAACTTAAGCGGCAAATATCCATCAAAATGTAGTGCACGGGCAACATTAAGAATGGGTTGATGTTTCCGTTCTACCCGGCCGTTCTGTTGTGGAGTAGTAACACAAGAAGTTTCAAAGATAATACATTCTTTACGAAAATAAGGAAGCAAAGGTCTAAATTCTGTATCATTGTCACTACGAACCCGTTTAATGGTAACCTCGAACTGACGAGAAACTAAAGCTATAAAATCCAAGAAAGCATATTCGACTTCCATTTAATTCAATAATAAATAAATCCAAACCGAACGCGAATAGTCATCAACGATAGTCAAAAAATACGTAGCACCACATGTTGAGGGTACATTATAGGGTCCCCATAAATCACAATGTATCAACTCAAAAACACGACTAGCTTTATTGTCACTAATGGGAAAATGTTCACGAGGCTGCTTTGCCCGAAAGCAAATATCACATCCATCTTTATTTAAATTTTTGGAAATGGAAATATTAGGAACCTGCCTAAGAACCTTTTCTGATGGATGTCCCAAACGCCGTTGCCATAAATCCACAGTCTCCGCACCATCAATGGCCAAAACCCGAGCCTCTGGAATGCCCACAAACCAAAAATTCCATCCACACGCTCACCCAGTCCAACCAGCGTCCTCATCACTTGGTCCTGCATAATACATAAATGATCGGTGAGTTGCATCACACAATTATGATCGTCCAAAAATTGGGACGCCGAAATCAAGTTACAATTCAATCCTGGTACGTATAAAACATTCAAAAGTCGTAAATTCCCTGACAGGATAACCGTTCCTGAATGAGTCACAAACGAGGAACGTCCATCCGGTAAGCCAATCGGACAATGCTCAATCGGTCGTAGTTCAACAAATAATGTTTGTTCAACTGTTACGTGGTGAGTCGCTCCGGTATCAATAATCCATGAGGACTTACCAGTCCAACAATCACACAATATAGAGATATTCAAAATATCTAAAATGCCCTGCCATTGAGCTGGGGTAAGATTAGCAAGCCCAGCCTGCTCAAATGATCGAGGGAGAGCCGAGTTGACTGCGGGCTGAATCGAGCCAGACGGCCCACATTTACTTCCATGTACCTGTGCACCATGGACCTGGCTGCTCTGACTTCTGCCGCCTGCTGCAGTCAATGGTTTCGGCATGCCGTCGTCCATGATTTCCTCACGTGCCTGTCCATCTGTGTCCGGCGTCTGAAGCCCACCGGACACGCAAGCTCTCGTCTTGCGTCAAAATCTGATATGCTCGATCAAGATCCTGTAGCAGATCACGCCCAAGCAGCGGTGATTGGACCGGGGCGTAGCTTGAATCGTGGCCGAGGAAGCAGGGGGGATTTATCAAGCTGCTGCTCCACCTTTCCAATGTCCGCCATTGTCACACCTGCTACAGGCTAAGGTTTTTGGACGAAGAGGATTTCTCTCTCTCTCTTTTTTTTTTTTTTTTTTCCCTTCTCGTTGCTGCTCCTGATTCAATTTACGGAAGTTATGAAGTGATTATCTCCAAGCTCCTCAAACACTTCATCATCAATCAATAATGATAATAAAATACAATATTTATAGCCACTAGCAGTGCTTCTACATCAATACTAGATTACCAATTTACCCTTACTACTATAAATAAAAATATGTTAATATTTCCATAACACAATATATTTTCCATAAATCATCTCTATCGTAATAGAATAAAAATTATTTTTCTGTAAATCCGACATATAATTAGGAATGGAGGAATAATTGTTGTTTTCTTTTTCATATTATTATTTACTTATTTTACCGGCAGCCAAAAAAATTAAGGCAAAACAAAAAAAAATTTATATACATATAGTCCTCTCACATGGCTACCAATGTTGGGTTATCCTACTCTACTGTTCCGTCTCGGCATCGCCAGTGCTATTAGCATCGGCCTTATCTAGGCATGTGTCAACTTGTGGTGTCAAAGGTCATTCATTTTCTTAAAAGGTTAAACTCTAACTCTTGAAGGTCCCCACTCGCCCGATCCCACAGAATGAGTGGATATGTTAATCATTTTCTTGAGGTCATTTATTTTCTTACGTTTATTTTGTTAGGGTACATCCCTTCATGCATTTTCTTACATTTATTTTGTTAGGGTACGATCCTCCACTACTTTTATACCATTTTGTCTCACACTTATGTTGGTCGCACGAATGACCACACATCCAAACCTTTTTTTATCCCTTTTTATTCCTTTTTTATTTTTGTTTAGGGAATCAACTTTCCTCCAAGTATTCCATTTTTTATGACTCCTCCAAATTTTAGAGTCATTCAGCTCTCGTATTGTTTTTTAGAGTACATCCCTCCACTTATTTCTTAGTATCTATTCCACCGATTGTTGCCTCCTTTTCTCTACCTGCTTCCAGTTTTCTTTTTGAGTCATCCTTTGCAGGTTCCAACAAAGCAGTATTGTGTTGTGAATCCGTGTTGATTTGGAGAATCCGTTGCCGATATGCCGTTTGATTTGGAGAAGCATGTTGTATAATGTTATTATAGTATTTACCTTAAATATTATAGTTTAGATTATTATAATATTTATGGGAAATTAGGGATAAGGACAATGATCGGAATATTATTAAGAACAGACATACAATATTTTTTATTGGGAGAAGGACGCGCATAATTTTTATAGCGAGAAGGACAAACAGTGAATCCCGAAAATCAGTGAATCCCGAAATCAGTGAATTTCGACAGTGAATTTTGACAGTGAATCCCGACAATGAATTTTGAAAATTAGTGAATTTCGAGCGTGAATTTTGTGAATTTAATGTTATTTTATAGATATTTACCTTAAATATTATAGTTTAGATTATTATAATATTTACCTTAAATATTACTATTATTGTAGTGACTTATTAACTAAGTCACCAAACACTATATATTTATACTATTCATTAGTTAAATCAATGCAATATAATTACTTTTACCATTATTCTATCAATCTGTAAGAACTAATCTGTGATAATATACAATCCTCGTTTGTCCGTGAAGTAGTCGATACATTGTCGGAAATCACGTTAAATATGTATTCTTCTTCTTTACGTACTGATTGTTTGTTTAAATATTTGTTCTTCATGTTTGTGTATTGATTGTTTGTTTAAATATCTGTTCTTTACTCACGGTCACATCAATTCCCGACGATTCGTTATAACAATATTTGCATACTGTGATCCTTTAACAGACGTACGTTACTTAACAAGAAAATTCCACTTATTTTTTACCCTTATCCTACATACAAGTTATTGAAAAGCCATCGTTCTTAATTCCACTAATTAATTCAATTCCTTAAGAAACATTCTCCACATGTATAGATATATTCGACTTTTCTCTTCTCCATTTGCCTAATTCTATAGTTAATTGGTCAAAACTTTTGATCCTTTTTGTACGTAACTATAGCTGGTCAAATCACATAAGTGAATTTTTTTCCCCCTATAAATACCAGCACTACTTAAATACAAATTAAAAGCAGCCAACAATAATCATTTATCATTCAAAAACATTCAATAACGTTTAAGTAATTATTACATACATTTCCCATTTCTGATCATCAGCCTTAATTATACTATCATAAATCTGATGGAGGGAGCAGTAGCAAAATCACATTTACAGGCACCAACTTATGGAAACAGTGTCACCATTCTTAGCATTGATGGTGGGGGTATTAGAGGAATCATCCCCGGTGTAATCCTAGGATTCTTGGAATCTGAACTTCAGGTTTGATATTGCAACAAATTGTTTTAATTTTTTTTTTTTGTTTCAATTTAGTCTTTTAAGTTGATGTATTATGATTAATTACCCTTAATAAATTAATTTTGTGTCATTAGAAACTGGATGGGGAGGATGCCCGACTCGCGGACTACTTTGATGTGGTGGCCGGAACCAGCACCGGTGGTCTTGTTACTGCTATGTTAACGGCACCAAATGAAAAGAGCCGCCCTTTGTTTGATGCAAAAGATATCAAAGACTTCTACCTTCAACATGGTCCCAAAATCTTTCCTCAGGACAGGTACGTACATTCTAAGTATTTTTTTAGGGTTGTAAAATCTAAGTATTCAAAAAGCAATGTGTTTGAATATTTTTCAATATATTGTATATATACAGCCATCTATTCCTAAGTGAAGCAGCAAGCATAGTGAAAGCAGTATCAGGGCCAAAGTACGATGGACATTACCTCCATAAACTGCTCAAGGAGAAGTTAGGAGAAACGAAGCTGCATCAGACATTGACTAACGTCGTCATTCCTACTTTTGATATCAAGCTCTTGCAACCTATCATCTTCTCAAGCTACGAGGTTCGTGTTAATGTTTACTATATATATGTCTAGCAACTAGCAAGAAAGAATTAGTTTAATAAAATGTACTATTTTTTTTTCCAGGTGAAGCATCATCAAAGCCTTGACGCTCAACTTTATGATATATGCATCGGAACTTCAGCTGCTCCGACTTATCTTCCGGCCCATTATTTTGAAACCCGTAACTCAAAAGACGGGAGCTTTAGACAGTTTGATCTAATTGACGGTGGGGTTGCAGCAAACAATCCGGTATGTTATGTTAGATTAGTACATTATCTCTGTAGGATTAAAATGTTTCAGGCAACCACGTGATTAATTCTCATATGCATATATATAATGTTGCTTAATTGACTCAGGCTTTAGTTGCAATAACCCAAGTGACTAAAGAAGTATACAAAGGAGATGCCGATTACTTTCCTATGCGGCCTACGGAATATAACCGGTTTATCGTTCTATCCCTTGGAACTGGGACAGCAAAAACAGAGATGAAATATTCCGCGAAAGATGCAGCCAAATGGGGGATTTTGGGATGGTTAACGAATAACAATTCAACTCCGTTAATTGACGCCTTTACTCATGGAAGTAGTGATATGGTGGACTTTCACCTTTCCACCTTATTCCAAACACTACAGTCTGAAGAAAATTACATACGAATCCAGGTATCATATCTTTTTAGAAATAACTGTGTTTCTGACATTAATCAATCAAAGTTTGAAGGAAATTGTTTTCACATACTTGTATGAATATATATTGGCATTCAGGATGACTCATTGACCGGAGATTTGGCTTCGGTAGATGTCTCGACAAAGGAAAACTTGGAGGGACTTGTAAAAGTGGGTGAGAATTTGTTGAAAAAACCGGTTTCAAGGGTGAATCTACAAACCGGTAGCTATGAATCTCTGGGTCAGGGAACAAATGAAGAAGCCCTCAAGAAGTTGGCCCAAACTCTTTCTAAAGAGAAGGCGCTCCGTGATGTTCGATCTCCAACTGGTCCTCTTCTCCTTTCCGGAAAGCGCAAGTCCCAAATTATTTAGCTCCAAGAAGAAACATCAAAATAAAGTAGTTTATATTGCCTTCTTTATAAACTGGATGTCGTAATTTATAATATTTCTTTTTTTTTTATTCTTTATTTATGTTATTCATCGTGTAACCCTTTCGGTTTCAATTTATGCTAATTTGTTTAAATACAGTGGTTTTTTCATTTGTATTCATATATCACCATATGTAGAAGCACTGATCTGGTTGGTTTTTTGATAATACAAAAATACTTGGTGTTTTTTAAGGGGCCATTTAGCCCTACATGGAGCCGGCTCCGGTTACAATCATACAACATGATTGGGTGACAAGTTTCCCCTTTACATCTCATAGGTGGCACAATCAGATGTTACCACTTGTTCAACAATACAATTTTTGTGAGAAACCAAACGGTTTTATTAATCAACTAAATCCGTCAAAACAGCGGTAGTGATATTACGGATCGATCAAGAAGTGATTGTGATTGTGAGTAAAGATAAAAGATAAACAAACAAACAAACACAGAAACAAGAAAACACAGATTTAACGTGGTTTTCGGCAATGTGCCGACTACTCCACGGACAAACGAGGATATTTTATTATCAACAGAAAGTTACATCATGTTACAATTAATACAGACGGTATTTATAGCCTTGGGAATCCAACCCTAACCGACTAAACTGCCAACCCAGTAAATAACTGAAATACCCCAGAAGTAACGGAGCATCACTCTCCCAACCTTGAAATTGTGCGCGCACTAACGGAGCATTCCATCGTCGCGTACCCGGAATCAACGAATCCCCCACTTTACAATTTGTGGGGAGGGCATCCCACAAATTCACTAAGATAAAACAAATTATCTTAGATAGAACAAAATAAAATAAACTCACTAATTATCTAACAAATTAACTATGAACTTAACGGTAACTAAACCCCTCGATCAGATTGCTTTAACACACCCCCCCCCCCCCCCCCCCTCTTAAAAAATTAACCTTGTTGGATCGGTTATTGCATATTTTTGTTTATATATTATTATTATGAGTAATATCAACATTTTATCAATATATACCGTTCATTTCAGAATATAAAAAAATCTTCAAAATGAGTTCGCCATAATGTCGCGGTATGCATTGTCACTATTGAAGTGCTCTCACGGAAGGCGATTGTGCAATAGTGATTGTATGTGATATGGAAATGCGTAGAATTAATGTTTTTCGTCTTAAATTCACGTATCCTAATGATAAAAATGAATATCCGAAAATCACCTTCACATAATTTTCTCGAAAACGTCTTTGCAAAACGTATGATATTGTTACTTATATTGTGTGCCTTATATGAGCCAGATATGATATTGTGTCCCTTAAATTAAGCCTTAAATGAGCTTTATATGAGCCAGATATGGAGTAGTCACTTGAATTAACCCTTAAATGAGCTGCCTGATACTTTGTTACCGATACGTCACATGCGATATCGTGTTAGTGATACCGTGTAAGTGTAAACGCTGCGATTAAATTCGGCTTTCAAATAATACGTCGAAAAGGTATCAAATGAGGTCTCAAAATGAAGATAAAAAAAATATGAACTTTGGTGAAACAATTTTGATGATCGGTGTTCTAAATCAAAAATTACGGTCGTTTATAAGAAAAACGCTCCGATTAATGGAAATATTTTTTCGGTTGTCAAAATTTACGTTGGAAGAGTAACGTATTTGGGCTCAAAATAAAGAGCAAAAAAAAAAATGAATTTTGGTGAAAAATTTCGATGATCGGAGTTATAAATAAAAAATTACGGGTGTTAGAAAAAAAACAAAAAACAAATAAAACATAAGCCAAGCAGGTACCAAACCCAGCGTGCTAAACGGCCCAAACCCACCGCGACTTTTATTAAGGGGTATTTTTGTCCATCTAAATTTTTTTATATTTTTCACAACTAAAAAAACGAGGGTGTTCTATTTATTTATTTTTTTTTTTTGTTGTTGTTATTTTCCCTCAATCTCCTTATATATTATTTGTGAATTTATAAGAATAGTTTTAAGATATTTACACCGTTTAAAAGTCTTGACGAGAGTGTCGTCGGCTGCGGCTCCTAGAATGATTTAATTTCATACGGTTTGAACTATTATGTCACAATGCATGCAATGATGCCTCCATTTCTATTGGATTCATTTCATTTCATGAAACAAATATTTTGTGTACACGGCAAAGCCTTATGACATTGAAAACCAACTTAGCTTCTTGAACCATATTGGTAATTATATCAAGCATTGGGTGAATCTCAATTACAAGAATGATCTCATATTTCTCATGCTATAATACTAAAGAAAGAAAAGACCCAATTTTTCAAAATCATTAATCAGTAATTTTTATGTCACTTAACATCAAATTAAACTGACAAACTCAAATGATTTAAAATTCCAAAAGCATCTACTTTCAGGTAGACTATACGGAAAATATTCATTTACATCATATCATGATGAAAACATTTTGTATGATAAACCAATTACCTACCTCATTGTATTAACCAATTTGTAAAAACTTTTGACTATACTCTTTTTTTTTTTTTTTCAGGGAAAATTAAAGGACGGCACCATCATTAATTAAATAAACTGTGCCGTCAAAAAATTAGTTGTTGATTTTTATGAAATAACAAACGGTGCCGTCTATATTCCCTTCCCTTTCATGCTACATACTAAAAAAATGCTGGGTGGGCTTAGCATCCCCGCCCATGCCAAGGTCCGTCCTTGTCTCTCGACATTTAGCTTTGAGGCAGGATTGTAGTCTCTGTAATCATGATACGGAAACAATACTTGATGCATCGCGGGACTGTGATTAGGCTGACTCGATATTGAGAAGTGTTGTTCCATTGGAGCAAAAGCAACTACTTTCTCGACCTCGTCCCTGACGGAATGGGTCAGAGGTAACATCAAAACGGCAAACAACTGGTCCTACGTATTTCGAGAAATATGCCACGGCATTTGGTTTTGTAAAAATAAAATTGTACACGACCCGAATTTGGTGAGGGCCCCCTCACAAGTCTTCATCTCGTGAGCCATCAAAAAGGCTAAGGATCTTCGTTTAGCTTGGCGGATTGAAGATTATTAGGTTTCGGAATTTTTATTTGCCTGAGTTTTGCGGCATTTATATTTTGTTTACCTTCCTGATGTAATGCCACATTAAGGGCTTTTCCCACCTGCTTGAATAAAAATTTTCGTTCCAAAAAAAAATGTTAATTGGGATTAGAACATGGTATATTTCAAAATTCCCCCTTTTTTTGGAAAATTCAACATAAATACAAAACGCACCTTTTTTTTATTTTTTTAAAATTGAAAATGGGAAGATTATTTTTCTTAATATTAGTAGCGTGGATAGGAATCGAGTCCGGTTCTAGTTAGAAAGTGCAATAATTTATACAACTAAATCATATTCAATTCCAAAACAATTGTATTATCTATTATACTGCATCAATCCTTATCCAGATATTTGAACGTGCACTTTTTTTTTAGTCATCTTTTTTTTTTGTGTGTGGAATTTTTCAATCATCTTAATAAAATATGTCGAAAAAAAAAAAATAATAATAATAATAATAATATTGTTTCGAAAGTGATAGCCGGTCTTGCCAAAATGAGAATTACAATTATGAGAAGAAAAGTATGGAGCCACCCCCACGGCTGCGGTCTAATCTTTACATGTACATGCGTTTAACATATAAAATCTATATAAAAAATAAATAATAAACTTATTCATAAAATTATAAGTAGTACTTCCTCCGTTTTTCTTATCTGTCAAATTTCATAATTTGCTTTATTTTTATTTACATGTCATTTTACATTTTCAATGCATCATTTCTTTTTTTTCTCCTTTACCATTAAAGTATTTACATCTCTAATAAAAAATTACATAATACTAAAAACTCATTTACCAACAAAGTATTTATTTTCCAATAAAAAAAATACATTTCCAATACTATGTTTTAGATATATTAATTACTTTCTTAATATGTGTGAACAGAGGGAGTATCTATTGTTGATACCATCTCACCGTACATTTTTCATTGGAGCAATGATAGAAGCACAATCAAATTGACACAACCTAATCTTTCAGCCTTGATTTTGATGAGTCTATATCTCAATTGATTGCGATGTAGACTCATCAGGTGAGAGATCATGCACTCGTTGTGTCGATTTTATTGTGTCTCTATCATTACTTCTTTCATTAATAAAAAAAAGACTAAAAATACTTTGATGATGCTGGAAATCGCGGTGTATTATATCCGGAGCCTTTTGATCCTCGTGACAACTTGCACAAGCTTCAAGAACACCAAAACGATAAAGAGGGGTAGTTTGTGGTGGTTTAGACTGTATTTGAGATGTTGTATCTTAAGCTGTCTACGTATCTTGTAATTTGCTAGGAATCGGGTCATCGTAGTTTTTTAGGGATTGTTTATATAAAGGGACTTGTGCCCTAGGCTTGCGTTGGGTCGTGTCCTTGGTGGACTGCGGTTTCGTGTTTCCTAAGGAAGAGATAATTATGATTTAATCCCCTAAATTATAGGAGATAATCTCGGTGATTTGAATATCGGATAATATATAGCCTTTATGGCTGATGATTCTTTTCATGTTTATCGGATTAATTATGCACGTGGGAGATTTAGTCCGAGATAGATTCAGGAGTAATTAAAATAAGATAATTCTGCATGTTGATTTTATGTAGATTTTATTTGGACTGGTTTTGAGTTTTAGGAGTAATTTTATTATTTTCCTAAAATTATCCAATTTGATTTGGTGCCAAGTATAGAAGTTGCATGTCTTCATCATCTTCATACAGTACGTGGATACATTAATTCGACTTTTCTATTCTCTTTTGTTGAGGAAAGACTTTTCTATTCTCCAGTGGCCTAAAACTCTATCATTAGTTGGTCAAGACTTTTGAATTGTACTGGTACCTGGTCAAATCACATGAGTTAATTTTTTTTTTTATGAAAATTAATATTTGATGCTACAATAACTCCCTATAAATACCATCAATACAAATTAAAGCAGCCAACCCAACATTAATCATTCATTCATCATTATTCCTTTATTCAATCTTTCAAGAACGTTTAATTAACCAAATCACATAGTACAATATTTCCCATTTCTCATAAACTTAATTCATATTACATTAATGGAGGGAGCAGTAGCAAAATCATATTTACAGGCACCAACCTATGGAAATAGTATCACCATTCTTAGCATTGATGGTGGTGGTATTAGAGGAATCATCCCAGGTGTAATCCTTGCATTCTTGGAATCTGAACTTCAGGTTTTTTATTATTACATCTAATTAAGCTTTATATACTATGATCCATATATGCAAATCTTTACAGCGAATATATAGTTGTAAATGTTTGGTCAAATATTATTAATTGTTGTGTCATTTTCTATATATGGTTTTAGAAATTGGACGGAGAGGATGCCCGACTTGCGGACTACTTTGATGTGGTGGCCGGAACCAGCACCGGTGGCCTTGTAACTGCTATGTTAACGGCACCAAATGAAAAGAGCCGCCCTTTATTTGATGCAAAAGATATCAAAGATTTCTACCTTCAACATGGTCCCAAAATCTTTCCTCAGGACAGGTATATATATATATATATATATATATATGTGTGTGTGTGTTTTGAATTTTTGTAGAAAGGTTGTATCCAACACGCTTGCACCATAAAATCTCTCCGACTTAATGTACTACGTACTTTGTCTAACAGTTGAATATTCTTGAATATATTGTCTCTACAGCCACCTATTACTAAGTGAAGCAGCAAGCATAGTGAAAGCAGTATCAGGACCAAAGTATGATGGACATTACCTCCATAAACTGTTAAAGGAGAAGTTGGGAGAAACGAAGCTGCATCAGACATTGACTAACGTCGTTATTCCTACTTTTGATATCAAGCTTTTGCAACCTACCATCTTCTCTAACTACGAGGTTCGTGTTGATATATGTTATTATATGTGTACGTAGCAAGAAAGAATATTAGTGTAATAAATTGTGGTATCTTCGTTTTCAGGTGAAGCATCACCCATGCCTAGACGCTTTACTTTCTGATGTATGTATTGGAACTTCAGCTGCTCCAACATATCTTCCTGCCCATTATTTTGAAACCCATAACTCAAAAGACGGGAGCATTAGGCAGTTTGATCTGATTGACGGTGGGGTCGCGGCAAACAATCCGGTATATATGTTAGATAATTAAGTATATTAACTCTATAAATTTTCTAGGCAACCACAAGATTCTCATATACGTACATACTGATGATACTGCTGCCTTGTGTCTCACTGTCTCAGGCTTTAGTAGCAATAAACCAAGTGAGTAAAGAAGTATGCAAAGGAAATACCGATTTCTTTCCTATGCGGCCTACGGAATACAATCGGTTTATCGTTCTATCCCTTGGAACCGGGACGGCAAAAACAGAGATGAAATTTCGTGCGAAAGATGCAGCAAAGTGGGGAGTCTTGGGATGGTTAATGAATAGCAATTCAACTCCGTTAATCGATGTATTTTCTCATGCTAGTAGTGACATGGTGGACTTTCATCTTTCCACCTTATTCCAAACACTGCAGTCTGAAGAAAACTACCTACGAATCCAGGTATCATATATTTTTAGAAATAACTGTGTTTCTGATATTAATTAATCAAATTTTGAAGGAAAATATGTTTTCTCATACTTAATATGAATATATATTGGCATTCAGGATGACTCATTGACCGGAGATTTGGCTTCGGTAGATGTCTCGACAAAGGAAAACTTGGAGGGACTTGTAAAAGTGGGTGAGAATTTGTTGAAAAAACCGGTTTCAAGGGTGAATCTACAAACCGGTAGCTATGAATCTCTGGGTCAGGGAACAAATGAAGAAGCACTCAAGAAGTTGGCACAAACTCTTTCTAAAGAAAAGGCGCTCCGTGATGTTCGATCTCCAACTGGTCCTCTTCTCCTTTCCGGAAAGCGCAAGTCACAAATCATTTAAACACTCAATCATGTTCATGCATACTCCTGGAATTATCAGGAGGACTAGTTTAATTATATGTCTATATCAACATAATGTTGTTCTTCAAAATATTTCTTTTATAATTATTTATTAATTTTATTCATCCTACAACTTTTATAGTTACAATTCACGCTCAATTAATGAGTTTATTATTTTGTCTTCCTATATACACCATCATAGAAGGACTGATCCGGTCTGCTTCTGGGATTTCGTTTTGCTCGATTGTTAGGGAATTTGCATAAATAAAATCTTTAATGCCGTTCAAAAGAAAAAAGATTGCATATTCGGATTGGTCTTTTTATAAATAATGTTTTATTCTCAAAATTCTTTGTAAAACGAAAGTAAATTGTGAGAGAATGTTATTCTGATTATATTTAAATGTATAAGATGACACTGGATGTGTCTCGAATATCAGTAAAGTAAATCTCTTATAAATCCAATACACCATTGGGTTGGTATTCATATGTGAGCACCTTACCCCGTCAATTAAGGTAGCAAACCTTAATGCGACTAGAGGTTATTAATTAGAAAACTAAAATATATTAATAACTATATTTATAAAAGACCTCCCTATCTCTTGGTCTAAGTTTTCTTCTGAGCACAATTAAACACTATTTCCTATTGCTGAAAGATCACTGTGTGGACAGATTGACAACGTAAACGAAACTCTAATTAGATCTACGATAAAGATGATCAAGAACATAACCAAAACAGATGTTAGGGTTTTAAGCCAATAAGGCCGAAACCCCTCACGAATTTAATAATCCAATTTTTAACTCTAAATATGGTCAATTAAAATTTGTTAAACGTATCACATTTACCCGTATTATCAAAATAGTGAAAAATGGGGAGTGATAGGTTTACTCCCTTAAGTTTACACCATCATCATCTTATCACATGTTTTTTACTTGTAATTTCTTTTTTTTTTAAACTTAAAATACTCACAACCACAAGATTATATAATTAAGACGTAAACATGATGTAGATTTTAGAGAGTATACACTTGAAAAATTATGTCTCCTGTTTCGGTCGGCTTCTCTTTCTTCATGGCCACGTTTCATTCCATAAAACATGATGTCAGCATATTGGTATTATTAGGTATTTCCATATTTTCTCCCGTAAGCTTCTTCTGTGTATTGCATCAATAGCAATTAGGTGTCATCGTGTCAATCAACATGAATAAAGCTATTAACATTCTTGATTGAAATTGTGCGGTTCAAATTGAACCACAGTAACTCCACATCGTTGGAGTCACCATACAAAAATTTCCCATAACAACACCATACCCGAAAACCGGACTATTGGTAATTTGGTTTATTGCGTGAAGGTGGAAAAGTAATTAAGCCAATAGGCCTAGCTAGGCCGGATATATCCCTGAAAAAACTTATGATCACATTAGTTTTTTATAAAGTTCAAGATAAAATAAAAGGAGATGATTATATTTTTTCACCTCTAAGTTTCTTTTATTTTCTGAAGATTAGCTCCTATCTTTCATATTGATGTTTATATTTAAGACACTTAACAGAAATACAATGTCCGTCGTATTAACACACATTTTACCTCAGTATTGATTGGAAATAATTAAAATACGAAGTTTTTGGTCCATTATTTATTCTCATGTCTCAAAAATAGTCCTTATATTTTTTCATAATAACATTTTTAGTTCGTAACTGTACATGTTTCTTTACCCTTTTTGGATACATAACCGATTCGATGTTGAATTGAATGTCAAGTGTCTTAAAAACATAACAAAATATTATACTTAACCGAAGAATCAGAATATATATGAGGATTGTATGTTATGGAGACTGATTAGTTCTTGGGGCTTTATGATTATGGACACAAAGGAAATCTATAAGAATCGGAAAGAAGAAGCAAGCTATGACGTTGATGCGACTCTTTTGGACATCCTTTTTTTATACATTGATGTATTTAAATTTTACTATAAAGAGAATTATTTATCTTTTGAATTGTAGGGTGTTATACTCTTTCTTATGTTTAGAATTTCCCCGCAATAGGTTTGCACACATAGGTTTTAAGGATACATGACTACGTTTCGTCTACATCCAATACAAGAAAACAAAAATGTTGCTATATACTTAATTTTAGTCACAGTAATGTGGCAAATGAGTATATCTAGGAATATTAGCCACACTTTTTTCTTTAAATGTGTCAAAAGCTAGTGTAGCAAAAGAGTGTTTTTCTTGTATTGGTCTTTTTTACGATTGATAGATAGAAAAAATATTGGGGGTTACAACATAGTATATTTCAAATTTTCTTTATTTCATTGTAAAATTCAAGATAAAATAAAATTAAAAAAAAAGGAAAATAACACTTTGCACCTTATGGTTTGACATATAAAACGTTTAAACCTTGGGGGTTTTATTACATGGTTTGCTCCTCTAGGGTTTTCCGCAAACCTACATAATAATTCTAATGTAAAAAGATAGATTTTGCATGCGTTTAACATATAAAATATATTAATAATAATAAAGTTATATACATAAAACTTTATATAATATCTATTGTTATTTACACAGTACAATACCCATTGGATGCTGACTTTATATAGAGTTTTATGTGTATCGGTCCGTTTCGAAACGGTGTATGTGGGTAAATTTTTATTTAGTAAATGAATTTCATTTAAACCTGATGTGGTATATTTGTAAATAAAAAAAATAATACTGTGAATATTACTTCAATCAATGAATAAGGGAGTAAAATTTTCCAAATATAGAAGTGGTCTTCATACAGTGGATATAATCGACTTTTCTATTCTCTACTGGACTAATTCTGTCATTAGTTGGTCAATACTTTTGACTTGTCTTCGGACCAGTTCAATTTCTCCCCAAGAATATTTATTGTTGCAAGAATTCCCTATAAATACCAGCATTACCTTAAAACAAAAGCAGCCAAACATTAATCATCCATTTATCATCAATATTCCCTTAATTATTCTAATCTTTCAAGAACCTGTAATTAAGCAATACAGTATTATTACCCATTAATTTCTCATAAACCTTATATTTCATATAACATTATTAAATTAATGGAGGGAGCAGTAACAAGATCATATTTACAGCCACCAACTTATGGAATTCGAAATAGTGTCACCATTCTTAGCATTGATGGTGGTGGTATTAGAGGAATTATCCCAAGTGTAATCCTTGCATTTTTGGAATCTGAACTTCAGGTTTTTTATATTATTACCTCTATATATATAAGCTTTATATATATATATATATATATATATATATATATATATATATATATATATATATATATATATATCATGCAATTATTAATTAGAGCAGCAAATAGTGCTAAATGTTGGTCATTATATAATTATCCCAAGCTTTATATGATTATATAATTGTTGCGTCATTTGATATGGTTTTAGAAATTGGATGGAGAGGATGCCCGACTTGCGGACTACTTTGATGTGGTGGCCGGAACCAGCACCGGTGGCCTTGTAACTGCTATGTTAACGGCACCAAATGAAAAGAGCCGCCCTTTATTTGATGCAAAAGATATCAAAGACTTTTACCTTCAACATGGTCCCAAAATCTTCCCCCATGACAGGTATATATACTTGTGTTTTTAAATATTATAGAAAGTTTGTACCAAATAGCATACATAAATTTGACATAATACGTGCATATTATATGAAAAAGAATAAAAATTGAAAAGTATATAACCATATTTTAACACTTAACACTTACACCATAAAATGTTAAGCAATGGGTTTGAATGTTGTTCAATATATTGTCTCAACAGCCATCTATTCCTAAGTGAAGCAGCAAGCATAGTGAAAGCAGTATCGGGGCCGAAGTACGATGGACATTACCTCCATAAACTGCTGAAGGAGAAGTTGGGAGAAACGAAGCTGCATCAGACATTGACTAACGTCGTTATTCCTACTTTTGATATCAAGCTATTGCAACCTGTCATCTTCTCAAGCTACGAGGTTCGTGTTAATGTTTACTATATATATGTCTAGCGAGAAAGAATTAGTTTAATAAATTGTATTATTTATCATTTTCAGGTGAAGCATCATCAAAGCCTAGATGCATTACTTTATGATATATGCATCGGAACTTCGGCTGCGCCAACTTATCTTCCAGCCCATTATTTTGAAACTCAAAACTCAAAAGACGGGAGCGTTAGGCAGTTTGATCTAATTGATGGCGGCGTAGCGGCAAACAATCCGGTATGTTAGATCATTATATTATCTTTGTAGGATTAAAATAAATGTTTCAGGCAACCACATGATTAATTCTCATATGCATATATA
Organism: Gentiana straminea; assembly: GCA_036785695.1. Lineage (NCBI taxonomy): Eukaryota > Viridiplantae > Streptophyta > Magnoliopsida > Gentianales > Gentianaceae > Gentiana > Gentiana straminea. Next base: position 527,093 of record JAVUPR010000223.1, read on the forward strand.
TAATGTTGCTTAATTGACTCAGGCTTTAGTAGCAATAACCCAAGTGACTAAAGAAGTATGCAAAGGAAATGCCGATTTCTTTCCTATGCGACCTACGGAATATAATCGGTTTATCGTTCTATCGCTTGGAACCGGGACCGCAAAAACAGAGATGAAATACTCAGCGAAAGATGCAGCCAAATGGGGGATTTTGGGATGGTTAACGAATAACAATTCAACTCCATTAATCGATGCCTTTTCTCATGCAAGTAGTGACATGGTGGACTTTCACCTTTCCACCTTATTCCAAACACTGCAGTCTGAAGAAAACTACCTACGAATCCAGGTATCATATCTTTTTAGAAATAACTATATATGTTTCTGATATTAATTAATCAAAGTTTGAAGGAAAATCTGTTTTCTCATACTTAATATGAATATATTGGCATATATTCGATCAGGATGACTCATTGACCGGAGATTTGGCTTCGGTAGATGTCTCGACAAAGGAAAACTTGGAGGGACTTGTAAAAGTGGGTGAGAAATTGCTGAAAAAGCCGGTTTCAAGGGTGAATCTACAAACCGGTAGCTATGAATCTCTGGGTCAGGGAACAAATGAAGAAGCACTCAAGAAGTTGGCACAAACTCTTTCTAAAGAGAAGGCGCTCCGTGATGTTCGATCTCCAACTGGTCCTCTTTCTGGAAAGCGCAAGCCATAAATTATTTAGCTCCAAGAAGAAACATCAAATAAACTAGTTTATATTGCCTTCTTTATAAACTGGATGTCGTAATTTATAATATTTCTTTTTTTTATTATTATTTATTTATTTTATTCATCGTGTAACCCTTTCGGTTTCAATTTATGCTAATTTGTTTAAATATAGTGGTTTATTCATTTGTCTTCCTATATCACCATATGTAGAAGCACTGATCTGGTTGGTTTTTTGATAATACAAAAATACTTGGATTTTTTTAAGGGGTCATTTAGCCCTCCATGGAGCCGGCTCCGGTTACAATCATACAACATGATTGGGTGACAAGTTTCCCCTTTACATCTCATAGGTGGCACAATCAGATGTTACCACTTGTTCAACAATACAATTTTTGTGAGAAGCCAAACGGTTTTATTAATCAACTAAATCCGTCAAAACAGCGGTAGTGATATTACAAATCGATCAAGAAGTGATTGTGATTGTGAGTAAATATAAAAGATAAACAAGCAAACAAACACAGAAACAAGAAGAACACAGATTTAACGCGGTTTCCGGCAATATGCCGACTACTCCACGGACAAACGAGGATATTTTATTATCAACAGAAAGTTACATCAAGTTACAATTAATACAGACGGTATTTATAGCCTTGGGAATCCAACCCTAACCGACTAAACAGCCAACCCAGTAAATAACTGAAATACCCCAGAAGTAACTCGAACAAACATGCAATAGACGTGTTCTGCAAGTCTGCTGAGCATCAGCAGACTTGTCATCGGTAGACTTGCCATCAGCAGGTTGATCAACCCTACTGATCCTGCCCCCAGTTGAATACCAGATTTCAGCAGATGCTTCATACATTGCTGATCCCAGCTGACCAGATGCACAACCAAGTGCCAGAAATCCTCTTTGTCTTCCGATTTGAACACCTCAGCAGACCCCCAACACCAGCTGAGTATTCCCAGATTCAGATTAATAGCTTTGGATATTCAGCAAGTCCAGATACAACCGAAACTTGTCCCTTGGAACTGGTTTAGTGAACATATCAGCAGGATTATTAACATCAGTGCTCATCTTTTCCACTTTGACCCTCCTCTCATTCCTTAGAAAATGATACATAACATCAATGTGCTTGGTTCTCTCATGATGAACTTGATCCTTAGCCAAACATATTGCACTAAGACTGTCACCATACACCCTCGCTTGATCTTGATTCAGACTCAGATCATTGACTAGCCCCTTTTAACCAGATTGCTTCCTTTGTTGCTTCTGTCAGTGCCATATATTCTGCTTCAGTAGTAGATAATGTCACTGTACCCTGTAAAGTTGCCTTCCAACTTACGACAGAACCACCCAAAGTAAACACATACCCAGTCATAGACCTCCTGCTGTCCACATCAGCATCATAATCAGAATCACAGTACCCTATGACAAAACATTGAGTACTACCTCCATAAATGAGTCCAATATCTGGTGTACCCCTAAGGTAGCTGAATATCCACTTTACTGCTTTCCAGTGTTCCTTTCCAGGTTGAGCCATAAACCTGCTGACAACACTGACTGCCTGAGCCAAATCAGGCCTAGTACAGACCATGACATACATTAAACTGCCCGCTGCACTAGCATCTGGAACTCTTGACATGTATTATTCTTCTTCAGCTGACTGTAGAGCAAACACAGTAGACAGATGTAGATTTGGTGCTATATGAGTATCTATAGGTTTGGCTGCTGACATGCCAAACTTGGATAATATCTTTTCAATATACCCCTGCTGAGACAAAAACAGTTTCCCCTGCTTTCTATCTCTATAGATCTCCATCCCCAATATTTTCTTTGCATTCTCCAAATCCTTCATCTCAAATTCAGCCTTGAACAGATTCTTCAGATCTTGAATGACAGACTTATTTGCAGCAGCTATTAGCATATCATCCACATACAGCACCAGATAGATGGTTGAACCATCCTTCAACTTGTTGTGATAAACTGACAGAGAATCCAAAGGAAAATATATTTCTTGGAATAATAGATAGATTCAGTTACAAGCATATATAAATATATTTAGTGTACTAACTTATCTCTTGATCTAACCACTTGGTATTATATAAGCCATACACTTGTCACACATAACTAATACACACATGGCAAGATTATCCAATTATCCTAACAGCCCCCCTCAAACTTGATGGGTTTGGAACAACATTAAGTTTGGACCTGAACATCTGGAAAGCTGCAGTGGACAGTGGCTTTGTTAGGGCATCAGCTATCTGATCAGCACTTGGAATATACATCACTTGAAGCTTCTTTTCAAGAACCTGATTTCTGACATAGTGAATGCCAACCTCAATGTGTTTGGTCCTGGCATGATACACAGGATTACTGGCCAGAGATGCAGCACTAGTGTTGTCACACCAAGCAACTGGTGTCCTGCCCAAGGATAAGCCAATTTCTTTAAGAAGGTGTTGAAGCCACTGCATTTCAGCTGTTAGGTTGGCAAGAGACCTATACTCAGACTCACAGCTGGACCTAGAAACAACATTCTGCTTCTTGGAGCTCCATGAAACTAAGGAATCTCCCAAGAAAACACAATATCTAGCTACTGATTTTCTATCAAAGGAACTAACTGCCCAATCAGCATCAGAATAACCAACAAGATTCAGTGATGTCCCAGGTTTGAAGTGAAGAGCATAATGTAGAGTACCTCTTACATATCTGAGAAGCCTTTTTAGAAACTGCCAGTGGACATCTGAGGGTGCTTGCATGAACTGACTGAGATAGTTGACAGAAAAACAGATATCTGGTCTGGTATAGGTTAAATATTGCAAGCCTCCTATGGCACTCCTATAAAGAAGGGGATCTGGTAGCAGTGTGCCATCTGTTGGAGCTAATTGTTTCCCAGTAACCATAGGAGTAGGGCAGTCTTTCATATTAGCAAAGTTCAATCTCTGTAACAGTTGTTGAGCATAATAGGTTTGAGAGAGAAACAGACCAGTTTGGTCCCTGGACACTTCCATACCCAAAAAATGAGAAACAGCTCCCAAGTCTTTTAGGGCAAACCTGGAGTGAAGTTGCTGGACAAACTTTTTAATGGCTGTAGTAGAACTGCCTGTTACAAGTATATCATCCACATACACAAGCACAAGAAGTATAAACTCTTTTGTTCTAAAAATAAACAGGGATGTATCACTCACTGCTTGTGTAAAACCCCACTGTTGCATTTGGTTCCTTAGAGCATCAAACCATGCTCTAGGTGCCTGCTTGAGGCCATAAAGGGCTTTATTCAACCTGCAGACATAATTTGGATATTTGGGATCAACAAAACCCTCAGGATGGGGCATAAAAACAGTCTCTTTCAGGGGACCATTCAAGAATGCATTATTGATGTCCACCTGATTTATTGGCCAATTAAAAAACACAGCAAGAGCTAGAACAACTCTTATGGTAGAGGCTCTTGCAACTGGACTGAAAGTCTCTGTAAAATCAACACCATATTTTTGAAGGTATCCCTTAGCCACCAATCTGGCTTTGTACTTCAATATGGACCCATCAGGTTTGGTTTTTAGCTTGTACACCCATCTATTTCCAACAAGATGCTGAGAAGGTCTTGGTGGAACAAGTGTCCAGGTGTTGTTGGCACACAGTGCTTTATACTCTTCTTTCATTGCACTCATCCACTCAGATTTGGACATAGCCTCTGATGCACTTACTGGCTCAGTAGGGTAGTGATGAGAGACCGAAGAAGATTTGGAGGGGTTGGAAGTAGAAAGAGAAGAGAGGTAAGACTTCGGTTTCATCACAACAGTGGTGCATGCATGCTGCATCAATCCTTATCCAAAAATATCAACTTGAAGAATAATTAATTAATAAGCACATTTTCATCATCTTTAAGAATGACGAAATTTCTTCTGATAAAAAATTAAAAACTCAGAAAGTGAGTGCCGGCGTTTAACATATAAAACTATGAGAAGAAATCACAAGTAACGAGATTTTTGAAGAAAAGTATGGAAAACACTCATGGATGCGCGCGGACTAATAATCAGAACATATAAAACAATGGATAATTATAAATTACCCGTAAAACTCTACGTACAACACTATTGATCGAACTTTAAGGGTTTTTTCTTTTCGAAACATAGAATGCTATACTCTTTTCCTACATCGGAATTGACATGGACGCATACGTTTCATTTACGTACGTAATTTGGTATATATAAGGGATCAGGATATGACTTTATACGAACATTGTCTACGTTTCTTAATAAAAGACTTCGTTCATTAAACAAAAACTTCAAATATTGTTTTACATTTCTTAATAAAAGATTTTGTTCATTAATTAAACCAAAACTTTAAAAAGAGTTTTACGAGTAACTCTATTATTTTTTATCTAAAACTAGTCAATTTGGTGTCAGATGGATTAATTATCCACCCAAAAATATAGAAGTTGCATGTCTTCATCATCCTCATACAGTGAATATATATATTAATTGGACTTTTCTATTAATCCAGGGGCCTAATTCAATCATTAGCTGGTCATCAAAACATTTGAATTGTCTTAATTAGTAGCTGGTCAAATCACATGAGTTAATTTTGTTTTTTCATGAATATTATTTAATGCTACAAGAACTCCCTATAAATAGCATCATTTACCCAAAACAATTAAAGCATCCAACATTAATCATTCAGAACAATCAAGTTTTAAGCAAATCCCACTCGTCATAAACCCTATATCATCATAACATATTCATGGAGGGAGTTGGAGCAAGATCATTTTTACAGCCACCAAACCTATGGAAATAGTATCACCATTCTTAGCATTGATGGTGGTGGTATTAGAGGAATTATCCCAAGTGTAATCCTTGCATTCTTGGAATCTGAATTTCAGGTTTTTTATTATTACCTCTATTTAAGCTTTATATACTATGATCCATGCAAATCTTTACAGCAAACAGTTGTAAAAGTTTTGGTGTCTCTGTTTAGTCATTAATTAGGATTAATATATATTTGAGTCACTTTGGTATATATGGTTTTAGAAATTGGATGGGGAGGATGCCCGACTCCCGGGCGGACTGCTTTGATGTGGTGGCCGGAACCAGCACCGGCGGTCTAGTTACTGCTATATATGTTAGCGGCACCAAATGAAAAGAGCCTCCCTTTGTTTGATGCAAAAGATATCAAAGACTTCTACCTTCAACATGGTCCCAAAATCTTTCCCCATGCAGGACGGGTATATATACTTGTGTTTTGAACTTTTATTCCACTTACAAGTACATTCTAAGGATTTAATTAATGAGGGTATAGTAAGAAATCATTACTAAGAAACGGTTTGAATATATTGTCTCAACAGCCATCTATTCCTAAGTGAAGCAGCAAGCATAGTGAAAGCAGTATCAGGGCCTAAGTACGATGGCCATTACCTCCATAAACTGTAGAAGGAGAAGTTGGGAGAAACGAAACTGCATCAGACATTGACTAACGTCGTCATTCCTACTTTTGATATCAAGCTTTTGCAGCCTATCACCTTCTCAAGCTACGAGGTTCGTGTTCATGTTTACTATATATATGTCTAACAAGAAATTAAGAATTAGTGTAATTAATAAATTTTACTATTATTGTTTTCAGGTGAAGCATCATCAAAGCCTAGACGCATTACTTTATGATATATGCATAGGAACTTCAGCTGCTCCAACTTATCTTCCAGCCCATTATTTTAAAACTCAAAACTCAAAAGACGGGAGCGTTAGGCAGTTTGATTTAATTGACGGCGGGGTTGCGGCAAACAATCCGGTATGTTAGATCATTATATTATCTTTGTAGGATTAAAATAAATGTTTCAGGCAACCACATGATTAATTCTGATATCAATATGCATATATATAATGTTGCTTAATTGACTCAGGCTTTAGTAGCAATAAACCAAGTGACTAAAGAAGTATACAAAGGAAATGCCGATTACTTTCCTATGCGGCCTACGGAATATAACCGGTTTATCGTTCTATCCCTTGGAACTGGGACAGCAAAAACAGAGATGAAATATTCCGCGTGTTATAAAACGGATGGAGATAACTTCAGATGCAAGAAACAGAAACAGAAGCAATCAAACATAAACAATCAAAGGAGATAACAGAAACAAGAAGAACACAGATTTAACGTGGAAAACCCCTCAGTGGGAGAGGTAAAAAACCACGGGCAGAAAAGAGATATTTTATTATGCACTGAATTTTACAGATTTCAACACACTCGGATAATGAGACAACAACTGTATTTATAGGCACAAATTCCTAAACCCTAGCCGCAAGGAATCTTTGTCTGATGCACCATAAATACCCCTACACGTGTCCTCCTTTTAATGACACTGTATAGCTGTCACATAACAGAATTAACAGATGTGGGACCCTGTCGTATTCCAAGACTCGCCAGATCGTCACCCCCGCCGATAGTCACCCTGCTGAAGCCTCAGTAGACTCCATCCTACTGATGCACAGAATTGAATACACTTCTCAGCTGTCCATCACACAGCTGAGTCTTCAGATTGGTTCCACCCAGATGCAGAGTTTAAGTCACCTTACTGACAAATCTCCACCTTGACTTCAACTCTCACTTGAGTCAAACAGATTGCATAACCAGATGTACTTGTACCAGATGCATTCGTCAATGCCAGATGTACTTGTACCAGACAATCTCCACAGCATCCACTCCACTGATCTGCCCTCAGTAGAGTTTCCAGAAACAGATTACAAGCTTTGAATATTCAGTAAGTCCAGGCAAAGCTGGAACTTACTCTGCTGAACTGGTTTAGTGAACATATCAGCAGGATTCTCCTTTGTGCCAATCTTCTTCACTACAACCCTCTTCTCATTTCTCAGAAAATGATACCTGACATCAATATGCTTGGTTCTCTCATGATGAACCTGATCCTTGGCTAAACATATTGCACTTAGACTGTCACAATATATATCAGCCTGATCCTGATGCAACCCCAAATCATTGACTAGCCCCTTCAACCGACACCCTCCTTAATCGCTTCGGAAGAGCCATATATTCTCGCTTCGGTAGTTGATAAGGCTACCGTAGCCCGAAGAGTAGCTTTCCACCGACCACCGCATTTCCCAATGTAAACACATAACCGGTCATTGATTTTCTACCGTCAACATCACCAAGATAATCGCATCACAAGAACTCCGTGACCGGACCGATATCACCACCATAAATGAGACCAACATCCGTTGTACCTCTCGTGTACCGAATATCCTTTTAACGACTTTCCGGTGTTCCTTTCCAGGTTGAGCCATAAACCTGCTGACAACACTGACTGCCTGAGCCAGATCAGGCCTAGTACATACCATGGCATACATCAGACTGCCAACTGCACTAGCATAGGGAACTTTTGACATATACTCCTTCTCTTCAGCTGACTGTGAAGCATAAACAGACAAATGAACATTTGATGCCATAGGAGTATCTATTGGTTTTGCAGCAGACATCCCAAACTTGGCCAATATCTTCTGCACATAACCCTGCTGAGACAAGAACAACTTCTTCCGACTTCTATCTCTCCGGATCTCCATCCCCAAGATTTTCTTGGCAAGCACCCAAATCCTTCATTTCAAATTCAAGACCGAGAAGGTTCTTCGATTTTGAACATCGACTTCCTTCTTTGCGAGCTATCGCATGTCATCCACATACGGGACAAGATAGATATATGATCCATCTTTCAACAGATCGTAGTAAACACAACGATCATATGGACTTCGTTATAACCCCTTTGAAGCATGAAACTGTCAAACCTTTTATACCACTGCCTTGGAGCTTGCTTCAAACCATACAATGATTTCTTCAACTTGCAAACATAGTTTTCTTTGCCAGGAACTTGAAAACCCTCAGGCTGTGTCATGTATATCTCCTTATCCACCTCACCATGTAGAAAAGCAGTTTTCACATCTAATTGCTCAAGTTCCAGATCCTGCTGTGCCACCATTGCTAGTAACACCCTGATTGAAGTGTGTCTGACCACTGGTGAAAATATTTCATCAAAGTCAACCCCTTCCTTTTGACTGAATCCTCTTGCAACCAAACGTGCCTTATACCTGACCCCTTCTGCCTTTGTTATTCCTTCCTTCTTCTTGAAGATCCATTTACAAGTCACAACCCCCTTGTCAGTAGGCTGTTTGGCCAATTCCCAAGTCTGATTCTTCAATAATGACTCCATTTCATCTCCCATGGCTGCATGCCACCGAGATGCTTCGTACATGTCATCGCTTCCCCGTAAGTAGTAGGTTCAAAGCAACCTCTACTTCTTCAAACAACTTGGAGTGCATATCCACCAAATCATCATATCCATATCTCCTTGGAGGTATCCCAACATTAGATCTTCTAGGCCCGCCGGCGCCTAGACTCGCCGATCAATGTTTGTATGACGCCCGCCGAGGTCTCGAGACCGGCTTGGATCGATTACGGTTCATTATCCGGATCGGTATAGTGTTGATTTGGATCCACCGATTGTTGCATATATCGGTAGACTCCACACTGAAGCTCCACCGTTTCTCAACACTATCGATTCAAGGTTTCGGACTCGTAGACCTCTCCACCGATGAGTTTAACATAGAATTTTCATCAAACACAACGTCCCCGCGAGGATTACTCCGGACTCGCGCGATGACCAAATCCTATATCCTTTCACTCCATCACCATACCCCACAAACACTCCCTTCTTGGCTCTTGGCTCCAACTTCCCTTCACTAACATGATAGTAAGCTGTACTTCCAAAAACCCTTAGAACTGAGTAGTCAGCAGGCTTGCCTGACCACATCTCAAATGGTGTCTTGAGATTGATCCCTGTGTGAGGGCTCCTGTTGATTAAGTAGCAAGTTGTCTTAACAACACGCCCAAAATCTCCTTGATAAACCGGCTTGAGAAAGCATACACCTTGCCCTCTCGGAAGAGTTTGATTCATCCTTTCGCCTACACCATTCGCCGAGGTGTATTCCTTACAAGTATGATGTACGGCAATACCCTCACCGCACAAAATGAATCAAAATCCGTCCGGCGAGAATTCCGGACCATTATCCGTACGAAGCTTCTTGATTTTCTTGCCTAACCGATTCTCCACTAGGGCCTTCCACTCGCTTGAAGTTCCGAATGCATCACTTTTGTTCTTCATCATCACCACCCAAGTCATCCTTGAATAGTCATCTATGAATGACACAAAATATCGTGACCACCCAATGACTCAACTCTTGATGGACCCAAAGCAGTCGAATGGATATAATCAAGTGTTGCCTTTGTGTTGTGCAACCCCGCCGAGAATTTACTTCGTGCAATTTCCCAAACACACAATGTTCACAAAAGTCCAGATTCTTGACCTTATATCCCCCAAGAAAACCCGTCGAAGAAAGAACCCGCATACCCCTTTCACCCATGTGACCTAGTCTCACGTGTGCCACACCGAGTCCGCCGAGACCGGTGAACCGCGAGGATGCAAAGAAGCGGTGCCGATTCTGTAGATCCTTGTAATATATACAAGGTTCCCCTCTTGATGCCTTTGAGGACTACAACCGAATCTTTGAAGACATTCACCGTCCACCTTCACCCTTGAAATTGAACCCCTTGTCGTCCAAGAGATCGAGAGATACCAAATTCTTGGTCATCCGTGGAACATGTCTTACATCTTTCGGTGTACAAAATTTACCATCCTCTCGTCCTTAGCTTTACCGAGCCAATTCCCACAACTTTACGAGACCTTTCTTGTTGGCCATATAGATTTGACCACCATCTATCCGCTCATAAGTAGAAAACCACTCTCTGTTTGGACAAATATGGTAGGATGCTCCGAGAATCAAGTATCCACACATCATTGTGGTGTGTAGAATCCCCCGCAACTAGAACCGGATCCTCATCGATTGCTCGGTAGCCAAAGCCTGCTTTGTGCCGAATTGCCTTCCCGTCGTTTCTTCTTCCTTGGACAATTGGACTTCCAATGTCCCCGCTCCTACGGTAATTACGGACATCGGTAGACTTAGGACCTTTGGACCCGACTTCTTTTTCTTCTTCTCGTCCATATCCTTTTCCACTATTTTGCGCTAGCTACTAGCCCAAGAAACCGATCGTCCGTACCCGGCGGACCTTGTGTCTAAGCTCCCCGGCATGTAAGGCGGACCTCACATCCTCTAAAGCTACCGTATCCTTTCCAACTATGAAAGATCGCACAAAGTTTTCATATGATGCCGGTAATGACACCAACGGGATTAGGGCCGCATCTTCATCTTCAATTTTAACATCAATATTCCTTAAATCAAGCAATATTGTGTTCACCGTGTCCAGATGTTCCCTCGGTGGACTTCCTTCATGCATCTTCAAACCGAACAACCTCTCGTTTCAACAACAACTTGTTGGTCGGTGACTTGGTCATATACGGGCTTTCAAGCTTCTTCCACAACTTGGTCGCGGTGTCTTCCTCGGCAACCTCGGTGATAACATCATCGATAAGCACAACATGATGGTTGAATGTGCTTTCTCTTCCAGACCGGCATAATCCGCACGCACCCGTATTTGGTTTGTCGGATAAAGGATTCCACAAACCCCTGTCGTTTCAACAAGTGCACGCATCTTGATTTGCCACGGACCAAAACTGTTCCTTCCGTAAATTTATCGATTTTTACGTTTACCGCCGACATCTTTCCTTGCTAAAGATCACAACTTTGTCACAGATCCTAGCACCTTGCTGAAGGCCTTGGTGAAGACGAAGTTGATAGTACAGATTGTTTTCCCCAGAACCTTGCTCCGATACCACTTGTTATAAAACGGATGGAGATAACTTCAGATGCAAGAAACAGAAACAGAAGCAATCAAACATAAACAATCAAAGGAGATAACAGAAACAAGAAGAACACAGATTTAACGTGGAAAACCCCTCAGTGGGAGAGGTAAAAAACCACGGGCAGAAAAGAGATATTTTATTATGCACTGAATTTTACGATTTCAACACACTCGGATAATGAGACAACAAGCGTATTTATAGGCACAAATTCCTAAACCCTAGCCGCAAGGAATCTTTGTCCGATGCACCATAAATACCCCTACACGTGTCCTCCTTTTAATGACACCGTATAGCCGTCACATAACGAATTAACGGATGTGGGACCCCGTCGTATTCCGACTACAGATTTCGTCACCCCCGCCGATAGTCACCCCGCCGAAGCCTCGTAGACTCCATCCTACCGATGCACGAATTGAATACACTTCTCTCGCACCGTCCATCACGGTGAGTCTTCAGATTGGTTCCACCCAGATGCAGAGTTTAAGTCACCTTACTGACACCGCGAAAGATGCAGCCAAATGGGGGATTTTGGGATGGTTAACGAATAACAATTCAACTCCATTAATTGATGCATTTTCTCATGCAAGTAGTGACATGGTGGATTTTCACCTTTCCACCTTATTCCAAACACTCGTCTTTGCAAATCGAAGAAAATTACCTACGAATCCAGGTATCATATTGATCTTTTTAGAAATAACTGCATGTGTACATTTCTGACATATATTAATTAATCAAAGTTTGAAGGAAAATGTTTTCTCATACTTATGTGAATATATTGGCATATTTCAGGATGACACGTTGACCGGAGAGTTGGCTTCGGTGGATGTATCCACAAAGGAAAACTTGGAGGGACTCGTAAAAGTGGGAGAAAATTTCTTTGAAAAAGCGGGTTTCAAGGGTGAATCTACAAACCGGTTCTTCTGAATCATTGGATCAAGGAACAAATGAAGAAGCACTCAAGAAGTTGGCCCAAACACTTTCAAAAGAGAAGTTGCTCCGTGATGTTCGATCTCCAACTGGTCCTCTTTCCGGAAAGCGCAAGTCACAAATTATAGAGACTCAAATTATGCTCCAAGAAACATGCATCTTGAGAATTACTCTAATTTATATTTCTTTATAAACTGAATGTCGTTCTTTAACAAAATGGTTGAGAATGACAGTTACTACATGTGTTACTACATGTTGTCCTTCTCAACCATTTTAGATTAAAACTGTCCTTCACAACTTTTAACATTTATAATAATATATTTCTTTGTTTGTTTTTTATTTATTGATGTTATTTATCTTATAAACCTTTTTTTTCCTTGAGAATGATGGAAATAGTTTTATTAGGCTATGTCAGCCAGAGCACCAGAAGAAAGTGTTACATGAGGATTTGAACCTCAGAAAATATTAACAAAAAAAAACATTTTTTAGTTTCAATATATGATCGATTGATTAAATATAGTGGTTTATTAGTTTGTCTTCGTATATCATCTTAGGATTAATCTCGTCGGACAATTAGATGAATAATTAAGAAGCAGGGACAGATGCAGGATCCCGAGCGACGGGGCGATAATTCTAAAGATTTTTTGGCAATCAAAATAGTTTATAGTAAGATTTTTTATCTCTTCCCTACGATTCGAAAGAAAAACTTTATTATACATCGCAAAACGAACACGACTATATATTTCGCTTTATATTATAAAAAAACTACTATATATCGCATGATCCGAACACATTAACCATCTACTTCTATAAATAAAGATTTAAAACACTACGAACAATGTTTTAAAGAAAACAAATATTCCGAAATCGATTAATATTTTTTTTAAATGTCTCACTTTGATAATAACTTTTTATTTACATGATAAAAGTTTTATGTCAAATTATCGGATTATTATAGATGATAAGGGCGAATATAAATTTTATGGGGCGGAAAAAATACATAACATATATATAGTAGTGTATTTTCCGGATATGAGGGAATGAGCGATTGCCCCCTACCTTTGGGGTGCACCCGCCCCTGATAACAAGTTCATCCTATATGCGGTTTCTATCGGCACGACATAATTACTATTGACACCTTTATTATTATTATTTTTATTTACTTCTAGCACTACATATGTATCTCTTCTTTTTACTTTCTTCACCACACTCGGAACGTCAGTGTCACTGACGCGCGTATCGAAAATAATGTGTATGTCACTGACATTATTTTGCACAAAAATAATCGTGGTACTCGAAGTAAATTTTGAGTGTCATAAGCAAGTGTGATGCAGTAAAACTGTAGTGCCAAGAGAAGCCGCCTATTTATAATGCGACAGTTAGGGTCTTGCAAATGGATGCAATTTATAATGCCTTTTGTAAGTCGGTTTTGGAATAAAAAACCGACTTTTCATATGTGCATTGTGATAACTGATTTGCTCCAGACCATACGAGAAGTTGGTTCTTAGCTCCGAAACCGACTCTCATAAAATCGATACTATTACGATACACGAGTAAAATGAGTGTGCCGTAAATAAAGACTCATGCATAGATAAATTTATAATGACTATAGTTTAGAATCGTGTTTTTTTTTAATGCAAAAAACGAAAGATTTCATTAAACAACAAACAAATTACAAATTATATCGGACCAACACCGAGAAATAACCAGATAAATTCCGAAAACCATTGCAACGAAAAGAGAATATAAAGGATATGAGAATACCCATCTCCACCGATTTGCAAGCACTCACTTGCTTACTTTTATAGTTTATAGTTTTACCATTTTTTATTATTATTATTATTTTTTTTTTTTGAGAATTTTTCCTTGTTCTTAAAATTGGAGTTGTATAAGAATAAACATACGCCATATAAAGCATGGCTTATAATAACATGTGTTGTAACAAAACATACCAGGCAATTTTTTTCCGACACCCCATCTTCCCAAAAATTCATCTCGATTCTTGAATTTCATCATCCCCTTTTTGATCTGCGAGCTAAAGGATATCGCTCTAATTTTATCTAGCTCCTTTGTGATTTTTGTTTGGCAATGGCTTCGAACTTCGCCGAGAATGGAGTAGACGGTGATGACGAGAGAGAGGAAGAAGAGGATGAGGCTGATGATTCCGAAGAAGATGGAGAAGAAGAGGAGGATGAGGATGAAGAAGAAGAAGAGGAGGAGCCGAGATTGAAGTACCAGAGAATGCAAGGAGATATGCAGACGCTTCTAGAGAAAGACGCTGCTTCCTGCATCGTGGTGGCTGACCGCGCGATCGGTCTCGGCACTCACAGCGGCAAAGTTTACATTCTGGATTTCCTTGGTAATAAAGTAAGTTTCTTTTTACTCTGTGTGTTCTTAATTTGAATTTTGAGATTGGTGAAGCAAATTTTTTTTTTTTGTCTTTTTTTAATTATTGGAAGGGATCCTATCTAGTATTTAGGGAAATTTAGTATTGAGCTCATTGGTGTTGTGATTTGTGTTTGAATGCTGATAAGACATTCAAATTGAGGGAAGTTCAGCTTGATGATGGTTTTGGATAGCTTATGGAATTTAATAAAGTTGCTATATGTTGTATTAAGCTCGTCTGAATCCCTCAATATTCTTTTAAAATATTGCTTCCTAGAATTGAACTGGTAGCTGCAAGATTCATTTTTGCTGCAAGCTGTCAGATTCAGATATTTAAGTTGACTCGATGATAAAGAGTTGTGTTATGGAGGAACCGGCTTTTATATGTGATGTCGACTTTAAGTACTTTGGTGAATTCATACTCACTATTTATCTAGTTGGTTTGCTGTGGCAAGGAGAACTAGTATGTTGGAAACTGCTTGTAGTTAACTGCTTGAGTTGCTTTTGGCCTAAATTTTCTTTACTGTTTGCTGTATAGCCTTGGTTCTTTCTAGCTAGGGCAGATATACAGTATAGGTTTTGTGGGCTTGTCATGTGCCACCTCTGCATTCAAATAGTCATTACCACAGGTATTAGTTTTTTTTCTGAAAATTGGACTAATTAGTAGTTCCCCCCATTAAGATGTGAAACAATTTATTAGCATCATTTGTGAGCCCACTAAATGTAAGATAATTTAAACTACGATTGTGGCAGAAAAGGCATAGATAGCCTTGCAGGAGTGAATTCTTGATTCCTTAAAATGAGGATAAGAAAGAAAATTTGGAAAGGGGA
Organism: Gentiana straminea; assembly: GCA_036785695.1. Classification (NCBI taxonomy): domain Eukaryota; kingdom Viridiplantae; phylum Streptophyta; class Magnoliopsida; order Gentianales; family Gentianaceae; genus Gentiana; species Gentiana straminea. The sequence goes on from JAVUPR010000223.1 coordinate 542,738, forward strand.
GTCCCTGTGATGGGTGGAGATTGTGAAAGAATAGAACTAGAGAAGTTGGGGAAGTTTAAGTTGTCAAGTGAAATTAAAGGCTAAGTAGTTATTAGGGCAGTGGAAGAGAAGAGGGAGGGAAAACTAAATACTGTCTTATTTTTGTTTTATTTGCACGTGCATTGTGTCTGATTGGGAATGTCATTCTTATACTTGGTCTAGACTAAATAGGTATTTGCCCACTAAGCCTACTTTTCCTAACATATTTCCTCTTAGACGTATGATTAGATAATTTTGAGCACTTCCACTTCAATTACAAACCAAGGGGAGGACTTCAGCTGGTCGATTCTCCTGTTTCTTTTCATCCACACCATACAAATTAAGGCTAATATTTATGTATGCTAAAGAGCCCATATTTTCTATGTTTGCTTTGAATGAATGACTCTTTCCTTGACAGATAAAGGGATTCACTGCTCATACTTCTGTTGTCAATGACCTTTGCTTTGAATTAGAAGGTGAATACATTGGAAGTTGCTCTGATGACGGTACAGTTGTTATAAATAGCCTGTTCACTGATGAGGTATTGAAATTTACGTATCGTCGAGCAATGAAGACCATTGCGCTAGACCCAGAATATGAAAGGAAATCTTCAAAAAGATTTGTAACTGGAGGTGTAGCTGGTGATTTATATCTTAATGTGAAAAAGTGGATTGGATATCGTGACCAGGTATGCTTTGTATTTTAATGTGCATATGTTATTCCTAGGTGTAGAAGAATACAGATGTTTTGTGAAAACATCTGATGTCACATACATTTTTATGTAGCTTTTGCACTCTGGAGAAGGTCCTATTCATGCAGTGAAATGGAGAGGCAACCTTATTGCCTGGGCTAACAAAGTGGGAGTAAAAGTTTATGATGCTGCTAACAATCAGCGCATAACATTCATAGAAAAACCTCGAGGAAGCCCACCGCTTGAGGCTCTGCAGGCTCACTTAGTGTGGCAGGTCAGTGAGAAAATGATTTACCTTTGGGGACACTGTCTTATTGTGGCAGGTCTTGGTTCCCCTGAAATACAGCACACGAGTCATTTACAATTTTATCTGGTGTTACGATTTGCAAATTGTCCCGAATCATTCCTGAGGTTTTTATTTTTTCAGATTATATTTCTTTACTGTTCGTAGTTCCTTGCACTTTTTTCTTTTGTGAATCAGATGATTTTTTTTAATGGATAAAATCATACAAAATCTTCCAGGAGTGAAAAACTTACTCAAAATACATGTAGGCCTGCTTTCTGGAGAAATATGTAATATCAACATCACAACTAGCCAATTTGATTTCGATACGTTTCACCATTGTGCCACACACATCTTCCAAGTCAACAAAGCTTTTCTTTTCACTTGGCAACTAGGCTTGCTTTGATGATGAGGAATCTGCGTATTTCTCTCGTGACATACTATGTAAGTCGCTGTAAAAAAAGTCAACAGCTTAAGCTGTTTGTGGAATTCACTAAGAAATGATCCCCAGTCAACCATCGCATTACAGCTTCATGCGAAACTAACTCTGCTGATGCAGAAAAAATTTCAGAATGTTTTTTTTTTCAAGTCCTGCTGGAAAAAGAACATTCAAACAACAAATGATCATGAGATTCACTTGCTTCAAGAGACTCAAGCCAAAGCCCTTGAACCAACCATCTCCCATTCAAATAGTGTATATAGGCTACTCAACCTTTTCTTACATGCTAGCCATGTAGTTATAGCATAGCTGGAGATCCTTTTTTATGACATACCAGTCTCCACCACCTTACCTCTTCCCTCTTCTTCTCATGAATTTTGAAGGCACTCATTAAAGAATTTAGTTTGAGGAGTCCATACTATTTGATCTGAGCCTGCATGCATGCCTGCTCCTTTTCTACCGGAGTTGGAGGCAATGTGAGATGGATTGCAGAAACTTAGCTGTGGCAGTCCAACCCGTCAATTGCTATCCTCTTTTCCTTGCCGTCCACAATAACCACTGAACAACTAAACTGCCTACCTACCTGTAACTGCTTCTGAGATAAAAAAAAAATTGGATAGTGTTTATGAACGTTCTACTTTCAGGTGATTGTTTACCATAGTTCTTGAAACTTTCTTTGTCACCGTCAGGATGATACTCTCTTGGTCATTGGCTGGGGATCATCGGTCAAAATAGCATCCATAAAGTCAAAGCAGAATAATGCAGTTAATGGGATGTCCGGGCGTATACAAATGTCTAGTATAAACCAGGTGGACATTGTAGCATCATTCCAGACCAATTATTTCATTTCTGGACTTGCTCCCTTTGGCGATTCGTTGGTGGTTCTTGCTTATATTCCTGGTGAAGAAGATAAACACAATGATATCAGTGTTCCATCTCGCCAGGTGCTTTTTCATTATCACCTTTGTGCAAGATGTGCTCCTAATTCCTCTTTATGGCATTATAATCAGCAAATTTTGCTTGCTTGGTCTTGTTTTTTAGTTAGGCTTAGTTGTGACTACGTTTTTTACATTGCTCATAGCAGGGCAATGCACAGAGACCGGAAGTACGAGTTGTGACGTGGACTAATGATGAGCTTGCAACAGATGCTCTACCCGTACTTGGATTTGAGCATTATAAGGCACAAGACTATTCGCTTGCTCATGCTCCATTTTCAGGTAATTTTTTCTGGCTTAAGTGCTTCCCATGTCCTTTATACAAATTTTCTAGTTTATATGCACTGTCTATATGAAGCAGTCTCATGAATGGCACCTATGTTTTTTTTTTCAAGGTAGCAGCTATGCAGGTGGTCAATGGGCTGCTGGAGACGAACCCTTGTATTACATTGTGTCTCCGAAGGATATAGTTATTGCAAAGCCAAGGTTTTTATCTTTCTTCCTTTGGAATAGAATGTCAACAAGATGTAAAATGACATGTTTTATTTTTATAAAAATTATTGTGTCCTCACAATCTTTTACTTGCTGAAAGAATATGTAGTTTTTTTTTACATTGATTGATTCATATCTTTTAACTTGTGGCCTATAGCAGTAGGCTTGTATAAAAGTTGCACGGTGTATATTTATCAGTCTAAATTTGTATCCTTCAGCCATGTAGGAGTAGGAAATCTTATAGCTGTGCCTAACCTGGTTAGTAACGTGGAGACTACGTTGGCAGAATGTAAAGTTGAAGTCACATTTTATTGCCTATGATACATGTCGACATAGATTTACCATTTGTTTTACGAAGGAAATCATTAAGTATAGTGGCGGCAACCAGTGAACTGGATAGGGTTGTTGCTGATGTTTGTGAATTGCTTAAGATTGTGTGCTGTTAGTTGGAGATGGTAGATCTTGAATATGAATTGTCTTGTTATCATCAAGCATTAAGATAGTATGCAGGTCTGAGTATTATGGTTAAACTCCTAGAAATATTCGCAGCTATATTTGCTAAAAGATGGCTGCTTCACTTGGCTACAGTAGCCTCAGGCCCTTGGAAGGCAGCATTCATCTGGTTCAGAGTAATTGTGTAGCTGCTGCTATGGAAATGATTTTGGATTATCTGTACTTCTTTGCTTTCATGCCATGAGACCTTTATAATAGCCCCTCCCCCTACCTCAGAGATTATGGTGCCTAGGAACTATCAGTTGTGTGTTGGTCCAAGTCTCATTTAAGAAGTGGTAATCCCCAATGAATCTAAGAGCTTAAGCATTTTGGGAAAAGTGTTAGTTACAGTTACACATATATACATTGTAAACATGCCCCGTTCACATGTGAGCAAGATGAAATAACAACGGAGTTTACAGGCAGCAGCACATGTAATCATTGCTCTTTCTTTCCCTCTAAATGGGGCAGTATTGATATTTGATTGCTGGATAGCCTCCTCTCATATCATGGTAAATTTCCATTTCACCTAAAAGCTTAAGCTATTAAGGAGAAGTGTAATTTATACAATGTATAAATTGAAATAACTAATAAGTAGATTCCCGTTGTCCATTTTAGATGCCATACTGAAAACGTACGTTTTTATGTGTTCATTTTATTACTGTGGGAAAACTGTTTGGTGTTAACCCTTCGCTCACAGCAAAAAAACTTTGTGTAGAAATTATTGACCGGTCATGCCTTGTTGTGAATATTGAATAACATAATTAGCAGTTTACAGCCTTGTGCTTGTGTTTTAAATGCATTCTGGCGTTGTTGGGGCACATTATGTTTTTGTGGGCATATTGCAGATAAATATCTGCTTGTTTTACTTGTGAAGCTACATTTATATTACTTGTTCAGGGATGCAGAAGATCACATTGCTTGGCTTCTTGAACACGAACATCATGAAAAGGCCTTGGCTGCAGTTGAAGCTGGCCAGGGCCCGAGTGAACTTCTAGATGAGGTACTTACTTTGATTAGGTTTCTCCTTCTCTCTTTAGAAACAAAAATGTTAGTGATTTTAAGCTTCTTGTTTTGTTGCTAAATAAAATTGTAGCTTCCCATGCTTGAATTGTTCCATCTTTAGAATCTATTTTGTAATGAATGATGCCTATCTTTTTTCAGTTGATGTGAAATAATATTTCCTAAATCCCCTCTATTACCTACAGTTCTCTTTCAAAGTTACATAACTTGTGTTTCCACCGATATGACTATCCTGCAAATTGCGCTTCTTAGCCTGTGATGATGGCAAGATGAAAATTGATTAGTATGTCGTACAATGTCATTTGCTTGCTTTGTCCTAAGTTTTTTTTTTACCTGATCTCCTCTCCCTGTGATGCTGCCAGCAGTTTTCCAATGTTTTCTCTGGCGACCACCTAATTGTTTCCTGCATTTCTCCCCTTTGTTGCTTGGGTGACTGAAAAGTAGACCATGAGTTTTGCATGGTTCCAAACTAAAATGGCAGAGATAAACAGCTTCTGCGTTTTCTTTAACCCAAATCATGATCTATGAATTACTTCACGGTGCCAGTTGCTCGTTTACCTAGGATCCCTCTGTAAATTTTTTTCACCTGTCTGTCCCAGCTGCTGGTTTTGTCTCTATGAAGTAATAATGCCTTTCCGGAAGAGATATTTTGCAATTTTGAATGTTTATCAGCTTGTTCCTTTTTTTTCCATCTCTTTTAATTTTGTATATTAGTATTGAATCACTTTAAATGTGTTTGGGAAGCAGCTCGTAAGCAAAAGTGATGCAAACTATGGGGGTGTTTGCCCATGATTTATCTCCACTTTATTCACGATAGTTTTTTCATTTGAATGAAACAACGTTTGAATGCAGTACCCTTTTCTCTTACTTTTCTCTTTGCAATACAATACACACTTTATTCAACACGAAACCCAAAACATCTATACAGAAATCTCTCATCTAATCACGAATGAAGGCATATAATCTCATGTCCAAATGGACCTTATGTTTTCCCCTGTTTCATTTATTCTTATTAGGTGGGGACAAGATATCTTGATCATCTGATTGTGGGAAGGAAATATGCAGAAGCTGCATCACTTTGTCCTAAATTATTACGCGGATCTGCTTCGTTGTGGGAAAGGTATGAATTCGGCCTCAAAATTTTTCCTTCAGCAGTAAATCTTTTTACGCTACACTTGGATCTTTTACAGGTGGGTTTTCCATTTTGCTCATCTTCGCCAGCTTCCTGCATTGGTACCCTACATACCTGTAGAGAATCCGAGGTTGAGAGATACTGTTTATGAGGTTTGTGGCTACTAAGGGATGGAATGAATCTCTTAACATATTGTATGTAATTTAGAAACCGATCCTTCAACGTGCTATTTGTAGTCAACCTTTTTTTTTGGCTGTAGGTTGCTCTAGTATCTCTGGCAACTAATCCCGCTTTCCACAAAGATCTCTTGTCAACTGTGAAATCATGGCCACCTGTACTTTATTCTGCATTGCCTGTTATATCTGCCATAGAACCCCAACTTAATACGTCATCAATGACCGATGCCCTCAAAGAGGTTTGTTTCGAGATTTTCATGTATATTGTTAGCTGTATAACTGTTCTTAGTATAATTGACCTTGGTAGGTGCTGTGTTAGGCCCTTGCTGAGCTATATGTCATTGATGGCCAATACGAGAAAGCTTTTGGTTTATATGCTGATGTAAGTAAGGATTTCTAATATTTAATAGACGCAGAATGTTTTCCGGAAACATGCTTTGAGTTTAGTTTGTCTTAAACAAGAGAATTGATTGGTTGCTTTTTTTCAGCTGATGAAGCCGGATGTATTTGATTTCATTGAAAAACACAATTTACATGATGCTATTCCTGAAAAGGTGTGTTCATGTACTTCAATTTATAAACGTTATAGCTTTGATTTTACCTTCTATTTGAAGAGATTTTGGTTGCAGAATCTGATTTTCTTATGATGTTATAGATTGTCCAGCTTATGATGATAGATTCCAAACACACAACTTCATTGTTGATACAACATAGAGACCTAATACCTCCTCCGGAAGTTGTTTCAGTGCTACTCGCTGCACGGAAAAAGTGTGATTCGCGATACTTTTTACATCTTTATTTGCATTCATTGTTTGAGGTGAATCCTCATGCTGGAAGAGATTACCAAGACATGCAGGTTTGCTTAAATTCCTTAAATATTTTGCTAGGCCAGATTCTCTTCAAGGTTAAAAGCATTTTTAACTTATACTGCTCAATATTATTTTGTGAGAATTCACTTTCTCATATTCTGTTACTTTTCCTGCTTTTGCAAGCCAAACTTTCTGCACTTCACTTCTTTTTTTGCTGCATGTACTTAACGAAAAGTCAGCTTTTGGGCTCTTGATCATTGTAAGTTGGGTTGAGCCAACTTTTATTTGAAGTTGAACATCTCCTATCCTCCTACTACAACTACAATTGAAGTTGCATGAAAATGCTGCTCTTATAACATGAGAGCGCAGAGTACTTGGTTGCTAATTAAATGTGTTTTTCTCATTTTCTTGTAATTTTCATCTGATATGTTATCCATCTTTGTTTTGAAACCTTCATTTCCACCCTGTAGTCTTATTCATGGTTCTCGACATTCTGGCATATAGAGTATCGTCATCCAAAAAAGTCACGTAATGCATACTCTTACATTTTTATGCTGACTTTCTGTTTGGGAAGAAGTTATGATGTAGTTTTATCTGCTGTGTGGAATCCTTTCCACAACATTCTTAAATTCTTCCATGGCTTTTGAAGAATTCATAAAAAACCATATAAAGCTCTCAGTCATAGTTACTCTTGACCACACATTTAATAAATATTAAGTTGTTCAGACTCTATTTCCCTCAACTTGTTATAAAACATCCATGTTCTTTTTTGTAACATTTCTGGCTATGATTCAATGTTGCATTCTACCATACCCCGATTAAATGCCACATTGTCTGGTGTCTTGTATGTCACTATTGTGTTTCCATCCACGATTAATTCAAAAAGATAAGGATAAAGCTGATCCATGGCCATGCTCCTCCTCTCCTTGGTAACAGATGGAAAAGTTGCTGTCTGGCATTCCTATATATTATGACATAAATGCATGAAAATTTGTAGATGAGACTTTTTATGGTTTTGAGTTTTTAGTTCTTGTGATTTGTTTGCTTTATTTTATCTCTTAATCATGATCATATGTTTAATGCTCTTCGTTATTTCCAAGTACTCAAAAGTCTTTTTCTCCCAATATCTGCTTTTCTCTGGATGTTGTCTAACATTTTGATCCTTTTTCCCTTTCAAATTAATTAGGTAGAGCTTTACGCAGAATATGATCCGAAAATGCTGCTCCCTTTCCTTCGTAGTAGTCAGCATTACACGCTCGAAAAGGTACGAGACTTTAATCCGTAAAGAAGGTGGCTCTCCTATTCCCGGTGATCATTCATTTTCTGAAAAATTCTATCAGGCTTATGACATATGTGTCAAAAGAGATTTACTCAGAGAACAAGTCTTCATCCTCGGAAGAATGGGGAATTCAAAGCAAGCTCTTGCGGTTATTATTAGTAAATTAGAGGATATAGAAGAGGTAGATAAATTCTTTTACTGCAAACTTATATATTGTTTGTTTTTATCAACCGTGTTTAACAGGAATTCTATATTATGATCATATAGGCCATAGAATTTGTCAGTATGCAGCACGACGACGATCTATGGGAGGATTTAATTAAGCAGTGCTTTCATAAACCAGAAATGGTATGCTGCAGAGGATTCTTTGTGTGTGTATTATTGCTTCGTATTTTGTGTAAATCTTATTCTAGTAATGTTTAAGTACTCCATTTCATATTTATAGATTGGTGTCTTGCTGGAGCATACTGTTGGCAATCTTGACCCGCTCCGTATAGTACGCATGTTACCCAATGGCTTGGAAATACCTCGGTGAGTTGACTTTCGAGTTTTGTAGTTCAATATGTTTCCAACCCATCATTTCATGTCTTTATGGATGAAGACTTCAAAGTCGATTGGATGAAGAGTAATTATACATGTACACATTCTAACACACCCCATCCCGTGTGGGTTTTACCATCATGTGAATATATAGTAGTAGAGGTAGAGTAGACCGATAATAGAGAGGGACGATAGCTTTACTTTAGTTTCCTCTTAATAAATAGAACTTCAGTGACTTTTAGTCTCGTGACCTTCTGTTCTGATGCATGATAAATTATGTCTCGATTAGAAGCTAAAGCTATTCGAAAGAAGTGTATTTTATACATTCTAACATGTCGTCAGTACTTAATTGTTTAGTAATTACGCGTGCCTTATTGCTGCCACTTTTAGTAGCTCCGGGACCACGTCTATTTGATTAGTTCATGAACATACCTTATTTTAGTTTGTTGCATTTAATGTAGGCATCTTACCCTCAATTTCGACAGTTCTTTATCTTCTGTGATGGGAAAACTGTTTTTGGGTCTCCATTTCTCTGGCAGTTTTTTTTCCCCACTCTCTTTCGGGTTTCTCGTCTTACATCTGGTTCTTGTGAATCTCTTTTATAATATCGTCGTATATCTGTCTTTTATTCAGGCTGAGAGACTGTCTTGTTAAGATTATCACAGACTATAGGACAGAAACTTCTCTTCGACAAGGTTGTAATGATATACTTAAGGTATGCCGGTTAAACTTGCTCGTACGTTTTCAAATAGGGGCTCTTTCGCTTTCTTTTTTTTTGGGTGTGGAGGGATCTTCAAAAGGGATGGTACGCATTGTCAAACCAGGAACTCTGTAGATATTAAGGAAGTGAATAGAATAAGATTTGCTTAGTTTTATATTTATCGTATATTTGTGTTGACAATACGTTGGCATTGATCTGCAGGCCGATTGTGTAAACCTCTTAGTCAAGTATTACAACGAAGCAAGACGTGGCATTTATCTAAGCAACGACGAAAATCAAACACATACCAAAAGAGATGAATCTAGAGCAACACAGATGATAGAAAGATCCATGAGCTTGAAATATACACAGGTCAAGTCAAAAACCAGAGGAGGTGGAAGGTGTTGCATGTGTTTCGATCCCTTCCCGATTCAAAACGTGTCAGTAATCGTATTCTTTTGCTGCCACGCGTATCACACGACCTGTTTAATGGATTCAATAAACTCAGTCAGTACCCAGAAAGAGGAGACTCCGAAACCCAGTTCAAAAGAGGCGGTGGGTTCGGGTTCAGGTTCGTATTACGAGTATGAAAATGGTGAAGACGATGACTCTAAAGAAGAAGACGACAACGAGAACGCATCATCTTCTGCTTCGCAGATGCGTTGTATACTGTGCACTACTGCTGCTGGCTAGCTAGCTAGCTGAGTCTGCTAGAAAGCACGTGATTGTTTTCGTGTTTTGTCATTATTTTTTCCAGGTTCGAGATTTTTTAGGGTAGGTCTTGAGGACCTTTCGGTATCTTGACCACTGGTTCGACTACATTTAGAGTCGATCTTTGTGTGTGACTCTTACTCAGGGTTCGATCTAACATGGTGGAGCAATCAAGAAAAGTCGGGCACAAAATACGATATACACAAGAAGGATTATATCGTACGATGAATCAAACCCGTGACCGCTTACGATATACACCTGAGCTTGTGGGTTTTCCAAGTTGTAGAGATATAGTTGTTGTAAAATATATGTATATTTAATGCCCAATTAATTTGTAAGATACGGGGGATTATGACATGTAGATTAGGTTTTTTGATACATGATGATTGTAGAAAAGGGATTATGATTATTTAAATATGGATTTACTTAGTTTTGAGAAACTGATCACAAAAATCAGCTTGAATGAAAAAACATAGTAATTCAATGTATCTTTTGAATAACATTTTGTATGATAGTTTCATTTCATCATACCCGGTTTTTTTCTTTTCTGCAAATAGGAATATTTAAAGTGGGGTGTGACATCACATCATTAATTTTATTTTTATTTTAAATTAGATGCTCTAATTATTGTTCTCATTTTTGTTTGGTCTTTGATGAGCTAACAATAATGGCTGTTTTAGACCCACAAAGCTTGTTTTTATGGGCACCAGAAAGTTCTTTTTCTATTCATGTGCCTTGCACTTTTAATATCTTTTGCATTGGTAAGCCCTAACTTAGAGAAAATTTTTACATGAAAAGTCTTTATTACATTGAGGAGAATTTTAATGGGTTGTAATGTAAGTTATATCAAGTGACATGTTTAAATAACATCGCATTATGTACTTTCGTTCATATATAACGGTTGTAACATGATTATATCAAATGACATGCTTTATAATCACGTATTTCTACCATCTTTCACATAGTAACCATTTGATTTTTGCAAAGTCGAGCTTTCTTTTGACTTTCAGAAATCGAATGTCAGGTCCCTTAATAACTAATATATATATATGTATTAATAAAGTTAGTAAAGTGTCGTATGTGACATTAGTCATGCCGATGAAGAAACATTTGATAGTAATAGTGGTCTCAATCAAAGCATTAAATCATATCTATCTAAAATTTTAATATCAAAAATCTGCCGACATAATTTACGATATATAATATATATTCCATTTATTGAATTTCGTTTATGAGGTGTGTGGTCATTTCTCATCTCATGGTCTAATCATAATGAATACTGTGTTTTTCTTGTCTGGTTGAATCATTTTTTATTTTTTTATTGTTTCCCATATGCTAAATTGTGTGTATACTTTTTCTTTCTCTTTTTTTTTTTCTTCTGGAAACTTAAGGAGGAGATAATCGAATCCAGGTCTCCAACCACCGGAGCTTGGATAGTAACCACTAGGGTATGAGCTCTTGCCCATGCTTTTTCTTTTTCTTTTTTTACATGTCTTGACTATTTCATGAAAAGACTAAATTATGATATTATTAGGATCTCAATGGCCTTTATTTCAACTAAATATACTAGTCTATTTACACAAGGTGCATTGGTCTAGTTATGAGGTAAATTATAATCTAACATGAAAATCAGTGTTCGAATCCCGTTATGGTAAAAAAAAAATATAGTAGTCCATTTTAATTTCTTTATCTTGTGACAAAGTTTTTTTTCGTTTTTTTTTTGAGGGGATGTGACAAAGTTTACTCTGTTTACTTCAACTATATTAAATAATTTAGATGTCAGGATAAAGACAAAAATTCGTGATAAAATAATCAACCGACCTTAGCTCAGTTGGTAGAGCGGAGGACTGTAGTTGTTAAAATAATGGTAATCCTTAGGTCGCTGGTTCGAATCCGGCAGGTCGGATTTTTTTCCCAATAAATATATTGAGGTTTTTGGGTATATAATTACCTCAAAACATTTATAAAAAAAAAAAAAAAATCAGTATTTTTTTTTTATCCTTAACCATATCCGATTGAGGGGAATATCCTTGGAGGAGTCGTGTGCACTGATCCGTTATATTTTTTACATGTATAAAAGAAAATAAATACTATTATTTTGTTTTATGGTACACATGTCATAGATTTAATGAATCGATCCACATGATCATCGTGTGCAGTGTGCACCGATCCGTTATATTTTGACATGTGTACAAGAAAGCAGATACTATTATTTTGTCTTTTAGTACACATGTCATAGTTCTAATGAATCGATCCACATGATGACTCCCATAGATTTAACGGATTGGTGCATACGATGACTCATCGGGTAATAGTTTACCCTGGTTGAGACTGTGGCAAAAGAACAGGCGGCATAATTGTTTGGATTATGCGGTACATCTGGAAGACGAGATGCGGAACAGTGTTCAATAGCCAAGCTATTTATGTCTCGTGAATATGCGACTCTTCTCTTGCGGCAGCTAGGGAGTACAGAGATATGTGGGAGAGCTTTGTTGCTCCCCGTACTAGAGCATCACTACCTAGTCTGTGCGAACACCCGCCGGAGTGAATTATCAAATGTAATCTTGACGCTTTAGTGACAATGGCTTCATCGGGAGTGGGCCTCATCTTTTGAGATCATAAGGGAGCAGTGGTGGTGGTGTACTCATTTCACTTTGATCGACTTACAGTGGAAAGCGATTGTTTGATATGTGTGTTGTGTCTGACGCGCGAGGATGATGATCTTACTGCTTTTGGTTGCTTTGCGAAAGACTGCATTGTGGAGATTGTTCACTTTCACAACTTACTCTTTTGCTTTGTTAGGCGTATGAGGAATGCCCCGACGCATTTATTAGAGGGAATGTTTTTTCTGCATGTTCCGCGATTTTGTTGAATAAATTCTTTTTTCCTCTCAATTTTTTTTTATAAGGATAGGAATAAAGAGGTTACAAAAAAAAAAATATTTAGTGTCAATGAAGTTACCAAAGCGGTTAAACTGATTTGTCAAGACCATGAGGCATTGGGTTCGACCCACCAAGTGTGTGGGTAGAAGTCCATTATATGTGGTAATTTCGTTTCGATGAAAAAATATATTTAATGGATATAAATAGAATACGTAATATTTTATTGTTGTGGAGATAAAATATAGATGTTGACGTGTTATTGTATTGTGTATTGAAAATGATATGGTCACTTCTTAATTGCACTTCATATATCACTCCATATCATTTTCATCATTGATCTAAATACATGACTCATTGGGTGATACACGGAATGCAATTTAGGGCGGATATATCACCACCCAATATGTACAAGAGCGTGCACTGTAGTGACATCTGTCTTTTAGCTTGAGTATGGTAGTTCAATGTCATGAATCGACTTCTTTCAATAAGAATATGTACATGCAAGTCTTTTGCTAATTAGACAAGTGACACATAAATATGGATTTATATTTTTAACTTTAAGAACATAACAATAAGTCATTGAACTTAGGCTTAACTTTTTTTTTTTAAATATATGTAATACCAGGGGAAAAAAGAAATGTAACATTTCTCTCTATTTCAAAATAATTGATAAAGTTGATAAAAACACACAGTTTAAAGAGACGATTGAATTTAACACCAAAATGACTAAAAAAAATCTTGACTATAATTAATACAGTGTTTCTTTTATTATCTCATTCATAATAATAAATAAGGTAGATATAGTAAAAAAAATAAAAATAAAATTTTTTATTGGGAAGTTAATGAAAAGAGTAGTACCTACCTCGGAGGTGCTAAATAAGAGATTTGGTTTTCATGTTTCTTTATGTTGTTCTTGTGGGCATGAGGTAGAATCTACAGAGCACATTTTCTTACAGTGTCCTTATGCTCAAAACGTTTGGAAACTTGTGGGGTTATCTTGGAGTTCGTTTGAGTCTAATCCTTCTTTACATCATTGGTGGGATGAAATCTCAAGAGAAAAGCCTTCAAATACATGCAAAATTTGCCAGTGAGGCTTGGTCCGAATATATGCAGGTACATATTGAGGAGAGGACTATTCCTGATCATTTTTCTTCCTCTCCTGTCTTGCAGCGCGAGGACACCCATTCTGTGGAGGTGCGTGCCTTTGTCGATGCAGCCTGGAAGCCGGATTCGGGTCTTGCGGGATATGGTGCAGTTCTTCTCCAGGGGAATGATGCAGTTTTGGAGGCCTGGGCCTCACCAAAGTCGCAATGCAGCTCGGCTTTAGCTGCTGAGGCTCAAGCCTTACGATGGTGTTTGAGTAGATGCTTAGCGATGGGGATTAAATATATAGTTTGTTATTCAGATTGTCTAATCTTGGTAAATCATTGTAATAGTTCTAAACCCCCTCCAGCTGATGTTTCTATAGTCCTAGATGATATAAAGTTGTTAGTTAGTAAGTTTGATCGTTGTTATATTTTGCACACTGAACGTGAAAGTAACAAGATGGCGCACAATCTTGCTGCTTTTTCGTTCCGTTCGGATGTGGGGATTTTTTGGCATAACTCTGTTCCAGTTTGGCTTTGTAATATTTAACTTGTTTTAATGAAAGCTTTCGTTCCTGACGGAAAAAAAAATGACTTAAAAATTACACCCAATCAAATAAAAATATGTTATAAAATATATAATATATATGGATGTCCATTCAAGATCCACATTATGTTATTTATTGTACATCATTAGTTACATGTATTGATTGTTTACATATGTTGCAAGTTCTTTTCTTATTCCATATATTAAATACATAGGATGGTTCACATCCTTTAGGCTACTATATAATACCAATGTTCTTGTATTGTGTAGATAGAAGTGATGTAAAGAAGTGTAGAAAATAAGTCTACTTTACATTTTTGTTTTTCTCTTGTGTTTTGTTGTATTGATTCATTTCAATATCAATTCTTCTATAACACGTTATCAGCACGAGTCTCTACCCGTTAAAAGCTTACAACCGTAAATGACAAAAGAGGCTTATTTGCTATGGAATCCGAGTCTTCTTGTCCATTGCCAAATACAGATAAGTTATTCTTCTTTTACTTCTACATTGGAAACATGGAAATAGCAATTCAGTAGCCGTGTGTACTACTAGTTTTTCGGTGATCTCTACCAGAATGAAATTGCCTACTGTTACAAAGTGGTTGTGCTGGCCATTGTGAATCTTGAAACTTGATGTATAATATTTGGAGTTACATCGAACCATATGATCTCAAGGAGTTGCCTTAGAACCAGCAAATTCGGATCAATGATATATTGAACATCATAGTTGTTATGATGGGGATAAGAAGAAGGACATTGATATTCTCATTACAAGATATTTTGTTGGTGAGAATTACCATCAAATGAAGTATATAAAGGAACCCAAAAATTATCAAATTGGTTGCTCTCGGGTATATTATTTGGAGATCTTTGATCTGTCTTTTCGATGCTACTTATGTGCTAAAGTATTGAGGTAAATTTTTGTTTACATGTTTCAATTCAATTTTTTTTTTGAATGATTATACTACAAGTATTTTGATACTAGTGACATTGATATCAATAAAATGATATGATATCAATCGAATAATAATATGATCATATAAAGATGATCAATATTTTGAAAGTGTATATATATGGATATGAAATCCAAGAATAGCCTTTGAATGGCATAAAGTGAATATAAAATTCACATAAATGGAAGATGAATCTTCAGATTGATTAAAGATGATGACGGCATTTGATTATCGAGAGTGCGACAACGCACGTCATACCGTGAAAAAAAATCTCAATTTGAAAAAATGAGAGAAGCAAATGATAATGTATGAAAGAGCCATTTTTTATAAGGCTTCAAAAGAGCCATTGAAATAAAAATGTTCAGTGATGTATATTTATTGATTACAAATACAATTTCCGGACAGAAATGTGTATTAGAAAAGCTACATGCTTTATCTTCTGGTTTATATTATACAAAAATAACAAAGAAATTTGAAATTCATCAAGTAGTAGACCAAAAGTCTATGGTTTCTAATGATTTCATGATATGACATGATCGCCTTGGGCATCCCGATTCCACAATGATGAGACATATAATAGATTATTCACATGGCCATTCGTTAAAAGGTCAAAAAGTGTTAAATTATAGTGAATTCTAATGTGTTGTTTGCTCATAGGGGGAATTAATTATTAAACATTCACTGGTTAAAGATGATACTGAATCACCTACATTTCTAGAACGAATTCAGGGTGATATATGTGGACCTATAGATCCACCGTGTGGACCTTTTAAATATTTTATGGTGCTAATTGATGCATCGACAAGATGGTCACACATATGTTTATTATCTACTCGTAACATGCATTTGCTAGATTGTTGGCTCAAATAATTAAGTTACGAGCACAATTTCCTGACTATCCAATTAAGAAAATTCGTTTGGATAATGCCGGTGAATATTCATCACATAAGTTTGATGATTATTTCATGTCAATTGGAATAGGTGTGGAACATCCCGTGGCTCATGTTCACACCCAAAATGGCTTAGCCGATTGAAACAAAATTGTTCGAAATAAAGCTCTATACTCTCCCAAGTCTCAATTTTTTTATTGATATACATAAAAATGGTATCATATCGAGACATACAAAAAATGAGGACTTACTCATGCTAATAATATTTTCTCGATGACTTGAACAATATGCTTGAAAATGATGACATATATGTCCATTCCTAGAAGAGAATGTGACCAATATAATATGCATGAGTAGTGCAATGATATATGTACTATATTACATAATAAGATGCATCATGCTATACAATTTCATTTCGTAAAATGAATACGATCAAATATAATTATATAAGATACATCATTCTATACAAGTACATTCTGTCAAGTGAATGTCATCAAATTAAAATTCTAAGATGTATCATTCCATTTAATGAAGTGAACGTGGAAATATATTATTCTTTTGAAGATATCAATTACCGTGATCATACCAAAATCAGACAACGGATGAAACGATATTGAAATGTCAAACTCTATAAGTGATTATTCAAGTTCCCCCGCTTGAAATATATTCATGAAGTTTGTTGATACCCGCATAAGAGGATATCACATAAAAATGTAGAATCCGTCACGGGTTATTGCAAATATTCTGGATATTGATTGTGATAAAAGTATTGTCCGAGATTTGCGGGAGGAAAAATAAATACAAATACATCAATTCTCATAACAAAACATTATAATATAAATGAACATGAAGTTCATATTTGAAAAGTCGTGATTGAATCACGTAGTACCCACATAGTGTTGACAAAATTTACCAGATTAATTAAGAACTCTAAAAGAGTCATCAATGAATGTTCTGGTAATATAAAAATCACGAAAGACATGTCATAAAATAGCTATATAGTATATCAATATATAAGACACAATAAGCATTGTCAATCTCACGTGAGGGAGAAGATGAACATTAAGTTAATTGTATTATTTTATCAAAACCCCCAGATGAATGTCAAAAATAATGTGTATGATTCTTGAAGAATTTGAAATGACTTAGTGCTATATATGTTGATATTTATTCTAAACTCATGAAACGTATAAATTGTTTGTTTCCAAAATATATAAATCTCATAGATATGAGATAGTTACATAAATTTTATGATTATTGGAAACAAAAGTCAAATAGCACTTGATCATGAGGTTGATTTAGCAAAAATCATTGTGTTTCAAAATGTGTAAATCGCTTGAAATGAATGATGGAGCATCAAGTTACAGCTCGGTGCAATTACTATATATTTAACGAAGATCATTTCCCGGCATTAGAGGGAGATAAGAAAACCCATTTTAAGATATAAGAATGCCGAGAAATTTTATAAAGATCTTCTACGCATCATTCAAACTAAGTTGCGTAAATAGTTTAACTTGCAGTATTTAGCAAGGAACTGCCAGATGCTTTATTGAATATAAAGAGTGACTATTTATAAATGCACCAAATCAAATTTGATTGATAATAATATCTATGCGAGAAGCGTAGAAGACCGATCGGTGTAATAAATAAAAATCCGCGGAAAATAAATTCGATATTGATATTAAGTCGCTCATGAAATATCTCGAAGAGATTCGTCTTGAAGGTGAAAACCCTAATAGATTTGCACGTGCATCAAATGATCAAATATTGGGGTTGCGGAACAATCAGATCCATATATTGATAAGGATTTGGTTTATGCTAGCAATGAATATTATGGGAGAATTTTATTAAATACTACCAATAGTCGCCGACGACATCGTTGCCTCATATTTTGCTATTATAATCTGGATCCAGAACCTAAGTCAAAAGTTAAGTGCTAGAAGCACATAGACTGGGTGAAAATGAAACAAGCAATGGAGGCTGATATTGACTTGAAATTTTGGTTCTTTAGTGACCGAATATTGATTTTTATCAATTATATTCTCCCAATACGGATAACATCATGTTCCGCTACTTAATGTCTCTGGCAGTAACTAATAATTTTTATATGACGTTGTGACCGTATATTTATAGGTCATTAGACGTATTTATATGAAAATATATGATTGATTTTAGACATGAAAATCGCAACCTGTATATATTGTTGAGTTGCAAATGTCGTTATATTGCTTAAAATATTCATGTTAAAGGTAAGAAAATCAATCAGTAAATTCCCTATGAATAAGGGATATATATAAATAGCTCATGCATAATGACATGAGTTGTGTGATATTACATCCCCTATTTTTATTTAGAAGATAATATTGATTGTGTTGCAAGTGTTGCACAAGTAGTGGGTATGCCAATTTTTAGCCCTACATTTAAATTGGACTTTAAAAGAGATATGACTAATAAAAATACGCTATAGTGACGATCTGAAAGATTTGTTCACTAAGTTTTTCCAACATCTATTTTGGAGAAATATATTTATAGTATTGAAATGCGTACATTTGAAAGACTGTTGTCGTCAGGGGGAGCGACAACTTCAAAACAATCATGATATGCTTTGGTCCTGGATTACAATGATTGTATTTCTTTTTCCCTTTAACTAAGTTTTTTTCCCACGGGGTTTTCTTAGTTAAAGGTTTTTAATGAGGCGATCGGTGCAACACATAAAAACGCATATGTCGTGAACTATTTTCCTTGTCTAGTTTTTGTCCCATTTGGGTTTTTCTAAAGAAAGTTAATAGTACGTGACATATACGTTATGCAACTTAGATAGAGCATTCAAATCGGCTCTATATTCAATGATCTTTGTCTACTATTACAATTGCGAAGAAGATCGTTCATCTCAAATTCAGTAATATTTATTTACATAAGTGGGAGAGCACATGATCTTCATAGAGAAATGAAATCAATATGCGATGAATCAAGTCAAGTGTTGATTCGGCAGATTCAATTACACTCAAATGACGAAGAATTGTAGCAGTATATGGTATTCAATTGATATTTCAAAGGACGCAAGAGGAATTATACATCATACCTTTGCAGATGATGATCTACAAATAAAAATGGGATGCACAGTTGTTCAGATCAAGTCATCAGTTCAGTCTAATTATTCACAGAAGCATAGCTTTCTACTACATTCAAAGAGAATATTTCAATTTGCCGATCCGAAGATCTCAAATATTGATTTCATCAGGGGGAGTAATACAAGCACGAACGAATATGTACTCTTTTTCCTTCACTAGGATCCCGAAGGGTTTTTCCTAGTAAGGTTTTAGCGAACATATTCTTCGTGTAATGGACATCCAAGGGGGAGTGTTATAAAATATATAATATATATGGATGTCCATTCAAGATCCACATTATGTTATTTATTGTACATCATTAGTTACATGTATTGATTGTTTACATATGTTGCAAGTTCTTTTCTTATTCCATATATTAAATACATAGGATGATTCACATCCTTGCGCTACTATATAATACCAACGTTTCAGTATTGTGTAGATAGAAGTGATGTAAAGAAGTGTAGAAAATAAGTCTACTTTACATTTTTGTTTTTCTCTTGTGTTTTGTTGTATTGATTCATTTCAATATCAATTCTTCTATAACAAAATAATTTTTTTTTAAAACAAGCTCCATCAGTTTAAGAAAAAGATCCCTTTTGTCTTTTAAATTTTGTTTTCTTGAAAAATATTACTAAACACATTAACAACTAACCCTAAATTACTCACTGTCACACACTGTGTCCATTACATATATAAAGCTAGGGTTTCGCTTGAAATTGGATCAGATTTGAGTAGAGTATATTAGGAAAGTTTGGATTTTCCTTAACTGAATCGAACAGCAGTCAGTTCGTCGATGGCCGAGGAAGCCGCGGTTGATCGGAACGGAGACAACCGGAGTGATGCTAGCGAGTACGATTACACTTCGGAGGATGAAGGCACTGAAGACTACCGCCGTGGAGGATACCACGCTGTTCGGATTGGCGACTCATTTAAGCACGGCCGTTATGTTGTCCAGAGCAAACTCGGTTGGGGCCATTTTTCTACTGTTTGGCTAGCTTGGGACACTCAAAAATCTGTACTTTCTCTTCTTTTTTTTTTTTTTTTTTTTTTTTTTGAGGGGTTCTTCTTCTTCTTAATGCTTGCAATTTGATGAGCCGGATAGTCAGCACTTAATTATGCCATTTTTCTAGTTTGGAACACTCTAAAATCTTTACTTCCATTTTCTTCTTCGATTTTCTTTGCATAATGCTTGAAATTTGACGAGCTGGATGGTAAACAGTTAATTATGCCATTTTTCTACTGTTTGGCTAGCTTGGGACGCTCAAAAATCTGTACTCTCCCATCTTCTTCTTCGATTTAATTTGTATTATATTATAATGCTTGTAATTTGATGATATGGATGGTAAACAGTTAATGTTTTTATTTATTTTTTTGTAATTTTTTGGTGTTAGAGATATGTAGCTTTGAAAGTTCAAAAGAGTGCACAGCATTATACCGAAGCTGCAATGGATGAAATCAACATATTAAAGCAGGTAGCTGAGGGGGATCCAGAGGATGAGAAGTGTGTAGTGAAGCTATTGGATCATTTCAAGCATTCGGGGCCTAACGGGCAGCATGTGTGTATGGTTTTTGAGTATTTAGGCGACAATCTTTTGACTCTTATTAAATATTCGGATTATCGGGGCATCCCGTTGCATATGGTGAAAGAAATCTGCTTTCACGTTTTAGTTGGTTTAGATTACTTGCACCGTCAGCTTTCTATTATTCATACGGATTTGAAGCCTGAGAATATATTGCTTTTGTCTATGATTGATCCATCTAAAGATGCAAGGAAGTCAGGCGCACCTATTATCCTTCCGTCGAGTAATAGTAAGATTTCGGCTAAGCCTGCTAGTAGTTTGAAAGAGGGCAAGGCTTCAAATGGGGATTTAACAAAGAACCAAAAGAAGAAAATAAAGAGAAAGGCTAAGCGTGCAGCTCAGAAGTGTTCTGGGAAGGATGGTTTTGATGATGCTGACCAAGAGAGTGAAGCGACTAGTGCTGATGATTCACGCCATAGTGAGAAATCTCCTGTGGGTTCTGCTGATGTGCAAACAAAAGATTCATCTTCTGAAAGTAAACCATTACTTGCTGGTGGAACGCGTCATGCTTCACAAGGATCTAAAAAAGGTAGTCGTTCAATGAGGCGGAAATTGCTGGGTGAGGCTGATCTTAAGTGCAAATTGGTAGATTTTGGAAATGCATGCTGGACTTATAAGCAATTTACAAGTGACATTCAGACAAGACAGTATAGGTGCCCTGAGGTCATTCTAGGGTCTAAGTACTCAACTTCAGCTGATCTATGGTCATTTGCTTGCATATGCTTTGAGCTGGCCACAGGAGATGTTCTCTTTGATCCTCATAGTGGTGATAATTACGACAGGGATGAGGTATGAACTCATTGCGCCCTACTTTCTATCAAGTTGATGAATATGATTTGTACAATGATTGGTTTTGTGTTATTAGTGTAGCTAACTGTTAGATTGACATTAATTGTTTTTCCTGCACTTAGTTGCATTAAAATAGATCGTCTTTGAACAACTGAGAGTGAGCTAGGTTAGGTGTTTGTCCTATCTGTGATTTCAGCTTGGCATACCTAGCTTTTCTTGTGCTGGTTGTGCCATGCGCGCCTTGCTTTCAGAAGGGAGGGATGATCTGGAAGGATTATCCTTGCTTCCCAGGTTCCTGGACACGCACAAAAAGACATAATCTCTTGAGAAAAATCGAACAAGCTTCGTGTTTAGAAAGTCTTCATGTTTTTTATTACAATTTTGTAGTTTTGAAGTGGTGATATAGCTATAGAAAGTTGGTTAAATTCTAGATTTAGCTTAATAGCCAAAAGTTTGAGCCTTTCCAGTTTTGCCATTCTTGAAACTGCAAATTTTGTGCGTTTAGAATAAGTTTATATGCTATCCAAAAATTAAAGTGTTACGACCTACATGATTTACAAGCTTCTTATCTCCCCAACCCCCTGCCTAACATTGTTTAGTTCTCATTAGTTTTGTGGCACTTGTTATTTCCATGACTTGTATTTAAGTGTTTGTTGTCTAGGTAGTTTTAAAAAAATCATCGCCTCCGCTGACCATGGCTTTTAGATGATGGATAGGGTGTTTTTCCCCATGAATATTAGTGGAAGCTGTAAACGTGAATTCATATGTAAGTTCGCACAAATCATTTAGATGGTCCAAGAAGAGACTTGTGCTAAACATGAAAGAGAGTGACCATGGAATACGTGAAGGGAGAGTAAAAAAGTCACGGCTTTTTTAGGGCATCTGGGAGGTGATGGTGTGAAATATAGTGCAATGAAGGCAAGATTTATGTTATTGGCCCCCACCCAATCGAAAAAGTCATATGTTGTTGACAGTATTATCAGAGAACTTGTAAATCTGGAAAGCTTGAAAGTCATGTGCATGCTTCAGAAACCTCTTTTCCGTTGTGTCCCTTTTTTCTAATATGGAGCTTGAAGTAATGATGCATGTGAAACCACAAGATTATTGTAGGAGACATGGATCATCCTTTGTTAGTAATTTTAATACTACTACTTTTACGGCTGGAAACTTAATCGTTTGACAAAGTATTTTTATCACGGGGTTATTTTCTTTGCAGGACCACTTAGCCCTTATGATGGAACTTCTTGGAATGATGCCGCGTAAGGTTAGATAATTTGACGTTCTCCGACGGAGTAGTGTATTTCTAAATTGACTTGAATTTCACTTGTGAACTGAACTATGGTCTAACGTTTCTTTGTATGATGAATGTTCTGCAGATTGCTTTGGGTGGTCGTTATTCACGGGAATTCTTCAACAGGTGTGGAGACTTGAGGCACATCCGACGATTACGAATGTGGCACCTTAACAAGGTCTTAATGGAAAAATACGAGTTCAGTGAGCAAAACGCCAATGAAATGGCTGACTTCCTTCTTCCCATACTTGATTTTGTTCCAGAGAAGAGACCCACTGCAGCACAATGCCTTAGTCATCCATGGCTCAATTCTATCCCTAGGCTACTTGAACCATCGACCGGTAATGCTCAAGTTCATGGTGCAGAAAACGGTGCTGCTGAAAACAAGAAAGAGAAGGATGAGAGAGAGGCCATGGAAGTTAGAGTCGGTAATATGAACATTGATGAAGCTACGAAGCAAAGCAAAAATTTACCAGCTGATTCAACCAACCAAAGCATACAGTTGAATTGATCTGGTTTTTCAAAG
Organism: Gentiana straminea; assembly: GCA_036785695.1. Classification (NCBI taxonomy): domain Eukaryota; kingdom Viridiplantae; phylum Streptophyta; class Magnoliopsida; order Gentianales; family Gentianaceae; genus Gentiana; species Gentiana straminea. Next base: position 566,114 of record JAVUPR010000223.1, read on the forward strand.
TTGGTTCCATGCCCTGCTTTCATGTCAAGGTGCCAATTCTTAAGGTTGTCATAAAACCTGCTATCGTATTTTCCAAGTATTAATCCACATCTCAATGTAGGCATGTGTTTCTGTGTTGCATATGGTACAGAGAGTTGCATACTGTCATGTTATTCTTGGATTCACATATATTTGGTTATTGCTTCTGTAACGGGACAAAATTGAAGACATAATGCTTTTCGTTGGGAAACTCGAAAATGTATGTCTCAGAAAGTTCAAAACCTGTCAAATGTGCTCTGTTTTTTTTCCCATTGGAACCGTATGCATTCATACCATTATGTATTGGCTCTACGAAAAGCATACGAAATGGTATGAAAAAGGTACATGGTGTCCCACTATGAAAAAATGCATGAAAACGAGGAGCTACCTTAGGTCGATTACTTTTGGGACATATTTTGCAAGTTTTACCTTTTCTTCACATGTTCTGTCTCTAGCTTGTAGGAAATAGCTATTAACTAACTTTCTTTTTTTTTCTTCTATTATATCTTGCAGTTGATGAAAGTTATGCCTCTGAAATTCGACATGCCGGCTTGCTTTAATGGTAAGAAGTCAGTCATGTAGAAGGCGGCTTGTGGCTGATTGAGGTTGTTACTTTGTGCCTCGAGAATGTATGTATTACGGATAGTTTGCAGAGATTGAAATTGAGACACCAATCCTTTGTATCCCCCATTTACTTTACTCGATTGTATTGAGAGAAGTTGTGCACTATTATGACATTGTTTGAATTGATTTTGGTGAATGAAACAATATTTTTTTGCAGACGTGGCGCTGTCAACTATGTTTTCAATTGATTTATGTTTTGCCTTGAATTGGATATTTTGCTGATGCAAAAGGGTTGTAGCTACAAGCATTCTTACAATACAAATCATATGCTATAAGCATCTTATTTCATGTATGTGTCGAGATGAAGATGAATATACCCCTTCCCGAGACCCAAGTCAATGTCGTCCAAGGAACAATACAAGCTAGTGGCTTCACTTATTGTGGCAATTCCACAGTCTAATAACTTTCTTGATAACCTCGTATATATACCGATACCAAACAGTACACCAAAGATATGTAAACCTTATACATACCGATACCATACAGTAGTACATCTGGAGCTGTTGCTATAAATTATAGTACCTAGCAAAGGTATAATTCGTGGTTTCAGCGGGAAATTCTGATGCTGAGTGACTGCAATATGGGTATCTACATAACGGCATTGTGAATCTTTATGTGTATGTGCAAATCAAACATAAAGGTTCATGTACCTTTGTGTACTTTTAGGCGATATCCACATTGTGGTCACACCATACCAGAATTTCCCTGTTTCAGCATAGGCCTTTGAGACCACTCCTGAGTGCATGAGATGGGCAGTTCAGGGTTATATTCTCAGCATTAGGGGTATATGGTTGAGATCATGATAACTATTCACTTGGAGCTGGAGATTTTGTCACACTTGCCTTCGTTGGCTGTTTACAGAATTTTTCTAACTCGTAGATACCAGTACATTAGGAAGAAGGCCACGATAGCACCAACAATAATCCCTCCGGTAGTTAGCCAAAACGCGTACTGCAAAACATATGTAGATTATGTATAAGATGGAGATTGATATTGTGATGATGACATTGATTAGCCAAGACGGAAAGGAAGAAATGAAAGGAGCAAGAATAAGCTATATACCACATGTTCTTCAAGATAAGACCTCAAGTTCATCCCAAATATACCTGCAAGTGAAATCAGAAAGGTTAGGTAAGAGTGTTCACTTTAGCTTTCCCAAAAGCAGCGTGCATAATAGGCACAGCCATGGGTAGACACATGTATATTGCACTAAAGGCCCGTGTTCTCGGTAATATTTTTATTTTTTATCATAACGATGTCGTTTTGGTGTTTAGGTTGAAAGAAAATTCACCCTTCCCTAATTTCCGGTGACATTGGTTTCTGGATCCGGCACAACACAATTTGCTTTTGGTTTGTGAATTTTAAACAATATCATAATCTACAAAGATAACCCCCTCCCCCCCCAAAGAAAAAAGATACTGATGGGATTCAACAGGATACTTTCACAGTTTTGAGGTCCCATGGAGAAAATTACTAACCTGCAATCAAAGCACCAACTCCAACACAAACAGCCCCAACTTGAAGAAGCAACTCCACTCTACTCACTTCAAGCCTCCGGGAACTGAAATTACATAATAAAAAAATAAGTAGCCCCTGACTCAAGTTAATTAAACCGACACTCGAAAAAAATATAAAAAATAAGCTTTACGAACCTCAGGTTTACAGCAATTGAGTCTTCCATTTCTCTGGCAGAGTCCAGAAGCCTTTCAGCCTGACCATGACAAGACTCACATCTGCATCCATAAACCTAAACTTAGTGTCCAGCTTAAACCTCTCAGCCTAATATAAACTTCCAAGCAACTAAAGTTGCAATTATCTAAAAGCTTCAAGGTATTCATACAAATGAAATTCAAATTTAATGGCCTCAAGAACTTGACCTAGTATTAAACAGTTGACATCCTCATATTCAACGTCAGTTGAAAATTATGATGAATAATTCATATTAAACTTCGTGTCCTAATACTACCTCCGTTCCAAAATAAGTGTCACGTTAGAAGTTCTCACACATATTAAGAAGGTGGATAAAATGTCATAAATATTGGTAGATAAAGTCTAAAATGCCCTTTAACTAGCATCAATGCAAATGTTTCAGTATATAAAAAGTTGCTAGGTGGATAATAAATTAGGGGTAGGATGAAGAAAAAACCTAATAAATATTGCCTTGGTATTCTAAAGCGACTCTTATTTAGGAATAATTTTTTTGAGTTAAAGTGACTCTTATTTTGGGACGGAGCCACGGAGGTAGTGTAATACAATGAATAATTTATAGCCTAGTAGTATCTAGGTCGTTCATAAGAATATAACAGATAAAATATCAAGTAAAGATACACTTGAAAGACTTTGCACTGGAGATTATATTGGAGATAACCTTTGAAGATAATTTTCCAAAAGCATCTCAATCTCTTCTTCTTCCTCTGCACAGAATATCCAAGTGTGCATTAGGCTTTTATCAAAAGCAAGCATATCTGTCAAGGAAGCAGACAGGTGTTTGATGCATACCTTCAGCAATCAGCTTCTCTAGTGGCACAGAACATTCCATCACTCCATTCTTATCAAGAGTGCAATTCCTCCCCATGATGCAAATACGCTTTATTTCATCAGTGTCCTCAAGAATGTCAAGCAGCATTTGCTTGAGAGCACCAGCTTTTGATCCCAATTCAACCTTTTATGTTAAGAATCATATATCCATAGTTTCATCCAGTTATCACTTTATCTAGAACAAAGTGTTTATTAATATATTCAGATTTCAGATTTCAGACATTAGACTTCAGATTTCAAACTACAGTTTTAACAAATGGCCCCTGAGTCCTTTTTCAGAATATCAATGAAGCATTTATTGCATATATGCTTACTTCTTATAATTACTCCTAATTTATTATCAATTCAATAACAATGTCACTACTTTACAAATATTGTATAAATGATAGTCAAAAAGTATAGATAAACTTTTCTCCTTAAATATTATGACATTGTTACAATTTTTTAAACCGTTTGAAAACTCTAAAAAGCTTTTAATTTACTTTGGGAGGGAGGGAGTACCAGTGTCTGCTTGCTAATACGAAGCTGTTCCAACACATCAGCAGTCAACCGGTTTGGCAAAACCTCAAGAAGTGACTGTACCTGCAGCACATAGAGGCGAAAAATTAGTGACTAGGACCTAAATGAGAGGACAAATTTTGTTGATTATCAACACTCCTCTCCTTAAACTAAGAACGAAAATGACTCAAACAGAACATATTCTATGCATGGCAACAAGCAACAGTATCATGTGAGAACTAGCTTCTCAAAAGCTTCCCCCCCCCCCCCCCCCCCCCCTCTCTCTTAGAACAGGTGCATCAAAATAATTTGCTCAAAAGTATCTTCTTTTTTTTCATCCTAGAATTAAGGATTTTCCGAAGATACGGGATAAATTTTGTAGGCTAGTCCAAACATTAATTAATCACTGAAAGATAACATTGGTGAGCAGCAAAAGTTGAGGGAAGTCCCTCGGCAATACTTCTCATCGTTTCTCAATTTCATATTATAGAGGATCCTAAAACTGTAAAAAGGAGGGATAACTAATTAAGGGGGGAAACACATGGACAAATCATTTTGCACCCACACGTGGCTCTAAATCCATTAGCCTGTGCTCCAAACGCTGTATTCTTGAGTGCAAGGCTGCTTCAACCACCTGGAAATTTTCCATATAAGTCATTAGCTGAATTCAAATCAGAATTCAGATTCATGTAGGCCATTCTAGTGGATAGACAGCAAAGGTTAACCATATTAGTCGTTTAGAAATGCAAGAACATAACACAAGACTATCTACCGATAGCTTTTTCTTTTAAGAAAATTGCATCCAAGTCAAACACAGAAAGACTGTTAAACTTTTTAACCGTTGTTTCTTAAATTTGACGATACCTAGAAACTTGATTAAACCCAAGGAGAACCCACACTTTGTACAGTACTAGAATACAGAGACAAAAGCTTTTAATTTATTCATATATGTTACTGTTCCTTAGTACTCTATTTTTTTGTTTCCTCATAGATCAATATAAAGTATGATCTGTAATGCGCAAGGGCCACAAAATTACTAACCTCAAGAACAAATGGCATTGATGGTCCACCGCCCATGGCTTTAGGGTTCAAGCGAGGTATTAATGCATCGATGAAAGCCTTTCCTCCTTTACTACAAAGGTAACAGAAAGTGAGTATCATTCATCAGTTTCAATTTATCAATATTCATAGTAATTGCTCCAGTGGTTATTAAAATATGACACAGAATGAGCACCTAATTCAAAACAGTTTCTAGAGAACAACAATTCAAAACATTACCGGTTATAGTTAAATATAAGCACACGTTCTTCCATTGCTATTGCCCGCAAGGAGCCCAAATTCAAGAGAAGTGCATGCTCACGAACCTGGAGCAGATATCAAACCTTATTAAGGTGAGCATATATAATTTGAAGTTCATAACATCACATGAACCCTTATTATACTAAAAGGACAATATACACACTGGTGGAGAAGAGGAGAGAGAACGCCTTAACCCACACCCATCATTGGTTAAATATAAGTAGCCACTCCCTAGTGTCTCACAAGATATTCTTGTTAAGATTATTAACCAAAGAGTATGTTTCAATGTTTTAACACTAAGGTTCAGGTAGTGTTCTTTTGGATGTTTTAGGAGCATCAGAAACACGGCTTAGAAAACCATGAAATGGTCGGTTTTGGTGCTGAAAAACATTCTTTCTAGGTACCACATGAAATAACACAATGGACACCGAATCAGAAAGGCTCGGCTTTCAGTAGAAAAGTGGGAGAGGACAAAAGTAGCAGGCGGTGGTAAAAATAAAAAATTAAAGTGGTACATATGAAAGGCGATACAAGGAAGCCAAAAAATCAAAATAAAAAAGAGAAAAACTGCTAAAAAAACAGTCACACCAAGTAAAAGATATAAAAGAGGAAGTTGACTGCTACCAGCAAAGAAGGCATTGTGTTTGTCAACCAAAGAGATGGATCAACACTCCGAATGTCACGGGGCCGAAGGCCTGTTTCAAAAAGATAACTTCTGAAACCAATAACCATAAAAAGATCTAACAAAGATACCCCCAAAGGGAACTAGAGGTACAGGAATCGGAAATCAGAAGTGCATAGATCAGGGAAGGATGCTGCATTCTATCGGAGAGGTTAACTGCACTACTAATGTTTAAAAGTATCTTTGAACTTATCTCCACAGAATTTTTTTCCTTACACCTTAAGGCCTCTAACAATGTGATTATAAGTATATTTGAATGCAAGGTGGTGCTTGATTACAGAATGCAAGCAAACAAACAATATCCTAAGCAGATCGAACATTATAACCAGAGTACAGAACAGAAATTTAGTGGCTGTTTTAGTTGGAACATGCCACAGAACACCCTGATTTAATGGAAATCAATGTTTGCTTACCGCTTGACTTCAGCAGATGCCTTCTGTTTATTTTTCTAGTGGATACAAAACCGTTGGACTTTACTTCCACCACCTTCATATAAAGCCATGTAGATGTAAGGAACAAGCTTTCTATGAATTCGAACAGGAGGGGGGAGGCTCAAAAACTAATGCTTCATTTTTAACAAAAAGCATAGCATTATGAAACAGCCTATTTACAAATCGCATATCAAGCTTGATGTTTACTTGCAACAATCGAGCCCTACAGTCACATCTATCTAATAAGCATTTTAACTTTGGCTTTTTTTTATGCAGCTAGAAGTTCCTCATTTCCCTTATACAGCACAAGTTATCTTCCCACGCTGCGAAGATCTCAATCTTGGCATGATTCTATGGTGCAGACTTACCTAAGGTTCCACACAAAATGTATACTCCTTACATCTAATACTAGCTTTCATCACAGCTCACTAGGCCCTTGAATGCTAAAACATCCTTCCCCCTCCACAAAGGTCCTTCCTCCCCACCCACCCACCCACCCTTAACAATCATGGATTGCATGCAACTTCTATTAGATAGTTGAAGAAAACAAAACACGTTCTTCCGTGATTAATGCTTTTCCTCACTCACCAACTTTGATTAAGTTGGCAGCCTTACAGTTTTGCCAAATTAATACAACAAAATCGCAATGAAGAAAATAGTAAATGCGCCACGGAAGAAAATTAAAAATAGAATGATTGAAGTCCAAAGACCTCATAAACAGGTTCACGTATGCCAAGTGAAAGTGAATCTCCAGAAGACGGCGAGGTAGCAATCCTATGCGATGTGGCAGAGCCATTAGATGAAGAAAACTCCGACTTAACATCCTCTCCTCCAACATCATCATCACGAATTTCATCCTTAACTAACGCCTCCGCCTCCTTATCATCCGCCGATCTTGCAAAACACCTCAACCTACTTGGATCATAGCTCTTCAAAAAATCCTTCGGCGAGCATAATGAAATCGAACTTGATTTACAAAATTCCAACCGCGGCGGCCTGTAAATTGAAGGACGAAGCTCTAGCTGGAAGATTTGAGATACATTTGTTGAAGCCATTCAGCAAGTGTATGATTTCTCACGAGAAGGAAGAGTAAACTTGCTTTGCGTGCTGGAGATTCTGGTGAAGGAAGGTGATAGTATCTACATTGCACTGTGTGTAGTGCGTGTTTTGTGAGGAGGAGATTTTTCACATTTTTTTCTGGCTCCAAATTTGTTGGTGACCGTTGATGGTTGTTGTTACTTTCGTTTGCGCCTTTTTTTTAATACTTATATTCTTTATTTTTATTTTTATTTTTAATTTATAGTGCTGTTATCGCGACGATTGTGACACACCGAGTAGTACACCTTTGAAAAACTGAAAAACTTCATTTTGATATTAACATAGCTCTGTGAATAATGTAAATCAATGGTTATATCTCGGTGAAATAATTTACAAAGACTGAATCGATACTGGGTATCAAACTCTCACCCCAAACTCAAAGGCATGGTTGCCGGCACATTTGTTTGACCCTTCAACTATGCATCTGAAAGGAATGAGTAACACTTTTTTTTTAAGGTTAACAGGTAACACTATTAAACCATTGATTACGTTGACACTCATATTAAACAATGAGTTTTACATCATAAGTCATTCACTATAGCACAACCGTAATAGTATAGGTAATTTTTTTTCTTATTCTTTTTCAAAAAAAAAAAGAAAGTTCGGCACTTTGCTAACCAAAACTATGTAAAGATAAACAAGATTGTTTGATCCACATAGAGAGGATATAATGTAAATCGAAAGGGGACAATTATGTAACAGCATTCAACGTTATCACAGTGACAAAATGCCAAAAGGCCAAAAAGCCCATACAAAGAAACTCAGATCCTAAACAATTACTTCACTCATGAACAATACACCATGAATTTGCTAACAGCTGCCTGTACAAAGACTCTTCTTCTACAAACTAGGGCCAACTTACTCTTCTAAAAGAGGCTGATAGAAAAGCTTAAAAGCTTCCATGACTTCTAGGTACCACATTGCTTCTCGATCCGCGAAACCAGAAAGATCAACAATCTTGTGAACCTGTAATTCGTTTAAAAAACAGGGAGTTGAACATACTATTTTTTATGCAACATCATTACACGAAATTGCAACAACGTGCGTGAAGTTTCCATTTCAAATGTGTAATAATACGACAGACAGACCGTATCAATGGCAGGGATGTTTATCATCTAAATGGAGCATTACAAGTATTTCCAGAGCATTGTTACATAAAATATGTTCCAATCATGCATTATTACTTTACTTTATTAAGGAAGAGCAAGATATGCAATAACCTATTTTGTGTTAACTTTTGTGCACAAGAATCCAATTAAACAAGTTTGATTCAGTAGCATGAATTCAGACCGTGTTTCAGGAAAGTTTTTCTCTTGCCACCAAGTTAATAAACACTCATGTATACAACAAACGATTTCATAACAGGAAGTTATAAGAAGTGAAGAAACATATTACACTTCTTGCTTATTGATTGAATAATGGAAAAAATCACCTATTAAAAACACCTCAATTCACAATTAGACATGTTTGCTGACCAATGGAAACCAACCACACTAATCATTTGACAGAACAAAAAGCAACAATCTTGAAGCAGACTTATGATAGACAATAGCAAGAAAACTTCATATTTCTAAACCATGAATATTCAAATCCTCTTCCACTTAGCGTCCCTCGAGGTTGAAAAGTAAAAAACAACAGTGAATCGCAACACATTGACAAGAACTCTACTGGATATACTACTTTTAGTTACTTATGTATAAATGGAACATGAAATTGATCAACAATCAACAGAAAATGATCAAAGAATACTACACCATGAAGTCATCATTCACAAAACACATCATATCAGGCTCGTTAATCGAATAGCTGATAAACGAATTATGCTGGGAATGAATACAAGTACTCTAGTACTACAAGTGATTGTCATAAACCACCTTGCCCTCAATTGTACCTGGCACCAATTAGTTGCTAGGAAGATTTTACTGAACTTACTTACTTAAATAAACAAGTATTGAGATAATCAAGGAATCAGCATGGCAATATAAGTAATGCCACCCACGAAAAGCAAATTAAAAAATTAAATAAAAATAAAAATAAAAATTGTGCTTCATAAATGGTTGAACAAACCTTAATATAAGGCAGATCATCCGTCCGTAAGAAATACCCTCCGACCACCATCACGTACATTCCTTCAATCACAAACAGAAAATAAAAATAAAATCTGTAATTTCTTGTTCATTTTTATCGGGCAAAGAAGTTGATAGCCTAAGTTGCACCGGTACGTGGATACGGATACGGGATAGACAGACACGTGACTGAATTTCAACAAAATATAGGACACAGGGAGGGTATTTACTCAATTTTCAACATTCTTCCACATATACGAATCCCGTATCCAACTTTTGAAAATTACAATCTCACCCCTAAATGGGAGTTGTTAATGGCACCCCAGACCCCATGAATTTATTTTCGGGGATCACAGTGAAATTCAACCTCAAAGTCGAATGTAATCAAATGTCCATAAAGTCAAACATGTTAGATATTTTTTCATAAAATAAATATTTTATAATCGTTTGCATACGAGTTGCCGTACGAATTAATGTTATCGCAACGAAACGGGGTTGAGGGCGTAGAGCCCCTTCGCAGGGGTCGAGGAGGAGCCCCAACTCGTGGGGGTTCGGGGGCAACGCCCCCAAAACCTAAACGGATACATGTGTACGTTCATGAAGGGTTTTATGCATTTTCGGATTGGATTCATATTTTTTTTCAGATTCATGCATCATTTCCGAACTGATGCACCTTTACATGAGTGTATGCATCCGGTGAACAGTGACAACCCTATCCTTTCGTACAAGGAGTATCTCCATTCGTTTATGGGGTACTTGCAGCCTATAAAAGGCACAGCATATGCAAACGAAGATACACACAATACACAGCATCATCAGATTTTTTGCAGAGTGTCCTCGGGTTTGATTCAAACAAGTCGTTGTTTGAATCAAACACCCTCCATGAGTCCATTGTATCCTGAGAGAGATTTTCGATTGATCCCTAAGTGACGTACGAGTGGGACGAAACATCTCTTAAAAGACAACGTTCTTAACGTGCCTTAGAGTTTCAACTTTTCTATCAAATCCTAAGTACTAAATTTTTCCAACAGAACCTACTTTGATGCCATAGTAGATTACTAGATTCAAAATGGTATCAATAAGAACGCCCATCCTAAATATGTGGTGTGTCGGATACATATTGTACGGGACATGCTATGAGACAGAAGTATTCAAAGCTCTGCATTATAGCTGAAAGAAAAAGGGGTAAGTAGGGAACTGACCAGCTTCCCATTGGCGATCCTTGAAGTCGCCGGAGAGAAGGAGCCCAATGACACCGGTTCCATCATCGAGGCAAAAGCGAGAAACGTCTGAGGGGGATGAATTAGATGCGGGGGATGAATTAGATGCTGCTGGGACTAAAATGCCCTAAAAATGCAAAATTTTCACACAAAAATTCAAAAGAATAAAAATAAAAATTCAGAGCGGCGGGAGGGGGGGTTATTATCGGGAAATGGAATGAAGAGGAACCTGAAGCCAAGCGCGTTGAAAGAGAACGCCGCCAAGAGTATAGGAAGAAGACTGCGTACCGGCGCTGACTAGGTGGGCGCATTTTAGCTGGGAGCATAGCAGTTTCAGAGCTGCTAGAGTGTAGTCCATCGATTCTCCTTCAGATTTTTCTCTCTTTCACATGTTTTGCAACTTCTCAACAAAATCAATTTAAGAAAGAAAAAAAAAAAAGATTTTGCGCCAAATGTTGATTTTTTTAGCAACTATGTTGATTGATTTATAGGTCCACCATAATTAACGATGTTGATCATTATTATAATAATTCGTTAAATAATTTCGTTGTCTATCATCTATCTTCAAGAAAATGAAGTCGTGTTTTGATGTGCTATGCGGCCCATCACAAAGTTTTGGGTTTGTAAAATAATTTGTTACACGAGGGTTATGAAAATAAAATACAAGAAAAGAAAGAAAGGATTTCCCCCTCAAAAAAACAAAAAAAAATTAAAGGAAAAAAAAGAAATGATCATGCAGTTTATCGAACATTATTACATTATATTAAAATGATATTTTTTTGCAAACAAAAAAGAAAGGGAGAAAAAAATCATTAATTTCGCTATGAAAATGCCCTTTAAATCCATTCTCAATACAATGCAAAAAAATAATGGAAAGACCACAAATACATTGTTTCACTTTTACATTGTTTTAAGAAAGTGACATTAAAAATGACATCGAAAAAATTTCAGTTAGGACGTCAAAAAGAAAATTTAAAGCAAAAAAAGATTATCAATTCGAATGTCAAAATGTAAAGGACGAAAAAATAAATAATATGATGAAAAAACGAGATGTTATAATGATTGTTTTGTCTTGAAAGTGAGGTCTGGAGTTCGATATTTATTGTTTGTCTTTGCTGATGTCTTGAAACAAAATCAAAGACAAAGCATTTCCCATTGATTCGCCAGCACAAAGTGAGGTCCGTTTCATGTGGGCATGGCCTAGCAAGCAAGCTGAAGCAAACCGGACAAAACCAATGACAAACCCGAGCATAATTTGTATAACACTCATAAAATTGAATGTAAAAAAGATCGATAAAATTTGTTGTCGTCAATCCAATCACAATCCCACTTACAACCCTCTCACCCACACTACCTCTTTATCATACACGTCGTAGCCACCCTACCTTTATCATTCACCTATTCTACAATACCTTACCATCAGGGGCGGATGCACACCCAAACGTGGGTAGCAATCACCCCCATAAGTCGGAAATATACACAAGTATATATAAATTGTATTTTATTTGCCTATTTTAAATTTTATTTTCGCTCATATATTCGTATTATCATATAATATGATCGAATAACTTAACAATTCTTACTAATCATTACCGAAGTGATACATTTTAATAGATTTTATTATAATAAAAACAATAGAAAAACAAACTGTGAAAAAACCGTATTGTAGTATTATTATTGTTAAATCAAAATTCAAAAGATGGATAAGTCATAGCTCTTAAGTATAAATTGAGGACAATATCTTCTATTATCTTTAAAATTCAAACAAAATGTAATTATCAAACTGTTAAAAAAAACGATGTTGTATCGTCTCCCCTCATCCGGGGGCCTGCGTCTGCCCCTGCTTACCATACCCTTAGTCACTCCAACTACCTTACACAGTTACACCCCCTAAACACACACTTATATCCAACTCATTACCCTTACCTTACCCTACCCATAAAGCCTAAATCCGAAAACCCCCCACTCTTTTACCTCCAATTACCCCTACTCATCTTAACCACCATATCCTACCATGCATCGCTTTGTTCACACCAACCACCATACATTCATCCCAACTTATCTTAATCATCCTACATTATCACTTTCACCTTAACTAACAACCGCTATGTGATACCCGTAAATTCACGAAAAGGGCATTTATGTCATTTTGGATAATTCACATATCATATTATATCCCGAGCACATAAGAAAAAAATAAGTTTATATTAAAAGGTTTTATCTTTATGAAATTACATAACACAATGGATTGACATCGTCTTGTATCATCTTCGTCATCATCACCATTTTGCCACCACATCAATAACACCTCACCTTTTAACACATCACCATTGCCACTCTCCTTACACCACCTCTTGCTACCTTTCACTCTCTTCACCATGACACCCCCCACAATGCCACCTATTAAGAAAACACTTGCATCCTTCCACAACCTCCACCTTGTACCATATTATCAAATCATCACACCTCACCCTTTCCATCAAACACTCCACCTCCACCTAAGAGAAAATCTCTACACACTTCACTAGCACAATCACTCCAGCTCTTGCAATAAACTTCATCATATTACATCATTTCACCACCAAGAACACTACACCAAGACTCTACAATCTTTCTTAGTTTCTCTACTTTTCCTCCAACACTTGCATTTTCTCTACAAACTACACCACCCTCAAACATCATCAAATATTGAACCTTTCCGTCACACTTGCATGTTTTTAAATAAGAAGAAGAAAAGAAGAGAAAATGATTTAATGAGGAAGAAGAAGGAATTCTTCATTTTGATTACCATCTACTTGGGCTTGTAAATTGTTCATCTCAAAAGTATTATCAAGAAGAAGTCTACATCTTGAGCCAAGAATATCATCTTTTGGGGTTTTGGAGAAGAATCTTGGAGTTTTTTTGGAATTTCTTCACACTAGGAGTTTGGAATCAAATTTGGATTTTGGATTGGAACTTTCATTTAAGTGCTTTGAGGTAGGGAGGTCTTCCATTGAATCTTTGGTGTTTTGATCATGTTCTAATATTTGATTCTATGTTTAGAATCCTTTTTACCATGTTATAGGACTTCACACCATGCTTGTACAATTTAGAAATCATGTTCTAGGACTTGGTATAAATGCTTAGAGCCTTTACATGTGTAGGATGTTTTGCCTTGAATTGAAGCCTTAAATCTTGTTGTAGACTTTAATTCTTGTTTTATAACTTATATATTATGTTTATACACGTTTTAGGAAGGTTTTGGATGAGTTTTGAGTGAGGCATGTGTGAGATTTCCCTTAGAAATGCCCTTAGAAAAGTTGCAGTTTTCTTGGCTGAACAGGGCCATAGGCCGCCGCCTATGGTGAAGACAGGCGATAGCCTATAGATACAGAGAGTTCAGGGAGCTCTTAGTACCCATAGGCGCATGCCTATGGTCCAGAATGTCCTAATTTTGACCCATTTTGAGCATGATTTAGTATGAATACCTTTTGTGGAGTGTTGTAAAGTTAAATGTGAGTGTTCTGGTGGCTTTTGGCTCCGCACCGTTACTTACGGGAGCATTGGAACAAGAAACGTTTGGCCTTATGAGATGTTGTTCCGGAATGACAACGTCGTACTTGTTATATGACGAAGTTAGGGGTTCGGTTTCTAGTGGATTTGGCTCAACACCTTGTGGAGACCCTCTGCGGGAAGAAGCTCGGGATCATTGGAAACCTTATTCTTTAGCCTCGTGGGTATTGGATTAGAATCCGATATTTCTGTGACACGTGCTAAGTAGTGTAATGTAGAGTTGGCTAAGGTCTAGTAGCCATAGAAGCCTTTTTATGTGCAATGAACTTAGGTGATTAGTTTAAACGCTTAAATACGTACTTGAAAGTCTAAAAGATAAAGCATACTAGCCTTTTGTGAGGCACGTTTTATTTTCGCAACCGAGAATCGGACTCCACTTGATCCGGGATCATGCCATATGAGGGGTTGAATATGTCGTGGTGCATTCTCACCATGAAAAGTGCCATTGGACTTTTATGCAACACATAACCTTGTATTGTTGAGTTTTACTATCCGGGCTAGTAGAACGAAGTGAAATGTTGAACATATGTGGCTCGTTTGTTACATTCTCGTTGTTGATATATCGTGTTGTGATCTTGGATTCAATGCTTCTACTCCCTACTAAGTACGTTTGTACTTACCCCTCGTTATATTGTTACCACCCAGAGAAGGTGTTGCAGGTTGTGTGTGTTGCTTGCGAGTGCTTGAGGAGTGACCTCGTGATGTTTCAGAAGTGCTTTGTTGAAGTTGTTCTCTTTATAGTTAGGTAATAGTTTAAGCTATCTCGTTTTAAGAGACTTTTGAATCTTGCAGAAGGTTGAATTTGTGGAATATCGTTGAACTCTCGGATTTTAAATGTTGTAAAGGACTCGACATTTGGTTTTTCCTATTCTACCCCTAGTTTTGTATGTTTTTCCCAAGTCGTTTTTATTTCCGCAATTATACTATGATGACGTATATGTAAGGCTTACGTATATAATTTATAAATTTAAGTTATATACATGTCAGACGTTCTTTTCCGGATAATAACTCGGTGTCTGGAAACGACACGCTCTCACCATCCTCACCGCCCCACCATCACTCCTTAATCATCCTGCTACCGCCCCCCCCCCCCCCCCCCCCCACCACCACATATATCCTTTCCACATTCACCAGTCACCACCACAAAGTTTTTCTTCACCAACTCGCGCGCCCAAAGAAATGCTTATACATTTGGGGGACCATGCCAAAAATATTCCCAAAAGCAAGAGGAGGCAAGAAGTATTTATTACCTACTTAAGAAAGCAACAGCAATGGCCTAGTTTATCACCTTGTGTACAGTAGATTAGTGCAGAGTTGGTACAGAATTGAAGAAAGTATACTCACTATAGCTCATATTTAGCCTCTCAGGGGTGTCATGGGGTGGATGGGGAGGGGGGTCTATCCACCATCACTCCCACCTTCAAGTGCACAAAATCCAAGAATTTGTACATCATTTTTCTATTCTACATTTTTTATTAGCATTAAATTATTATTTTAACAGATAAGTGTCTCATCCAAACACCATTTCTCTTTCTTCCGTATTTGTTGTTCCCACTTTTTTTATTGTGACACATTGGGCCATTGTATTAGGCAAATGTTTTAAATTAAAAAATTAATTTAAATATGACAGAAATGTGTCAGCCACCCCCAAAAATAAGAGTGGCCATTGCCGATGCTCTAACGGTACAGTACTACCATTAAAATGCATAGACATTTCACAGTCTTACGATAACGTGTTTCACTTTTATATTTCAAGTGTGTTTTTTTCTTTTTCTTTTTAAAGGTATTTTTCAAGTCTTTCTTTTAATGGTAATATCTATAATTAAATAATCCTCAAAATAAGGAACACACACTTAACATTGGATCTCTCCAATATTCTCATGCTCATCCTGTCATCCTCGTTTTTTTTTTTTATAAAAAAACATCAATTTTATTACTTAATATCTGCTAAACAAGCAAGAAGTATATTTGAAGGTAGGAAAGACCCCAATAAGAACTTCCTACCAACTCTAAAACATATTTTTTTAACAACAAAACTATATCGTTTTAATATTTAAAAAAAAAAATCCGGGATCTCAGTGGGGTCACGTGACCCCCTCCCTACATAGATCCGCTCCTGCGTAATTCCCTACACATAATTCATATAAAATTTGATAAAACCCTATAATTATATGTAAAATTTAAAAAAAAAATCCAAACAGGGAAAAAGAAAAAGAAATAAAAAAAACTATTTGATCATTTTTTGTGTCAGGGCCCAAATTTTATGCCTAAACCCTTTTAGTTGCGACAAAAAATTGAACAATCATCGTAAGTCGTATGTGAATTGTATTCCAGAAACTTGATGGTAATTAATTATGCCGATTAATATATAGCATACCATTTATTTCATATATATATTTTCTATCATATATATATCTGCAATTATATGAACGATATAAAAATAAAGAATCAAATGTATTTTAATCTTTTCCTTTTGTCTTCTTTCAAGATATAAATATTTCATTAGTCTTTGGCCTGCACTAAATACTTCCAAGTATTAGCATCTCTCCCCGTCTCTCCCTTCGTGTGAATTTGTCGATTTATGCGTATTTTAGCTAATGATGATTTTATATATACTCTATCTATGTACTTTGTCATTATCAAAATAGCACTATAATTTCTCTCCAAAAAAAAATGTCACTATAATATATTTTTATATAGTTGACCACACTCATCTTTCTAAAAAAAATGTTATTTATGTAACTATTTTAGCGTTTTTATATATAAGATTAAAGGTTATAGATGACTGTTTTTAATCTAAAATAAAAAAATAAAAGGACAAGAAAAAAAATAGTGATTGAGAAAAATAAAACGCGTCACATTCTTACGTATCGTGTAGTAATACGCGCGTTTCCTTCTGTCTACTATCTTATTTTTTTTGTCTTTTTTTTCCCATTTTGTATCTTATTTTGTCCTTTTAACCCGCCGTCCCTTATATATATATTTGGAATACCACTGGTGAAAACATTATTTTACATAATCATCTTTAGCAGCGTAGTAGGAAGGAAAAAAAATGATAGATAAAAAAAGTTCATATTACGAGACTAAGGTTATTCATTAAAAAAATTGCTTCAATATGAGACCGAGTTTACTATACTCCACGTTAATAGTGCATAGCACTATAATCGATTTTTTGAAAGTCAATTTTCGAATCAATATCAATTGACTTTCATAGTTGTATCGTGAGAATCGATCTTTAAAATTTTAATTTTTTTCTATAAAATCGAATTTTAAACTATTGATTTGATGTGGTATACTAAGCTCCACCATTTATTTTTTTAAACACAACCTCTATACTAAGCTCAAAGAGGTTATCATCATGCCAATAAATAGAGTTTAAAATAAATAAATTAACTTTTTCTTACATGATCATTATAGTTAAAAGTTAAGACTCATGATTGTTTTAAAAGAAGGAAGCACTAGGGGTGCACATGGTCCGGTTTTCCGGTTTTTAACCACTTTTAAAACCAAACCATTTCTTACGGTTTCAAAATTTACAAACCAAAACCGAACCATAGCTAGGTAAAACCAATTTATCCGGTCCGGTTTGGATCAACTTGGTTACGGTTTTTTTCCGGTTTTTAGTCCTCTCTTTTTTCATAGATAATTCACTGAAAGAGCATTATCACGGTTCAACGAATTCGTATGTCTTCATTCATACGACAATAATACAATATTCTCATTCTCCATTTACCATACACCATAACTCGAATGTCACTTTATGTGTGTGTGTACACACAACATTATATTATCATATTTTTCAATTAAATAATCATATAAAATCATGTAAACTTGTTTTATTTCATCTTTCATGCATAGTCTATTAGGAGGGACATCAAACTACGTGTGTGAGGTAGTTGATTAAAGTATTAATAGATAATAGGCGAGATATTAGTTATTTACACGTAGTGATAATTGAGGGGGACCGACGAAAAGTCGGTTCATTTGTGATGATCGATTCTCACAATGATATCGATGAAAAGTCGGTTTTATTTGTGGTGCGCGAGATAGAGTGGTATACGAGTGGATTGGTGTGGTGCGAAATAAAGGTCCCCTTAATTTATAGTGTCGATATTCACACACACACACACACACACACACACACACACACATATATATATATATATATATATATATATATATATATATATATATATATATATATATATATATATATATATATATATCCGGTTCCGGGTTGGCCCGGTTTTTTTTTTAGAAAACCAAAACCAAATTGTTTTTTACGGTTTGGTTTTTTACAATACAAAAACCAACCAAAAAAACCATGGTTTACGCATTTTCGGTTTGGAATAGGTTTGGTTTCGTAGGTTGGTTTGGTTTACGGTTTTTTTTTGTTCACCCCTAGGAAGCACTCCTGTCTTCTACCAAGAAAATAAATGGTGGGGTTTTAGCTAAAAGCTTTAAACTTCATTACAAGACAGATTATTTGATACCCCGGCTTGATGATTTTGTCCCCTAAAGTAATTCAATGGACCAGACGGTCCAAACTCCATACTGTGTAATGTTAAAATAACAAAAAAGATAAAATAATGGGGCATTACTTTTCGTTTTAAATATTGAGATGGGGCTGTGCAGATGAGCGTGGGCAATTGCTTAGCTGTAAAGACGATTGCAAAACAGAATTTATTGATCACAAAACAAGAATGCTGATTTTGGCGGTTGATTCATTTTGACTCTTTTTTTCTTGGGTTGCTTTGTTTGGTGACCAATTCTGACTTTACTTTGACATGGGGTTTGCTTAATCTTCATCAAGATTCAATCTTTTGAGCTCTACACTTGTTACTTATATTTAAAAGCTCAAGAAATTGGAGTGATTTCTTTGATTGACTGGGAAGGATCAGTGAGAGATGGCTCCTGTAGGGAAAGTTGCTGACTTTCATCGTGAAGGAGACGACTGGTATGTTGACCCTTGTTTGTTTTCTTGTTATTAGCTCAATTGTTGATCATAATTCGTGAAATGGACACCTTTACACACTATGATTATTGGGTTTTGGATTTTCAAAGTTTTCAGATTGATGGTGTGTTTTGCTGGGTTGGTTTGTAACATGTGATTTCTTGGAATGGCTCGCATGATCAAAATGTATTTAGTAGTATATGGTGAAGATTGTTTTTCTCTCTAATCAGTTCCATTGTCCATGTGATTTAATGGAATTCTCTTGTCTTAATGCAGTTAGTAATTGAACATATTGTCTTTATTCCATTGTTTTGCCCTCCATTTACATTTTCATTTGCTGATCAATCTCGAATTGATTTGAATTTGTCAATTTGAGGATGCTTTGCTCATGTACGATGTAGGAAATGATTGCAAGGGACAACTCGGGGAGGGAAGGGTATGTTGTAGATGATAAGGAAGTTCTTGAACGTCGTAGAAGAGTATATCCTTTTCTTCTCATATGCCTTAAAGTTCGGGTTTCCGTTCTTGTGTGTGCAGGTTTTGCAGTTCAAGTCTGCCAAGCGACATCACTTTGGTGGTAGATGGTGTAAAGTTTCATGTACACAAGGTAATTTCAGCCTATATTACTGCTTAAATTGCTTTTGAAGCAGCCATCATGCTTTTTGTTCTTCGCATTCTGTTGTTTTTCTCATTTCTGTAACTCTGTTACTCATGAAAGGGGTGTTTTCTTTTTACTTGGAGATGCGTTTTTTTTAATCAAGATTTAGTGTTTTGACTATTCGGTATTTGATGTGTCTGATCTTCGTATTTAATTTTACGATACTTAATTCAATGATTTTTCTCTCCCTTAATTATCAAATATCCTTACTTGCATTCGGTTGCTTAGAATGATCAGGTTTTCGGAATGCTGTTGTTCATGAGAAAATGAAGTCGTTACTTGCGTTTTTATTTCATTCTATTTCTGAAGCAATTCAAATTCAGGTTTCCTATTATAGCATATGGAAACATAAGCAATATTAGTGTTTACCATGCAGTTTCCACTTATGTCCAAATCTGGGAGGATTGCAAAGGAAATCGAAAAGTCTCTACATGCATCTGACCTCAAGATTTCAGTTTTGTCCCTTGAAGAATTTCCCGGTGGTGCCGAAACTTTTCTTGCAGTAATCAAATTCTGCTATATCCACCGTATCGAATTTACAGCACGAAAAATAGTTACCATATTTTGTGCTGCTGACTACCTTGATATGACAAGTGAATACGGCGAAGACAATCTACTGTCAAAATCAGAAGATTTCTTCCACAGTAGTATTTTAAAGAACTGGAAAGATTGCATCTTAACTCTACAAAGCTGTGAACCGTTTCTGTCAAGAGCCGATAAACTCCAAATAGTTAGTCGATGCTTACATTCCCTATCTGTAATGGCCTGCACAGATCCGAGTTTATTTGGTTGGCCGATGTTAATGTATGGCAGTTTACAGAGCCCTGGAGGGAGTATCCTGTGGAACGGTATAAACACGGGTGCAAAGATACAGAGCAGTGTAGAATCAGATTGGTGGTATGATGACGTTTCGTATTTGAGTGTGCCGTTGTTTGAGAGGCTAATACATGGAATGGAAGTAAGAGGTATAAAACCGGAAAATCTGGTAGGTGGTATTATGTATTACTGTAGAAAGCACCTTCCAGGTTTAGGAAGATGGCAGGGTGGTGGAGGACAAAATGGTAAAAACCGAACAGTAGCGAGTTTTAGCATGACATCATCAGCTGCTATTAATCAAAGGGTTCTATTGGAAAGCATTGTATTCATGCTTCCTGAAAAGAAAGATAAATCTTTTTGCCGTTTTCTTTTAGGTCTTTTGCGTGTAGCGTTGATCTTGGGTGTTAATGACACGTGTCAGGACACCCTGGAGAGAAAAATCGGGATGCTATTGGATTTGGCGACACTAGATGGTTTACTTATCCCTAGCTATTCGGATTCTGATACTTTGTACTATACGGATTGTGTAGAACGAATTATAAAGCATTTCGTTTCTACTGAACCGAGTGTATCTTCATGTTCTCCGACTCACTTTGATCTTGTAGCATCGCCATCATCTGAACCGTTGAAAAAAGTCGCAAAATTGGTAGACAATTACCTTGCTGAGGTTGCTTCTGATGCAAGTTTGAAACCTGAAAAAGTACGTTCACTTGCAGAGGTATTGCCAGAATCTTCAAGGTCATTGCATGATGGCTTGTATCGAGCTCTCGATATTTACTTCAAGGTAACCCTTTAATCACACAACAACAACATTTACCGTTACACCAAAGCTCCTACAAAATTTCATAGCAACACACACACACACACCATTTGTACTTTTCATACATTTTTTGTAATGTTGCTGAGTAGACGTGGATGATAAATAACGACGAATAAGTGCAGGCACACCCATGGCTGTCGGATAAAGACAAAGAAGAGCTTTGCAACATTATTGATTTTGGAAAACTCTCCATTGATGCTTGTGCTCATGCGTCCCAGAACGATAGATTGCCGCTCAGAATAGTCCTTCAAGTCCTATTCTTTGAGCAATTGCATCTTAGATCAGCCATAGCTGGCCATCTTCGTGTCTTGGACACCGAAACTGCCCCAATGAACAACTTACCAAGTGACAGGACAGGGCAGATGACAGTTGTCCGTGAAAACCGGGTCTTAAAAGGGGACATGCAAACACTGAGATCCAAAGTTGGAGATCTTGAAGAAGAATTTAGTAAAATCAGGCAAGAGATGAGGAAGGTCAAAAAATCACGTGGTGGCTACATAGGTTCTCCAAAAACACTTGCTGGGAAGATAGTATGCAAGTGGCTTCCTCGGCCTTCTGATGCTCAGACAGATGTTCTTGAAAGCACTTCACCAAGCCCACGAGCATCACGTGTGCAAATAGAGCATTCGGGCCCTTCAAGATTCCACAAAAGTTTGTAACTTTTGTAAATTATCATAAAAAAACAAGTTCTCGGTACCAGCTGTGCACCAAACCATTATGTGAAGTGCAAAGGAGCTATCTTTAGAGATTTGGATGCCCATTTCCGCGTTCTTGATGCATTTTTCAACAACATCATGCAAAAGGGATTGAAGGAGGAGCATGTGATTGATGACTAATCAAAATGGAAAATGTATACAATATATATACACTTTTGGTACTGTACATTGCGCGGCAATTCATAGATGTACAGGTTTGTAGAATCATATGGGATCCATGTGAAGGCCATATGAAGGGGTGAAACTGTAATTTGTCTAGAAAATTCTGACAATGCTAGATAATGTATAAGGATGCTCAGACACTCAGATGTGTGCATCCATGTTAAATTATCCCCAGGAAATTCTTGGGTGGTCATTCCGAAATGCAGAACTCATTCCCTACGTTTTTTTTTAACTGTGCATTGCGGAATGACCAACCAAGAATTTCCCTTCCCACCTCCTCCTCCTACTTGCCTTCCTTTTAAGGTTCTTCTGGGACTCTTCAGAATGTTCTTTTGGTAGAATTTCCAGTAAATGAACTTTGCACCTTAATAGGTGCATCATTTGTTTTTGATATCTAAATATACAAAACATACATGTCCAACTACATTGGTCAAGAATGATTTTTGAAATTGTGTTTCTGAATCTGTATTTAGACAAGTTTTGTTGCCGTGTGTGTATCTAACTATCTATCTATATATATACAAAGAGTTGGCAGAGGTTATTCATTTTAAGGAACAAAGTAATTTCTCACAATGTATTAAAGACAGTTTATTCAACATGATGCTCAATACAATCTAAAAACCATCTTTAACCATACAAAATTCACTGCATAAGAATAAAGGAACAGCTAATTCATTGTTCAAACGAAATATTCAACTACAAAACCATCTAGTTCATTATCATTATCCCTTATGTTATAAGTTACTAGAAGCAAGGTAGGTATATACATGTGTTCTCATCAAAACTGAGTCTTTTCCCCATCAGAAGCTTTGGGATAGCCATTATATTCCAATTTGACACCCAAAGTGGCACAAACAGTTTTGAATTTCACTCTGAGAGAATCAAGAATTTCGGTCGAGGACTCGTCTTCAGGGTTAGAAATAGGGTATTTCAGAAGCATATCTTCCATCTGCTTGATGCTTTTTATAACCCTAGCAGAAAAACAAGTTGAATCCACTTCAATAGCGGAATTCCACACTTTTATACAACCACTGTAAAAGCCCAATTCTTCCCCTGTTTCGAATCCGGTTTTAAGACCTACTTGTCTGCCCTCTTCTTTTCCAGAAACTAAACCATCAGCATAGCCTTCATCGTATCCTTCTTTTAGGTGAGTGTCTTCAAGGTTCAATGATGAATCAAATATGTCATTTATAGAGTCAGGCTCATGAGATTCCATGATTTTATGAGACTGAAGGGTAGATTGGAGATTTTGATCTCCTCACAACACGGCTAGCGTTACACCAGCCTACAGTTACTCTGTCAGAAAAATAAAATGCAGATTAGAACTCAAATATGCTTACGAAAGAGTATTACAAGTGTGTAAATAAACAAAATCCAGTATAACCTACACAATTTAGAACATGCCACTTGAAAACTTAGACATGTCTTAGCTGATATACGTGTGTAAACCCAAAAGTAAGGAAAAACCTACATGCCTTTAATCAAAACATAAGTGCAACCACAACAAAACTACTCTAAATAGCAGTTCAAACTCCTCGTTTTCTGTTCCAGTTACACTTTTATATCCCTCCAGAAAAGAATACACTTCAATAACAACTGTTCATACAACACTCTAAACACCGATGTTTTTCTGTATCCATCTTCACTGCCCACAACGGCAGCCCCTAGGTGAAGTACCAACGCCACACTTCAAATTTGCAACCAGAGTGCAGTCCAAAGCAAAGAAATATCAGCTACATTGATAAGCATGGAAAACATAAGTCTCTTGCACATATTGAAGATTATCACCATCAAGCAAAAAAATAAAATCTTGAGATTCCGCAATAAGACTACATTCTTTTGATCTTTGCAAACGAAAGATTGATGAAGCGTAGATTCAGTACGATATCTTCTGAAAACTCTTATTGTTTTAAAGCATATGGAAGAATGAGTAAACAAAAAGAGAGGGGGAAAAAGTGTACTATTCACTCTAAGGCACACTTGTCTTTTAAAGAGGGAGATAGCAGAATTAGAAGATAAAGGGAGTTTACAAGTATCCATTGTAGGCTTTCAAGCACTTTAAAATGCACTAAAAAAACAGGTTAGAGTGTTTCAAGCCACTTAGGTCATCTCTTTGACAATAATAAATTTCTGTAGAATTCAGCACCTCCTTATCCATAATCTGAAGGAAATTGGACCTTCAAATTATCACATATACATGCCCCTACCACTATACAGAAAAGCAATCCACAAACGATCCACTCAGAGACTCGTCAAAGTTTGGGGGAAAAAAAAGATAAAATATGAAAAGCAAAACGATTAACTTGATCAAAGAAGAGCCTCGTAACCAAACCAAACCAAAAAAAAAAAAGAAAAAGAAAAAGAAAAAACAGAATCTCTTTTTCAACAACGACGCTGAACCAAGAAAAAAAAAAAAGGAATAGCATTCAAGTAACCTTATTGCAACCAAATTCGGAATTAGAGGAAGAATGACTGCCTAGCCCTAGTCCTGCTCGTCTGTTATTGCTTGATGAAGATGAAGTTGCACGCGCCTGCTCTCGATTACGGCTATGCCAATCGCCGGCGAGCTCGGATAGTCGTGAATGGCTTGAAAAAAAAATAAGATTGTTAAATTACAAACACAAGCAATTCAATACTTAATTCAATTATTAGTGTTTCTTTCCGGGAAACCAAATTACCATATTTAGTGAACTAGAAATTTATTTCATTAAACTGAGCCTTAACCGTAGTGGTAATCCACTAGGGTCTAACTTGGTTTCCAGCGATGAGTCAACGATTTAAACCCCGTTTGGGGCGTGTGTTATTTCTTTTGTTTTTGAAATAAATAAAAAATTTAAGCCCTAGGAGGCATGACACTTTAATGTGAGACAAGAGATGCTCTACATGGTACAAGCATCTACGGTGTGACATTAATTGATAAGTGTGATTTGTTGGCTTAATTACGAAATCAAGGAAGAATATGTCCATCCTCTACAATATATAACCTCGCGAGTGAAAGTTTATACACGTCATTTTCATCATATTAATACTTAAAACCTCGCGAGTGAAAGTTTATACATGTCATTTTCATCATATTAATACTTCGAATAAAACATAGTGCATTGCAAATTTGCAATCTCATAAGAAAATAGAGAGTTGGAACAACATGTAAGTTTTTCGTTTATTGAGTTTTTAAAATGCCATCAAATTCGATTAGAAACTTTTTGTATATTGGAAAAACAATTGCTATGAGTGTGACAATATAACCGGATCTCGTCAGAAAAGAAGTTGAAACAGCTAATAAGTTTGTCATTTATCGAGGTGTCATTGACATTCATATAAGATAAAGCACATAAAGCACTTAATTTTTTCCATGTCTGGCATTTTCTTCTCTTCGTAGAGCACATATAACGACATTCCAAAATGAGTTACGTTTAGTGTTTTTAAGAAAGAAGGCTGGGTTTGCAACCAAAGTCTCTTGTCTTAACGAGGTTTGCATACGTGAAGGATTTTTCCCACCCCGTAATCCCGCACGAGCTGTCTTCTCCAAGCAAAGTACTTTCCTCGTTCTTCTTTTATTGATGCTTCACGAACATATAATTCGTCGTTCATTTGGCGATTTATCTTAGCTGGTCTCAAGATCTTCTTTCGACGGAATTACGCTGCATGATTGGAAATGACACCATCTTTGGAGCTTAAAAATTCAACCAAAATTTACTCATTTCTCTAACGTGTTGTGGCAATTTGTCATTTAAAGGGGGCAAGCTTTGGCGGAAAAAAAAAACGTGACTCACCTTTTTATGCTTTTTGTGGACGTGTTGAAGAAACAACAAGCTACTATCTATTTGAGTTTTTCTATTGCTAAGACAATTTGGGATAGGGAAAGTACCGGCAAATGGTTGGTGGAATATTCCGTGGCCTTCCCAGTTCCATCTCAAATTGTTTTTCTCTACACTTAGACAATGCTTCCTCCGTGGATTGTGGTGAAGACCTTGCTATTTTTCACAATTGTTCGTTTGCATCTTCTTATGAAATATAATAGACTCATTATGGAAAATGATAATAAAACGATGATTTATCGGCTCCAATACGACGTAGGTGATTTTTTCAAGCATTAATAACGTGATAGACACCTGGAAGGTTTCCTTATTTCATTTCACTTCAGTTATTTTCTCTTTTAGTTAGACGTTTGGATAGTAATAAGTTTTAAAATTTTACAATGATAAATAATAAATACTAATAAAATAGAAAATAGAACAACCATTTTAGATGGAAAAAAAAGGTCAAAGTTGAGGTGAAACAAAAGAAAAAAAAGAAAAATTCCAAATCACTGTAAATACAAAAGTCTTTCTTTCTTCTTCTACCTTTGCCCCTTCATCCCCGACGGCTTTTCCAAATTTCCTCAGTCCACCTTCTTCTCTCTCTAGATCACACCCACTTTCTCTCTCTATACATACATTTCCACAACCTATACAAACACCGCCATAGTCGCATGCTATTATTTGTATTCATATCTTCGTTCCTTCTTCCAATTTTGCCTGAATTGAACCAAGTCGTGTAGATCTCAATTGCCTGTGAAGAAGTTGTTGTAAAGCTGTTGGATCTAAGGGTATAGTGGTGATTGTAAGCCGTCAAAGATGGCGTTGTCTGGCATGAGAGGTCTGTCAGTGTTCATCAGTGACATACGCAATTGTCAGAATAAAGAGCAGGAGAGACTCCGTGTCGATAAGGAGCTTGGCAATATTCGCAGTCGCTTCAAAAATGAGAAGGTCTGGTGATTCGTAACTCATTACTGAGCTGTAGTTCTATGAAGAATCATGCTTTATTGATGTGTAGTAAAGATAAAGGACTGATGTGAGATGTTTAGGTTGCATTGATTTCGTTTTCCATTTTTTCATCTAGAATTCTGAAACATTGAGCTTTAGATTTGTTGTAACTTCTAGGGCTTTTGCTGCAAAAACGTGATTAAAACAGGTTGTAGTATAAGGATTGAAAGGAACATGTCGAGAGGATTGGGACACAATGATTTCCACGTGTTGTGTATTAAGTAAACTATACGAGATTTGGCAGTGCTGTCGATTTCAGCTTAAGTACATCAATTAATTGTTTCTACTATTCAGCTAGAATGTTTTATGCTTGTGACAGTTTAGTAGACATGGCTTCATTTTTGTTTTCTTTTGAGTAACATTGTGTGGATTATATATTATTCATATAGTTGACAATAGTTCTGAGCCTGCTTAGTAGTTTACTGTTGGTTCTGAAAATTACTTTGGCAAAGCAGTACAGTTTAGGATTCATGTGTCTTTTGTGCATTAATCAATACTCCATGTTTTCTGTACATCTTATTTGTTGCGACACTGCTGCAAAATTTATACCGATAAATATCAGATATTCCCGTAGGACCCTTGTGAACAAAATATATCTGGCAATTGTTATAGTGTAGCATTAAGGCTTTCAAATAGGGGCTTCTAGTTGATAGGCACCTGGGAACTTCTGGAGCTTTTATGCAGCACATTTAATAATGCCAAAGTTTCAGTTTTGCTATGTTTCTTATGTGTAAACACTTGGGAAATAAAATAGCAGTCGATTAACAGGCTTAGAGCACTATGGAATACTGGAATAGAATGCTGAGTTAAGTGAGCAGTTGGCAAATGAAGGATGTTGATGAGAATGTAGGACGGGTGTGGAGCTAAATGATCCACAAATGAGCAATGTATTCTAATGCTCTTGCAGAAGTTGAAAGTTACATAGTGCTCAGATTTTGAAGAAATACTGGTCTCAGTTTCCTTCGAGGCAGGCCTCTATCTAGTCATTTCCGACTAAGCAGGTGGATGCTGCTATTAGGCTAGTGTGAGTGGCAAACATCCTGGTTGTCATTAGATCTGAGGAACCTCTGTCTTAGTTTTTATGTCAGCCCAATTTACCGTATATAGAGGAGAACAAGAGGCATGAAGCCCGAATTCTTTGTTACTGAAATCTAAATGCTCAGATGATTAAATGTTTGAATTTCAAGTGGTGAAACAATATGTGATATGTTTCATTAGCTTATGATGTCGGGATTCTGGCTATGTAATAAGTATTTCTGGCTAAGTGCTCTATATGATGAGCAAACTCATATTTTTTTATTTAAGTTTTTCAATTTTCAGAGTTAGCTGCTCATCTTATCATGTCAATTTTACTGATATATTTGAGTGCATCCTAAAAGACTCTAGTGTTTGGTATTTCCTTTATCAGTCATTTCCTACAAATTAATGGTGGATTCAATCAAGTTTCAATACTTTAAGTTCATTTCTGGCTACCTTAAGTAGCAAGATCTTGCCTGTATTGATTATAAATGCAAGTTACTTAAATCGTCACCTAGCAGCACATGTGCTATTATTTTGTCTCTACGATCTAGTTGGGGGAGATGGGAAATTGTGGTTATCCTATAAGCTTTGAGAAAAGCTCTTGTTTAGGCCATGCTAGCTATACATAAGAAAGGCATTTTCTTTACCACAAAACGGTTAACTGAGTGCTCAGTATCGAATGTGGATATCAAAGGCCAAATGTGATTCAAAGTGTTATATCTAGTAGAATCTAATAGGTGAGACGGTCATTTAACATAGTCTTGAGTAGTGTTAGATCCACAGTTCTTGCAGCCGTCAACTAATGCCGCTGTCTATCTCACCCACTGCATTGTTTGTCAGCAATGTTGCTGGAGCTGCGATGAATTAAAATCAACCCAAGCCCTTTCTTTTCTTTCAATCCAAACAGGCCCTAAAAGCTTAAGTTAATAAGGGAAAATGTAATCGACGCATTAAAGCACTCTACCCCCCTCGAAGATGCTGTTTATTCATATATGAATCACGATTACAAACTCCTTTAAATAGGAGCATACATAATAATCCTCTTGGCAAGACAAACTTGGCGGCCAAGTAATAACTAATAACAAAACACTTACTACAAAAAAAGGACCTTTAACCCTAAACAAAAGCCCATCACAGCCCAATAATTCAACAAATCATAATAATATTAAACAATACACAAGCACTACTTCCTGAATAACCTGCCAAAGACAAGCATCAATTTTTTCCTGTCAGTAGAATAGTAGTGAGTTTCAAAGCTAGAATTCCTACTCTTATATGATGTAAATTTAAGAAACGACGTTGGTTAGTGCCATGTGGTCTGAAGGATTATGTTATCAATATAATCACATAACACCACAAAAATTACAAATTTGTCTCTACACTACATATGTTTGAAAATATTTATGCACAAATATATATCCAATACTGTCTGTTGGATGCGCTACCTTCAGTGAGCAAGTATGGTAAGTATTTGACCATATGTTGTATCTCAAGTACCCAGTCATCAACATGTCACGTGAGGTGTGATAGAAGATCATGTTGAAATCTTAAGTTAGAATTAATCAGGTCCTTTAGCTCCCCCCCCCCCCCCCCCCCCCTCTCTGGGCTGAGGCATGCAGACTTGATGGCATGTTAAATTTATTATCGAATGGATCAGATGTCTATGCAATTGTATACGCACTTTTACTAAGACCACCTAGGAAATATGACTCGCTAAGTTATCTTATATACATTTTCGGGAAGTAGCAAGGGGCTTTGATTGCAGTATCTTTTAATTTTCTAAAGGAGTTGCCTTTTGTTTATGCAGGGTGTTTTTATTTTCTTTGTTTATTTTAGTAGTGAAGCACTTCATGTCAAATGAATTTTAGTTTACTAAATCATGTATTGAGCTTTACCATGATTATTGTTCTCTCTGCAGGGATTGGCACCATATGAGAAGAAGAAATATGTCTGGAAAATGCTTTACATATATATGCTTGGGTATGACGTGGATTTTGGTCACATGGAAGCAGTCTCTTTGATATCTGCTCCAAAGTATCCTGAAAAGCAGGTGTTGCGCAGCTGTTTATATCTTACAGAATCTACATTATATTGTGTTTTGTGACTAATCCCTTGACATATTTGGTTGTTGATATCATTTATTCAGTTCGTTAATATCATTGGGAAACTGTGTGTGTGTGCATGCGCACGCGTGTTGGTAAATTTTCTTGTATCTTCATGCAAGCATTAATGCATCTTCCCAGATCAATCTATGATAGATTACCATGGATCTTAGAATGATAAACTTTTGAGTCGTATAGCCAAAATTGAAGATCACTTTTGAAGTTGAGGTGGTTTATATTATTTTTCCAGGGAACTGCTAGTAAAGAAAAGTTGTCGGCATGTCTGTTGTTTACAAATTGTCACCAGTCATAGTACCCAGGGGCGGCAACACCTTGAAGGGGGTTTGGGTCACTTGAGCCTCAATCCAAAACCAAAAAAAAAAAAAAAAAAAAAAATCAGTGTGTTTTTTACACTATTTAAAAATTTTATGTGCTAATATCTACTCATTGACCCGCTAAAATTTTAAAATATTGACTCTTGACCCATAATTATACATATATTTTTAATATAATGCATTAGAAACTTGTAATACGACACATCCCTGACCCGTGTCACATAATTCCTGCAGCCGCCCCTGATAGTACCTTTTGATTGTGTAGACGGTAGCCGGTAGGCTGTATAATGTTCAAGTTTTTGAGATCGGTCACTAAAGCAGGTTTTGTTGAAGGGATTAGTAAAAGTGAACAGTGGTGTTGGAAAAAGCCATTACTTTGTTGTATGTCCTTACAGCACTTGGAAGGTTCAGGTGGACGACCTCTGTCTTGGGTTTCTAGCTTATTTGTTTGTGTGTAGATATTGGTGGATAGAGAGGTCCTCAATTCTTATATTATTCAGCTGTTGTGGAACAGCGTAGACTAAAAGAGCTAATTTGCTTTTTGAAACACAGTAGTCTTACTTATCATTTATTGCTTAACGATGAGGGATGGGACATGTGCCTATGTTTTTCTCAACTATCATCTTTGGTTGCTCCTACAACTGTTAATCGGATTTCTTTGGTGACCCCTGATCTGTTGCTGCAGGTTGGATACATAGTGACCTCTTGTCTGCTTAATGAGAATCATGATTTTTTAAGATTAGCTATCAATGCTGTGCGCAACGATATCATTGGGCGCAATGAGACATTTCAGTGCCTAGCTTTGACTTTGGTAAGGTTCTTGACCTTTCTAGGTGCTCTTTTGGCTTGTTTGACATATTATATATCGATTGCTGATATAGTTGCTGTTTTTCCGTGAAGTTATCTGTTGTACACATGGAAGTTTATAGTTTGCTTGTGTTTGTGTTGGGAAATATTATATCTCTTTCAAATGATGCAGGTTGGAAATATTGGTGGGCGGGAGTTTGCTGAATCATTAGCACCTGATGTTCAAAAGTTGCTTGTAAGAGGATACATTGTATATATTCAGATGGTATAATTGTCTTAAAGAGACTGTTGATAGATTATTTTGCTTCAGCTTTCTAGTAGTTGCCGGCCCCTGGTGAGAAAGAAGGCTGCGTTGTGTCTCTTGCGCCTCTATAGGAAGAATCCTGATGTTATCAATGTCGATGGATGGTGACTTTTTATACGCTTTTGATGGAAAATTTATCATTTTGAGGTGATTGATGTACTAGTAGTAATATACTTTCCTTCCATCTGCAGGTCAGATAGGATGTCACAACTTTTAGATGAGCGTGACATGGGTGTCTTAACAGCTTCAATGAGCCTCTTAGTTGCATTAGTTTCAAATAACTATGAAGCATATTGGAGTTGTCTCCCAAAGTGTGTGAGAGTATTAGAAAGGCTTGCCAGAAACCAGGATATTCCCCAGGAATACACTTACTATGGAATCCCATCTCCCTGGCTTCAGGTACTTGGTTCTTCCCTATGGTGACAAGTATTAGATACCTTCTGCTCTTCTATGTACGTGGATTTTGTATTTTGGATGTTGAAACCAGCATGAACAAAGGGATATTTTCCCCTTCAACTTCAAAACGTGTATTGGGGTCTATTTTTTTGCTGATTCATTAAGAAGCTGAAGACGTCTAATGGAAAAAATGAGCCTTATACTTCCTCATATATCCTTACATTTTTTGGTGGATCAGGTTTCACATTTTTATGAAAATTTCTCTTTCATTGAAACACGAAGCTTTTTTATCGAGTAAACAAGAATCGTATAACTGGATGCTCGATCGGAAAACCTACAAATATGGGGACTCAAGATTGTGATAAGTTTTTGACCGACTTACCTGGAACATATTTTCAAACTGCAAATTGTGCAAAAAAAATATGAAATTGTAAGCTTGAGATTTTATGAGTGAAGATGTGGCATATATGGCTAATATATATTTTAATCTTTCTGCATTTTTGTTTTCGTTCTAACTTTCTTCATGATGCCCAAGAAAGGTTCTAGTTGGGGCAATAGCTAGAGTGTCTTTGGTGATAAGAAGGCATCATTCCAAGAGCATGTAAATACTTCTCAAGATAGGCCGCATTCCCCACACACCTTAGAAACATTTACCCTGAGTGACAATCAATAAAGCTGCAAATGCTCTTTTATCATGTTGACTCACCATTGGCATTTTAGATTACTATGATCTTTTGTTGTTTCGGTCATGATAATAAGCTTCCTTTGCTGTCTTGTTTAATCTGCATAAATCATTAACAATACCTTGCTTCTTTAAAAAAAGAACGGATCAAGCAAATAAACAGATAACAGGTGCTTCTTTGCCTAAAGAGGGTAGGTCTTTAGGGTTACCTTTTAAGCATGGGTGGATCCTTCTTCAAAGCGGCTCCATGGACCCCACACAAGTTTATTCTCTTACTGTTTTGTTTATGATATATTATTTGGGCCCCACTTAAAGTCAAAAATATCTACTATGTTGAAGATTTCTTGTTATTATTTAATTTTGTATTATCAGAGCATATTTGAAAACTGGCCCCACTCAATTATGTCATTGGCTGTACCGTGGTCACTGGTCTGTAGAGTTAATTCAAGTTTTACTGATGAAGTATGTCTGTTGTGATGAAGAAAATAAAGAAAAGTGTGATTTTCTTTTAATATAGTTGGTATGTTTGGCTGCAGAGAAAGAGGAAGAGCTATTGCTGATGTCTTCTCTTTTAAGCTAGTCATAAATAGATAATAAGGTTTCTAACTATGTGAAGAGCACTGACTACCAGCTGTCCAATACTTAAGATGGGATTTTGTTTCTTATGCTTTAGGATGAAGGTTGATATTTTTGAACGAATTATTCAAAGCCCGTTAGTAAAAAAACGTGAAATTGTATAGGCTGCAGCTCTATATATTTTATGAATATTGAGGAGAGTGGTCCCCTACCTTCGATTAGGTGTGAAGTTGCTTTTAGAATTAAATTCGAAGATCTTGGATGGTTTGGAATTTGTTTAACCGGTTCAATGTTAATGGCTTTGTTGAAGTGATGAAGTCCCTTTGATTTCCTGTTTACTCTTATTTTTTTTGTCAATTTCTTTCATTGCAACCACAATGTGGTTAGCTTATTCACCACTATTTATTCAACTATACAGTGTTCAAAAGCCATTCTTATATTTTAGAAACAGTATCTTCAGTTGAGTAATGCCTCCCAGATTGATGTTAATAAATTTAACTATACAGGTGAAGACAATGAGGGCTCTTCAGTACTTTCCAGTCATTGAGGATCCAAACACAAGAAGATCATTATTTGAGGTTTGCTTTTTGTCAGAAGTAAAGATGTTCTCTTTGGATGTTATCTTCAAAGTACTTTCCCTTTCATCTCATAGGTGTGGTGGATCTGTTCCTTTTGTTTAGGTTTTGCAACGGATACTGATGGGAACTGATGTGGTGAAGAACGTGAACAAGAACAATGCATCACATGCAGTTCTCTTTGAAGCCCTTGCCCTTGTAAGTACTTCTAAGTTGTGTTATTGCTTATAGGTTATCTCTTCAGATTTTAATTCCAACCAAAGATGTACATACAATACATATTTTTTTGGAAGAATCTGTTTCTGGTATGGGTGCTTTGCAAAATTATTGTGTATTACCTGTAGCAGTTATCAGAAAAACGCCATCTGTAATGTTTTCCATTCGGTTATTGTCAATGACTGCAACATTTCTATGGCTTCATATAATCGGGATGCTGATCTTGCTAGTTCATTATATTTAGACAGCTTTGTTAAACAAGTGGAATTTTTTACATCGAATGAATGGACAAATGGTAAATATGATTAGTAATAGGTCTACGCAACTGCTAATTCACACAATTTTTATTTATTTATGTGCAGCTCTCATGCTAATTTCTATGTAATACTCATGCTTAAATTTCTGACATAAGTTTTGTTTCTCAATGGAGTGACTAGAAACAAATTTTACTACAACTGGATTAAGTTATGCCACCAAACTTTCCTTCTATTTCTTTAATAGTCAGATCTTTGTAAGATTTATCAAGATCCACATTTATCTCTTATATGTTAATTGTCAGGGATTTATTGTCAGGGTTGGATTGTGATGTTGCTTGGATTTCTTTTCTTTGTTGTTATTTCTCTGTCTTGTGCTATTATATATTCTTTTTCCTGCCAGATTTCGTTTACAGCTGCAATACTTCCTTTTTCCTTTGACAAAATTTGCTTCTAACTTTCTCACTCCTGCATGTAAGGGGGAGAAAGTGTGAGATAGACAGATAGGCGGACTGACAGGGACAGTTAAGATTATTTTCATGTTTTTGTTACGGACGATTACCTCCTTATCTGAAAAGTATAAGTTTGTAGGAAAGAGAGCGGTTTATTCCATTAATCAATCACCCAACATGGCAACATGTCTGAAATTAATTAGTTTGTAGGAAAGATAGCAGTTTATTCCTTTAATCAACTACCCAACATGTCCTCCTCGTATGAGTATTTCATAGCAAACTTAACCACTGTTGGTCCTTGTGCATTAGCTTTTTTTTCCCCAACTAGTTGGTGATAGTGGGCTTTGAACCAAGACCTTTCGCTCTAACACATTTGTCATATTACCACCTCACCTTAGTATAGGCGAATTAGGAGTGTGACACATACATCTAGCATTTTTGCAATGCTGAATCTGGACATTGTGTTGTTTATCTTCTTTTTCTCTGTAATAGCTGAACATAGTGTTGGTACTGGCCTTCTCCTTAAAAAGGCATTTTTTTGTTATGGGCTCTCTGCTCCTAGGGACATATATGAGATGTTGATTTGTTATTTGTTATTGTGCTTAAGGTCATGCATCTTGATGCTGAGAAGGAAATGATGTCACAATGTGTCGCATTACTTGGGAAATTTATTGCTGTCCGTGAGCCTAATATTCGATATCTGGGATTGGTAAGTTGGTCTCCAATTCTTACTGTGTCTTTTGCGTGTGCGCGTGTGCGTTATGTACATGATTCACTGCCAGGACTTCCCTGTTCTCGTATTTCACCTCTGCTTCACCTGGGAATCCATCTTTTTTTTGATTTCCTGATATCAGTAGCCTGCATGCTATCTCTCCCTTTGCATGAAGTAGAAAATTAAACCTGGTTGCACTTTCTGATCATATGTTTTCATGTTTCTTAACACAGGAGAATATGACCCGGATGTTAATGGTTACAGATGTACATGATATTATCAAAAGACATCAAGCGCAGATCATTACCTCGTTGAAGGATCCTGATATCAGGTAAGCTAAAATTTGTATTAAATACACCGATATTTGTTTACAGAATGGTTCATTATAATGTTTTATACTTGTAAGAATGGTTTATTGTTTTAGCCTTGTCTTTTTATTTTTATTATTATTTTCTTTATCGTGCGTGGGTTATGTTGGGCTTTAGGCCATACCTTGGTACAATGACCACTATTAGTTCTTTTGTTTTTTCTGCTAGTTGTTCTCACCATTGAATTCTGTTAACAGTATTCGGAGACGAGCTCTCGATTTGCTATACGGCATGTGTGATGTTTCTAATGCAAAGGACATAGTTGAAGAGTTATTGCAGGTGTTGAATTATTGACTAATAAATGACATTTTTGCGTATCCAGTTGAAAATTTTCACTGGTATTTAGTTTTATTCTGAGATACTCAAAAGCTTTTGAAGGCTAATTGTCAGTTGTTTCAGTATCTATGTAATGCAGACTTTGCAATGCGTGAAGAATTGTCTTTGAAAGTTGCAATTCTAGCAGAAAAGTTTGCTCCTGATTTGTCATGGTATGCTTTCGACTCTCAGTTGCAAGCTCTATTGGGTAGAATCGGTTTGAATAAATGATTTAAATTGGTGATAATCTTTTGCATATGCACCATTGCTGTAGATATCGACACAAGTGATTATGGGCAGCACTTTCTGTTGTCTTGGATTTATGCCATACCCCAGCAGCTTTGTCCACACAAGTGGCCTTTTTAACTAACGTAAATTTGCTCTTAATTTTGCCAGTCACTCTCACAGGCAAAGATGCACAAACTAGTTTTTTTTTTCTTTTTTTTATCAAAGGGAAGAAAAGAAAACTATCAAAATATCATGCCCTTAAGAACATCTGCCATTGTCGGTTGCAGAGTTGAAGTTATGCATTTGCTCGTTATTTTCCTTCATGGTTTCTGCACAATCATTCAAGATAATTATACTGAATATGCTTTGGCAGCATTTTTATGAGCGAAAAGCTGGAGAATTCTTACATCTGCATGTACTGAATAAATTTTTTCTCTGCTTAGCCACTTGCGGCATCAGTTAATTTTAGCACCTTCTATCTCATAACTGGATCTCGTAAAACAAAAAAGTATGAAATTAAGGGCGATTTTATTGTATTTCTAGTGTAAATTTTGACATAAATCTGTTGGCACCTGATGGCGTTATACAGGTATGTGGATGTGATTCTTCAGTTGATTGATAAGGCTGGTGACTTTGTGAGTGATGATATTTGGTTCCGTGTCGTGCAATTTGTGACAAACAACGAAGATCTTCAGGTGATTGATTTACCACCATTACATCGGGTATGCCTTCTTGAAGTTCAGACGCGCACGTCTTGCCTCAACTCTGCGAATTTTACAGGTTCATGCTGCACTGAAGGCCAGAGAATATCTTGATAAGCCTGCCATTCATGAGACAATGACGAAGGTCTGTTTATTAATTGCAACTTATTGAGCGAAACTGGATGTTATTTTATCTCAGAACTGCTTACTATACCCTGAAGATAGTATCATACTAGAATTGATTGCTTCCTGATACCACTCTATTGCAATATAAGCATCTTAAGGCTCTGAGGAATTTTGCCCACTCCTAAATTTTCATCTTATTTGTCATTATTGACCCCCACACCTTTAGTTATTTTATACACTCCCACTTTTTCTTTTTTACTTTACTCATGTTAATCCTAATTCAGTGTATTCGTTGGACCAAATTGCTGACCAAGTGTCTCTCTTATTTGCTCTGTGTGCTGCAAACTAGGTGAGCGCATATATCCTTGGTGAATATAGTCATCTTTTAGCCAGACGCCCTGGTTGTAGTCCGAAGGAAATTTTCAGCATTATACATGAGAAGCTTCCTACTGTCTCGTAAGGCTGCATTCATGGTATTTGATTTCCTTACATTCTCAACCTAAAGTATTGTGTCTAACACAATGGAATCCAATCAGGACTTCAACAATTCCTATCCTTCTCTCTACATATGCTAAAATTTTGATGCACACTCAACCACCAGATGCAGAACTTCAGTCTCAAGTTTGGGCTATATTTAACAAGTGAGTTCACTCTCTCTCTCTCTCTCTCTCTCTCTCACACACACACACACACGAAGTGTATGCCTGAACTTTCCTTCACAAAATTTATTTACTTTTTCAGATATGGTAGCTCTATTGATGTCGAAATACAGCAACGGGCAGTGGAATATATTGAAATAAGTAGGAAGGGTGCAGCATTGGTGGATATAATGGCCGAGATGCCAAAATTCCCTGAGAGACAGGTTGGCTCATGAAATTTGTGTTTATTCTCTAATTTACAGTTGGTTCATGAAATTTTAAGGAAATTTTTTGTTACGGATTTCTTATCATTTTTTTAGGGTACTTATCATTTTCTACAATCTGTTTCTTATCAGTCAGCATTGATCAAGCGAGCTGAAAATTCAGAGTCCGATACTGCGGAGCAAAGCGCAATCAAGGTGCATGCTCAACAGCAGGCATCTAATGCTTTGGTGGCGGTTGACCAGCGCCAGGCTAATGGAGCTGTGCCTGCAAGCCAGCTTGGTATGGTAAAGCTTCCTAGCATGAGTGATGCGGTAAGATCTCTGAGATTTCATACCCCGTAGTATGCTAGTAGGTCTTCTGTTGGGGATCTTGATCAGGATCTAATTTGTACTTCCATTGACTAGCAGGATCACTATTCTCCAGACCAAGGGTCAACAGAGATGAATGGCACTCTCACCGTGGTAGATCCTCAGCCTGCCGTGGCTTCTTCACCTGATATTGGGGATCTCCTAGGTTCATTAGCTATTGAAGGGCCTCCTGTTGCACCTCCTCAGACTGAGAATAGTATTCCACGTGGCTTGGATGATAGTTCAAATTTGGATGCTTTAGCCATTGCTACTGTATCCGAGCAGGAAAATGCAGTCCAGGTACTTCTTATGGCCTACATGCTATACATAAAAAAAAGGTCCATTTGAATGAGTTTTTTCACCTTTATTCTTATTCAACTAGGAAATATTGGTTAAGATGTTTGGATTGTATCGGGTATCGTGTCAAATAAAGTGGGTTTTGTGTATCGTGAGGAAAAAAGTAAGAGAACTTTATTCAGTTGAATTTTTTCGCTCTGTTCAGATGGAAAAAAATGATGTGAATAAAGTGAATTAACTTGTGAACTAACGCACCCAAAGGATTTTTGGGGATGATTTCTCCCTTTTGTTTTCTTCAAATGGGAAACAAAATACAAGCTTTCTTCATCTACTTGCTAAAGTTGTCTTAATGCGTCATTATATATTACAGCTTCCTAACATCTATTTAGACAGCGTCAATTGTCCTTCCTAACTCCTAAATATCTGTAATGGCTAGAACTATACACAGAGACTTCTTTTAATTGTCTAACATAATTTGACTTTCAATACTATATGCATTTTCCTTTCCTTTTTGCCATTGGTCTTCTTAGCGAAGTTGCTTGTCTATAGCTTTTTATTTGTTTCGGTGGTAGAGTTCCTTTATAACACCTTCTTGTCACTACAGTATGGTTGTTTTTGTTCTGAGTATTGGAGACGGGTCTCATTAGTGTTAGTTGACGTACCAGCATTTGCTGGTTTGTAGTAGTACCACAAGTTTGCTCTGATTTCTCTTATTACTTGTTTGCCTATATGATGGGTGACTCAAGAATTCACTATGTTTGTTAGCACTTAATCATCCTGATTGAACTCATTGTAAGTACAATCTCCTTGTTCCTGCTTGCAGCCAATCGGAAGTATTGCAGAAAGGTTTCATGCTTTGTGCCTGAAAGACAGTGGTGTGCTATATGAGGATCCATACATTCAGGTTTGCCTTTCTTTCATGGTCTATCGTCTGACGTATTATGTTTCGGTGGAAGAATTGCATCTTTCCATGCTTTTTTTAATATTTATTTTATACCATTTACACATCTGCTCATCTGTTTTGTTGATAAATCAGATCGGCATCAAAGGGGAATGGAGAGCACATCAAGGGCGACTTGTCCTTTTCCTGGGAAATAAGACTACTTCTCCTCTTGTGTCCGTACGTGCTGTTATTTTGTCACCAGCCCACTTAAAAATGGAACTCTCCTTGGTGCCTGAAACGATTCCACCACGGGCACAGGTACTGCAGCACTTATCTCCCTTAAGAGATATTCATGTTCGACTTATTTCCGTCCTTCAATATCGGTGTTGCAAGGGCTTTATGATGTGGAACCCCTCTTGTAACCTATCAACTGAGGATGCCGACTTCTGCTTTAGGGACTTTTATTTTTATGTTTTATCTTTTTATAGTTTCAACAAAGTGTTTGATTAGGTGCAATGCCCATTGGAAGTTGTCAACCTCCGGCCAAGTAGGGATGTTGCTGTTCTAGACTTCACCTACAAGTTCACAAACATGGTACGTTTTGACTGCTCATTTCTCATGCGATTTGAATAATTTATTTTAATGAGAGCATTTAGATTATAGATGTCTGTTCTATAACATAGCTTCTTGTTTTTTAACGAATACTTTTTAGGTCAACGTGAAACTTCGTCTTCCTGCAGTCTTAAACAAGTGTTTTCAGCCTATATCAGTTTCTGCTGAAGATTTTTTCACCCTGTGGAGATCGCTTTCTGGGCCTCCACTGAAGGATCAGGAAGTGGTATATACATGGGATTACTCGTGCCTTTGCTCTAAATAAAATAAAATACACGTATGTAGTTTCAGCTTTAATATTGTATCAAATGTGACCAGGTTAGGGGAGTAAGACCAATGTCGCTTAGTGAAATGGCTATTTTGCTCAATAGTTTCAGGCTGACGGTTTGTCCAGGACTTGTGAGTCTTTCTCTGTTCTTTCATTTTATACAGAACTCTTTGGTTCTAATCTTGCCCAACATTCTATAAAGTTGAAATAAGGTTAAAAATCAAAATCTTCTTTTTTTTCAGGACCCGAACCCTAATAATTTGGTCGCTAGCACAATGTATAGTTCAGAAAGTACCGGAGCCACAATGTGTTTGGTGAGCTAATGCTTCTTCCTTCTTAAGAGTTGCATGTTATTAGTACTTTCCATCCTCTGTTTTTTTCCTTTTTCCCCCCTGTAATTTTGGGACATTTGCAGGTAAGAATAGAAACGGATCCAGCAGATAGAACCCAACTACGTATGACTGTTGCCTCAGGATTTAAAGAACTCACACTCGAGTATGTGCGGTGCTTTTATTATTATTTTTTTTGAAAAATGTTTTTTTTTAAATGCTGTTTTTTATTTGTGGTGATAACTTCATAGGGATAAGTACACTTTCGGTCCCTTTTGTTTCATGATTTTTACACTTCTATACATTATTTTTTTTCTTATTACATTTTCAGTCCAAACTGTCACGTGTTAAACAACCAACATTGAATGTAGGACATGCTCAAACCAATAAAAGTTGACACGTAGCGAAAAGTAGACTGAAAAGGCTATAAAAAAAATTTGCATATACTAGGAGTAAAAATGTCGAGATGAAATATTTTGGCTAAGTTTAAAAAAAAATTAAAAAAATTAAAAAAATTAAAAAAAAACATGAAACAAAAGGGATATAAAGTGTCTTTATCTCTAACTTCATGCATACTTTTCTGTGTGTATCTACCTATCACCAACAATATTTTCACGATGAAAAATGTTGTTACTACGCTCAGGTTGATGGAGTTCATTAAAGAACAGTTGGTATTTCCTGGAGGAGCTGCAGTAGCTCCAGCGGTGCCGCCGCCAGCAGCAGCTGCACCACCGCCTCAACTATTGAGTGCACCTGCAACCACAGATCCAGGTGCCCTACTTGCCGGTTTGCTATGAGATAGCGACGACAAGTTTGTCTGACCGGAATATACCTTTGTAAAAACTGATGGGACACGCCTGTCCGGAAAATGTTGAGATGGAGCTGAACAATATAGGATGCAAATGGCTGGCTAGAGATGGGGTTTGGACCATTCTTGATCTTACATTATCATAAAAACCTTTGGATTTGTCGGTGAAGGTTGAAGTTTTGCGATTAATTTTTTTTGGGATCTTTTTTTTCGCACAATTGATATGTGCTTCGGTAATGCCTGGTTTTCAGGGAGGGGTCATAATTATCATTATTATTACTGTTTTTTTTTTCTTTTTCTTTTCTTTCTTCCGGATTTGGAGTAGGGATGTGAAATTTGAAGATGGATGGATAACTTGTAAGTAGTTGTTCCCCTCCCTTACATTTACCCTTTTGATTTAATATGTATTTGAAAGATAGAAATGGTAGGAGAGAGGGGTTTAATTTTATTTTGGGGTGTGATATATATTATACATGCATTTATCCTACTAGAATTAGAGGGGGCATGATGATGAACTCGATTTTTTCTGTAAAGAAGTTGTCAGGTTTCTAGTGTGAAGACATTTGTTGAAATACGTGTTTGATGTGTTTTATTTATTTACGACTTTGAGTCTATTTTGTTTCGATAAAATAA
Source organism: Gentiana straminea (assembly GCA_036785695.1). NCBI lineage: Eukaryota > Viridiplantae > Streptophyta > Magnoliopsida > Gentianales > Gentianaceae > Gentiana > Gentiana straminea. Next base: position 608,280 of record JAVUPR010000223.1, read on the forward strand.
ACTGGACCTATTTCTAAAATTTCCACGATGATGTCATAAATGAGCTTTGCTTTATTAATCTCATCAGAAAATGCATCAATTATATCATAAAAACCATCAAAATACTTCGCGTGTCCCAGGACCGTGGATGCTACTGGCTTTGCACCTGCTGGCTATGGTGCAAAACCACTCGAAATGCTGTAAAGGTTACCTTAAATCTATCTTGTTGTGAGGTAGATATCATGTCTATAGTATCTATAATGACGGTTCATGTTGAATAAATATTGTAACATGCTTAAAATGGTTGAAACATAACTTGACCATCATAGCATGTTTAAGGAGTAGTAAATCTGAAAATTTAGTGTCAAGTGGATGCTTTCATACTGTTAGACATAGGGCTGTACATATGTGCTACCCGAGCTAGAAAAGAAACGTGAATGATCATGTTGGTGGATTGTCACATTTTGCTCGTGAATTTGGAGGTATAGTGTTAATCTCACCCCTATTTTGTTAGATATGTCATTTTCTAGGAATGTAATGAAGTAACCATATGAATGAGAAGTCGGGAATTCTCTTGTCTCAAGTGTATGCTTAAATGTACGTTGTGCTATTGTTTTATGAGTTAGACTTAGAATATGCACTAGAATCGTGACTTATATGTGTGAATCAAGATCAGTGATCTGCAGTTGATCTGTAGAGGTCATTTCTGCCGGCTCTACGATAGGAGACCACCGGCATTGCGATGGAATCAACCAACTAATGCAAATTCTCCTGCAGCCTGCTGTTATGGAAAGGTTATCATGCATGGGCGAAAAATTATTTTGTGTTAAGTCTCAGCATGCTGTGTGTTAATGTAATGTATACGAATGAAATGTGAAGTGAGTATGTGGGCGCACTAAGTAAGAAAAGAATGAAATAATGAATGATTCACGGTTAAGTACCGTCATAAATGAAAAAAAACAATAAATCATCACGTGACATTAATTTCCCCGTCCACAGGCGAAAATAGTGAATACTGAATACAGGCCAGACCGATCAATTTCCTTGTCCATGGACAAAAATATTGGACACCCGGTTTGTATTGATTCAAAAAGTTCGAAGCCCTCCACATTAGAATATAGTTAATGTGGCGTAGTACTCATGACCTACAACAAAATATTTGTTTCAGAAATGATATAATGACAAAAGAAGTAACTTTGTTTCAGTGTTGAATTCATGTATGTTATATCTTTAATTGTTTTACGTGTTCGTGTAGTGTTAGTTTTGTGATTTTATTTCTTGTCTTATATTGCAACCGTTACTTACGCTTTTCATATTTGAGCAAGAGAACTTAGAACTTTACCATGAACTTAATATATAGTTTAGTTCCCTTTGATGTTATTATTCCTTACTGAGTTTCATAGCTCACCCCCTTAATTTAACGTCTTAGCAGATATTTTAGCTTCAGTAGCACTTGGAGGATGAGGTTGGGGCTGGTGGCTATGGCACATACCTCTCCCATTTCATTAAACTCCGGTGTTTAGTTACATCGCGGTTAGAAGTATATACCTTATTTTTGGATCCAAGGTATTTTCAGTGACTATCAATATTTTTCGGGATATGACCAAAGGGTCCGAATTGGGTTATTAGATATATTTTTATCGAGGATATTTATAACCATCCATTTTAAAAACATAAACATTGTCAACAAAACATTGACCCAGCTGTGTGTAATGTGGTTCTTACCCCGGAGGTTTCGGATTTGAATCCCGGTGGGACAGTGTGCGTGCGTGTGTATGTTTCGTATCCGTAAAAAATAAAAAAATTATAAAAAAAAGACTTAAAACATTATTCCAAAAAAAAAAGGAACCCATAATTTTTTTTACCCATTTCTTGGGTAAAGTCTCCCAACTAAAAATCACACTACCTATTGTGCTTTAATCGACGTCGCTTCATGCCAGTTGCGAAGCAATAGAAGAAGAATGAGCGAAACACAGCAGCCGGAAACCTCCGCACCACGCCGGAAATTGTCTTGCACCACCTACTTCGATGCGCTTTGGTTTTGCTATTGTATTAGCCTCTCCCTTCTTAGTTTCTACTTCACTTTTCCCAACATCTTAATTACAGTAGAATAATGACATGGCTGTCTCTCTACAATTACTCCCTTTTTTGGGGGTTGATTCTCGCAGCTTGTGCTTATTTTATTTTCATTCTGCATCCATACATATAATTCAACGAATTCTTGAGCGTTTCGATAAATCTGGTTTGTGACTTGTTTCGATAAATCTGGTTTGTGACTTGTTAATGTTTTTGCTTTTCATTACTGTACATTTTGTAATGGCAGTTTGTGCATGAGATTAAAGCAATAAGACAGTGTGGTTGCATTTGAAAAAGATAATTGAGTTTGACCCGGGTAGGGGGCGTATTTTTAAGTTCATTACCTCTAAATGCTTGTTAGCCTTAAAAAGTTTTAAATGTGTAAATTGTTTCCTTAGCCCTGTAGTCTAATCATACTCATACTTGATACAAATTGTTAGAAGCATACCATTCATAGTAAATATGCCAAGCAGTTAGAGTCTTAGAGATACTTACTTGTTGGATTTCCCATGTATGTTATCGTAAAAATTGCAAAATGTGGTTGCATCTTCGGAAATCGGCAGGCTGTTTGCTTGATGTAGATCCTTAGTCAGTTTCCATTTATAGATGGGCTAGAAATCGGATAGTTTTTTCACCACAAGGTTTAAAGGGCTGAAATTGTGTTGTATGGAAGCAATTTGCTTGTTATTACACCTGGGTAAGTTTCTTTTGCCACGGGGCCCAGATTTAAGATTACTTGTGATTTTCATGTCTCCATAGGGTAGGAAATGAATCTTGTAGTTGTATTATGGTCTCAATGAACATTTTGATGGAACAGATAAGCTGTGAAAAGGAACAAGAAAGAGATTTTTTTTTATGCTTTGGAAGTTACTCTTCTCAATTCAATCCATTTGCTTTCTTTGATGGTGTTATATAATGTATGTGCTGCAGCATTTTATGGTGATGTTATGCTTTACAGTTACCCTTTGCAACATGCTTCAGACAACCTTCAGCTGGACAAACTTGTGTAATAATAAGTTCTAAACAGATCAAAACATATAGAAGTATTAGTATGTGATGGATTTTCATTGAAATTGTTTTTGAGGTCAAGGTTCATCTTGATGGGTTAGTTTGCATGAGCAAAGACATTTGTTATAGGTTCTAAGAGAGTTTTGTTACAATGCTTCATTTCTCCAACACATTCGGGTAGCCCAACCCAACCATTGAAACATTATTTTTCAATAATGTGCTAGAAACTATTCTTGGGACTCATGTCAATAGTGTAAACCTTTTGTTTTTGCTTTACTTTGATCTCCTGAGGTAAAACCCATGGTCATTTTTAGTGGAAGGGCAATGAATGTAGAGAGGGGCACAGAAACCATATGTTCCTAGCTGTCATTTGGTTTCATTTGAAGCCTTCGAAGTACATGCATATTACCGTTGTATCGGAGGCATTATAAGTGACTCTCTCTCTTTCTCTCTCTTCTTAAATTTAGGGGTAGAGTATTGATATGTTTAAATGGTGTAGCCATCATATCAGTTCGACAGATCATTATGTGATTAGTTTCTTTTGTTGAGTCAATTACCAGGGGCAATTACTGTTGGTTCAAACAAAGAGTTCTTAGATCCAGCACAATATTCAAGCTTACATTATTATTCCCGCTATATATGTATTGGCTAGAGTTTTAGAAGTTAACGAGCCTTACCCACCCCACTTTCCCCTTTCCCCTTTCCCCTTCACTTGTACTCTCTTGCTAAGTTCACCGAATGAATCTGCACTTTCTTGAAGGAAGCTCAAAAGTAACCGAATATGGGTGCTAACTTCTAGTAACATGTCAAAGTACTCAGCTGATTGGGAATTTCGTTGCAAGCATTCCTGTTAGCTCCTGTTAGGTGAACAGTCTGAAGCCTATTAGCATCGCGAAAAAATGTCAAGTTCCCATGATTCTCTAATATAATGCTGTTTGTGTGGTGAATAATCATCGAATATGTGCTTTTGTTCAAATTCTCTGCATAACTTCAAAATTCTGAAGTTGGCCTAAGTTTTTATGATTGTATGGCTGTTCTCTTCGATTTTACTTATAAATTGAAATTTAATGTTGCAGCTCCAGTTCACCAGATGCAACAATACTATCGCCATGGTGTCCTAGACAATTGCTCTAGTAAATGGACTGATTTGTATGATTGCTTGAAGTTGAAAACAAAGAGGCAATCCGAAGTGGAGGTTCGTCGGTTTTCTACCTTCTCTTGCTTATTATATTAACTATTTTTTTCTAAAGGCTTTAATGTATCTGTTGACTATGACATTGCAAGTACAGCTTTTCCTATTGTATCTTCTTGGGCTTATGTGGTATGCTTGATTATTTTATGGAAAATCGGAAATACATGCTTTGCAGAAAATTAATATGTAAAATGACCCTATTTTTCCTAGACATTGCTAAACTATGCTTTTGATAGTTGTTTCTCCGATCACGGCGATGTAAACCAGGATAGAAGAATTAACCTTGGAACCCCTAGTCTATTCTGTTGGATGAATATCCTCTCCAAGTGATCGAGTATTGGGATAAAGACACGTTGATTCCTTTTGTTTCACGAATTTTGCATTCCTATCCCCTATGTTTCATTTTATCACTTTTACCCCACTTCTATATGCTTTTTTTTTACATGCCACGTGTCAACTTTTTATTGGTTGGAACATATTGTACTTTTTCATTGCTATATTTTGGACACATGAGACTTCGGACTGAGAATGTTAATGTTAAGATCAAGCGTTTACCGTTGTACTAAAACCAATTGGTGCTAGTGAATGTGCTACTTTATTTCTTATACTTTAAGAGTGAGGGCAATCTGTCCCAACACCCCCCCTCAAGTGTTGGCAATCTATCCAACACTTGCACAATTTTCACTCAAGATTGTGGGTAATCTATCCCAACACCCCCCCTCAAGTGTGAGCAATCTGTCTCAACACTTGCACAATTTTTGTTTTTAAATAATGTTTCAACCAGGGTGCGATCTCCTGACCTCTAGCTCTGATACCATATAGAGTTTTATAGAATTGGAAACTCCTTTTATTATAATGAGTTGATGAATTAGCAGTGTGCTAATCCCTTTAAATACACAGTCCGGTAGGAGTTGGATAAGCATACAACTCTATCTTATCACAACTTAAACCAAAACAAACTCCTAACAACATTTATTCTCCTAATTTATCTGAAATAAATAACAAACTAACGCATCTTATAGATAATAAATGCTGACATAATAATAAATATAAAATGACTAATAAGGACAGTTGCATATTCCAACAGTTAAAATAAAATAAAATGCATGGATGAGATGTAGAAGTGCCAAAATGAAATGTTAGGGATAGAAGTGTAAATATCGTGAAACAGAGGAGAGACCAAAAGTGTCTTTTATATCCCTTGAACTTAAATGGAAACCTCAAAAGTGAAACACCCCCTTATTTGCAGGAAGTTTTGAAGACGCGGGAACAATCAAAACATCATATATGGTCATTTCGTACGCCAGAAGAAGCGTCGGCTCATTGGAATGGACTATTTGGACATTTGGATGGAGAGAAATGAGTTGTTGTTTTACCTTTAAATTCCTCGGTTTTTGTCTCACCATTTATATGACTGCTGCTCCTGTTGCTGCGCTTCTCAATTACAGATGATGCAGAGTCAAAACTGCAAGAAATAGCATTTTGTAGGAACTGATTATTTCAATGCAGTGGAATCTGATGCTACAATGAATAAATATCATTAGGATATCCAATTTTTCTCTTATGAATGTTTGAAGTTAACCATTGAAATTGAAAATTAATGAGCCAAAGAAACTTACTTTGATCAATTTTCTGTTTATTCTTCCCATCTTTTGCATTAGAGCACTTGTCTCGGGTTCTGTTTAACAAATTCTCTGTTTTAAGACTTCAATACGTAATAGGAAAATGATACTATGTCCCTCGTGTTTACTTTTTTTTCTCAAAACTAGCATTTATGTTATGATAAACACCTCAACGTATTCGTTCTTTTATACACACTCTTATATTTCATTGTTACGATAAACATCAATGTGTATTATTGTTTTTGTTATGATAAACATTGCGTTAGTTGTCCTATAATTGTAACAATGACAGATTGACAGGTAACAATGTACGAAAAAACTTGATAGCAATGCAAAGTATAGCAATGACAGATGCAAGATAAAATTTGATAAAAATGCAAAGTTATGAAACAAACCGTGATAAGAAAATGTTTTTATTCCTTCTTTCGTATAGTGTTTTATTTTCCCTTCCCCAAACCCTCCAATATTATTGAAGTAAACCAGAAATACAAGCGGTAAGAGCGCGTTCTGGGAGTAATGTACCCCAATCCCCAACCTAGATTAGCTAAGCCCGCATGAGCTAAGAGATGTGCCGGCCTATTACCAGACTTCTTAACAAACAAAAAAGAACACAGATCAAACGACATTGTCAAACATAAGCAATCCCTTGCTAAACAACCAAGAGATGTGAGGTCATCCACATGCGACTGGAGGCGCTAAATATAAGAGAGAGAGAGAGCCAGACTTCAGGCATACATATCAATAACCCGAATCACGAGCAAAGAGAAGACACTTGTAAATGGCATCCGTCACCTTTACATCCAAGCTCATATCCAACCTGTCTCAGCAAGCACGTTACACATGGCCATCCAAACCCTGAATCATTGCTCCATAGGCACAGGCATCCGTGGAAAGCGACACATCTACATGAACCCTAATCTGGTTACGAATAGGCGGCTGCCAAGTTGTAGGTCACGAGGAGCCATCCAGCTAACTAAGGGGGACCGTAAACATATAGTGAATGTGATGCAAGGCAATTCAGTGGATGATCAAACGGTTGAAAAACTCGGCAAATGTGCATAAAATTTCATGATTCCAAAACTGCTTCCGACGGGAATAGGGTTGGGGCTTAAATACCCTAGCTCCTAAATACACTAAAACGACATAAATAACCATTTTTACATAACAAAACATATATTGACATAAAAATCATCAGGATGTTATATATAACAAACTCATTCTCCATCCACTGCATCAGAAGGAGTTTCCGAAGGAATTTTTTTTTTGACAGGATGAAATTATGTGGCTTAGATTGAGCCATCCAATCAGTGAATTCACTATGTAAAAATTTCCGGGTTTCAAAAGTAATAGTCCCTTAAAAAAAGGGTTTACTTAAAAAAAAAAAAATAATAATAATAATAACAATAGAAGGAGCTGTAGTTGTAGTGGTCCAAATCAGCCGGGAAATCGAATAAAATACAATATCAGGGGGGTGAAGGAGTAATTTCGTACCGGAACATTCCAGAAGGACTCGAAGTGTAAATAAATATAAATACCTCCCCGGCCACATCTGTAACCCTCTTCCAGCTGCAGAAAAAAACTAGCGCTAATTTTTGCCCCCACAACAAGCAGGAGTTTAAAACCAATCCAGAGAAATTCAATCTCTTCGAGTCGAAGTTGATTCTAGCAGAAGATTGTGGAAGAAAGAAATGGCTGAACACTTGGCATCCATTTTCGGGACGGAAAAGGACAGAGTTAACTGCCCGTTTTACTTCAAGATCGGAGCTTGCCGCCACGGCGATCGTTGCTCTCGTCTTCACACCAAGCCGAGCATTAGCCCTACGCTTCTGCTTTCTAATATGTACCTAAGGCCTGATATGATTACACCTGGGGTCGATGCTCAGGGGCAACCCCTTGATCCCCACAAAATGCAGGAACACTTCGAGGTTTATTTCGCTCCCTAGTTATCTCTAATTTTCCCCTCTGTTTTATATGTCAATTTTGCTTTATCGAATTCAAGCTTAGTTTATATTCTGTATTGGATTTAAAAGATACTTTATTGCTGTTTGATGTTATTTTAGGGTTTCCTTTTTCTGCTTAACCTTTTACGGTGGAATCTATCAATTGAAATCGGGTTTCGTGTATTTAGAATTTTAATCTTTATCCTTGTGCTGGATAGACGGATGGTATATGTGTAAAAAAAAAAAAAGAAGTCGTGATCCTCAGCGTTTTGCTGGCGGTAGTTGTAGGCATTGTGATGGGATTCCCTGGGATTGTTGTATATTTTCATCTTTTTCGTTTGGAGTTGATTTCTTATCAAAGAATTTCAACGCGGATTTTCGTACCTTGTGGCGCGCTGATAGGTGTTTTCCCTGATTTTGCAGGGAAGCTTTTGTTGTGTTTGTGATTTTTGGCATGTCTATCTTGTTGACATATTTATGAGTGTGCTCTTTGTTTTTGATTTTTTGGGACTGTATTAAATTAATGAGTCTGCTTTTTTATCTTCTTCTGACTTTAGGATTTTTATGAAGATCTCTTTGAGGAGCTTAGCAAGTATGGTGAGATTGAGAGCTTGAACGTGTGTGATAATCTTGCCGATCACATGGTAAGTTTAGTGGGTACAATGTTTCCCTTTGATTTGGTGTTTGTTAAATTCTTACCGACACTTTTGTGTTAATGGTCAATTGGTAGGTGGGAAATGTCTATGTTCAGTTCAGAGAGGAAGAGCATGCCTCAACTGCTTTGAAAAACCTGACTGGTCGTTACTATGCTGGTAATCTTCTGGCCTTTCAATTCTTATTGCTTTTTTTTTTCTTCTCTGTTGTTGCTATTAACGTTTGTGGTTTCGGGAGGATATTTTTTATTTCCACCCCGTCAGTCCCATCACTAACATTTACTTTCTGCAGGACGACCAATAATTATAGATTTCTCACCCGTGACGGATTTCCGTGAAGCAACATGCAGACAGTATGAAGAGAATACATGCAATCGTGGAGGTTACTGCAATTTTATGCATTTAAAAAGGATAGGCAGGTAAATCTCGTCTATGAGATTTTTATTGCATTTTATTTTATTTCTGGGAACTTCTACTTTTTCCCTCCTTCGGCTGTATGTTTATTGTGGTCAATGTCAGGGAGTTGAGACGCCAATTATTTGGGAGATACCACAGAAGGCATAGCCGAAGCAGGAGCAGGAGCCCTTACAGGCATCGCAGCCATGATGACCGCTCTCACCGTCATAGGAGGCATGATGATAGGGATTACTATCGTGAGAGTAGTCGAAGCAGGAGGCACAGCACCAGTCCTAGTCGTAAAAGGGGAAGAAGTAGAAGTAGGAGCCCAGTTAGCAGGAGGGACAGGAGTCCTGTTAGAGATGGTAGTGAAGAGAGGCGTGCCAGAATTGAGCAATGGAACCGGGAAAAGGAAGAAGCAGAACGTGCTAGCAGGGGTGGCGCTAATGTGGCCAACCATGACCATGGCAATCATGATTACATCCGGAATGGAGGCGAGAGTGGTCGTCTGGATCCTCGGGAGCGATATGAATACTGAGCTTTTTTGGGTTCGTTTTCTTTATCTCGTACTTCTGCTTTCATATACTCCTTACGCATGGTTTCCCTTTCGCAAACCACCTGTCTTACAAATGTAGCTCACAGCACATCATTTTCCGCTGTGCAGGTGGTGTGCAGGTTTTCAGTTGTGGGTAGGGCTTGTGAAAAAAGTTCACTGCATTTTTTGGATATCTAACTTGTCATGTGTGTGTGTTTTTGCATATGCATAGCATGACCTTGCAGTTTGACCCTAATATGCATTGCTCTTTTCATATAGATTGAATACACCCTTCGACAGTCAGCCCCTCTAAGTTCCCTCTCCCACTGGATTCAACAGAATACTGAAAGTTAGTAGCATTTTTACTCGAATTTGTACATATTCGTGAATCTTGATCCTTGGCTGATGTCCACTTGAACTGATGCTATTCATGAAATGTAGCCGGTGTAGTTAGTTAAAAATTCTCTCTGTTCCCCTTTTAGACAGCAGAATGAAAGGAATACTGGCATCCTTTCATGGTTGTTAAAGCTCTAGGTGATGTCAAGGTGAAGAGGGATCACCTAGTTGATTCCTAGCAGCGTGCCATGTAGGCAATGCCTTTCCAATTTCTCTGAATATTGATGATACTACGTAGAAATGCCATGAAACACAAATCAATATCATCTCACCTTCAAACCAAGGGCCAATGAAAGTTGCAGAGTAATAAATAAGGGTAAGTCCATTGAATATCAAACAACTATTTTTAACCATACCTCTCTCATTACAAATCAGATGGTGTCTGTTCTTATGTACGTGAAAGGGAGAGACTTGTATGCATATGGTAGATGAGTTCAGAAAAAGTCTCATATATCTCATCTTTGGATGAAGGGGAATATCTTCAATGCTCTGTGTTCATGCGAGACGAGAAAAGGGGATAAAAAAGATACACCACCTTGCCTCTTGCCTTTCTTTGCCTCCAAAATCCTTTGGTGTCTTTGTAGGAGGTGGGTGGGTGTGCCTTTATCAGGTGGCTTCCTTTATCAGGTGGCTTTTCCTGATATTGGTTTGAGGGCTGCTCAAAGTGCAACGCTTTCTTTCCTAGAGTATTTGTCTTTGAGATAAATCTAGTATTTCACCACCTCTATCCTGTTCTCCATGGTTTGTAACTTATCATTAGGGTGCCCGAGCTAGAAATATGGAGTACACAGCAGTAGGCCCAGGTCTATTTGTGGGTAGGGGTCTTTTCAATCACACCTTGCGATTTTAGCATGGAACTATGCAGCAAATTCACACTCTGTAATCTTTCCATCATGTGAATTCATGCATATCATTGTAGCATGTGGTTTTAGGTTATGAACTTTTCAGGTATTCTTTTGCCACAACAAAAAGCCAGGCTAGTTAACTTCGAACTTTATTTGTTATATGCAAAATGGACTTGGGATTTCTTTTCATTGTTTGAAAATGGTTACCTCACTGTATTTATTTGAGTTTTGATGCAGGTCCAGGTATTCCTGCTTAGAAAGGACAAAAAGGGCTTATTTTTAATTTGTGGTTACAGGTGTTGGAAGGCGGGGGTATAACGGTATGAATGATTCAACAACGTTTGGTATGCAGGGATTTGCAGGGTCTGGTTCTGGTCTCCGATGAGCAAAAGCATTGAGCCTGGGATACAACTTTTGTTTTTCAGGGGGCTGTTGAACACCATCATTTCCAACTTTTCTTTTGAGTTTCAACTCTTTTATTTTTAATTTTAATTTTAATTTAATGTGGGATGTTTTCTCTTGTTAAGAGACAATTTTATGTGACTGTGATGTTTATCTGGAGGGGTTGAAGTAATAACATGACATGAGTTAGTTCATCATGTAGTTGTGTTGAAACTATAAAGTGGATTTGATTTTCTTTTTTGTTCTTTACTTCCCTTTCGGAGTATTTCATCCGACTTAATTAAATCAACCCTCGACACTAAGACCACTTGCGGTGGAAGAGATTTCTAAAAGATTTTAAAAGGACTTTAAAGTGTTCTAACCTAAGTCATCTTAAGGATGTACTTTGTATATCCATCATTAACATAATTCAACTAGTCTCATTTTCTGGAGAAGTTAATAAATGCTTGAGTACTGTTCAGGTTTTGCATTTAATGGAATGAAATCAAAAAAGAATAAGAATGGCCACTCAAAAAATAAAAAAAAATTAAAATGGAATAGAACAATCACCACTCATTTCTGCGTGTGGATGTGGAATGTAAAGTAATGTAATGAACATGCAAAATAATGTAATGAAAACACTTTATACGATGACATACTAAGAGATGGTGGGTGGTGAGTAATAAGATGGGGCTTAGGGTAGGATGAGGTGGTGGTAGGGTGGAAGGATTTGAGTTGGTGGAGTTGGGGGGGTTAACCTATCCACTACACTTCCACACCTTACTCATCACTTCACTGTACCCTACCTTACCTCAACACCCTACCATCCACCCAACACTAACCTACCTCATCCTATTGTATCCCATCATACATTACCCCACATAGTCCACCCTACACCACCATCCTACCCAACCATCGTAACATACCCCATCCTACATTGCCTCACCCATCTTACCCCACCCGGCCTACCCTACCATTTGTTACATACCACACACTACCCATCGCCCTATCGCTCCATAGATCTCCACTTCTTTACCCTTATCTTACCCACCACCCCTACTTACCTCATCACTCACCTACATTGCCTAACCTCACCCAACCCCGTCTTACCTTACCACTATACCCTACTCTACCTCATCACCCTACCCACCAACTTACCCACATACCCTAACCTCACCCAACTTACCCACCTTATCCACCATCCACCTGCCTTACCTCACCACTTTATCGTACCCTACTATATCACATGCCCAACCATACATAACCCCACCCCGTCCCATCTTACCGCACCCCTCACCCTATCCAACACTACCCCACTTCACCCCATCACCCACCAAACCCCCTCGCTCTTACCCACGTGTTATGTCATTTTTTATTCAATTACATCACATTTCATCATTTTTCAAGGATAATGAAAATGGTCTTTTCCATTCGGTTTGAATGAAATTTATTAATTCAATTCCATTACCTTATATTCATACCAAAACATTAGAGCCAATTAAAAAATCATTCGATTCGTGTGAAACAAACAAGCCATAAGATGTATTGAGAAATCTAAATTGGTAGATTTAATTCTTGTTATATACAAAAACAATTGACAAAATTCAGCTGGAGTATCTATTGCCGCCATAAAATTGTTTTCGGTCTCATACTATTTGATTTGTTTAAATGACATCACATAATTATTTCAACACCTCGCATGTAGAAACGTCATTATAAAAGATATTTCTACCAACGTTATAGCCACTGACGCTTCCCACAACCGCCCCATATGGGTGACGTTGTATGAGTACGACATTACTATCAGTAATGTTGTTTCCACGAAAAAGTTATCATGGTCTTAATTTTCTTTCTTTCTTTTAGACTTTTAAAAAAATGGCGGTACACGAAACAATTTTATGATGCCAATAAAAGTCTTAATCCGTTTAGCCCAAGCCCAAGCCCAGTCACTCCGGTTGCCGCCATTTAAAAGAAGCCAGGTCCCTCCGGGCCTGCCCTGCCCATCCCTACAAAACATATGAACTGCTTTTCCATTTTCATTTGTCCAAATCCGTAATTGAAAGCAATCCGATGCCATAACCACAAATATGAAATCACAACTATACTTTCCGATGACTTCTGCGTGCTCTTCATCTCTGAAGGTCTGGTATCTCAAATTTTCTGATGTTTCTGTATTAGGCTTGGAAGAAAACAACTAGTTTCTGCTTTTTCAGCAAAAAAAACCGCTGTATTTCCTTTTGTAGCGTGTATTGTTTCTTTATGTATAAGTGGAAAAGAATTTTAAGGTTACAAATTGAAAAGCGGAATCCTAGGAAAACATTTGTTGATGGAGTCGTCGTGTGATCAGAAGATTTGAGTTTTCTAGGGTTAGGCTATTCAGTTCTCTGTTTCCTACTCTCAAAAGTAAAGTTCTCTGTTTCCAGTTTTTGCTTATAGTCTGTCTCTCTATAGCGGTGATCATTATTAGTTGATAAGAAAGACATTTTCTTTTTCGTTCTTTGGTTTAAATAGTAGCGACTGCTGTCATTAGTGAAGTGAAGAATGATGAAGGATAGGAGATATGGTGGAAGCAGCAGGCTTCGATCCCCGTCTCCACGTCGTCGTGGGTTTTCTCCTCCACGGCGTAGCAGGGTTGTGGAATCCGGTTATTCCTCTCCACATGGCCGCCGTTTTGATGCCGACGAGGATAAGGGTGAAGGCAGGTATTCAAGGAAAGATGACTATAGGTACAGGCGGAACGAGGATATAAATCGTGACTATAAACAGCCTGATAGAGTTCATGAGAGGAAGTATGGTCGTGGTGATCATCATCATAGTCCTAGTCGTGGAGGCACAAGATTATCTGATTATGATGACGCCGGTGGGAGAGATAGAGATAGGGATGTGGAGGTTGGCCATATGAAGCGGTTGTATCAGGAAACTGCCAGTGACAGTGATCGTGGTAGGAGTTTAGGTCGTGGAGGCACAAGGTTATCTGGCTATGACGCGAGTGGTGGGAGAGACAGAGATAGGGATATGGAGGCTGACCAATTAAAACTGTTGTATCAACCAACTGCCAGTGACGGTGATCGTGGTAGGAGTTTTGGTCGTGGAGTCATGAGGTTATCTGGCTATGAGGCGAGTGGCGGTGGAGACAAAGATAGGGATACGGAAGTTGACTACTCACGGTTGTATCAGCCAGTTGCCAATGATGGTGATCGTGGTAGAAGCTATGGTAGCGGAGGCACGAGGTTATCTGGATATGATGCGAGTGGTGGGAGAGACAGAGATAGGGATACGAAGACTGACTATCCACAGAAGATGTATCAGCCAGGTGGTTATGGGGAGGATTCCCAAAGAACATATAAATACGGGGACGTGTCTTCCAGGTTTCCTTTGGATGACCTTAGGAGTTCAAATGGGAGTAAAAGTAACACTGGTCAATGGCCTGAAGGCAGCGGGGCTAGAAATGAGGCAGACTATGATTATCGTACTAATAAGTTTGTTGACGACAACTGTGCCGGTTATGGGCTTGATACCCGTAGTAATAAGTTTGTTGACAACAATCATGCTGGTTATGGGCTTGATACCCGTAGTAATAAGTTTTTTGACGACAATCATGCTGGTTATGGGCTTGATTCTAATCTTGTGCCTGTCAAAGCTGAGAAGGGAAGGATTTTTTCTTCCTCGTCCTATCAAATGGACATGGGCCCTCCACCCAAGAGTTCTAGCCAAGTTGTTGCAATTGGAGATGGCCTTTCACAATCATTGAGCAGTAGTCTTCACAAAGATGAGAACTTGTTCATCAATGGGAGGCAGCACTTGGACAAATTGGCTTCAGACAGGCCATTAGCTACTTATCCCTGGTCTGAGGCAAGAGGTGCTTTTAGGGAAGATAATCTGCCTCTCCATTATAGGCCTGATATTGATATGATTCAATCCTCGTCCCGGTCAAAGGCTTCTGATATAGTTCCTTCTGGAAATGTCAAAGCTGATAGGGAAGATAATATGTCTCTCCATTATAGGCCTGATATTGATACGATGCAGCCCTCATCCCGGTCAAAGGCTTCTGATGTAGTTCCTTCTAGAAGTGTCAAAGCAGATATCATTAGTTCATCAAGGGATTTCCTTCCGCCAGCTGAAGTCAAACTAAGCAGTGGATCTTTCAATTATACAGGTGGTTATAATGAGTATGGCTCAAAGTCGCGAGCAAAGTCTCCTGTGGATCATGATGGGAGATCGGCAGATTTACGGAATAATTCACTATCATACCTTGGTTCAACAAAAGAGAGATTCACGGACTATGCTTACCCTACTGGGGGCCAGGTTGAAAGAGTTGGTATGGGTTCTAGGCCTAGGGAGACCTACGGAAAATCAGTGGATGTTGTGGAAGACAAATATGTTCCTCGTGGCGTTCCCAGCATAGGAACTTTGGAACCCATCATAGGTAATGCTGAAGGATCCTCGGACCAAGGATATCTCAGAGGGAACAGACTCTTGGAGCCACATACTATGTCATTAGGACCAAGGCCAGCAGATTACTATGACACTCATAAATTGGTAGAAACAAGTCGGCAAGAGGTAAAGAGTCATCATTATGGAAGTCGAAGATCCCCAAGGAGAAACGGTTCTTATCTTGACCATGGAGTTTCGAGGTCGGGAGAGCTTAATACTGATCGTCAAGATGGCATTTCTTGGTCATCTTATAAACAAACAGAAAGGCTACCTCCTAGAGAATATGGCTTGGTCTTGGATAACTTCGAGCACAGACAAGGGAAGTTTATATCGAATAAGGAAACATTGCCTAAACCACTTAAGAGGACATTTGAACAAAGAGGTGACGCTGAAAAAGAAGTTCACCGGTATGGTGGTACATGGAATGATTTAGGGGATGCAAGCGAACCTTGGAGAGATGGTATGGATTCCAAGTATCGGTTGTCAAAATTGAAATATGCTAAATCCAATTTCGGGAATGCTAATAATGTCTCAAATTTAAGTTCCCAGGATCACTTTCATGGCACAGGTTCAGTATCTGGGCCCAGTCATTATAGTAACATATCTGGTCATAAGGATATAAAGAAGCGATTGGGACCTGTTAATCAAAAGCTACATGTTTCACAACGATTGGTGAACAAGTATAAACCTTCATTAAAGAAGCGTCTAGGACCTGGTCCTCAAAATAATGATACAATTCCACCTTGGCTGAGGAAAAGGAAGGCTCCTAATTCGCGAAGGATTCAAGATTCTTTGGATGGGGGCTTTGCTTATCAAGGAGGTGACCCCCAAGAAGATGATGTTACTCTGACAAGGCCTCAAGAAGATGATGTTATTCGGACAAAACTGGAACCACCTGAAAACAGTGATGATTTTAAGCAGATGGTCTCAAATGCGTTCTTAAAGTTTGTGAAACAATTGAATGAGACTCCTGCTAAAAGAAGAAATTACATGGAGCACATCGATGCTGGTAGTCTAAAGTGCATTGTTTGTGGCAGGTCTGTATTCTTGTATCATGATTGTTTGTCATATATGGGTAACCTTTGCTATGCTTTTCATTGAACTTATATTGATGCTTGTCCTCTGGTGAAGTGAATATTTTTTAGTTGATTCCTTATAATCATCTAGCATAGGGCCTTATCAAGAAGTATATGGTAGTTTGTGCTGCTAGTAGTTGGTTTTGTTGTTGATCTCTCTTGGCTTTACATGAGGATGGTAGTCATTTGGTAAACTGTGAAGAGTTTCTTGTGTCCAGGGGAATGGATTGAGGAATTTGTTGATGACAGATTTGGATCTTGAAGTTATTTTTATGTACTTAATTGGCAGGGAATGTTCGCGGTTTCCGCTCTTAATGTCACCACGAGCATTACATCTCGATTTGGTTAAATGGGTATCATTGGACAGATGGTTCTTTGGATTTGAGTTTATATTTACTTTGTCGTACTCAGAGGTTACAAGTTCAAGAGAAAGGAGGAGAAAAATCGTGTGATATGACGTTGCGTTCAACAAGATGAAGGGAACAAGCAAGACAGAAATTATGTCTTTCTGTCAGTGGAAAAGTATCTAGGTGCTCAGGGTTGGTTTGATATGTTAATACCGGTGTGGGTATATCTAAATAGAGATGTGAAAGGGAGAGGGTGAAATCTTTTTCGTTGATACTACCAGATAAATTGAACTGAGTGTATCTGGTGTTTATAACATCGTCAACAAAATGGTCGAGCATATAATTCTAGTTGTAGAAATGTAAATTATAGGTAATGGATGTAAATCTGGTTACTATCTTCGGGCCCTTACAGTATACTTGATGGAGATACGGAACGGTGTCTCTTGAGGTTGGGACAAGTCAGTGGAGGGCCTTGATTGATGGATATTTGTATTAATCATTTCTATCGGTGGTTGGGTATTGTTTTTCACGTTGTTGTGATATATTTTCATCTGATAGATGCAGCGTTGCTATTCCTTAAGGTCCCTTTAGCACGTTTCTGTTGTTGGTTTTGTTGGAACAAGAGCTTTCTGGATAAGTTTTTTTTTTTTGAGGTGGGATTAAAATCAAGACTGATAGACAGTTACTTGATAATTCGGCGATTTCTGCCGGCTCTCAGCCCTTTTGATCATTATCCCTTCCTTGTTAATTATATGAACATGTCAGGCTGAAGTGGTCTTGGTTGCAGTACTATTGTTTCATATTTTTTTCCTTTTTTGTATACCTTTTTCTTGTTTGATGTAGTTTAAAAAATATCTTAACTTCAAAATCATTGACGTGTCTGGTTAAGGGCACTTAAATACCATTGGATAGGAATTACAGAGTTGCTGAAAATAGTGTCTATGTGTTGATTTGTGTTGCATTTATCGTTGGCATAAGTGTTGATGTTGGGAGGCCTTATTTTATCATATTAAAGAGAATGCATCAATCAGTTCAAAAATACTGCATAACTGTCTCTAGTCTTGTGATTGTTTTATGTAGTTAAGTTTATGAATTGTTTCGAGAAATGGCTGTTGCCAACCCTTGAAGTTCATGGTGAAATTAGACTTCATATCAAGAACGGAAAAAAGGACAATGTCACCCTTCTTTCCCTGATCTGCCCTTCTATAAACCTAAGGCGAATTAACTATTGCCTTCGAATCTTACTCGTTTATTCACACACGTGTGCACAAGAGGTTCCTTAAGTGTGGTAATAGTTACCCTTCACTTTTGGTAATAATTTTTTTTTTCAAATGCTTTTTCAGTGTGTCAGAAGAATTTGGGGATACAGAAAGCTTGGTCCTGCATGCATTCACATCTCTAAAAGTTGGTGTCAGATCACAGCACTTGGGTCTTCACAAGGCACTCTGTGCACTTATGGGATGGAAAACTGCAGAGCTGCATGAAGCCACGTGGATATGTGAATCACTGTCACGTGCCGAACATTCGTCCATAAGAGAAGACCTTATTGTATGGCCACCAGTTGTGATTGTCCATAATAGTACCATTGGAAATCAGGATAAAGACAAGCAGGTTATTGTGTCTGTTCAAGAGCTTGAGGAAAACCTTAGAGGTAACTATATTTTCTTTTCCTATGGGGGGAGGGAAGGGGATAGGGTGATAAGACCTATTTTGTTCTCCCTGTCATAAGATTTGTTGAGAAAATTAACATAGTAAAATAAACTGAGATCATCAACTTGTGATCTCTCCACCCTTTGTTATTCATATATATAGTAAACAATAACACAACTCCTAACCCTATTGAGCTCATCTTTTCCCTTATTCCAAGACACATAAGTCGGCCCAAACACTTTACCCTAGCCGACTTACACACACATCACAATACCACAAATACCCTTATTAATACTACGTCACTTTAACACTCCCCCTCAAGTTGGCGCATATATGTCATGCATGCCTAACTTGTTACAAACAGTCCCCAAGCGATTCCCAAATAAAGCTTTAGTAAACACATCAGCTAGTTGTTCTTTTGACCGAACAAATGGTGTGCAAATCTCTTCACGAACGATCTTCTCTCGAATGAAATGACAATCTACTTCGATGTGTTTGGTCCTCTCATGGAACACCGGATTAGACGCAATATACAATGACGCTTGATTATCACAATGAAGGGGAATTGGCATATCAACTTTAACTCCGATTTCTTCTAGAAAATACCTCATCTACGTCAACTCACTACATGTGTGAGCCATTGCTCTATATTCTGCTTCCGCACTCGATCGTGCAACCACAGTTTGTTTCTTACTCTTCCAACTCACTAGGTTTCCTCCAAGGAAGGTACAGTACCCCGTAGTAGACTTCCTGTCTGATGGTGAACCAGCCCAATCAGCATCTAAATAGCCTTCAACCCGCAAATGGCCATTCGGTCTGAACATTACCCCACGGCCTGGGGCCTTCTTTAAGAATCTTAGTATTCGGATCACCGTATCCCAATGTGGTACCCTTGGTGACTCCAAAACCGACCGACCGTACTCACAGCATACGATATATCCAGGTCTTGTGATAGTCAAGTAGTTGAGTTTGCCCACAAGACGCCTATACTTCCCTGGGTCTGCCAATAGTTCTCCTTCATCTTTTAACAACTTCACATTCGGATCCATTGGGGTATCAACAGGACGTCCCCCGAGTAATCCAGTCTCCTGTAATAAATCAAGTACGTATTTTCTCTGACTCAAGAATGTGCCCTCTCGTGATCTAGCAACCTCTATGCCAAGGAAATACCGGAGTTTCCCTAGATCTTTGGTCTGAAACTGCTTGCCCAGAAACTGCTTCAACTTATCTATGCCTGCACGATCACTCCCTGTAATAACAATGTCATCTACGTAGACAACCAAAAATATATAACCGTGCTCGGTATGCATGTGGAATGCGAGTGATCCGTCCGACACTTTGCTTCAAACCAAACGATCTTACCACATCTGAGAATTTACCGAACCATGCCCGTGGGGACTGCTTAAGGCCATACAGTGCCTTTCGCAACTTACACACCAGACGTTTCTCCCCCTGAGCAACAAACCCGGGAGGTTGCTCCATGAAAATATCCTCCTGCAAGTCTCCGTTGAGAAAGGCATTCTTGATGTCAAGCTGAAACAACGGCCAATGATTGTTAGTAGCAATAGAAATCAAAATACGAATAGAGGGCATTTTGGCAACAGGAGAGAAAGTCTCCTCATAATCGACCCCATAGACTAAGGTGTATCCTTTTGCTACCAATCTGGCTTTCAACCGATCCACAGATCCATCGGGAAGAAACTTTACGGTATATACCCATTTGCATCCAACAATATGTGCATTAGGTGGGGGAAGCACCAAGTCCCACGTACCATTAGTATGAAGGGCATCAACCTCATCTACCATGGCTTGTCTCCATCCAGGGTGACTAAGGGCTTCCTGCACAGTTTTGGGAACATCTGTACTGGACAAATGGGTGAGAAAACAAGAGTAACCGGGGAGACAGACGATCATAGGATACAACATTACCAATGGGATGCTGGTTGACACATGTTCGGTTTGCTTTCCGTTGGGCAATAGGACGCGGATCAGGAGGCTCCATATGAAGAGTTGACGAGGACGAATCATGAGCTGTGGATCGCTTGCGTGCATAGGTCTGAACAATTGGTGGACGAAGATCTAAGGGATCAGACTCAACAGAGTCGGCAACCGGTAAAGGACACTCGGGGTTGGCACTAATGGAGTTGTTAGGAACCGGGTCAAGGAAGGTCGTGTCGGTTAAACGATCGGTATAGTATGGCATGGACTCATCAAAGGTGACGTCGGCAGAGACAAACGACTTACGGAGAATGGGACTATAGCAGCGGTAACCTTTCTGAGTTCGAGAATAACCAAGGAAGACACATTTTGTGGCATGAGGATTGAACTTGTCATGACCTGGACCAAGGTTTTGAACATAGCAGACACAACCAAAGACTTTAGGAGGAACAGTAAACGGTGTTTTCTGAGGGAACAAGATGGAGAAGGGAGGTTTACCTTGTAAGGTCTTGGTAGGCATTCGATTAATTAGGTAACATGCAGTCAAAATGGCATCACCCCAAAGGTATTTTGGAACATTCATATGTATCATAAGAGTACGAGCAACATCAGTGAGGTGGCAGTTTTTACGTTCCGCCACCACATTCTGTTGGGGTGTATAAGGACACGAGGTTTGGTGTATGATACCATTTTGAGCCAAGTAGTTTGACAGGCCAACAAGGTCACTTTGATATTCGCGTGCATTATCAGAACGGACGGTACGAATATTACTTGTAAATTGGGTTTCGACTTCTTTACGGAACAAATGAAAACAAGAAACGAGTTCAGTTCTAGATTTCATCAAGAAAACACACGTCATACGGGAATGATCATCAATAAACGTAACAAAATAACGAAATTTATTAGACGGAATATAAAACGGACCCCAAATATCCGAATGAACAAGTTCAAACATAGACTCCCTACGAGTACTACTCCTTTTAAAGGAGGAGCGACAATGCTTACTTATTTGACACGTTTCACAAGGTAAAGACTCCAAAGACCCTAAAGTTTCGACTTGCTGTTTGAGAATGGCTAGAGATGGATGGCCAAGACGATTGTGCCATTCCATCGGAGAAACATCGGTGTGAAGACCAACGGATGGGATTTCGTCAAAGAGATAGAGGCCGTTTTGCTCATGACCCGTACCAATCGTCCTCTTCGTATGAAGATCCTGCACAACACAACAATTAGGCAAAAAGGTTATAGAGCAATTAAGATCTTTGGTAAGTTTACTCACTGATAATAGACTAAATGGGAATTCAGGGATGTGCAGTGTGTGTGGAAGACTAATTGCGGGAGTAATGTTTGTGGTGCCAATCCCACTGACTTTGGCCGAACCACCATTAGCCAGTGTGACTGATTTGTGAGTTAGTGGAGTGTAATCGTGCAAAAGTTTAAACAAACCGGGCATGTGCTCGGTAGCTCCGGAATCGATGATCCATGGGTTTCTTTTAGACGAAAGGAGACATGTTGGTGGCTGTGGGGATTGGACAAGACTAGCCATGGAGGACGAGGTTTTCGCCTTACCATTTCGCCGGTACTCTTCCGTATTCGGTCTTTGTTCGGTCTCCATCATGCCGATTTGCGGCTGTCTTGGCTTGAGTAGGGTTACCTCTGAGGGGCTTGCCTTGAAGATCCCAACAATTGTCAATCGTATGATTATTTCGACCACAATGCTCACATCGGACGGATCCACGGCCGGATCTGCCACCTCGGTTGCTCCTGCCACCGCGAGAGTTCCTACCCCCTTGGCCACCCCCACGGTATGATGAATTTCCTACATAATTCGACTTCCCGGCCAACATGGCTGATTTTTCTTCATTGACCTCCCGTTTTTCTGTTTTTCGACTCTACGACCATCCATAGAAGCTCTCGAAGCCGAGAGAACACTTCCGGAAGTGTGGGAAGGCCGTTGCCTCCAAGAATGCGGGCACGAACGGGTTCATATTCGGGTTTAAGGCCGGACAAGAACCGAATAACATCCATATCGTTCGTTGCTTCTCCATTTTTTCTACATCATTGGTCAATGGTTGATAGAGATTTCTCTCCTCACACACACTCATTATCCGTAAATATTACTCCTCCAAACTCGGTTGACCTTGCTCCAATTGGAAGTACCGCTTGCACATGTCGTAGATCCGAGTAAGATTTTTCGAACCGAGTAGATCCGTTGCAACCGAGCCCGCATAGCCTTGGTCGTTCTCGATATACGGCAAGGTTGAGCTAATATCTTTGCTCAATGCTTTGTTCAAAAGTAGGGACATAATCTGCGCATCATCTTGCTTCCATGATGGAGCCCGTGGATCATTGGCTTCGGCCTTATCTTGAACTAGATGGTGATCTAAACCTCTTCCTGTGAGGAAAATTTCGACAGAACGGGACCACAACGTGTAGTTTTTCCCGTTTAATTTGACTGATGTGATTGCCGGAAGGGACACCGCCGGCGAGAACAAACTAGAGCTGGAATTGGCCAAGACATTGGAGTTTTCTCCCTTGGCCGCCATGATGATACTGGAGTTTGTTTGTTTTTTTTTTTTTTTTTTTTTCGCAAACTAGGGTTTAGGAGAGATTAGGGTGGATTTGGTTGAGAAGAAAAGAGTGTTTAGTCTCTGATACCATGTTGAGAAAATTAACATAGTAAAATAAACTTAGATCATCAACTTGTGATCTCTCCACCCTTTGTTATTCATATATATAGTAAACAATAACACAACTCCTAACCCTATTGGGCTCATCTTTTCCCTTATTCCAAGACATATAAGTCGGCCCAAACACTTTACCCTAGCCGACTTACACACACATCACAATACCACAAATACCCTTATTAATACTACGTCACTTTAACAAGATTGTAATGGAGCACTCGGATTTTCGCTCATAATATATATCACAATCTTGTCCGCCGCATCATACATTGGGATTTTGGTGGATACATTTATTCTCGGGCTCTTAGAGCTCTTATTAGTTGAGGAACTTTCTTAAACGATATGGTTCTCCTTGCTGTTTAAGGACATGGTTATTGTCTTGAATGCTTGAGGAAAATACTACACCTGCTCCTCAATTTGTGTCACTTTTCGGGTATTTACATAGATTAAGAATGTGTGTAAAGGTCTTAATTGTTAGTTAATGAAGTTTAAAATACATTTTGACTATCATCAATAAGTTTAGAAAGTTGTTGAATGAATAACAAACCAAGGTTAAGACGAGCGAAAAAAGATACATAAATGCTTTCTTGATATTCTGAAATGACAGTCGACGAGGGCAAATATTTGTCAAAAAGAGGGACTTAAATTGAGGGACGGAGGTAGTATAGAACACTATAAATAGATTGCATCTTGAATTGCATGAATTCTGCAACAACAATGATTTTTCCATGCATTTTAGGATCACATTCTTTTTTGACAAACAAAAAAGGAGGCTAAGACAGCCTAGCAACAGAGGGATCAAACTCCACCTCTAGGTAAAGAGACCCCTAAATCCCATTTTAGATTCTTATCTGTGTATTTTGTTTTCCCTGGTGCTTCTCTGTCACTTTTATGATGTCCTAAAAGTGAAGGCATGAAGTTGTTGAACCTTTCAAGCAATATTTTGTTTGGTGATTCATGTTTATTGCTCGGTTTTATTTTTATTATTCCATTGATTATCTAGTTATTGTTGCAGAAATGGGATTTGGGGAGAAGGTGAAGGTGCATCGTGGGAAACCGGCAAATCAAAGTGTAATGGTGGTACAGTTTGCGGCTACATTTTCTGGGTTGCAAGAAGCAGAAAGGCTTCATAAGGTCTACTCAGAAACGAAGCATGGGAGGGATGACCTCCAAATGTTAAATGCTGCTGCTGCTGCTGACGGTAACAATGGTGATCAGACTTCTACTGGTGGTGGTAACAATAGTGATCAGGCTGCTGCTGGTGGTGGTGGTAACAATGGTGGTGATCAGGCTAGTGGTGGTGGTGGTAACAATGGTGGTGATCAGTCTGGTGATGGCAAGAATGGTGGTGATCAGGAGGGTGAACCGTCATCAATTGGTAGCAAAAAAATACAGGACATGATGTATGGGTACATGGGAATTGCAGAGGATATGCATCAACTTGATTTTGATACGAGAAGACGATGCATTGTTAAGAGCAAGAGGGATATCCAGGATATTGCTCAAGCACCTCTAAAAGGTTACAAGTAGAGGGTTTCTGTTTACTTGCTAAATCTTTAGGCTCTAAAATGTTTTTTTTTTTTTTTTTTGGGGTGTTTTCATTGACACCAAACCAAACCTACCATTTTGGCATCATGCGTGAACAATCGACTTTCGGTTGATTCTAGTGCTGAGACTCGGTTTTCTTCTGATCGGTTGTAGCAATCGACTGGGTGAAAGCCGTTTCTGGAGCTGATTAGACCTTCCGTGGGTTGATAGTTTCATGTGTGAGTTGTAATGCTACCATTTTGGCAGCGGTGCAATCGACTTTTCACGGTTGATTCTGGTTCTGATAATCGATTTTCACCGGGTGAAAGCCGTTTCCAGAGCTAAGAATCGATCTTATGTTGGTTGATTGTTTCTGGTGTGGTGTCCACGTTAAACACACTGTGATGCTACCAAAGGCGTCTAGGCCGTCTACTCATTACATTTTCGGTCCCAAGTGTTTTTTTGGGGTGGGGGTGGGTAGGTAGTGGGGTAGAGGTGTTTAAGGTTAGGGCTACTAAAACTGTTGTTTGCTTTTGCGCTTGGGAAATTTTTATGTAAGACGAGATGGCATTTTCAAAATGTGTCGGCAGATTTTTTTTATTTTTTATTTTTTGCTTTCCTGTTTATTTTATGAATCTCTAGGTTGTATTTTTTTTTTTTTTCTTCTTTCCGAAACGAAATACGTACGCACCCATCCTAAATTGAATTATGCTCCAAACGGGGCTCGAACCTGGGTCTGCCCATTGGAGCCTTGGTTAGTTCTTGGTGGCAAACCACTAAGGCATATACCTGAGTATAATCCCTTAGGTTGTATTCACTCTTTAATTAATGTCTATGATATCGTAATATAGAAATTCTTTTTTGTAATTTAATATTTATCCTTTTTTTTGTCACAAATATAAATCTATTTATAATCATTTTGAATACTCATTTGATTGAGTTATAATAGGTGATATCTAACACGATTCAGATATTCCTGTAAGACCTCTATAAATTAATATAATTGGGACCGGAACATTTTATTAATTTAGAGAGGTATTAATTTATCGATAAATTAATAATTATTAATTTATAGAGAGTTTTTGATATCAAACAAAATTAAATTTTAATTATATAAATTTAAATAGAATTAACTGTACTAATTTATGTATTATACTTAATTCAATATATATTAGTTAAAAAATTCAATGTACTGTACATACAAGATTCAATGTACATATATTAATTTGATTCATTGTATTTTTACAACAAAAATATTCAGTGTATAATAATGATAGCATGTACTACCGTGTATATAAACAAGATAAAAAAAAAGAAACAACCATACCAAACAATGGCTTCTCATCTAAAAGGGGTCACAAAAGCAACAATGACTGATGAAATAAGAAAATCATTATGTGAGTAGAAAAGAGATAATTCCTCATGCACTCAGAAAGATCTCCAATTGTGGCTGAAGACCTTAGAAGAAATTGCAAATACCATTCTTGAAAATAATGCTGAAGATGATGTTGAAGACGATACAACACATTTGGAACCTGTTACACGTAAAGAAACACTCAACGCATCAAAGACACTTAACAACTTTTTGATGCAGCTCGAAAGCACCACACCCGAACTTTTGGATGCAATAAGGAAGATTAGAGATGAGCTTCAAGCAGATTTAAACTTTAAGAAAAAACAGACAACAATATGATCATATTTTACAAAATTGTAACATATATATTTTTGTGATTATGGAGAATTATTAATTTATGATATTATTGGGACTGTATATCTATACAGGGATTTTCTAAAAATTATTATCTTATTATCTTATCGAAATTGGTCATTTTTTGAACTGGCCCAAGTCGAGACCGAAGAAAAATATTATTTTAGAGAGGTTATTAATTTAAAAAATATTAATTTATAGATGTTTTATTGTATTTCCTAAAGAAACGAAAATGAATTTAGCTTGCGAATGTTTGATCAAGTTCCTGAGGCTGTTTATATATACATAAATCAAAGTACAACCTACCAATAATATATGCAATCTATTCATCTAATAGATAATATAATGATAAAATTTTCTAATACGTTTACTTTATGATGTTTTAATATTATTATATAATGTTTTATATTCATGTATTTAGACTTCATATTTAATACCATAACAAGCTGAGTTCGAGTTGAATGACAAAATAATGATCCAAACTTGAAGTCCGGATCCTCTGATGTGTGTATTACACAGCAGGGGCCGTTGTGATGGGGAAGCGACGCCGTTTTGGTTCCGAGCTTTAAAAAAAAAAAAAAAAAAAAAAAAAACGATGTCGTTTTAAGTACAAACGACGTCGTTTTGGTTCACAGCATGGGGCGCTTACAGCAGACGATCCCAATTCCCAAACTTGAATATGAGTTTGAAATTTCATTTTTTAAACGAGCCGAGTTGAACATGACTAATTATTTGTTTATTAAATGAATAATTACGAATAATTTCGTAATCTACACGAACCAAACTTGGACATACAATTTTCCTTCGTTTATTTAGTGAATGAGAATGAGCAATCAAATCCTAAATTAGAATGAACTAAATTCGGTTCGGTTCGACTCAGTATGGCCTAATCGAATCCTACTCTATTTTTTTAATCATCTATTTTTAAATATTATTTTTTTCGTCAATATTTTTTTTTAATAATAAAATTCAAAGAAGGTCAATTATTACTACAGAGTAGCTCAGACTGATAATAAAAGTGAAAAGAGTAGGCTGAAAGAAGTTTCTGCCTCCCCGTCGCCGGAAATCATGCGTTCTAAGGACAGAATCTCCTACTTCTACGACGGTAAGCTCCGTTCAGTCGATCATCACCTCCTTCTTCTCCATTTATCATTATTTTGAATTTAAATTTGGAGTTTTGAACCCTAATTTCTGCTACAGGGGATGTTGGAAACGTGTATTTCGGACCGAACCACCCAATGAAACCTCACCGTTTATGCATGACTCATCATTTGGTTCTCGCCTATGATCTCCACAGCAAAATGGAGATTTATGTCAGTTTTCTTTTCTTCCTTTTTTGGCTCTTATTAAATACATGTTTTTTGAATTTATGATGTAATGTTTCTGGAAATGTAGAGGCCTCACAAGGCGTATCCAGTAGAGCTAGCTCAGTTTCATTCAGCGGATTATGTGGAGTTTCTGCATAAAATTACTCCCGACACTCAGCACTTGTTTCCTACTGAGATGGCTCGATGTAAGGATTAAATTTTATGCCTTTCTTATTTGCTTTTTTTACTGATGAAGGATGGACTTTTTTCAATTGGTAATGCAATCTAGGTATTAATTTGGATTGGCATTTTGAATTGGTTTTGAATCAAATTTTCAGCTCTTTTTTGTTCAATTCTTTTAGATTTCTCCACTGGGAAGCGAAATAATTAATGTTTATGTGGTAGATAATGAGAAACATTAAGCATGGATTTATAGCGTCTCTGAAGCTTGTGGAACTTGAATGTTTTGAATGGTGAGGATTTTGCTACCTGTTAAAATTGTTAGGTAGCCGATAAAAGTGGTTGGGGGAGAATATAATCTGTGTTCTGAAAATGGACTTGGATTCAATAATCTTTTCAGTTGGTCTAAAGACCTTAAGTTGTTCTCACGTTTCATCAAGTAATTATGCCTTAGCATCTAGACATTTGCTTCATAGCCCTTTTGATTTTGGTGGGTGGATTAAAGAGTAATCGTATTCTCAACAATTTATGTCCACATACGTTGCAGCTACTGGGGTTTTTGAATGCTTAATCTTATATTATATACAATGCTCTGGTGTCTGAGGTTTCCAGCATTGATGCTTATATCTTCCTGCAGATAATCTTGGTGAAGACTGCCCTGTTTTT
Source organism: Gentiana straminea (assembly GCA_036785695.1). Classification (NCBI taxonomy): domain Eukaryota; kingdom Viridiplantae; phylum Streptophyta; class Magnoliopsida; order Gentianales; family Gentianaceae; genus Gentiana; species Gentiana straminea. Next base: position 636,823 of record JAVUPR010000223.1, read on the forward strand.
GAAAATCTATTTGAGTTTTGCCAGATTTATGCCGGAGCAACTGTAGGTAAATCTCTTTTCACGACTATGATGTTGTACGTTTTGGTGTTCTTGTTGACATCACATTAATGTTTACTTGTAGATGCTGCCCGCAGATTGAACAATCAGCTCTGTGACATTGCTATAAACTGGGCTGGGGGATTGCACCATGCCAAGAAGTGTGAAGCATCTGGCTTTTGTTACATCAATGATTTAGTCCTGGGAATTTTGGAGCTTCTTAAGTACCATGCAAGAGTTCTGTATATTGATATTGACGTGCATCATGGTGATGGTGTAGAAGAAGCATTTTTCTCCACCGACAGGTAATCGAGTAGTGTCTTGTGAAGGTGCTGATGTTGTTGCTTCTTCGTTTTTTGAATGTATTATTATTATTTTTGTTATTGCTATTAATCAGGAAGCACTATGTGTATGTTTATTACCTTTGAACAATTGCCTTATTTAAGATATAGTCTGAACTTATTTATGAGGTACATAATTTATTTATCATCTGTCTTTATGTTTTCGCAAAAATTGAACTTTGCAGAGTCATGACAGTGAGCTTTCACAAGTACGGGGATTTGTTTTTTCCAGGAACTGGGGACGTCAAGGTAACATGATTGATCATTATTTTTCCCTTGTTGTATCTGGTACTAAGTGGCTATATATGTGTACATGCATTAATATTTATATCTTTCTTACATTACTATTTACATTTCTTTTAAGTTGCACATACATAGAAGTTTTATTTATTAATTTCATTTGGCTCTTGATAAGCTTTCTTAGACCACTATGAAAGGCATGCTTATTCTTCCTTGTGTCAATTATGGTTCAGTGAAGTATGATAATTATATTGGAGTCCATCTGAAATCTGGGATAGAAGCGAGGATTATGCATGCCTTTTATTGTTTTATCCTGGTATTGCTTCCATAGGGACCTTTATTATGCAATCTGCCAGGCAGGTGAATATCTTGCTCATTTCTTTTTCTTTCCCCCCTTATCGGTTTTTGATTAAGTCCATGTGGGACTTTGGGATATAAACTAGGCTTATGCATGTGGTCTGTCGCTTTGCTCTACTATGCTTCCGCGGGGATATTTATTTTATTGACAATAATTGATTGCTATTAGACAATGATCTTATGATCCAATATGTAGTAGGAGAAAAACTTGGTAAGACGCTACAATTTTGGTTCCGTAGAGTGCTTTATTGCTTTTGAGTTTACTGCTGTGTGTAGGCCTAGAATTTGTTATCCTGTGCAACCTTTTTCATTGAACTCTTTTTGAAACGAAATGCATACGCATACATATCTAATGAAAAACATTTACTCTGAAGGAAATCGGAGAAAGAGAAGGAAAGTATTATGCTATAAATGTCCCTCTCAAGAATGGCATTGACGATGCCAGTTTCACCCGGCTTTTTAAAACGGTAAGCATGTTACTTTAGGTATCTATTGTTCCTTTGATTCGGAAATAGTAAATAAAAATGCTCAAAGATATTCTCAGACAGTAATATATATAGTCTTTTATTATGTAGATTATTTCCAAGGTTGTTGAAACATATAGACCGGGGGCAATTGTGCTTCAATGCGGGGCAGATTCACTTGCTAGAGATCGTTTGGGATGCTTTAACCTCTCTATCGATGGTGCTATTCTACTTGTAATCGCAACTAATTCTATGTCTCTAATCCTTTTGGAATTTTAAAGAATTGACCCTGATTATTCAGTGGAACTGATGCAATCCTTGTCTGTTCTTTTGCCTCTGCAGGACATGCTGAATGTGTTCGGTTTGTCAAGAAATTTAATCTACCCCTTCTGGTATGTTCTCTCTCTCTCTCTCCCCCCCCCCCCCCCCCCCTCACTTCTAGTAATGGAAAGTCCATAAAAGCTTAAGTTAGATGGCACTTTCTTCTGCTTCAGGTTACTGGTGGTGGGGGTTACACCAAAGAGAATGTTGCAAGATGTTGGGCTTTTGAAACTGGCGTGCTTTTAGACACTGAGCTTCCAAATGGTATCCTTTTAATTTAGTTGTCCCTCTCTAGATTCAAAATAACTTTTCAGCATATACATATTGTGAATGTGCATATTGATCTCATGTGTTCTGACAACTGGGATGCATATGGCTTATTTAATCTTATGTTTGTGGAAGCTTGTTGTTAAGTGGATGGGGTCATATGTTTATATATGTCTCATATTATATTTCTACAAGTGGAAACATCTCTTGTAGAGGTATAAAGTAAGGCTGCGTAGGCCTAAAAGGGCCAACCCTTTCCCGGACTGACACTGATGTGATGCTCATGTGCACCTAAAAGTATTTTCACTGAGTATTTCGAACTCTACCAGCCTTCATGGACAAAGCTCTCCTTCTTTGTTACTCAGGCATAAGATGTTTATCAGCTCATTGTTGTCTCCTTGTGCAATCCATCAGTTCTCTGGTCAACTGATACATCCTCCAGCAAAGAGCTTATTGTAAAGATTTTCAGTGCTAACGATTAAGCTTAGATTGTCCTTTTTCCCTTTCTAACTCTATATTTTCTTAAGTTTAGACTTTAAGTTTGATAATCTCTGGCTCAGCAGAAAATGCATTTGTGTAAGCTATACCTTATGAGGACAGGGCCATATAGTCGTTCACTTTAAAATTTCTTCTAAGGCGAATTGACAACCCTGTATATGGCTGGCTGCAGCACAGGGGAAGAATTTAAAGGAAGATTTGAAGATGTAGAAAGATCTTAGATCTAAGCAGTAAGCTGTCAATAAAGCACTATCGGTCAAGTTTAGAATGAAGATTAGGATAGGAAATCGGGTGATAAGTTGTTTCGTGATGTTATCATGATGCAAAGCTATTGATCAGTCACGAGTAATTTATCATGGAAATGGTTATCCTGATAATCCAAAGTGACATACAATGTAGAACAAGCCTAGTGCCAATTTAATGAATGTGCGAATGTGTAACCGAAGTGGAAGGGCTTTACTTGCTTCTTGTACATGGGGTTGGTTTGTGTTATGCTCATTGTCGTGATTATTTTGGTTTGATTTGGATGTGAGTGTTCCTAAAAGATGTGATATAGGCTTTTAAGTGGGGCTGGGTCACTTATAGTGTTAGATATGGAGGATGAGGCAAAAAGACCGTCATTTGATTCATCCTTTTGTGAATGGTAGATGGATTGTTGCAAGGAAATTTTACTCCACGGTAGGTACTTGTTAACAGGAATGCCTAGTTTCCTCTACTTTAATGTGGAAAAATATAGAACAGCTAAAATAGCACACTTTTAATGCTTGGTGATTTGTTTGCTACCTGGAATAATTCGTTGGCCCTTGTGTTTTTCCCCATTGATCATATTGTTAATCATTTGTACTTTTCCTTGTATGAGCATTGGCGGTGAGGGTTTGGTTCTTTTGAGGTATTCAAATATTTTAACCACTCCATTCCCATTAGCTTAAGCTTTTTGTTACAACGGTAATTCCTCACGGTAAGGAGATGGCAATCCAAGATGTTACTAGAGCTAGAAGTTATAAGATTGCTAACATTGCCTCCCTATTTTGTTATACACCTATTAGGCCACTTTTACGTGTCTTATTGTTGACCCGATTCTTTTATATGCCCTGAATTCGCCTTTTTGACTGAGGCCCACATCTGAGGTGTGTGGAAATATAAGATAAGACGTACACTAATTTCGCTACCTCCCATCTACTAAAGCTTTCTTCAGGTTCTGCTGTGTTACACTAATTTCGGTTTTGATTCTAATGCAGAAATACCAGACAATGACTACATAAACTATTTTGCCCCGGACAAATTGCTTAAGATTCCTGGTGGATACATTGTGAGTGAACTTTTTTGCCATTGCCGACAGCTATGCTGTTTTATTAATGATTTAGTCTGCATCTCCTTTCAAGCTATACCATGTTTCACAATAAAAACCGCTTTTGTAATTTTGAGCAGGAGAATCAAAACAGTAAGTCATATCTTAGCTCTATCAAAATGCAAGTTTTTGAGAACCTTCGCTTCATCCAACATGCTCCTGGTGTACAGATGCAGGAGGTACGTACCTAAAGTTCACTTTCAAGTCTTGTCTTGTTAATTCACTAGTGTGTGTACTTGCATTATTATGTTGGTGCAAATATGCCGGATGCATACGGTGAACTGTGTTGACTATTGACTATTAGAGTGTTGTTGCAAATATGTCATCATAACTATTGACGCTGGGTGCCAGCATGTTTCACCCTGTCAATGTCAGTGATGGTTATTATCTATAACATATGATTCTTTATCTATTAATGGTAGCTCATGATTTAAAAAATATAATGAACGAGTTTCGTAGGTCTTTTGCTGTTAAGAATCCATTTGGTCATATTTCTTTCGTATAGTAGCCCTCACACTTTGTGCTGTTTGTTCTTGTTTAAGGTACCCCCTGATTATTATATTCCTGAATTTGATGAAGATGAGCAGAATCCTGATGAACGTGTAAATCGTAAGTTGAAGCTTCAAGAGCTTTTTTATGATATGCCATATTTTGGTTTTGCTTTTTTGTTTGATGGGTACTGTAATGCTGATCTTTATCATCTTTGCCATGATTTTGTGTAGAACACACCCAAGACAAGCAAATCCAGCGGGATGACGAATACTATGAAGGTGACAATGATAATGATCATACCATGGATGTTGATTAATCACATCTTTTTGGTTGCATGATACATTCAGTTAGGTGGACTTCAGGTTTTACTCACAGAATCGTCTAGAAGAAGACATAGGTGGTGTTAGTTTTGGTCCATAGATTATAAATGGGAGCTATTATTTGCACCACAGTTGACTTTCTGAAAGTCTGTTCTAGAGCCAAAAACCGACTTCCCATTAGGTGTATTGTGTGGATCGACTTTCGGAAAAAGTCTGTTTTTGGCTTGAGAACCGATTTTCAAATGGTTGATTCAGTGTGGTGTATGGTAGGTGTGGTGCACCGGTAAAATCTTCGTGGTGCGAATAATGGCTTCCTTTTAAATATATGATCTAACCTCACAGAAACACATGTCAATTGTTTAGTTTTGTCATGAAAAAAAAGAACTCTATACATCCATTTCGCAGAAGAAACATTGTAGGCAAATATTTCTGACAAAAGTATTGACAATGTTGAGCTGTCTTGTATTATTGTATATTATGTAATGGACTCGGCTTCTCTAACAAGACCTCAAGAAGACACCTTTTTGCTTAAAACGTTTCCAACACTATATCTTCTTCCATTGTGTAGTCTCCCAACCTTCTTTCATTCTCTATGTTATAACCTGAGATTCCTAGGTTACAACTTCCCATGTCGTAAGATTTAGGCACATGTGGCGGCGTCTCGCAACGTATCAAAGCCCAGTTCATCCCTTGAAAGAAAGGATGCTGCTTTATCTCAGCTGCACCTTTTTCAAACCCTAACCTCTGCTGTGGTTCTTTCTTTAATAGGCATCTGATTAAATCTCTAGCATTAGAACTAATGTCTGGAGTCTCTGGAAACTTTAGAGTGTCTGATACAATGTTGGTTAATGTATCTTCGTCGTCGTTTCGGGCTTTGAAAGGTGTTTTCCCATACAAAAACTCATACAACAAAATCCCTAAAGTCCACCAATCCACTGCACTCCCATGGCCTTCCCCTTTAATGATCTCTGGAGCTAAGTATTCATGCGTTCCCACCAAGGAATTGGATCGCGCATCAATCGGTTCTACTATTAACTGAGGTAATGTAGTTGCTTCAAATTTCGGGTTGCGTGTTTTTGCAGAAACTGATAGGAATTTGGCATTGAAACAAGAAATTGACAAGGATGTATGGCGACAGAAGGGATCTATGCAGCTAACATGTAAAGAAGGACGTGATAACCTCGGTTTTGGGTGTTAATCTTCGGTTTTCAATATTGTCAAACTTACTGCAGATTTAAGTGACAAGTCGAAATCTGTGAGCATGATGTGACCGTCTTCTCGAACCAAAACGTTTTCTGGTTTCAAGTCACGGTACACAACTCCAAGCATGTGAAGATACTCAAGTGCAAGAACAACCTCAGCTATATAAAACCTGAATTCAATGAAACCGAACAAAATCAACACAATGTAGAACTTTTTGCTCCTCAAAGCTAAAGAAAGAGGATCATCAAGATTACCTGGTCGCTTGTTCAGAAAATGTTTGCGTAAGTTGCTTTTGACGAAGAACATGCAAATCGCCACCAGGGCAATACTCCATAACCAAGCACAAGAATTTCTCGGTTGTGAAATGCGCGTAAAGCGAAGGAAGAAACGGGTGATCAAGCATTTGCAGTATCTCTTTTTCAGTTTGAGCCCTGGTAAGTTTTCTTCTGCTAGCTAAAAGATCAATATCCATGACTTTCAATGCGAATACACAGTTTGTGCCTATTAACATAGATAAGTAAATGTTGCCAATGTCTCCACCACCAATCTTTTTTAGCAGCTTGAAATGTTTCAAACCTAAACTCCCTTGTTTCTGTTCGATATATTCAATAGCTTTCCATCTCAAGTCCTTTGACATATGAGGCTTATAGCTTTTACAGCTCAAGCCGCTGATAACGCTTTCTTCACTCGAGCTTACACTACTTCTGTTATCTCCAATGCTACTTTTAGAACTAAAGGACATCTTCCCCTTTCTTCTTGATCGTGATCTATCATTCGTTTTGTGCCTGTAAATTGACTTATTGGCAACAGAATCAACACAGGTAGTTCTTGAGCTACTTGTTTCTGGAGAATCAGAACTCCAACAAGATGATGTACAATGACCATCCCCACTATAACAACACGAGAAACCAACAGATGGAGTAATTGAATCCAACTCGAGTCTGTTATCGACTATGTTGTTTGTCCTGAAAACACGAGGATTGTTACTTTCATTGTTGACAAAAGTCAAATCAGAAACTGTGGACTTGCCTTCCTGGGATGAACAAGGAACATCGTCCGAGTCACAAACGTTCTCATCAAGTACAGGAAGTTTCGTGTTTGATGAGCTTCCAAACGATGCATTACGTAACTTCAAACTTTTGTCCAGCTCTGCCCTTGCATATAAACCATCCCTACCAACTATACTTGACAGGGGAACCGACGTATCTTTAGATACATTGACATTTGATCTATTCTTAAACACAACACCGTCGTTTGCACTGGCATTAAACATCACAGCCCTGTAAAGACTTTTAATGCTTCCTGCATTTGAAATTCGAGAAGAAAAAGGTGTGGCCTTCGACAACTGTTTCTTCATAGCAGCCATTTTAGACGCGTGGGAGATACATAAACCTCTAAGTGCCTGCTTTAAACTTGCAGACTCAGAAATACCGATACCTGATATATGACCGGACTTAACCTTCATCGGTCTTTTCATAGCACTCTTACTAAACCCGTCTTTCAAATTCTTTTCCGAATGAAGTAAAGCCCTGTAAGCGTTCTTAATGTCAATCGTGTCAAAGAGCTTGTTGATGTCGTTTTCTATGGAGTATTTATGCACAGGCCTAATCATATCACCTGTTATCTCCAAAGACTCCATTAGTTCTCCAGTGTGTGCCATTAATTGTAGTTGTACAATGTAGGCCTCAAACTTTAAAGTTTAACCCATTCTTGCGAGTTCATCGAGCCACGAAGTCGCTGCTGTAGCCTAATGTTTTGTGTATGTATGATCAAACAATACAAACACAGATTATGTCCCAGTTTGCATCCCTATATGCTATACTTCTGTTGAGGATCAAAAGCAAGTTTGTTAACATGAACCACAAGATAGTTGGGGGCAAAAGAGACAAATCAATGTTCAAAGATGAAGAAAAAGGAAAATCAAGAAGATCAACATACAGGAAAACATGTCTCAAGTTTGAAGGTAATGGGCAATCTTGTAACAAGGGGCACAAGATGAGAAAATGAATTATACTAAAAGAAAGAAACAGATAATAATGACAAAATTAACCATACCCCTCAACCTACCTTCTTCAAGCCTCTCTTTGATTTCAGCTAATCTAGAAGAAAAAGAAGAAAAAAAAACAGAGAATACTGCTACAATCCTAAACGCTTCTTTGGTCAAACCACACCGAAAACAAATAATCTATTAGTAGAAAGCTGTTTTTCAGCTCCAGAATAGATTTTCATCCGGTCTATTGTCAAAATCGACAGGCAAAAAGGTCACTCTCAGCTATTGAATGAATTATGAAAAAGTCGATAGTCTCTAGGATTGATATTCACCAGGTCGAATACTCGAATATCAAATTCGACTGGCATAAAGTCATTCTAAGCTATTGAATCTATTGTGAAAAAAAGTCGATTGTCACTATGATGTTGTAACGATAAAAACAATAGAATTTGTATGTAAGTTGCCACCCACAGGCCACAGGCCCATTCCCATTTCCAATCCCAAATCCCCATCACACACACAACCAACAAAGAAAAAGACCTCGAAATTACAGTAATGTCAAGTATTATTCTTATCAAAAATAACATGAAGAAATAAAGGAAGATGAAATCAAAGGATCATCAAAACAAAAAGTACCTGAAACAATCAGTAGTGGAGTTAGAAAAAACTGAATTCACTAATCACAGTTCTGTTCGCCTTTGATGATTAACTGTAGAATTTGCAACAACAACAAAAAAAAAAAATTTGATGAACTGAATTTCACACAGAGAAATACAGCAAACAATTATTTAAAAGGGAAAGGGAAAGATAGTGTAAGTGTGTAACAGTTCCTCAACATACAAATAAGATTAGAACTACGAATACTAACTAACATTTCTTCACTATATTCCAGTTTCATAGAAATTAAACAACATAGAAGTTAAGAACCGGGTTGCATTCGTACTGCAGACCGAGACGCGGTAAACCTTTGGTATGAACTGGACTACTCCTTAAATACTAGAGATGTTGTTGTAATGGCATCTGCACTTGCATCGATGATTGCAAAATAGTAGGCAATATAGAATGAACCAAATTTGCACTACTTCTCACCGGAAAGGGAAAGGGAAAGGGAAAGGGAAAGACAAAGAAAAAAAAAGTAGTAGTGATGACATAGTAAAGCTACATTAGAAGTAAATAAGAATAGGAAGAGAAATCAATTTTCCCAGTAGGCGCGAAGATGACGTGTTTGATGGGTTGTTTGAGAAGAGAAATGTCTTCTCTTCTCCTCTCCTTTTTAATGCATCTCACAAGAAACATGGCGTCTTTTTCCTTTTCTTTTTTTTTTTTCTGTTTTTTTTTTTTTTTTTTTTTTTTTTTCTTTCCCGTTCACGTTATTCGTATTGTGCACTATTAATATTGACAATGGACTGTTTTCTGGGGAGAGAAATTAGGTATTTGTATTTTAAAATTTCACAATTAGGGTAGATATTTGTGAGAGGTGTGATAAATTGTTACACGTTCTCTTACACATAGTAGTGGTGTATGAGTGATTTGAATAAATTTGATACCCTTTTTTCTTTTGAGTGAAAAATAAATCTGGTACTAATCATCCATAAATAACCGTTGTACCATAATTCTTTTCAATCTTATTCTTATGCTGTAGTATGAGGTTGTGGTGCTTGCTATGAACATGTAAAAATGTTATTTTTGTTGTTTTATTTTTCTTCAAAATTTCAGACTAGTGAATTGTCGTTTTTGCCCTTCCTCACCTTATCATAGCATCTGATGTGTATATCGAAAGCTGAGATTGAGCAGTCTGGTTTTGGGTCGGTTCGGTTTTTTTGCTTTTATATTTGGTCGGTTTGGGTCGGGAATTTCATCCCCAAACCGAACCGAATCACTTGGAAAACCAATGGTTCGGTTTGAACCAATTTCGGTTTGGGTTCGGTTTGGGTTCGGTTTGAACCAGGTTTATCTATTAAATGGTTGTTCGGTTTGGGGTTCGGTTCGGTTTGCATATATCATAAAACCCAAAAAATAAGATCGGTTTGGATTGGTTTAAAATAAATATAATATATATATATATATATATATATATATATATATATATATATATATATATATATATATATATATATATATATATATATATATATATATATATATATATATAATCGGTTCGGGTTCGGTTTGGATTGGTTTAAAATAAAAAAAACCGAAACCAAACCAATACATTTCGGTTCGGTTTGAAACCAAACCGAAAAATTTGGTTTGTATCGGTTTGGGTCAAATTGGTTTGGATCGGTTTGGATCGGTTTGGTTTGGTTTTCGGTTTCTCGGTTTTCCTGCTCAGCCCTAGGTATATGTGTAAAAAAATTGATTCCATGTATAGTCCAGTTGTAGTGGAAGTACCATGTATTCCTGCCAATTCCTCTCAGCCAATCACTTTTTCCTCTAGTTTTCAAATACTCCTCTTCAAAATTATAAAAATGCTCAATCTTGCTTGCTAGGAAATTGAAGGAATGATATTCCCGTGTCTGTCATATTCATTTACAGTATATATATATATATATATATATATATATATATATATATATATATATATATATATATATATATATATATATATATATATATATATATATATTACAAGCATTTACAAGCATTCAATGATGGCTATAAATCATCCTATAAATTAGACTAGTCAACAGGTAATAAAGCCTAGAAGATATTCCTAATTAATATTTACAATATTTGGTGTCTAATACTCCCCCACAGTCGAAGCAGGAGGTTCGCGAACGCTTAGACTGGATCGAAAATCATCAAACAGAATTTTGGGAAGTCCTTTAGTGAAGATGTCGGCAATTTGATATCTGGATGGTACGTGAAGGACACGAACTTCCCCGCGAGAAACTTTTTCACGGACAAAATGAATGTCCATCTCAACGTGTTTAGTGCGCTGATGTTGAACCGGATTTCTAGATAGGTATATGGCACTGACATTATCACAGTAAACAAGCGTAGCCTTGGAGATAGGGCAATGAAGTTCTAAAAGTAGATTTCTGAGCCAATAAGATTCGGAGACTACATTAGCCACACCTCGATATTCGGCTTCGGCACTGGAACGAGAGAGTGTGGGTTGACGTTTAGAAGACCAGGAGATAAGATTGTCACCCAAAAAAACGCAATAACCAGAGGTGGACCGTCGAGTGGTAGGACACCCACCCCAATCGGCATCAGTGTAAGATGTGAGAGAAGTAATCGAGGACTTATATAGATGCAATCCGAAATGCATAGTGCCTTGGAGATAACGAAGGATGCGTTTGATGGCAAGCATGTGAATATCTTTAGGGTCGTGCATATGTAAGCAGACTTGTTGCACAGCATATGAAATATCGGGCCTGGTGAAAGTGAGGTACTGTAATGCGCCGGCGAGGCTACGATATAATGTGGGGTCATTATAAGGAGTGCCAGAGGGAGAGAGTTTAGATTGTGTGTCCACAGGCGTGGCGACGGGTTTGCAAGACGACATGCCTGCGCGGGCAATGATATCCTCGGCATATTTTTGCTGACTGAGAAATAAACCTCCAGCATGTCTCGTGACAGAAATTCCAAGAAAGTGACTAAGAGAGCTGAGATCCTTCATCGCAAACTCAGAAGCCAAAAGAGACATAATGGATTGACGAAGTTCGTCAGATGAAGCAGTAAGAATTATGTCATCGACGTACAGAAGGATATAAGCCATATCTTTGCCGCGGCGGTAAATAAACAGAGAATGATCAGATCGACTATGCGAGAAACCAATAGAGGAGACATAATCGGCAAAGCGTTGATACCAAACCCGAGGTGCCTGTTTAAGACCATATAGTGATTTCTTTAGTTTACAGACATAATCAGGATAATTTGCATCCCGAAAACCCATTGGTTGATGCATATAGGCTGTTTCATTGAGTTGGCCATGTAAAAATGCATTCTGAACGTCAAGTTGATGAATGGCCCAAGACCTGGATAAAGAAATACTGAGAACTGTTCGTATAGTGGCCGGTTTCACTACCGGACTGAAAGTTTCATCACAATCCACCCCAACCTGCTGAAACCTGCCATCACTAACAAGACGAGCTTTGTATCGCTCAAACGAACCGTCAGAGTGTTTTTTAATGCGAAAGACCCACATAGAACGAATAATGTTTGTGTTAGACGGTCGAGGAACAAGATCCCAAGTGTTATTCTTAATTAAAGCATTAAACTCGTCGGTCATGGCATTTTTCCAATTCGGGTCAGAGAGTGCGGCTTTTGGGTTGCGAGGGAGAGAAGATGGTTGTACCGAAGTGGACAAATTAAATTGGCGTTTAGGTTTAAAAATACCTTGCATAGCACGAGTGGTGATTGTGCGAGATGAGTGAGGAGGTGTGGATGCATGGGGCTGGAAATTTGGAGCTGGGTGAGGAGAAATAATAGAGGGAGGCCGAGGAGGAGAAGAGCTGCTGGGCTGGGCGCTGCCGCTAGTGGGCTGGGCAGGTGAGGCTGGCTGTGTGGCTGTGGATTGAATTAGAGAAGAAGGACTTGGTTGTGGGCTAGAGGATTGGGCCGAGTTTAAGGAGCTGGACGAAATGGGCTGAAGTTGTTGAAGCAGGAGAGGGTTTAAGCCTTCAGTTAAGAACTGGTAATTTTCTGGAGAAGGGGAGTGAAGCTTGGCAAACAGAAATTGAGATTCGTCGAAAATAACGTGCCTAGAAATAATTATTTTACGGGTGGAGAGATCATAGCACTTATAACCGCGATGATTGGGTGGATATCCCAAAAAAACACAAGGAGTTGAGCGGGGTTGGAGTTTATGAATGGTGGTAGAGGGATGAAGAGGGTAACATAGGCAACCGAAAACTCGTAAATGTGTGTAAGAAGGATCACGGTGATATAGAATGTGAGTGGGAGTTTTATAATTTAGTGATTTACGGGGAAGAATATTTAAAAGATATGTGGCTATTTCGAGAGCATGATGCCAGAAAGATGGAGGAACAGAGGCATGGGAAAGTAGACTACGGATTATGTTATTAATAGTGCGTAGTGTTCTTTCAGCTTTTCCATTTTGAAAAGAGGTATGGGGACACGAGAAACGAAAAATTAAACCCGTTTGGGCACAAAAAGATTTAAATGTCAAATTCTTTCCCATTGTCACATTGGAAACACTTTATATTCATCGAAAATTGGGTGTTAATGCGAGTGCTAAAAGAGGAAAAAATGGAGAATACTTGGGACTTTTGACCAAGGGGAAAGCTCCATAAATAATGTGAATAATCATCCAAAAAAATAAGATAATATCGATGACCAGCAGAACTTAAAATAGGAGACGTCCATATGTCACTATGAATAATATCAAAAGGCAACAAACTGTGCGTAGACGAATCATGAAAAGGTAATTTAACATGTTTTCCATAAACGCAAGAAGCACAAACAGAAGAAGAATGTAAAGGTCTGCAATCAATAAATTTATTTTTATTAAGGGAGCGAAGAACGGATTCTCCCGGATGACCCAAACGGTCATGCCATAAATCAGAAAAAACAGCAGCAAAAGTGGATGGGTTGATGTGAGTGAGAGGGTACAAATCACCGGTGCTATTACATCTCATGAGAGGTGTCCCCGTCGGAAGGTCCTTCACAGAAAAACCAAACGGATCAAATTCGACTGAAACATTATTATCAGTGGTGAGACGACGGACAGAAATCAGATTTTTAATAAGATTCGGGGCATGTAGTACATTGTTTAATTTTAATGGTGGTTGTGGTGGGTGTAGGGTGGAGTGTCCGGAACCGCGAATTGGAATGCCGTGACAACTACCAACAATGATATTACGAGTCAAATTATTTAATTGAGAATAAGACGAGAAATTACCAGCAGTGTTTGTCATATGTGACGTGGCACCGGTATCCAAATACCAGTTGTCGTCCGGAATAGTGAGAGACATTGTGTGCATTGCGGCCTCAATATCTGTGGGTGTGTAAGGGGGCGGTGGAGCCTGGACGTTAAATGCTTGTTGTGGCCTAGGACCAAGAATTCAAGCCTGTTGTGAAGTGGGCCGAGCCCAAGCTGAGGTCGGGTAAGGACAAGGAGGGAAAGCCCAAGCATTCTGCTGACCCCATGGATAAAACGCCGGCCACTGAGGAAACAAGGCTTGCCATGGCCGCTGCTGCTGAACGGATTGAGGCTGGGTGGGGTGACCATCCTCGCTATTTCCATCACCACGTTGTCCCCGACCACGGCCTCCACGATTTCCACGACCCCTGCCTTGTTTTTTACCATTATTTTGGCGAAAATTCTGCTCATTCGCTGGAGTAGAATGGTGATTGTTAGAGCTGTTAGCATGGAGAGCAGCATCAGAGATGGAGGCGGCGACCGCTGCACGCTTGGATTTCCGAGTTTCTTCCAAAATCAGCTTCGATTGTGCTGCATAAAATTCAGGTAAAGGATTTGTTTGTTGAAGGATGGTGGCCACACCATCATAATTTTCGTTCAAACCAGAAATCAACTGCATTACAAGCCGTTTATTAGAAACCGGGGCACCCACATTCGCTAATTGATCCGCCAACATTTTTAGTTCCTGACAATACGCTGAAATATTGGGAAAATCGTCTTGCTTAACTGCGTTAAACTTATTTTCCAGGTACGGGGCTCGTTGATTCTGGTTTTCATGGAAAATGCTTTCCAATCGAGACCAAGCCTGTTGCGCAGTAGAGTCGGGTGAAATGATCGTATGTAGAAGATCATTTGAGATTGTGCCGTAAATCCATTGGAGCACAATTGCATCGAAACGGGAGCACAATTGCATCGAGACGGGACCACAAAGCATCATCAACCTCAATACTTTTGTCTTTGTCTACAACCGTTTTGGTAGGAGGAACAATGTGGTCGATTACATCGTAGACCCGACAATGGATTTTAAAAAGTTCCGCCCAAGAAGAATATTGCCCTTGGTCCATCTCAAGGGTAACTGGGATGACATTTTTAATATTAGTGATAGTAAGAGCAGGATGAAACTTGGTTTGGTTTGCCATGGTCGTGAGAAAGAGAGTTTGCAGAGTAGAGAATTAGCAGCAGAGAGGAGTAGGCAAAACTGGGAAGATGAAGGCACAATTTTAGGAGGAAGGCACAATTTTAGGCTCTGATACCATGAAGGAATGATATTCCCATGTCTGTCATATTCATTTACAGTATATATATATATATATATATATATATATATATATATATATATATATATATATATATATATATATATATATTATACAAGCATTTACGCATTCAATGGTGGCTACAAATCATCCTATAAATTAGGCTAGTCAACAGGTAATAAAGCCTAGAAGATATTCCTAATTAATATTTACAATATTTGGTGTCTAATAGAAATATTTGTGTGGTGTCTCCACACGTGTGGAGACACCACAACCACACAATTTCACTGTGTATTTAAACCGTGTGGTTCTGATCGTTTTACCCGTCACTTCACATCAACATTCTCTCTCCACACAAATATTTCTCTTGCTTAAGACCATTTTCTCTTGGTAAATATCATAAAAATGATTAAACCCTAGCTACAAGGGTTCTCATTCCTCTTGTCCCACGAGATGGGTGGAGATATTAATCAGATAACCTAGTGGTTCAAAGTCACGAGCTTGCTATTATCCAAACAACTGAAAGAAGTCGCCTATTTACGGGGTTCGAACCTCCGCACTCCATCTTCAGGTCCAGCTGCTCTTTTAAAACACCCAATTTTTTTACCACTACACCATGTCTTGGGGGTTTTCGGAGAAAAGTTAAGTCATCATGGAGAGTTTGTATAACAGTTACCAACTTACCACGTTTGACTCTGTAACAAGACCACAATTCATGTCTACTTTATTCAATGGATTTATTAAGGTCTGAAGGGGGGAAACAATGCTATGAAATATGCTTGTGATTTTTAAGGGTATTTCTGTCTTTACGAAAATAATTTATCTTTTTTTCCTTATCCTTAAGTTTTGAATAAGCGTTTCTTTGGCTTTAAACAATGAAAAACCGACAGATGAATCTAAGAAGTCTATAAAAGGTCTTCAGGAAGCCCTAAACTTCAGAATTTTGCATTTTTCAGTCCAGAAGATTGGCATCAGTCGGTTTCCCGACCAGTGCCCTCAGGAAACCGGCCCTGTCAAGTTACATATGAGATTCTGGTTGCTTCTGTGCGTGTTCTCAAGACTGTAGTGCAATTCATGAAACGGTTAAGCATCCAGATGTTGTCTTTGTTCTGAGAATCATGATCATAAGGTGAAAGTCTTGATTTTTTCTAATTTTCGTAATCGATTCATGTTAGTGTTTGGTTTTTTAATACGTGCACAATTAATTGAATAGTTAATGGAACACGTTTTCAATGCATTGTGTAACATTCCGATTTTTCAGAAAAGGGCAAAATGGTCTTTTAACAAAATTCAGATTTTGTTTTATTTAGTTAAAGGATTTATATTTTGTTGAATAAATTATATATATATATATATATAGATATATAGATAATAAAAGGAAGTAAAATAAATAGTTAATGGGTGGTTTATTATGGGAAATAAAACTCCCCATTAACTTTGGGAGTTGTCAGAATTCAGAAAGAAAAGAACGTTCGAACTTTGGCTTCAAATAAGAAAAGAGAGGAAAGCAAAAGACAAAAGACAATCTCCAAAGGATCTTCTTGATCATCCGTCGATTTTCAGTTTCGAGTAGATAATCGGAATCGTGGTGAAGAGATCGTCGTTTTGGTAGCAAGGTTTCAGAGTTTCGTAAAGGTATGGTTTTGACTCTAAATCTAGAATCTTGAAGATTAGATCTTGTTTTGGTGTTCTAGTTGATGAATTCGTAGTTTAGATTGTTTAGAAAGCTTTGATCACAATTAATTTAGGTTTAATTGTTGATCAATTATGTTTGAGTTGGAGTTCTAAGAATGCTGCAGATTTCTTGAAGGTTTGGCTTTGGTTTGCTTGCTAATAAGGTAAGATGCTCTTCCTAATGTTTAATTAAGGTTTTATGGTGTTAAGGTTGTGTTTTGGGTATGAATTGTGGTTATAAATCATGCTTCTTGTTGTTGTTGTTGTTGTAATACAAGGTGTTATAGCATGTTTAGAACATGTTTTGATGCTATTTGGATGTTAAACTTGGTTGGTTTGAGTAGAAATCGATAAAGTGCAGAAAACTGTATGTAGTGCAGTTTTGGTCTAGTTTTGGCGCCCCCCTGGCCTGTTCAGAGAGTTCTGTGAACTCTCTGAAGCTTTGGCTCGCCCCAAAGGCTTTGGCGCCCCCCAAACCTGAACAGAGAGTTTAGTGAAGTCTCTGAAGCAGTTTTGGCGCGCCCCAAATGTGTTGGCGCCCCCAACACTGTCTAAATGTTGGTTTGAGTGTTTTAAGCTACGAGATGAATTCTAAATGTTATCTCTTGATCTAATAACATGAAATGAACATGAACAAGCCTCGATTAAGCTTCCGATACGTTTAGTTCCGGCATCGGATGTACTCTTCCATAGAGTTGAAGTTCGGGACCGTCGGAAGGGTATGAATGGCTTGTGCTTTGAGGAATTAGCATTCCTCAATGTCTGTGTATGTGTTAGGCCTTGTCCGTGTCTAGTGGTCTAGGAAAGAAAGTAGTAAGGGTGAGGGAGCTTACTTGAAAATACTTATGTGGCTAGTTAACAATTAATAATAAACGTACGTGTGTAGTTAAAAGACTAAACATCGTAACATTCTTGGTAAAGCACTTGGCTCTATCGCGATGTGTGGGCGGTCAGATAAAGTGAATAACTCTGCTGGCCTATAAACGGCTAAATGGTAGGGGGACTTCGCCGAACGTGTACACTATCGGATCTTAACCCGTGGCTATCGGTGTGATCCACTGATAGGTTGCAATCGATACTTCGTGGTGGGTAGCACCATGCATTGTGCCCTTGAGTGCCGATGTAACAAAGATAAGTTAAGCTATAAACAGTTAGTCATGACATGCTGATGAGCATGAAGTGAACCCTAGAGTTGTGCCGGTCACACAAAGATAATTTAATAATAATATGAACCTTTCGTTGTAAGACTTAATTATACATTAGCTTCTTCCTCTTGCTAAGACTTACCTCAATTGCATATATTATTTTGTGTGCTTTTGGGGTGAGAAGATGAACAAGTTAGCCTTGAGCTCGTTGAGGGGTTCGATGATGATTTGATGACGTTGATGCCATGATGATGCTTCCTATTTACCTTTCTATTAAATGTTGTACTAGATTATGTTGTACTTTTATTTCAAGTTTGTAAGACGAGTGTTGTAGCTTTCTTTTGGAACATCATACGTTGTAAGCTTCGTATCGTTGTTGTAAGCTTTTCCTTTCTACCCCTAGTCGGTTTGTATTATATTCTTAGAGACATTTATGATTTTACCCGAGTCTTTTGGGCTTCCGTTGCTTTAATTTTGATACGACGACGTAGAAGCTGGCGTATAATATTAGATTAATTAAAGTTATACGCGCCGAAAGTTCTCTTTCGGATAAGGGTTCGGTATCCGGGAGCGTGGCGTTACACATTGTCTCTACTTATACTTTTAAAGTACTTTTCCTTATGTTTCAAGTTTGCGTTTTTAAACCTGTTTTGTAAACAAAGGTGAAGTAAATTCATATCATGTATTCCAGCTTCTAACAAACATGAATCCCTCTTATTTATCTTCTACTCTTTACTGAGTTTTGTGTACGAGCTCACTACTTCCTTTTTGGTTGCGAAGTCTATGTAGAGTTTCAAGGAACATGTGTGATGCTTCTGAATAGCAAAGTATATGATGTATGATTGTTGTTCTGACATGATGCATGAGTAGTACTACTTCCGTCTCATAAAAAATGTTCATATTTTAGGGAAAAAATTTGTCCCATACAAAGTGTCACTTTTTAATACCAATACATCATTGAATGTTTTTTTCCAAAGTTATCCTTAGTCCAACTTGTATTTATTACACTAATTTCACATATCAAAACAAGTATTTATTATGAAGTGAAAGGTAAATATGTCAATATAGTACAAAAACACAACACATTAATTGAGTTTTTTAATTTGTATGCACCACAAAATTTGAACACTTTTTATGAGACTAATGTAGTAGTTAATTTTATTTCAATCCGGCATGCATGCCATGTTGTGCCTTGGTAGTCTTTCATTGTAGTATTGTATACAATGAGTTGTAGTCTATTCAGATAACCAACGAAATGAGGTGACAGTCTGCTATAGCCCTAGAGAAGGCAACCGTGCTGCTGATCAAATGGCTAGAATGGGCCATAGAAGACCTTATGGTGTTGAAAGAGTTGATAATCCTCCGGAGGAAATTCAGAGTATTTTGTCCGATGACATGAGGGGATTACATATCCCGATATTTTAGTTTCTGTGTTTAGGTCTTTTGACCTCCTTTTGTATCAAAAAAAAATAATGTTAATAATTATAAGTTAGTTTGCAGCATTGATATCCTGATATGTCGTGTTTTTACAGAAGACCCTCGATGGTGTGTCCCTCGAGTCTCAGCATGTTTTTTTTCTTCCGTGCAGTCTTTATTACTATGATATTACGTCAAACTTACACGAGTACCCGGGAGTGGGTCACTACATTAACATCACTCCAAACACTTGTGTCGTAATAAAATGACCACAACAAACTTTTACCTATTGATGATAATGATACTTATATCAATAAATGATAATACAATATTATCAATGGTTTTCTAGTAAAAAAAATATATTACCAATGGTATAAAAATACATTAAACAAACTTGTATAATCATCTAAGGGGTTCCATTGACTGACCCACTAATTACTCCAGACACCACATTTTATGTAATGTTCTTCATCACAATGCAAAATAACTTCCATCCCACACGTGTAGAGAGATTATTGTTCAGTGTATTGTTATGAACGTCACTACTATGTAACGTTCGTCTAGTATAAGAAACGTCACTGTATTGACGTTATACACCCTTGACCTCATTATGGGGGAAAACATCAATGTCACTGATTTTTTTTCTTCGTAAAATAAGTAACGTCAGTAGTAATGGTGATCATTTTTTTATTAAAAAATAATTGGAACAAAACTATTATTATTATTATTATTATTATTATTATTATTATTGTTTTTTAGAATAAATTATTTTGTTTTAAATAAACAAATACAAATAATAACAGAAACACAGCATCCAAGCCCAGTTTTACTCGTATTTGTCC
Organism: Gentiana straminea; assembly: GCA_036785695.1. Lineage (NCBI taxonomy): Eukaryota > Viridiplantae > Streptophyta > Magnoliopsida > Gentianales > Gentianaceae > Gentiana > Gentiana straminea. The sequence goes on from JAVUPR010000223.1 coordinate 656,923, forward strand.
ACAAAATCTGATACCCAATACGATCTCGAGCTATCCACGCCCCTTTTCCCGGGGCCCATTCATTATACACACCTCTTCTTCTTCTTCCTCTTCCTCTTCCTCTTCCTTCCCCCCAATCTCCATTTCCCCCCCCATACCAAACCACTCTCCAAAAACTCAACACACAGAGCGCCAATTCAGTTACTACTACGAAATTTTCACTACCTTTTTCATCTTCTTCATTAAGCAGCTAGCTATGGAGCCATGGCATGATGACATTGCAGACGATCTTCAAAGCATGAGTTTCAATTCCTCAACTACCGCCACTACCACCACCACCAACGCCACTGACATCCACCGTTCCACCAGTTCCGGCTCCGAAACCACCTGGATTCCTCCTACGACTGCCTCCTCTTCTTTTTGTTCCTCTCCTTTCGTCAAACCACACTCTTCTTCCTCAACTCCCTCCGGTGATCCATGCTGGGACGCCATCCGCCGTGCCTGCTCCTCCTCTACATCCGGTTCTCTCTCTTTAACTGATCTTCGATTCCTTCACCGGCTTGGAGCAGGTGATATCGGTTCTGTTTATCTCGCTGAGATCAAATCGCCGGAGTCAACGGCCGGCTCGAATTCGGCGTTATTCGCGGCGAAGGTAATGGATAAGAAGGAAATCGCCGGGAGAAATAAGGAAGGGAGAGCTAGAACGGAGAAGGAGATACTCGAAATGCTGGATCATCCTTTTCTGCCGACGCTTTATGCTTCTATTGATTCACCGAAATGGTCATGTCTACTCACTGAGTTCTGTCCCGGCGGCGACCTTCACGTGCTCCGTCAACGTCAGCCGTATAAACGCTTCCACCAATCTGCCGTAAGGTACGCCATTTTTCACATATTGAATAACACGTGACCAGAAATAATGCGCCAATGCTTATTCATGTCCATTACGTTTATTTACTTATTTTGCGCATATTACTTACCGTAATCATAAAGCTTGAATATTTTTTATTTCTTTTAGGGGTCACAAAGCTTGAATTTTAATTGTATTCGAGTACATACTCTGGTTGTAATCCACTAAGGTCTAACCTGGCCAAATTGTCTATGGTTCGATTATTGTTTTAATTAATTAGGTTACAAATACATATTAATTAATGACATAATAGCTTCGACGATTTTGTTGGAAAATTCGAAGATACTGAAGGTGGTTCTTTAAATGGTTTTGTCTTAGAGCACTCGCATCACATACTTTTAACGAATACTTTATTATACAGTTTAAAAAACACGTTTTTTTAGTTTACAGAATCTTTATTTAAGATGAAATGCATCAGACTCTTTATTTTACACAATGCGTGAAAATTAGAAGATACTGAAGGTGGTTCTTTAAACGGTTTTGTCTTAGAGTACTCGCATAAGATACTCTTAATGAATACATACAGTTTTAAAAACATGTTTTTTTAGTTTACAGCTTCTTTATTTAAGATGAAATGCATCAGACTCGTTATTTTACATAATGAGGAAGATATAAAGCACAATGAGGAAGATATAAAGCAAAATTTACAGAATCTTGATGAATTTAGGAGATGTAAAGGAAATTTTACAAAATCTGGATTAATGCAGAAGATGTAAAAGAAATTTTAAAGAATCTGTAGTTTACGGTAAAAATAGATTATCTGCTGCAGTGTTATTTTTTCTGTTGAAATAAAATTTTTAAATGATTTACAGGATCTACTGCAAATTATCTTAGCTAATGAGCTTTATCTCAATCCGTAAGCTTAGGCCTCAAAACGTTAAATTCGACTGTTCGAGTGTCATTTGGTTTCGGTGAGAAAAAAAAATTATTTTCAAACATAAGACAGTAGTTTTTTTTTAAAGGTACAATAATAGTTTTACATCATTTAGAAATTTGAATGCATCTGAAAATACTTTTAAGTGGATAGGGGGGGTGTTTTTGTTTGATGGAGTTATCATTTTTGTTAATGTGTTGATGTTATTTCACTTTACAAATGTTTTAGCTTCCTAATAAAATACAGCATTTATTGATAGGTATCATTCTTGTTATATAAACATTAAACAAAGATAAAAAAAATTACAGTAAAATTTGTAATAAAAATAAAAGATATCAAAAAAGAATTTGAATTTGAAATATGATGATATCCCTGATGAGTTACATCATTTCGGGTTGTGGGGCTCCACTTTTGCAGGCAGTGACCACTGAATTGATAAATGAGCAGCACGGTAAATCACCATCACAGATGACAAGAATAAATTGTTTCTTAATTTAAAATAATATCGTGTTTGATGTTTAATTAGTGACGGACGTAGGATATCAAGTTCGGGAACTTATTGGGTGGTGAAGGAATATATCCAGATGTAATCTGTGTGGCTCCGATCAACTCACGGGTCACTTCAGTACATGTGGAGAGACCATCCAATAATTTCCCCTCGAGTTCGGATAAAAGTGACAATAAAAATTTAATGAAGCAAATAAAGGGTCGAATGGGGCAAACAGTATATGCTAAATATATACATATATAAGTATATTTTTTTTCGGATTAGGAGACAGTTGACGCTCTTTTTATCATATATAGATCTGTCACTCCGTATGATGTCTATAAACATTATGTTGATAATATACAATTACACATAACCAACCTTGTAATATACAAAAGGGGGGAAGTTCTACCATGGAGACTCTCCTATGGAGAGTAACCCATGTGAACAAATCTGAACCTGCAATGAAACTGTGTGGTCCAGAATCGTCCACATAGGTCATTCCTTACAGGTGAGTCTTCATGTTAGAATTTCGCACAAAAGGGTGTAATTGAATATGTGTTATGACTTTGATAATAAAAAAATAAGGGAGATATATAAAATAATTGGAGCATGGTAAGATGACGGTGCATTTTAGTAGTCAGAAAATGGCATTGATTACATGATACAGTTGTGGAGAGACCCTGGTGGCTGGTGGAGTGGAGGGCATGTGACAGAAGATAGGGAAAAGATCCCCAACGGTGCACCTTGCACTGCACCTCCCACAAGTGCATCAAAACGGTGTCGTTTTGATTCAAAACGACACCGTCTCGATGCGATTAAAAAAAAAAAAAAAAAAAAACAGTCAAAACGGTGTCGTTTCGGATCGAAACGACACCGTTTCGATGCACCGCACCTTGCACCGCTCGACCTGCACAGTCGGGGATCGAGGTCCCAGAAGATACGTGTTTTATTAACCTCATCACGTGGGCCTTGTTGTTTTTTGCATGAATGTTTTTATGAAATTTAAGTAACATTTTTTCATTTAGAGACACATTTTCATAATTTATTCCAGAGCTTTTTCGGGGAGTTGGTTTTCTCGATTGGTGTGTACAAGTCATCATTATGATGATGTATGTTAGTCGTCACATACAAAATGTGACTGGGAGCAGTTTTTGGTAATGTCAAAATGATTTTACATTATAAATTTTAAAACTTTACATTATATGTCTTGGTTTTACAACGCTATTGTCAACGTATTTGAAGGCGGAATCAAATTGCCTTTAGTTTACGAGTTAGGAACCTCCTATCATGATTAAAGGCCTTGGCACGTAGTTGTCCTAGGAGGTTGTAGCAATAATAGAGACATTGAGTATTTTCAGGATAAATTCTTACATAGTTACTATTCTATTTGTAAAGATGTAACACGTGGATGAATCTAAGACACATATTCTCAATCACACGGTATAACTCTCTGTAAACGAAGTAACTATTCTATTTGTAAAGGTGTAACACGTGGATGAATCTAAGACACATATTCTCAATCACACGGTATAACTCTCTGTAAACGAAGTAACTATGTAAGAATTACCTCATTTTAAGAGGTCTGAGGTTGTTTTTTTTTTCATATGGCAGCCTTGTGTAATTATGAGTTGAATGGCATCAACTTATAACTTTTGATGAAAGACAAATTAAGACCACAAAATTTTCATTAGAATGTGCATGTGTGTTATTCTACGAGGAGGGAGGAGGGAAGAGGACCAGGGCGGGGACCTTTTTGAGTGCAAACAAATAAAAAATTAAATGAAAAATTGCCTGTTTTGTCGTTTTTATATACAGGAAATTGCCTGATTTGTTTGATAGCAGAATTACCATTATTTATATCCGAATACATAAACCAAAGTTCGAGATTTATTGCTTGATTCAGGTGATGGATTTGGATTTTAGCTATGAACTTGATTTTTAAAAGCAGTAAAAGGCTGCTTAACAATTCCAAAAGGAAAATTATACACTGTGTATTGTATTTCATAACCGTGCTTAACTTATCTCTTTTATAAAACAGGTACGATTGTGATAGTGAAGATCATTAATGTATCTTCATATTTACCTTCACATTAGCACATTGTTCATAAGTAGATCACGGCCAATCTATTTGTTTGATGCAAATGGTTAGCGACTTAAAAAGAGAATGTCACCTTTTCGAATCTTCTATAATGCATTACTCAAAAATAAGAATCAGACTCTAGACATTGCTTTGGATCAAACTCCTTTTAATTGTGTCATGACAATTGATTTTACACTTTTACACATTGATCGTTATGTGTCTCATTGATTAATATCTGTCTTGTATGGAGTGTTTGGATAAATATTCTGCTTATTCTCGGGGAAATTGGCAATTCAGCCTTAGTCAGACCCCCCAACCGTAAAAAATTTACTTTTTCAAAAATGGGTTTTAGGTAATACGACAATAATATTGTCGTAAAATTTCTTTTTACGGCAATAATATCGTCGTAAAATCATCCTAATTAACGACATTATTATTGTTTTCAACTATCTAATTAACATTTCACTTTATTTTATTCAACTTTATTCCTTTTGATTCGATTCAAGTCGAAATAATTCAAGTTCAAACAAACCCGTAATATCTCAAATTGGAAAAATGGAAGAACCATTATCATGATGTAAGATGAGACATAATGCACTTAATTATTTGGGTTAGTCATTTTAGGTCAAGCGAGGACAATGAGTTTAAGTATTGATTGGGTCGATTATGACTCAAAGTGCGTTGGTAGGCCCAAGTTCTTTGGCATTGCATGCTGACTATCGGACGAAACTAAATGTAACACCGTTAGAGACGCATGGGCCATCTCTTGGAACTCTCTGATAGGGTTGTGACGAGAACGTCAGTTCCTTAAGCGGAGAGAATATAATATCCACCTCTAAAAATGTAAGAAACATCATCATGATATAAATTTTAGACATAATGGACATGGTATAAGTAGTTACTGGATCAATTACGACTCAAGTAATATCGTTAGATTGAGTTAGAGAAATGTTAGTGCCATAGCCCCTCCCACCCCTCCCAACAGATCAAATGATTAATGTGAATAGGAATCTGACTTTGAATTGTTTTTTTTTTTTTAATATGCACATTTTTTTTGAAAGGTACATATATTTACGTATACTTATATGTTGAAAGGTAGTGGGCATAATAAAGGGAAGATGGTGAGTCCATTTGAGGAGTAAAACATGTGGATGAATTTGGATCACACAGTTTCAATTAGGACTGGTATCGGATCGGGATCCGACCCGTAAACCTCCTACCCGAAACTCGTCCTGAAGAGATTCGGGGTTCAATTTTTCTTCCCAAGCCCGTACCCAATAATCGGGATACCCGAATGTTCGGGATCCCGTCGGGTCGGGAATGAATGTCCCGAACATATGATGTTAAAAAATATTCATGTTAATATAAAAAAATTGACAACAATTACTTGATCAAAACATAGTTCAAAAGGTGGGGACGGAGAAATGAGTTAACGGCGACAAAGTCGACGGCCGGTGGAGGCGGGTGACTTTTGTGAGGAAGACACTCTGGTATATTAGAGAGCAAAAGAGATGTGCAGAGAAATTGAGAAACGACAGTAGCAGAGAGTGTAGTATGTTTATGTTTTTAATATTTAAGTGTGAGTATTTATATCGGGATGAAAAATGTTTTATATATATATATGTATGTATGTATGTATTCGGGTCGGGATCGGGAACCAGACGGGATTGAGTTTTATACCTGATCCCATTCCTGCATTTTTCGGGTCGGGAAAAATCCTGAAATTTCGGGATCGGGATTTTTCAGGATGGGATTCAAGACGGGTCGGGATTTTATCAGGAAATTTGCCACCCCTAGTTTCAACTCAAATTCAAACTGTGTGGTCCAGAGTCATCCACGTGTGTCTACGGTGCAAATGGAGTGACTATGTAGGAAAGTTCTTTTTAATCATTTGCAAATGAGTATTGTAATATAATTTAAAAAACAGTATTAAACAGCTGAAAAAACAAAGGGGATAAGCAATAAAAACCTAATAAAGATGGGAAGTATTTGTGTGGTGAGGGAAATTGAGGTGTGAAACGATTAGAATCATACAGTTTAAATACATAATAAAATCGTGTGGTCTGTATGATTCTACACGATGTCTCCATACCGTGTGGAGACACCACACAATAATTTCCCAATAATGATAGAAAACCAAAAACATTACTGTAGTAGGTAAGGACGTAAAGCAGATTAATAAATGGAGTGTTTTATGATTGAAGGCTAATTTGTTCAGCTAAATTTGGAAACAAAGTTACCTGGCCATAAAGTAAGGCTTTAAAATTGAGAAATTTGGGAAATCAGACCACTGTAACATCTGACATTATCTTTTTTCAGGTCAAATATTTTCTGACATTTTTTTCAGGTTTTCCGTTCAGATTTGGACGATTTCGTCCAAATACAGTTAAAACCATCCAAATTTGGATTTATTTTCGTCCCAATCCATTCACTGACCAAAATGGGCGGAACCGTCCAAAATTTGAATGCACCGTCCAAATTGTGGCTAATTCCGTCCAAATTTGGACGGTTCGCCCAAATTTGGACGGAAGGTCATTCCCTTCCAAAAAGACCCTCTGAAGATATGATCAAACAAATCAATGGAAGAAAGCAAGCAGGAGGGAAAATGTCCAAATTGAGTTATAATACGACAGACAACTTTCACGTGGTTGTCCCTCCACCTTCTTCTTCTTCGACGACTACTATTCCTGTTCATTCCTCTCAATTTCAATTTCCATTTCCACCAAATAACTTTCCTCAAACTATTGATATACAGCCAAGAAACCACCTTGCAGTTGCTCGTGCTCCACCTAATTCTGACATCAGACAAACAATGGTTTTAAATTTGGTAGATTCGGGTACGTGTTCGGGTTGTTGGGCTGTGGAGTAACATAGCAGCAGATTGATGGAGTTGTACGTAGATTAGAGAAACCAGCGCCGGCAGTGGCCATAGCAGCAGTTATTTAGTGGAGCACGAGCAATTGATAATTACCGTTGTATGTTGCTGCAGCTGCTTTGTGAGTAGAGCCCCCCACCCCCCAAATGATCTTCTGTGGAGTTTGTCAATGTTGGAGATCTGTTTGAAGATTGTGTAGTTGTTTTTACAGTTAGTGGGGGGTGGTATACACTCAATTTGGACTAAATTTGGACGAGGCGTCCAAATTTGGGTGAAACCGTTCAAATTTGGACGGAATTCGTCACAATTCGGACGGTGCGTCCGAATTTTGAACGGATTCCGTCTAAATTTGGCCAGTGATTGGATTGGGACGAAAAGGAATCCAAATTTGGACGCTTTTGACTGTATTTGGACGAAATCGTTCAATTTGGACGGAGAACCTGAATAAAAATATCAGAAAATGTTTGACCTGAAAAAAAATGTCAGACGTTACAGTGGTCTGATTTACCAATTTTCCTTTAAAATTACTATATCTTTGACGTTTCACGACATAAATGCCTGCTAAGTTATTATATTCTACAACTAGAAGTGGACAAGACCCCTGGGGCGTACAGTACAATAAACGATTACAGTTTGCTGGTAGATCGATATCATTGCTGTAGGGTAGATGCATATTTGTTAGGGAAACTTGAGAAACTATGTCCGAAAAATAAATATAGTCCATTAGGGCATCCGATCTCCAATTCCTGGTTCCGTCCCTACTCGTGCGTCATTCATGCGTCACTCAGTGGTCATGCGTACCTCGTGCGTCGCGCGGGCGTCGCTCATGTGTCGGACGCAGACATAGTTTTCAAATGTTTACTTTTGAAACATATTTTTTTAATTTTTTACTTTTCAGGCATATTTTTTCAAGTTTCCCTATTTGTTATAGCCACACCTCTCTCTCCCTCTCTCTGTATAAAGTATGTATTAAACAGTGTTCATCATTCATACATGCATGTAGAAAACATCTTTATTCACAAAGACAAATATAGGAATTATAAAACTGATTAATAATTATAAGATCATCCGCTCTTGAACAACATGAAATTTCCATGTGTTTGCAGATAATGATATATCATATTAATCCTGCTATATTTAAACGTGTATAATGTATAATTATTGCTATATATATATTGATGGAGAAAACACATCCATAGCAGACTGTTTAGTAATTCTCTTTTCTTTTCATTAAAATATTAAACAACCAATTATTGGCCAACTTAGAATTGATCTCTTTTGGAAATTGGAATCATCTTTTCATCTCTTTTTGTGTTGTCTTAATGCATCCATGCAATGCAGTCCCGTAGTACGTATAAAAATAAAATAAAAAAGCCAAATAAACAAGAACAAAATAGAAAAAGGTTAGACACCAAATTGCCATGACACCTGCAACCCAAACCCAACCCAACCCTTTTCTTCTGATGCTTATAAGGTAGTGGTAGTGGTACTACTTTGGGGGATTATTATTAGGGAACAATTAGAGACACGTCTGAACATAAAATATGCCCATGTCCACGTGGAGACATGTTGGTCCCCTATCATCAACATATTGATCCACTACCTAATAGTAGAATTAGTATAGGTCCCTTCATTATCTTATTGTACTTTGACATAGCAACTACAACTAATAATAATGATGCCCAATTGGCCCTCGTATATGAATGACTTGTTTTCCAACTTGTCTCATTTCCTGTTGCAATTTCATGTGTTTTTGTTTATCTGTTCTCATGCTGCATATATTGAGTACTTCTTGTGTAGTGGATATTGTATAAGTATTTATTAAAAATTTATAATCATGCATGATCGAATGGACTTGTGATAATTTGACATATTCAATCCTACATCTAATGCAATCATATACTACTGTAATTACCTCGATCTCCTTACAAGTTTTTTTTTTAGTTTTATGTTTATATGTTTATCTGTGATCTCCTTGTTTGTTTTGAGGATATATTGTATTAATTCCTTGTACCTTTGTCCAGGTTTTATGCATCAGAAGTGGTGGTAGCTCTAGAGTACATCCACATGCTGGGGATCGTATATCGTGATCTAAAGCCAGAAAACATTCTAGTACGATCCGACGGCCACATTATGCTCACAGATTTCGACCTATCCTTAAAATGCGACATTTCCACTTCTACCCCTGCCCAGTTGATCTCCAAAACAAATGACCCCCTGAAAAACGAACACAACGGTACCACCTTTGAACCACCCCCATTTACATCAACCTCATGCATCCTTCCCAACTGCATTGTCCCAGCTGTCTCATGCTTCCACCTCAAACGCCGCAAACGCAAGAAGATGCCCGGTCACCATAACGGGCCCGATCTAGTAGCCGAGCCGATCGACGTCCGTTCAATGTCGTTTGTGGGTACCCACGAGTACCTAGCACCGGAGATCGTCTCGGGTGAGGGACATGGTAGTGCTGTTGATTGGTGGACATTAGGGATATTCATCTTTGAACTGTTGTATGGTGTGACGCCATTTAGGGGTGCAGACCATGAGTTAACCTTGGCTAATATCGTGGCACGAGCACTTGAATTTCCGAAAGAGCCCTCGGTGCCCCAAACTGCTAAGGACTTGATATCACAGCTTCTTGTGAAGGATCCTGCTAGAAGATTGGGATCAACCATGGGTGCCTCTGCAATAAAGCAGCATCCATTTTTCCATGGGGTAGTGAATTGGGCACTTTTGAGGTGTACACCACCTCCTTTTGTACCTCCAAAGTTTAATAGGGACCTTTTATCTGATCCTGAAAGTTGGTCAGATAGCCCTGTGGAATATTATTAATTATATATTATGGTAGAAGTTTATATCTTATATATATTTATTATTATAAAAGAAAAAAACACCATTTGAGTTTTATGAATGAAATGGTAGTTTCTTCCTCATTATCTTGTACAGTTTTTGTATGCATTGCTTGGGATTTGTCAGTTTTTGTCAGTTTGCACACAAGATATTGTTAAGGACTTGAGGTATAATTTATGTACAATTTTCTGAGTAATTAAAAAAAAAAAATTGTTTTCTTCTGCCCTATTAGTTTCTGAATTATAATAATACGTGTTGACCAACTAACTTCAATAATGAATAGCATAACACCACTATCATCATAGAAACAATGAAGGATCATAAAGGCATATATAATTTGTGAAACAAACCCTGACCACATAACATTCATCATATATAACAAGTTATTAATTATTGACGATTGAGTTTTTGTTTATTAGTTATGATGAATCAATGATTCTAATGTTACATTAACATCTTCATGACACGTTAACATCCTTTTAAAAGAAAAAGAAAAAAAAACTAATGATACCGGCACGGTCATTATGACATAACATATGACACAACCGAATTTCAAATACTTGATCATGACATCATAAACGATGAATCTTAAGTAGTTATAATCAAATATTAAAAAAAAGAAAAGGGGTTGCATGCATTACCTGTTGTAAATGGTGTCACAACTCAAAACAAAATGAATAATGGAACATCTTAAAGTAAAGGGAAAAGAAAAAGGAAAAAAAAAAAAGTCAAAGTTGCATGTGGTCGTAAAAGTGTCTGCTACCGCAGGCAATAACCACACGTAGGACCTCAAGAAGAAGAAGAGGAAAGTTGGAAATAGACAGAAATATGAAACTTCTTTATCTCCTAACAACTCAATGCCGGTGTGTGAATAGATAACTCAAAAAAGTATACTTGTATGGAAAATAGAAAAAGGCCGGCGCCGGTGGGTGGTGGCAAACGATGCTGACCATGGATTTCCTTCCGGAGACAATGAAAGAGGGAGGGCCAGAGGGGGGCAATTCATAGAAAATGGTTAACGGAGCATGATTGCCCCTACTCTCACGAGTCACGTGGTCTGTTTTCTTGTTTTTGCATGGAATGACGGGACATTCATTCTGGTGCTTTGTGAATTTAGTCATACTAGTTAGGACGGCTGTTTTGACATCTCTTAGAATGGATTGTTTCAAAATATATTCCATATTGGCTTGTTTCTTTTGCAATGATGAAATAAAATAGAATGGATTGAATCGAAAGATATATTAAATTTTCATTTGCATTAACTTCGAGAAAAAAATGAAATCAATGGGATTGAATGAAATTGTACATAACAAATGAGTGGCTGTTAAGAGAGAGGTGGGATAGGGTTATATATAGAATGGATGGAGGGGTGGAGTGAGGCAGGTGCATTAGGTATATATAGTTAGATATGGTGTGGTAATGTAGGGTGTTTGAGTGGGGTGGGGTATGTTGGGTGAGGTCGGGTTAGGTACGGTAAGGTGGGTGATGAGAAAGATTAAGGTAAGGTGGATGTCTCTATGGGTAAGATAAGTTACAATAAGGTTGGTTATGGTAGTGTGGATATCTGGATGGGTAACATGGTAAGATAGAGTACCCTGATCCGTATGTAGGCAATTGAGAATCTAAGTACAACAATTTTCATAGAATACATAATAATGGTGAGATCATAAGCAGCCGAGACCCTACGAGAAAACTGTGGACAAAGTTGTTTTAAGGCCATGGGTTCTACGCTGATTACAGTGACATTTTTACTCCAACCCCCGGTCGTTGGTATTACTGTGCAGGGCTGGTTGTATCTGTGCTGGTATGACGAAAGTCTGAAGGACAGTAGTTTGAACATATGCAGCTTGCCGGTAGCTAGACTTTGAGACTGAAACCAACACGCCTTCATATCCATTGATAGAAATATCTTCGTCACGGTACATTTGTCTTTTTTTAGTAAATTGGTTAGGGTAGGGTATAGCGGGGTAGGGTTAATTAGGCATGCGAGTAGATGAGTAAGTTAAGGTGGTGCATGGGTGGGGTAGGGTAAGTGGAGATGTAGGGTTGGATATGAAGAGATGTATGTTTAGTGATAGGTAAAGAATGGTGAGGTTGGATGGTGACATAGGGTAAGATAGGTGTGGTGGGTAAAGCAAGGCGGGTGGTGGGTAGGAATATTAGGTGTACTTCCCGAAAAACAATTAATTGTAATTGTTATAATGATTAATAAATGACAACTTTATTTATCATATTATTGTTTTGTGCTTATAAATCGGGTGATGGGCCTAAAGGACAAAATAAGATTACAAATGATGAAATAGGACAAAGAAAATAAAATATGGTTGACATGAAAAAACAATAGTGTTGTACAAAAACACCCTTAATGATTTTTTTTAACTCACTTTCGGTTTATATATATATATATATATATATATATATATATATATATATACCACTCCGTTTTTCGCGTTTCCATTGTTTCTGATGCTTTTCTATACCCTACTTGGGAACCCACGATAGGGGATTTGTGTACCTTAAGATCGTACACATTCATAGAAAAAATGCCGAAACGTTACTACATTTTCCTTGGAAATGTTCAAATTTTTTTAGTGGCAGTTCATTTTTACAGATGTTAGAATAGTTTTCGTGAAATGTTACTACGATTGTTTAGAGTGTTACTACATTATGTAGCAATGTTACTACTTCGTTGTTCAAATGTTACTACGTTGTTGTTTACATGTTACTGCGTTGTTGTTTACAGTCTGAAATTTATGCTGTAATTAACAAATAAATCTGTTCACCCTGCCGCCCAGCCTCAGCCACCCTAGGCCATCCCATCCCACCCCAAGCTGTAAAACGCCACCCCACTCTTTAGATCTGAAAAGTTGATCTTCGACGAAAAGCTCAACGTCTCCATTATCGCCAATTCATTCATCTAACACGATTCTTATGTAAGTTTCAGCAATCCCGACAGTTTTAAGTCTCAGATCTCATTCCACATTCAATCAGAATAGTAATACACCAAACATGAAAAAAAAAAAAAAAAGATTAATCCGTCTCTTTCCAGATGCAAAAAAGCATTAAAACACCTGGCGAATTCACATTCAAACTTTTTACATTGCAACTAAATACTTACATTATTATGTATATATCAAAAAAGCATAAAAACAAATCAAGAGCGGCCATGGATATACGCATTTCTATTATGAGAAACCTGATGAGGATACGTTTTAAGAGGAAAGAGGAAAGAACTGAAACAAATCAAGAGAAAAAGACTCGGATCTAAAATTATTTAAGAGGAAAGAGGAAAGAACTGAAACAAATCTACAAAGAGCAAACGAAAAACAACAATAGAAAGGAAAAAGACAGCCGGCACCGGCGCCTTTCGGCGGCCGGTGCCGGAAAGAGGACAAGCTTTTCAGCGGCGAAGACTGATGCTTTAGAGAGAAGGCGGAGGAAAAGAAATTTGAGAGAGACTGATAATGTTTCCGCAGGATATACGCATTTCTATACCCTAATTTTGAACGGTTTCAGCAGGGATTAAAAGGAAAATAATATTTAGGGGTATTTTCGGATATACATTACTTTCTGTCCTTTACAACCAGTGCATTTCTTTCTTGTCTTTTTTTTCCAAATAAGATGTAAATCCGTCCTTTACGACCTTATCCTACTTATAAATAATATTCCACTGAAATTTACAAGTTGTATTATATGTAGCAAATGTAACTTAATGTGTTTTACACAGAATATTAAGTTTATGGTGATACACTTAAATTAATTAGTCCGTGGTGAATTAAATCAAAGCATAAAGTCTATTGATTAAACCACCATTAATAACTGTATAACACATTATGGTGTGACCGTCTTATCGAGACCGTCGATATTGGTTATTTACGTGGGGCAATTATATATGACTCTGTCATGTAGGAACTATGACCGATTTATTCTGTGTTTTTCATATAATTCCGTGATTTAGAAATCTTATTAAATCACAAAACGATTATATATGAATTAATATTAATCCTGAGACGATTACAGGTTCATGCTTGCTTTGAAGATATGTTTTGATGTGTTAATTAGGGACTGCGTTAAGTGGCACGGTCCGAATCACTTTTATGTGACACTATTCAAGAATGAGAAATTGAAAATGTGTTTCATAGATAAGCAATTTGAACCTTCTTGCGGGAAGTAGATATACGATCCCCTTACTTGCTAATATTAGAAACTGATCAATCTGCATAGTTAACATTGATAATGAACTAGTGAATTAATGGTAAATAAAGATAATAGGTAATCAAGAAGGTTTACGGAAACTTTTCTACTACAATAGATGGTTTACGGTGGTTAGTCATGAAATGAATATATTAGTGAACACTCAATAACTCGATAACATTAAGATGAGAAATGCCTAATCGATATAATTCAATTTTGGATTTCGTTATGTATGTAAATTGATAATACGCACATAGATATTATTATATCAAAATTGACAGTTTTCATTGAATTTATGTATCATGTGTCGTATCATCAATCAATTACTTTGCATTTAAAACATCGTTCCATTCCATAATCTGTAAAAAAATATTTGCATCTTAAATAAGCGGTGTTGCTATGTGCACTACAGTGGTACACTACATCCCATGTGGCAGTGGGACCCACCCAAAAATCATTTTCATTTGTTAGTTAAAAAAAATAAAAAAATTCAGATCCACTTTCCCAATCCAGCCTTCTTCTCTCGGGTCGTTCTACTGTAGGGACTCCCTAGAAGGGAACTGCCTACGTGGCAGGATCTGGACCACACAGTTTTCGAGGTGGAATACACAGTGCCCCGTGTGTGGAAATTGTGTAGTCCAGATGCTGCCACGTAGACAGTTCCGAGTCCCTAGGATAGAATTTTCCTCTTCTCTCTCCCCCGTCTTCTTCTCAAGTCTGAACTGCTCTCCCGCCGCCCTCCTCCACCGGAAATCAAAACCTCGGCATCAATATCTCCATCTCCATCTAGAAAGGAAAAGAAAAAATTGCAACAATATAACAACACAATCATTTATCTTACCGTCATTCTCGGAATCAATATCTCCATCTCCATCGTGTTCATCTTCATCTTCCACATAAAACTCATTTTGAAATGCAAAATTTTCAGCATCAATCACTTCAACCAAGTCAAGAGAGTTCAAATCCGTCATTTTTCTTAGTTTAGAAACAGGGACTTGTAGGGATTCTTCGAGTAAGAGGCGAAAATTGATGGATTAGAGATTAGGGTTAGAGGCGAAAATTGATGAATACCACCGGCGAAATTGCCGATGGAGAAAAGATTTTGGAACGAAGGGGAAAGAAGAAGAGGGAGGGGGGGGGGGGGAGCAATTTTTTTTTTATTCAAATAAGGAAAAGGGGAAAAGGGGAAAAGGAAAAATAGAAAATAAAATTTTAGATGGCCCCCACTGCCACTGCCCCATAGGATGTAGTGGGGGATGTTGTGAATATATCATTTCCGTTAAATAAGCATGTTCATATAATAATGAGAAATGATTATTGCACAACAAATATGCATAATAAAGTGCTACAATAACTTTTTTCATCACTGATTTTTTTGGGACTCATTTGATTTAATAGGTCACACATCATAATTAATATCAAAAATGTGTTGTGGAACTTTGTTGTGCACATTTGTTGTGTCATTATCACTACTCAATAATAATTGTCGGGAATGATTTTTTTTATTATTTCAATGTGATAATTTGATATATGTATGAAATGAGTAATGACACGGGTATAATGATTGTGCCACAACGAGTGACACAACAATGATCTGCCCCGTTGATAATAATATGTCTAAATTGATCAGATGTAAATCTAACATGATCAACGGTGCTAATCATCGTTGTGTCACTCGTTGTGGTACAACCGTTGTGCCCGTATCGTTACTCGTATGAAAAATATTCAAAATTAGAAGTAATGATACAGGCACAACGGTTGTGACACAGCGAGTGACATAACGATGATTAGCACCGTTGAAGGTTTACAATTACTTATTTCTTTGATGAACGGATTAAGTTTGTACTCACATTTTCAATAAACATTTTCTATTATTTTTATTTTTATAACAATGCAGATTTTAGGTTCTTCAATTTTACATTTGTCAGCTTCCTGCGGCTGTTTAAGGTTTGCATTATGATGTAGTTATTTTGAAGCCGAAATTTTTGCGTTGCATGTTTGTGAAATTCGCACTTTCAGGAACTGTTGTTGTTAGTCTTAAGGTATGGATGATGTGATTGAATCATGATTCTCTGAGCTATTACATATATGTTATGGGACAAAGACGTGTGTGTAATACTTTTATTCTCATTTGCTCAATGTTACACATGTTTGGTTCTTCCAAATATTGGATCTACTCAGCATGAATTGTTCTATTCTCTATTGTTGTTCTCTGTGAACTTGATAATTCTTTACTTCTCTTTTGCTTTTAACGTTTTGATAGTTAAATTCTTTACCTTCTTGGACAAAGTTCTCACCCCAGCCTATTTGGTAAAAGGAACATGCACTGACTTTGTTTCTTCGGTTGTAAAGTTTGAGAAAGCAAAAAAAGGTACAATCGGTGACTCGAAATCTATTATTATTCGGACGACACTCGCGCATGTTGAGAGTGAACAAGATCCCGTCAACAAGAACGGGGACCAACTTATCTGGAGCAAAAGTAGGCAATTCATGATATATACAATGTTGCATTTTGCTTGTAGGGATAAAATATTCTCCATCGTATTTTGCTACATGTTTGGTAACGTATTACAAAGCATTACACGTTCCGTTACGTGCAATGCATGGTAATACATACCGCTTGTATCAATTTCATGAATCTAGGTTATGTATGGTGCTTTCTTCAATCATCTTGCACTAAATTGCTTACTTCTTGCTGTGAATTCTTTACTTTTCTATGGCTTACTCGATGGTTAGAGGTATAAATAATATTGTATTGACAATGGAACATCTATGCTTCAACTTCTCTTGTGACCATATGTAAAATTGATCCTTTAGAAACAAGTATTTGCTCATCTACATTCCTTAATTGCTGTTGATGTATAGACTTCGCCAGTGCAGTTCGTCGCCGTGCCTTGCACGGCCGGAACTCACTAGTTACATCTAATAGTATACACAGCAGGAACAAATTAATGCAATTAAACAGAGAGTTGTAGGTTTTTGGTTGAGACAAGTGTAAGAAGAGGGTTAAACCCTTACTTCTTCTAAAGTAGTGTAGAAGATAGAATATATATATATATTCTTTTCTTGCTCATAACAGGATTCGAACATTGCTTTTAATGCCAGATTATAGTCTAGCTCACCACTATACCGATGCACCTTGTGCAAACTCAAAATATTTATTACTTATTTAAAATATTATTCGATTTTCGACTCGATTCATTTACGATCTTACTATTGACCGATTTGTTTGTTTGTTTTTTTTTTTTCCTTTTCTTTATTGGGGAAATTAAGCGAACAACGACCCACATTCCACATCCCACATTCGGGGTTCTCCGGAAAATAGAACCCTCCTCAAAAAGACATCAAGAAAACACTAGAACCCTCAGACACTTCCCCTGAGGAAAAAAGGTAGAACAATGGTGGAAACAGAGACTCAAATTGATAACGGCTCGCCAGCAACCACCAACACGCCGGTGGAGGTTGCCGACGGGGAGCCAATGGTTGGCCCCGGCCCGGCCCCTCGTTCTCGTCCTAAAAGGCCTCTTCAGTTCGAGCAGGCCTATCTCAACTCTCTCCCTTCAGCTATTATGTAAGTTTAATTTACTTAGTTCACTTATTAGGGTTTAATTTCTCTCTCTTTTTCCTTTTTGAAAGCTCTGCCTCATTGAATTGAACAATGTTAGTTAACTATTACAAGTGCTTTACTGTGAAAACGAATTTTGTTGCATTAGAATTTTACTGGAAAGTATCGGGGACCTCAAGCTCATGCTTAGAAAATGTAAAAGGTAGTTCATTTCATATGGTTGTTGAAGCGGGTTCCCCACATTGATTATTTTAGAACGGGAAAGTTCACTGTCCGAGACATTGTGTAGCCCAATGCATGGAAGTATCCAGTATGTGTGAAAGGTCCGGGTCATTTAACTACTACCTTATGTCTTATATTACTAGATCCATTTCCGTAGCTCAAAACCGTTCATGGCTTGTTACATAGCCAATGATTTTTTACCTTATTGTCAAGCTCCCTTCAGCCGAGACAGCTTAGAAGAATATACACCTTCCGCTGGAGGGAAGGAAAACAAAATTTCAAGCAAGCAAGAATATTAGTTGGAGTGCTAATGTTTGAACTCGAAAATGTTTAAGCTACTTACCTCCCCAACAAATATTAAGCTTTTGGGATAGATAATTCAACATGGTATCATAGCAAGATGTCATGAGTTCAAACCTCTCCGTTAGTATTGTCACTCTATTTTTATTGGCCACGTGTTGTACCTCTTTATTTGGTTTTGTATGTCCAATCTTGGTTTAGCCCTTTATGTGCCTTCGTGTCCTTTGTTAGGTAGACAGTAGACTCTTTGTATTAAACTCACACGTGAAGGGTAGTGTTAAAGGCTATAAATGTCTCCCGACTCTCCCCGACAGTTTAAGCTTTTGGGAGGGATGTAGTGTGAGAGAGTATATCAACACTTATATTAGTCATCTTTCCTTTTAGTACCTTAAACTGGGCATATGGGGTCTTTAGCCTGTCACTGATGAGGCCTCATATTAGTCATCTTTCCTTTTAGTACCTTAAACTAAGACTGTATGTTGTGCCTTAGTATTGGAAGTATGGAGCTTATCTGTGATAGTTTCCTTTGCTACGATATGGAAAGTACTGCTAGAAAAAAAACGGTAATGAGATTTTAATAAGACGTTGGTTGTAAGTTGTGTTCCTTGTATATGCTTGTATTGTGGAACTGTTGAATCCCAATCGCGGCTTTTGTTTGAAATGGGTATCGTTTCATCTGCTCTCACTAGTACAGTTTCTTTGTTTGAACTGTTGAATCCTTTATTATTTTCTCCACTGCTACTATAATCCAGATGGTTGACGTGCAGGTATGAAAAGAGTTACATGCATCGTGATGTCGTCACACATGTTGCTGTTTCGGTGGCAGATTTTTTTATTACAGGGAGCGCTGATGGTAAAGATAATATCTAGTGTGGGAAAAGTTACGATGCACCTTACTTAACTTAAGTATAAACTATAGTTCATTTTGGATTATGTGTTATTATGGCTATTTGTGTAACTTGCTGAATGGAATATTAAATTATTACAAATTTGACTGCTATAGAGCTTATTTTGTGTCTGAAATTCTCCTTCAACAGAGTTTTCTTGGTAGAAGAAGAAGATCATAACATAGTTACAGCCTTCACCGAAAACAATGCTGCAGTATATGTCTAGATAGAGAAAAGTTTGATTGTCAGTGTAGATTGGTTCACTTGATGATTAAATAAATACACGTTGTGTTAATATTTTAATTTTTCTATCTACATATTTTTATTGCAAAAACGGCTTTTATTTTGGCTTTTGATCGACACGTAGATGTTAAAACTCTTTATTTATGATGAAGGTGAGCTGTATTCCCAGTTAACTTACACAGAAAAAGTTTTTGTCGTACGACTGATTGCCTGTACTTGATTTTTTTTCTCAGGTCATTTGAAATTCTGGAAGAAGAAGCCTATAGGCATCGAGTTTGCAAAGCATTTTCGATCCCACCTTGGACCTATTGAAGGCCTAGCTGTTAGTCATATTATTATTGCCTTTTTTGTAACATAATATCTGCTCTTCTTCCTTTGTGTTTTTAGTCTTGACAATTAACCTTGAATTCTCTCCATTGCTGTGCTTGGAAAGCTGATTTGTGCTAATAGCTCAGTGGATGCGAGTCTTAGTTACTACCAACTATACGTCAACTTGTGGTCATTTCAACGTCAATGTTTATTTCGACCAATTTTTGTGTCCAATCATCCCCTCGACCGTGCTGTTTGTCTTTACTTTTTGAATCTGTTGGTCAATATTGATTAAGAATGTTTGAATTATGTTTACTTGCACTGAATGAATTTGCTGCCAGACTTTTTCTGTGTCAACCGACAATTTGAAATACCATAACTTGTTTAGAACGTGTCTGAACCAAATACAAACCAGGAGGATTTTTTTCTATTTAAATTTCATAGTTCATAGGAGGCAAGACTTAAGATGGATATCTAGGCATCAAAGACGAGGAAGACCGTGATAACCGACGAAATGCTTGTGGATGATTGAAGCCTGGCTAGGAAGTAAAATATTCATCTTACGGTTCTTTTATTTCCCTCGGCCAAATAGTGCCAAAACGTTTGTATCCAGTTTGATGTGCTACATCTGCCCTCGCTTATACTATGTTTATTGCACATTTGCACAGGATTGTCAGTTTTATAGTTTCTGATGTGTAGTGCACCCAAAACAAATATGATTATCCAATTTTTCCGTTGCCTTGTAGCTTCTTAACATGACAGAAACGTTTTATAGATGGCTACTCTCACAGAAATCACTCAGGAAAGTTAAAGACAATGTAATCACTAATCACCTAGCTCTTGTGTAACAGAACCGCGATTCTGCTTTCTTTACCATTGTGTCTGTACTTCTGCTGTATCATCATTTCAGTGCATGATACTTTCTTCTCTGTCCTTTTTGAAGATGTCTTCAAGGGAGGCTGGCACGTTCTAGGTCTTTACATGGTTCGATTGTATATTGCAGTCGTGTTTGAGTTTTTTTTTACCCTTTTCAACCTTGCAGGTAAGCGGTGATGGTATCCTTTGCTGTACAATTTCGAATGACCGTTCAGTAAAAATATATGATGTTGTCAACTATGACATGATGGCAATGATACGGCTCCCATGCATACCTGGCTGTTGTGAGTGGGTTTATAAGCAAGGGGATGTCAAGGCTAAGCTGGCTATTAGTGACCGTAACTCATCATTAGTTTATGTGTATGATGCAAGATCAGGTTCCAATGATGCAATCATATCTAGAGAGGTATCGTTTTGATGTTAAATAAAACCAACCATTATAAAGGGGTGACATAGTTATACCCTTATGGGCTTTTTGTATGTTTGTTTCGGCGTGTGTGTTTTAAACATTTTTGGCCATTTCCCCTCTAATTTTTTCTCTTAACTGCTGTACAGATTCACCTTGGACCTGTTAAAGTGATGAAGTACAACAATGCTTTTGATACCGTGATCTCTGCAGATGATAAAGGAATTATTGAATACTGGAATCCCACAACCCTTCAGTTTCCAGAGGACGGGTATGTAATTATTGTGTCTATGATGATAAGCATTACGATACCACTAGTTCGATTGCTGTAATTGCTTTGTGGTTTTTGTATTAAGATAGAACACCCATTAAACAACCAGTGGACCAGGTGCAGCATTTGAGCGCCTTTAGGCCGTTTCAACCCAAGAATGAGAATAACCAACTGATGGTAATTCTTTGTTAGACTTGAGTTCTTTAGGAAAGTCTCAAAAGTTAACAAGCTAGATCAAAAAACAGGTTTCGCCTGATCCTGGGTTTCTGCGCTCCATATCAGTGTCAATGTGGTTTTTCTCTTTCATGTATTCAGTGATAAATTTTCTGTACTATCTCCATATCTATGTGCACCTGTGTTGTAATATATATTTTCCTTATGTCATTTTTGACGTGTTTAAGCAGAAACATGAGGGTGATGTTTGATCAATGTATGCATTGTATATACCGATATTTTTTTCTTCATGTAGGGTTCAGTTTAAACTGAAAAGTGATACTGATCTTTTCGAAATTGTGAAACGCAAGACTTCTGTTTCTACTATTGAGGTAATTTTAGTGCTTTAATTCATTTTTTTGGCATTATGAATTTAATTTTTTTTTGGCAATGTGTGTTGACGATGACAAATTATGTCACCTTAAAGATCCGGGCTTTTCCTTATATTATTGATGAATAATCAAGAACCACAATGCCAAAAACGACGAGAGGGGTTTTGTATGTTGCCGAGTCTAAGTGGGATTCTTAGAGTGCCTACGTATCTGTTATTATTCCGGGAATCAAGCCATACGTAGTTCCCTGGAACGTTGTATTTATAAGGACAATGCGTGACCTAACCCTAATATGAGTCGGTTTGTAGCTATTGTCATATTTACCCTTAATTGGGCTTTACCCCTCACCCAAGTTATCCTGTGGATATTGGGCCGACGTAGCTGGTGTGGACCCTGTTCTCGATATCGATCTATCCGACCTGGGATGATCGACTCACGGAACTCACGTCCCGCACGCGCCCGTAAGTCGATGGTCGTGACTTCGAGTCCTTAGCCATATTTCAGGCGCGAGGATCGACGTGCGTGTCAAGGCTTCTAGGTCGATATTCCGACTTGTATGCATTATCTGGCTCATGTGCCTTAGTAAATATTTGATCCACGTATCCCACTCGATGATGATATATCGAGGTGCGTAACCCGGTATCGTCATAAGCCCCCGGACACGAGAGGCGACTTCCGTTGTCCGAGGTCGATACGCCAATTTTGAAATCATCTTCGAGTTGGACTAAAACTTGGGCGGGAAATGGTGTAACCGTTTCGTCCGCCACACGTTTCCCTAGCCAATCGTGGCCGTTCGCCGTGACGTCGAACGCACTATCGCTTCGTCTTCTGCCATAAATGATGTAATCCTTGATCTTCGCGATTTGTGGGGAGTTATAACTACTAGTAACCCCCCTAATCACGTCTTTTCACTGTCATTTGGCATTAGCAACGCATAAAAGGGGGAGAGAAGAACCAGACGGTGAAATCATTTCTGCCTATCCATTTCTCCATTTACTCCTCAGAAAATACAAGTAAGCATCTTTTCTGCATTCATCTTTCTTTCTGTTCTTACCATTCCTGCTTGAATCCATCCATGTCTAGTAGTGCTACACTTTCTGATAGGGTAGAGGAGTCTCATTCCGGCGATCAAACACCCATATCTGGCCCTTCCGATCAAACCCTTCCCTCAAATCCTAGGGAACCCTTAGGAATTATCGGGGAACCTAAGAAAGCGTCCACAAGAATGGACGGAAAAGGGCCTAAGGGGTGCACTTCTGCCTCGCCATGGACGATCTCAACCAACTACGGCAGAGATATGGGGTCATCTAGCCCTCGGCGGTGGCTCGGCTTCCTTCCGGCCACCACCAATTTGCCGATGAGCCCCCGAAGGGTTCCGTACGGTCTACGAGGCCCGGCTATTGATGGGGCTCGATTTCCCCTATGTCCGGCGGTCCAGCCGTTCTTCGCCACTATGAGATCGGTATATCTCAAGCGGGCCCGAATGCCATCCGGACTCGATGGGCTTTCTAATTACTGCCGAGTTGCGGGCATCGGGTTCACCGTCCCTTTGTTCCGATGGTGGCACAAGATCTCTCTGCGATGCCCGACTCGGGGTGGTACACGTTTCAAAAGCGTGCCAATCGTCATGAGTTCGTGTCAAAAGGACCTTCATCTCATTCGAATTGGAAGCCTAGGTTCTTCTTCCTTCGACACGGGTCGGATAACCCCTATGTCGGGCTATGGAGGTCGAGAGAGGGAAGAGATGACAACCGGGTCGTGAAGCCGCACCTAACGAGGCTCTTACTCTCGAGAGATTTACCTTCGAGGTGGTTACACAGGACCTGAGTCTCCTTTATGACCTTGCCCGCCTCGAAGAGGCGGGCCCCGTACCATGCATAGCGCTTCATCCTGTCGATCAGGAAAATTGTACGAACCTTGGTTATTTTATCATCAAGTCTTAATTCTTTTTGAAGTTGTATCTCTGCTATTCCGATCGACTCCTTTTTCACTTGTGTAGTGGGTAGATTCTCGAAGGTCGGCTGTTCCGAAGGCTTCGCCGTGGCCGCCGTCGTCGCCGCCTCCGGATCGAGAGCTACTCCTCCGGCGCCCGAGGAAAGACTCGTTCACGCGTTGACCCGACCGAGGGTGTCGAGACAACTACCCTTGTCACACAATCAACTCGCGCCTTCTATGTCGGAGGGACTCACCCACGAACACCGGTCGATACGCGAAGCAGAGGACGTTATCGACTTTACTGTCGGAGGGGGTGAAGAAACCTCCGGAGCTGAGGCGGGCCGGTTGCAGAAACGGAGGTCGGCCCTCGAGGAGCTGGTGAGAGATCAGCAAAGGCTGGCTAAAAAAGCCAAGGTCACGAAGCCTTCTCTCGACCTTGCCGCCACGAGTAGGATGTCGGCCGACGATGTCGAGAAGCCGGACGACCGGAGTCCCGGCCTCTTCTCTCCGAGAGCCGGGACGCGTGGTAAGCACTAACTCTTGTCGATTTCATGTCTTCTTTTTTGCTCCTCCCGATTTCATGTCTTCTTTTTTGGCAGCACCACTTTATGAGTCGAGAAGCTTCTCGACGTATGAGCACGCCATCCGAGGCGTAGAAGGGCGAAGACACGATTCGGAGGTTGAACGACGGGCTTGTTGTCGAATCGGCTAGTGTCACCGGTCCGGAATCGCGGTGAACGTTTTCAAGAAAGAAGCCGCCGCCGAAATAGAGAAAGTAAAGGGGGAGCGAGAGGCGTCATCGCCGAGCCGAGGAGAGATCCGGGCCGCGGCCGAGGGGAGGGAGGAGGCGCAAAAGTGGCTCTTGAGGAAGAGCCGGCACGAGGAAGCTGCTATTGCCGAAGAGAGGGACCGGTTGAAAAACGAACTTGATCGGGTCCCCGGCGCTTCGGGAAGCAAGGACCGCCGCGATACTCGAGTATCGGAAGTCCGATGAGTTGGGTAGTGATCTCGACGTAATCATGCGGACGGCCATACTTGGAGGATTCACCAAGGCGGTGGACCAAGTGAAGAAGGCCTATCCGGAGGTTGAGATCGACCGGCTCGAAGAGCACAGGTCGCTATGACCCCGACTCGGAGGCGTTGTATGACCTGTACTTCGAGGAATTCCAACAGGGTATATCCCTTGCTCAGAAGTATTGTGGCCCCACAGTAAGCTCGACTCCTGATAATACGACTTCCGCTCTTGCTCCCATGCCGACGCCCGAAGATGCGAATCCGACTCCGACTCCCGATGCTTCTATTTAATTATCTGACCTCCTTGGGACTTTGATATTCTGAGTTTTAACTCTTGTAACTATTTGTACATTTTCTTGACTTTGAATCGACTTGGGTGAATGTTCTATTTACAATGGCTGGGCTTTTCGACCTGGCCTTAATTTGTTTTGAAATTTCTGCCCTTTTGTCTCTCTGTTTGTTATTATTTACTTACTCATTTATTCGTCTTTGGCTTTCTTGCTTGTCGAGCCTCGGCTCTGTTCGCTTCTCGCCTTATCAATGTAATATTGCCCCCCCCAAGTGTTTTATGAACTTCGGTTCATAATACACTGGGCTCTATATGGCTTTTAGGTCGATCTATTTGCCTTGGCTTTTTAGCCTTATAAGCTTGCTAGATCTTCGAGTTAGTCCGACATTGCGAATCGTCCTTGTCTCGGTCTAGGCGCGCCCTTTGGGCGGTTAGACTTCCGACTTGGACGTTTGGCCCGACCATGCGAACCGTCCTTTGTCTGCCTTATTCGACCCTTAGGTGCATTAGGCTTTTGACTTGGACATCTGACCCGAGCTTGCGAGTCTTCTTTTTGCCTTCTGCATTATATGCTTGTGGCGTTGTCGGGAGTTCCGACTCGCGGATTGCTCCATACTTTGTCGATTGTAACTTCGCGTCCTTTTGGACTTAGAATATTACAAAAATACTTAACAAAATCGTAGAAAAAGAAATCATCGTTTATTATAATAAAGATAGAATTGTCTCGTGGACTGATTACAAATCTTATAAAATAAGTAGAAACAAACTTATCGACTAAGGCTTAGACGTAAAATTTCTTCAAATTATTCGCGTGCCATTGTCGAGGGACTGTAGTTCCGTCTGCTCGACCTAGTTGATATGAACCTTTAGGGTGGACTTTTAGGATCTGATACGGGCCTTCCCAGTTCGGGGAGAGGGCCCCGATCTCCTTTTGCCGACTTGCTTCGTTCTTTCTCAAAACTAGATCTCCGACCTTGAAATATCTGTATTTTACCCTCGCGTTGTAATATTGAGAGATCTTTTGCTTGTACCTTGCCATTACGGGCCGAGGCCATTTCTCTCCGCTCCTCGAGATTATCCTTCTCCCGTCGGATGTCGGGATCGTTCGTCTCGATATTATACGCTAACACTCGTGGGGAAGGGACACCGATCTCCGCGGGGATAAGCGCCTCGCACCCATAGGTTAGGGAGAAAGGTGTTTCACCCGTTGATACGTTTGGAGCCGTCCCGTATGACCACGGGATGCTCGGGAGTTGCAACGCCCGGTCTCGTCCTTCGCCTTCGAGCCTCTTTTTCGATCCGAGTTTAATCTGTCGATTTGTTTGCTCGACTTGACCATTTGCTCGAGGATGCGCGCCGAAGTGAAGTGCCGATCGATGTGATATTCGGCTAACCACTCTCTGACTCTTCGGTCTTCGAATTGAGTGCCGTTGTCCGAGATTAGAGCCTTCGGAATACCATACCTGCACAAAATATCGACCCATAGGAATTTCTTGATTGTAGCCGCTTTGATGTCGGGCAAAGCTTTGGCTTCTACCCACTTAGTGAAATAATCTACTGCAACTACTACAAACTTATTATTCCCTGGAGCTCGAGGTAGGGGTCCTACAATATCGACTCCCCACACGTCGAAAGGCCATGCGACGAGATGACATTCATTTCTTGTGCTCGTTGATGAGAGATGTTATCGTGAATTTGGCAAGAATTGCATCTCGCACTAATTTGATCGCATCTCGTTGCATTGACGGCCGAAGTATCCGGCGAGCTTGCATTTCCGAGCTAGCATTCTAGCCCCGCGATGATTCCCACAAGCTCCCCTATGGATTTCTTCGAGAAGATATTCTCCCTCTGTCTCGATGCGCATCTCAACCATGGACTTGTGAACGACCTCCGATAAAGTATGTCGTTGAAGAATGCGTATCGAGCCGACCGAAGTCGGACCTTTCTTGACCGTACCTTATCATTGGGTAATATTCCGTCCTTTAAGTAAAGGACAATTGGATCCATCCATGTAGCCCGCCGAGATATCGGCCGGGCTTCTATCTCTTCATAGCTTCTCTCGTTAGTGATTCTACTAACACCTTTTTACTAGAGACGAAATTTGATGCTAACTTGGACGGAGCGTCGGCCCTCTTATTCGAGTTCGAGGTACCGTTCGAATTGAATCGAGTTGAATTTCGGCTTAAGGCCTTGGACTACCGCCAAATACTTCTTCATAGTCTCTTCCTTAGCCTCATATTCCCTTTGATGTGATTAACAACCAATTGCGAGTCACTGTAAACGTTGAGATTTTCGACCCCCAGCTTTAGGGCAAGCTTCAGACCAGTGATAATTGCTTCATATTCTGCCTCATTATTAGTTGCCTTAAAATCGAATCGGAGGGCGTATGGAAACTCCTCCCCCTTCGGGCTGACTAATAGGAGGCCCGCACTCGCTCCTTCTTTGCTCGAGGCCCCATCGGCATGGAGCATCCATCGTTCTTCGTGACTTTGCTTTTCTTGCTCAAGTTGCACTGATATACCTTCGGCTAAGAAGTCTGCTAAAGCTTGAGCCTTGATGGCGGTACGCGGCACGAACTCGATGTCGTATTGAGCCATCTCGATTACCCACTTCGCGAGTCGACCGGATGTGTCGGGCTTCGCTAGAATTTGCTTGAGTGGTTGGTCTGTGACTACCACTATAGGATGGGCTTGAAAGTATGGCCTAAGCTTTCTTGATGCGTGTACCAACGCTAGTGCGAGCTTCTCAGCTGGTGAATATCGGGCTTCAGGGCCATGCAGAGCTTTACTTACAAAATATATGGGCACCTGGCCCTTTTCTCCCTCTCGAACCAAGACCGAACTCACTGCTTCCTCGCAGACTGATAAATAAACTAGCAACCTTTCCCCCTCTCGAGGAGAGGTGAGAGTAGGTAGTTCTGAAAGATATGCTTTCAGTTCCTCGAAGGCCGTCTGACATTCGTTGTTCCAGTGGAAAGGGCTGGGCTTTCGAAGAACTTTGAAGAACGGTAGTGCACGCTGGGCTGACCGAGATAAAAACCTATTCAGTGCTGCCATCCGACCGGTGAGTCTCTGAACCTCTTTCATGTTTCGAGGTGCAGGCATATTCTTTAGTGTGTCAATCTTGTCAGGGTTAGCTCGAATCCCGTCTCTCGACACCATATACCCTAGAAATTTGCCTGTCCGCACCCCGAAGGTGCACTTTTTTGGGTTAAGTTTCATGTCAATATCTCTTAGCACCTCGAACACTTCCCTGGCGTCTACCAAAAATTGCTTCATGGATCGGCTTTTGATGAGTAGATCATCCACATAGACTTCCATATTCTTACCAATCTGCTTCGCAAAAATTCTATTGACTGCCCTTTGGTATGTAGCTCCAGCATTCTTTAATCCGAATGGCATGGTAACATAGCAAAAGGTGCCAAACTCTGTAATAAACGTTGTCTTCTCCGCATCTCGGGGGTCCATGAGAATTTGATGGTACCCCTTGTATGCATCGAGGAACGCGAATACCTCAAAACCGATGGTCGAATCAACTAACCCGTCGATCTTAGGTAATGGATAGGAATCTTTAGGGCATGCCTTATTCAAATCCGTGAAATCAACGCACGCGCCACCGCCATCCGGTTTCTTCACTAACACCGGATTGACAAGCCATTACGGATAGAGCACTTCTTTTACTATATTTGCCGAAAGTAACTTCCCGACTTCAGACTCGATAGCTTCCAATCGATCTTGCGCGAAATTTCGCTTCTTCTGTTTGACTGGCTTTCTGGCCTGGTCAATCTCTAGTTTATGGATGGCGATGTTTGTCGGTAGGCCTGGCATATCGGACGCCTTCCAGGCGAAGACGTCCTTGAACTCTTTCAGCAAATCGATCAGTAACCGCTTTTCCTGGGTCGGGATCCAAACCCCGACTTGGACACTCTGATCGGTTCCATCTTCCCATAAGCTGACATTTTCAACTGCTTCACTCGAAGCCCAACACTTCTCTTCCTCCTCCTCCGGAATGAGTTCCTCGACGAGGACTTGCTGTACCGCCATCTTACCGTTCATCACTATCGAATTGCGCTTCGGCGATTTCAATATCCCCTTTTACTTCGTGGGAACCATTTCGAGTCGGGAATTTCATGTTGTTATGGAACGTCGAAATTATAGCTCGTAACTCGAAAAGTGGCCGGTCTACCCAAAATAACATTATACGCGGAGGGAGCTTTAACGACCACGTAGTTTAGCTCTAGCGTCCTCCCTCTTTCCCCATCACCCACTGTCGTTAGTAGCTTTATGGAACCCATGGGATGGACTGCCTGACCTGTGAAGCCGAATAGTGGAGAGGCTATGGGCACTAAGTCTTTCTCTTTGAGCTTCATTCCCTGGAATGCCGAGTAGTATAAGATATTCACAGCGCTACCATTATCGACGCATACCCTCGATACTCTGGCGCGACTTATAACTGCTTCAATCACTAACCCCTCACTATGACTTGTCGACTTAGGGACGTCGTCTCTGGGGCCATACCCGACTTCCGTAGTTAATCTCAATTGCTTGCGTGGCCTCGAGCTGTCGTCTGGTTCTCGACTGGCTCGTTCCTTCTCACTCTCCCCCGGCCCAAATATCATATTCACATAATTGTTTGGGCGATTATCATCATAGCGATCCCGACCATAGTAGTCCCTATCGTTATCGGGAGATCGGTCTCGTCTGGGGATCGATCTCTTCTTCTTTGATTCTCTCGACTTCGACCTCTATCCCGGTCGGGATTTCTTCTTTTGAAGTCTCGGCGCCCCCGGGCTCATTATAACGCGATCGGTCTATGACCTCATCCAGCCTTTCCCTCCCGGATGCGAGCCTCGATGTCTTTCTTTAAATCGAAACGGTCCTCGTCGAGTGACCCGTGTCCTCGTGGAATTCACAATACTTTGTCGACCTTCGTTTTTCTCGAGGTTTTTTGATCGGAGGTGGCCTCTTGGCCAAATTCTTAGAAACCATGATTGATAAGACCTCCGTACGGGACCGGTTGAGGGAGTAAAATCTTTATCCTTTCTACCACCCTTTTTCTCGACCGTCCCGAGGGAGGCGCCTCGATGCGATCCCGGACGGACGTTTTCCTCTCTACATCCCGCTCGTCGAGGCCGATTCTTATTTCCTCCTCGACCTTCTTTCCTCGAGCTGTCCATCCACTCGGCTTGGGTGTGCCTACGCACTGCCTCTTCGCCTTGGCAAAATCGATGTACGACATTCACACACTCATCCATGTTTCGAGGGAGGTTCCGGCTTAACTTCTCATACAACTTTGTGTTGCGCGGTCCCCTACGAATGAAGTGATCGGGACTCGATCCCGAGGATCCTTCACACCGCATGGCCTCAAGGTTAAACCTCTTCGGATAATCTAATACCGACTCGTCTCTATGCCGCCTCACATTTGTGAGGTGCGTCTCGCTCAACCGAAACTTTTTGTTGACGATGAAGGCGTCTCGAATTTTACGGCGAGCATGGTGAAGCCGGAGATGGATCTCGGGTTTCAACTTGGTAAACCACTCTCTTGCTCGTCCTACAAGTAGAGTCTCGAATGCCCGGCATCGCATCTCGTCTCGGGGCACATTCTAGCCTCATCCGGGATAGATACACCGTGAAGATGGTCCTCCGGGTCGGTGGTGCCATCATACGGGTCTATCTTAGGTATTTTAAACCCCTTGGGTTTAGGATAATCTTCAATCTCCTTGATGAAAGGAGACTCTAACCACAACGGGCCCTGGGTTTTTCCCAGGATTACATCTAACTCCTGGCCTAACGCTATCTTCATCGATGCGTATGTGCTTCTGTTGTATTTCTCGCTTCCTCCGTTCGACCGAGCTTGAGGAAGCGCTGACCTCTTCAAATTGATCTGGCTTAGGATTATTGGCAGCGTTATTCAGGCCGCCTTCCGCCTGTTGTTGCTGCCTCTGTCGATTAAAGGCTTCCGCCATTATCTTTCTCAGGGCATTATGATCTGTCGCCGCCAGCTGATCCACCATGGCTTGATACTCTGGGGCAAGGCCCTGAGTTTGTTTTGGCGGATTTTCATGGACGGTCTCTAAAGCTGGATCTTTTTCCCCCGGAGGATCCGCACCTGCCTGCTCACTTATCTGCGGATTCTGCGGATCCACGTTTTTAGAGGTGGTTTTTCTGGCGGTTTTTTCCTTTGGAGGCATGATGATCTTGATGTATTCAACAAAAGAAAGGCCCTCCTTCTAGCGCCAATGACGATGACAAATTATGTCACCTTAAAGATCCGGGCTTTTCCTTATATTATTGATGAATAATCAAGAACCCTAATGCCAAAAACGACAGAGGGGTTTTGTATGTTGCGGCTGAGTCTAAGTGGGATTCTTAGAGTGCCTACGTATCCTGTTATTATTCCAGGAATCAAGCCATACGTAGTTCCTGGAACGTTGTATTTATAAGGACAATGCGTGACCTAACCCTAATATGAGTCGGTTTGTAGCTATTGTCATATTTACCCTTAATTGGGCTTTACCCCTCACCCAAGTTATCCTGTGGATATTGGGCCGACGTAGGCCGGTGTGGACCCCTGTTCTCGATATCGATCTATCCGACCTGGGATGATCGACTCCTGGAACTCACGTCCTGCACTGCCCGTAAGTCGATGGTCGTGACTTCGAGTCCTTAGCCATATTTCAGGCGCGAGGATCGACGTGCGTGTCAAGGCTTCTAGGTCGATATTCCGACTTGTATGCATTATCTGGCTCATGTGCCTTAGTAAATATTTGATCCACGTATCCCACTCGATGATGATATATCGAGGTGCGTAACCCGGTATCGTCATGTGTGTATATGTCAAATTCATGATTTCACTTGTTCGAGGGGCTGCCCAGTACATGTTGACTTGAGTCTTCCATGATCTTTATTTTGAACCCTAATGTGTCATATACCATTCTCAGGTGAGCTCAGATGGCAAACAATTTTCTATTACATCACCAGATCGCAGAATCCGCGTATATTGGTTCTTAACCGGTAAACTAAGACGTGTTTATGACGAATCTCTTGAGGTAACAAGTTTCATTTCACTAATACTGTAATATCCCATGATTTACTGTGGTTTGGAGATGTAACTGGAGATCTGACGTTCTGAAGGTGGCCCAAGATCTCCAGAGAAGTGACGTGCCTTTATATAGGCTTGAAGCTATTGATTTTGGGCGAAGAATGGCTGTAGAAAAAGAATTTGAAAAAACGGAATCAGCCCCCCAACCAAATGCAGTTTTTGATGAAAGTTCTAACTTCCTCATATATGCTACTCTTCTTGGGATTAAAGTAAGTGTGAGACGCTTTAACACAGAAAAACATTCTTATCTATTGCATCGAAGATTGCTCTTGTTACTAATTGATACATAGGGATAAAGATACTTTGGCCCCTTTCTTTTGTTTGACGTTTTTTGCACTTCTATCCCCAATGTTTCATATCGACATTTTAAACCCTCATATGTGCATTTTCTTACATTTTTATTCAAAAGTGTCCCGTGTCAAACAACTAGCATTGAAGGTACAAACTGTTCCAACAAATAAAACTTTACACGTGGCAAATACGGACTGAAAAGGCAAAAAAAAACATAGATGAGGGTAAAAATGCCAAGATGAAAAGGTGGGATAAAAGTGTAAATATCCTCAAACAAGAGACAAAAAGTGTATGTTTCCCTTGATGTATATTACATGTATTCTACCTGAACTCTGCACTTTGATTGCTTTTAGGTTGTAAATTTGCACACCAACAAAATTGCAAGAATAATTGGGAAGGTGGAAAGTAATGATAGATTCTTGAAAATTGCTTTATATCAAGGCGATCGAAGTAGTAAAAAAGTGAGGAAAATTCCAGCTGCTGCTGCAAATGTTAATGAAAGCAAGGACCCTTTAACCGATCCGACTCTTCTATGCTGCGCTTTCAAACGACACAGAATATATTTGTTTAGGTAAGAAGAGTTCTTCCCCCCCCCCCCCCCCCCCCCCCCCCCTCTTTTTTTCCGTAGATCTTAAAGTGAGAACAGTCGTTGGTACTGTTTAGATTTGCTTAGCCTCCCTTTTTGTTTGGTTAATCCTTTCGTGTGCATATAGATAGTGGTTTGTTTGTCTGTAGTTAAATAAAACTAAAAATAAAGCCAACACAGGTGATATATTAATATGGGTAGAATTTATTTAGAACTTTGTACATTGGTTTTATAGTAATGCCGCATGGTCCTATTTAAGGACGTTTTTGTTAAAGACATATGTGATCTTTATTGGCAGACTCTAGTCATTGATTTCTTGTTATCTTATCTTAGAACTGTATAATATATGTTTCTTTTTCTTTTGGATAGTCGACGTGAACCTGAAGAACCCGAAGATCCAACTAAAGGAAGAGATGTGTTTAATGAAAAGCCACCTGCTGATGAACTTTTGTCTGTATCAGAGCTAGGGAGATCCTCTACAACATCTCTTCCAGATAATGTGGTAAGTTATAAATAATTATCCTAATTAAGTGTGAAGTGTATATGCTTTATATGAGTTGTCTTTAAACCATCTAAAAAATTTTTTTATTAAAAATTTGGTTCGAAACCTGTTTCTTAAATGCGTTGTCCCGGTATATGATCCTCACATGCCATATTTTACATGTGTTAGATTCTTCACACTAGCATGGGAGACATCCACATGAAGCTTTATCCAGAAGAGTGTCCGAAAACAGTGGAGAACTTTACAACACACTGCAAGAACGGCTATTATGATAATCTGATATTTCATCGCGTTATTAAACAATTCATGATTCAGACTGGAGATCCCTTGGGAGATGGAACCGGTGGGCAGTCTATATGGGGAAGAGAATTTGAAGATGAATTTCACAAAAGGTAGGCTCAAAAGCTAGAATATATAGTTTTTTTTTTTCATTTTATTTTATTTTTTATGTTGCTTTTGGCATTGCAGAAAGCTGTGTTTTCTGGGGTAAACATGCATTTTTTTTAATATTTTAAATTGTTGTGTGCAGCTTACGACACGACAGGCCGTTCACAGTGTCAATGGCAAATTGTGGGCCAAACGCAAATGGTTCACAATTTTTTATAACCACAGTTGCTGCTCCATGGCTGGATAATAAGCATACAGTTTTTGGTAGAGTAGTGAAAGGAATGGATGTTGTACAGGTATTTTACTCAACTATGGTTGATTTGTACTGTAGAAATTCTGCATATTAAGGGATTTGTATAAGGGTGTCTTTGATGGCACCACGGTGTATTTAATGTGGCACCACACTGAAATACACTCAACCGAATGAAAGTCAATTCTCAGTTCAAGAATCGACTTTCACCTGATTGATTGTGACACTCGACCGAGTGAAAGACGATTCTAGAGCTAGGAATCGACAGTAAAAAAGAGTCCATTGTCACTGTGGTGTGGTGCCATTAACTATCGCCATAGTATAATTGTACATCTCTTTTTGTTAATTGCACACCAAAGTGATTCATTGCCACTGATTTTCAAATTAAATCCATTTATCACCATTGATGTATCATTTTGGTGTGCAAATAACCAAAGAAAAAAAGAAGAGGGATGCAATTATCAAGTCCCTTGATTTGAAATATAGAACAGGAGTGTAAAGGTTATATATATGTTGATAAGAAAACTTCTAAAAAAAAAACTGAAATATTGATGTGAAATAGTTGAAGTTGATAACATGATGAAGAAATTGAATGTAACAGGCAATTGAGAAAGTGAAGACAGACAAGACAGACAAGCCATACCAAGATGTCAAGATTTTAAATGTCACTGTTCCCAAGTCCTAAATGGAGGAGCCTTGTAACATCTCTCTGTTTGAATTGCCGTATCGAAGCAATGTTTTCTTTTCAATCCTTCTCTTTTATTCGTTGTTTCTTTTTTTTTTTTTTCATACGAGAAACTTTAACCGATATGAACTTGGCCATGTTGTCGTCAATTGTCGCACAACCCGAAGTGTCTTGAAGGTGTATTTGAAAGCATGTAACTGATCATGTAACAGCTGGTGGGTTAGGGTTCCCAATTAACATATCAAATGCTGATCACATTCTTGATGATGGATGAGTTTGTACGAAAGTGGTAGAGCTATTGCCCCATAAATCTAGAGGTTCTGAGTTTTAGACCCAGGTTAATTCTTCACTTTATTTAGTAAATATTGTTTTGGGAAAAGGCTGGATCACATTCTTCCTACATCAGTAGTTTAATTTGAACAGTGGTTTATAAACTACCCTTATTCCGATTTTCGTATACTGATTTGGTTTCATTCTATAGCTTTGCTGTTGATTAGCACTTGCAGTAGAGTAGATACAGTTAAATTCTTTAAAAACGGTTTTTATTTTATTTTATAAGAGATTTCAACATTCAGATTTGGGAAATCGTATTGATCTAGTTTCTGTAAATATTAATGCAATAGATAATCTGGTGCATTTCATATTGGATAGAGATTTTGTAAATTAGAAAAATGTTTATTTAAAACTGCTGTAAAAAGGAGAATTTGTTAAAAGAATATGATCCAAGTGCTCTGATAATCAATAAAATGAACTCCAAATGAAAATGAACATGGTATTGTATGGTAATGCATAAATAGAGTGGATGAGAATGAAGCATATAGGTGAAACTGAGTGGATTTTTCAAAATTTTGGTTTCCATTTTGAAAACGTGATAATAACGAGGTGGTAAGCCTTTTATCATCCTGGGATGAGGTATTTTTTTGGCAATCCACTACGTAGAAATCCAACCAGTAAACCATTTGTATCAAACAGGTTTGCTTCAGTGAGTTCTTATTATGTAATACATCCATATATATTACGTACATGTTTCGAGGACAGACAAGTTTTAACATATTCAAGTTGGACAGTCAAGTTTTCCTTCCAAGGGAGAAAAGGGGTAGGGGTGCCCAAACAGAAACAGACCATTTGATTTCACAAGCAGAATCATGTAGAGATAATTTGACACCAAGTATGGATTCTGGAAACAAAACCAAATGCATTTCACTGTTTCAAAACATTATATAACCAAGTAAAAATGTATCGTAACAACCAAAATTCAATTCTAGAAA
Organism: Gentiana straminea; assembly: GCA_036785695.1. NCBI lineage: Eukaryota > Viridiplantae > Streptophyta > Magnoliopsida > Gentianales > Gentianaceae > Gentiana > Gentiana straminea. The sequence goes on from JAVUPR010000223.1 coordinate 693,104, forward strand.
AGATGAACCAAAGATTCCCAAATATGCCAAACTCAAAACAAAACAAGATCAGTTCTCAAATAAACTACCTAACCAAATCAAGAATACATGACATATAACTAACAACAGGTTACAACAAGAGCTTCAAGTGTGCTTTAATCAGCCATATCAGCATGGTAACCTCCTTAGTCGAAAAGACTGAATCCCATGTCCTGCACAACACAAATATAAAGGGGCAATTCAGACAACAATGACTAAGAAAGAATAACCCGACTAACCGGACAAGAACAAAACTTCAAGTCATAAAATGAACTCAGAAAGCTTACATCATCAGACTCCTCTTTCTCTTCCACTTTCTCCTCTTTCTTTGCCTCAGCGGCAGGTGCAGCACCACCACCACCTCCGGCAGCAGGAGCAGATGCAGCAATAGCAACACCACCACCACCGCCAGCTGGCACTGAAGCCAACTTCTCCCTACCGGCCGCGATCAACTCGTTAATATCCTTACCCTTGACTCCAGTCAACAACAATTCAATCTTGTCATCATCACTCTCAGCTCCAACTGCAATACAAACATATTTTTACTACCCTTAATACAAGAAAATAAAACTGCAATCATCCAAAAGCTAAAAAAACCAAAATATGCCACAAAGGGAACTTAAAACAACTTAATTTCAGCTAAAACAAGAAAGTAAAGAAGCAAACATGTGCATCAGCTGATACAACTAATGAACTTATCTAACATCCCATAAAAGTATTGTTTTGGTAGGTAAATTTAGATGCATATGCCAAGTCCCTACACAGCCACAAGATAAAGATATTTGTATATAGATGTGAATCTAAAACACTAGAACATCAAACAAGCAAAGCACCATTTTTGTTTCCAAGAAAAGCCTTTCCTGTATCTCAATGACTGCATATGCTCAGAGTTGCAACAGGATCTAATAAAAGATCACACAAATCAAAGAAAGAATCGATAAAAGGAATAAATCTAAAGTTCATAATAAAGTCTTATAACATGAGCACAGTTGAATTGGAAGTATTTAGCTAACACAAAATACTCATCAACAACACATAAGAAAGTGCGCAAACAAAGAAAACTTTAAACGTTCCAAATTCAGCTAAGAAAATCAAAACAAAGGAGATACCAGAGCCTAGGATATCCTTAACATCATCGAGGGATGGTTGGGTGTTGCCTCCCAAAACGGCCAGCAAATAAGCTGCTACTACCTTCATTTCTACACACCAAAAAAATAAAAAACATCAAGAATGATCCAAACAAATGAGGAATACAGAAGACTGTGTAGAGAGAATTTCCATACTTGAAATTGCCGGGATGAAACGACAAGATTGAGGCTGCAAATGAAATTCTAGGGTTTGGCAAGAAGGAAGAAACTTAGCTTCAACCAATATGATTTATATACATAGCTGATGATGACTACTTATATCTAGGGCTTTTGAGTAATTTGCTTTCCTGAACTTCCATAAATACCCTTTATCAGAAAAGCCCATGGAGGTATATAACTTGAAGTCAATTTTTGGGCTTTGGCCAATTGGCCTAGGTCCCCCTGCCTCTATAGCTTTTCCTTCTTCTCTCCTTTCATATTTTATTTTATTTTATTTTCTTCGGGTCACAGCTCAATAGTAAAAAAACGAGGTGTTGTAGCGGCGATCTTGCGGAAGAACCTTATATAGATATCTCTCGGAAATAGAAATAAAAGGCATATAAGCAACTTTTAACACACTGGACCATTAAGGCATAAGTCTCACTTTATGTCATTTACAAAACTCAAAGGTTTTTCTTTGGCAATGTTTAATAGAAAAGAAAAGAAATGATTCGGAGAGATTTAATTTCATGTGTTTGATAAACTTTATCATGAAAGAAATGAAAGGAGAAGAGGGGAAACCATAGGAGAAGGCCCAATACAATTTTAGCATTATTTTTTTTAGAAAAATAGACCTCACAATTTTGCCGCCTCCCTTCGTTTCTCTCTAGTTTAATCCAAACGCGTTAAATAGATTTCAGAATCTTTCATTCTCCTTTTCATTCTTTTATGTTATTATCATCTCTTTTCTTTTCTACATGTTTCCTTCAATCCGCCTTTGGGTCTGGGATCAAACTCTTTATTCTTTCTTTTTTTTTATTAAGTTTTTTTAAATTAATCAAGGTAATTGATGCGCCGTTTGGCAAAAGGCATATGCCCCTTAACCTGCACAAAGAAACAAGCTTTGTGCCTTCTTTTGTGTCTCTTAAACCAACTGAATGAGAGATATTATAATACAAATGTTGTAACAATGGGGTATACTGAACCGTATATACATGCTCTCAACTTTGCTTACAACATACAACAATTCCATTTTCAGCCAGACAAGGCGATGCAAAAGCAGTTCTAAACAACAATAGCCTTAAGTAAGACGACTGGCTCGGGGATCAAAACAGTGTTTTTTTATAGATCATAAAAACTATAGACGCCTGTATTCGTCTCCACAGTCTCCAATAACCTTCAGGAGATCTTTCCCTTTCTTCGAAACTTCTTGAATGCTGCTCACGTCATCTTCATCGAGGAGGAGAGAAAACACAGCATTCGTGTCGTTGATATGTTGAGATAATCCAAGTCTAACGCCTACCATTGATCCTGCTACTGCTTGCTGAAAATAATGTTCATGGAACCACCACGTGTCAATCAATAATAATAATAACTGAAATACAGGCCATCTAAAAAGGGCCGGGACCAGTAGCGGATCCAGAAAAAGTTTCAACGGGTGCACAAATTCTTTTTCAAAGTAATTTTTTTGACTTTTACTACCTGATCCAATACATATCTCACAGCAACTGTCGGAATTGAAACACCATGTTTGGAAGCAACTTCGTTCAAAACCTGAAGCAATTTTTGGAACAGACTCCATCCTCCCCATGCATCAACCATCTACCATTTGTTTGATACATGTAAAATAGAAAAAAGATAAGCTAAGGAAAAACCAATCTCTCCAATAATGAATATTTCACCTTTTTCCCATTATTTAAGTAAGATATCTTGGATAAGATGTTTGTTTGGATTGCAATGAATATCTTGTCGAATGAGTATTGTGTATTGCCATGGTAAAAGTAAGAGAAAATTACGGGAAACTAAGTATATGTTAATAGTAGAAGGCAAACCCTTTTATACTTCTGCAGTGAAGGAGTATTGAGTGGAGGTCCAGCAAAAGGGATAGATAAATTTGTATCAAGGAATTTTTCAGATAATAGTCCACCCATAACTGTTCCATACCTGCAAATTGAGCATTATGAAAAAATACATTCACAAATGGTACTTGAGTGGGAGGAGGGAGAGTAGAGGGAGATACGTTATAAGCTTTACTCCGGTGAGCCGACAAAGCTCAGCCATCTTTTGCTGAGGGCGCATATCAACGATTGAATGCTGGACCTGAATAAACAAAACATCAGGCTTAGCCTAATGAAAAGGGTTATGAGTATAAATAATATGAAAAATGCCATTAAGATCAGTACACACCTGATTGCTAACAACAGGAATATCATTTTCAAGAATCTTCTGCAGTCTTTCCGTATCAAAGTTGGTCAAAGCAACAGTCTTTATCAAACCTGAAAGTTAACCATGATATACTATGATGCATAATTGCTGTTTGCAGGATAGGGTTGTAAAATATTTACCAAAAACTGACCTTCTTCTTTTAAATCTGTCAGGTGTTTTAGTGCATCTAGGTAGCCAGTATTTGAGTAATCCCACCTGGTTAAAAATACAAACATAAACAGTATGAACCACCCATCTTATTAGTTCAAACACGTACAAGCCCAACTACTACTCGGGTGTTCAAACAATTCACTTCCGCGTGATTACAGAAATAGCTTTACACTCGGACATTTCTGATCAAGCCAGTGATATAGTCTTAAAGACACGGAACCTTGTCATGGGAAAACAATAAAACACAAATAGTCAACAATGCTTGGACTACAGGAGCAAACTTTTCCAACAAGTTGCTCGAGTACTTGACAGAGCACGGTACTCCTAAGTAAAATACTCCTCAGCAACCAACCCCAGTGTCACAAGAACTACCTACATTCTTTGCGGTTGCTAATTATAGTCGGTTCAATCATTTGAAGTTTGAACAGCTTTAGTTTAGGACACATGTGTATGTACTTTAGTATTGACAGTGTATCTCAATGTCACTTCAACCCAGTTTGACCAAAAAATGCGAAAAAAAAGACATTAGCTACCAGTGAAACTGAAGCATATCCAAACTAGCAACATCCATCCTCCTTCGTGAGAGATTAATGCTATCCCGAACAACGCTACTAGTCATCTTCACCGGTGGTGGCACCCATTTCGTCAAACTGCAACAAACAAGGAAATAGTTCTTATCTAATTTAGATAAGTATGACGAGTGCATCCTTAATATCAGTATTAAAAAGATTTTTTATTTTATTTTATGAGAGCTAAGTTAATATTCACTTGTTAAAAAGTAAGGCATCTTGAAAATCAAGGTAAGATCTCTTTTTAAACCATTTACACCTAGTCAATTTCTATTTAACAGCTACAGCAAGTGGATGCAGGCTAACCCTCTGACACTTTCTAGCAATTCAGGGGGCCGCTCTCGACGCACTTTATTGATAAAGATCCCGTAAAGGTCTTCAGCTGGTCCATCTGCAACACAAAGTTAGCTTTGCTTATAAGGGCTACCATTAAGCATGGAAACTCCGTAAGCTAATAAAAATGGGCATGAGACCGTGCGTAAGTTTCTAGCTACAATTTGCATTACATATATCAGCCATATCCATATCGAAAGTGGCGTCAACAGCGTAATCTCGATCAAAGCATTCCCAACCACCACTGGTTTACCACATCCCATTAACAACCACACAAATTTCCAGTTTATCTTTCCCATTATTACCACAACTCTCTAACTATTTTCAGTTAAGACACATTTTCATATTCCAAAAGCTCCATGGAGTTGTATCTTGAGGGCGTTGAAAGAAAATTGGCCAAAATAATGACAAGACTCTGCCTTAATATTGAATGCTTAACAGAAAAACATAAGGCCTAATTTCCATTACAAGTGAAAATTAAAAAAGGGGAAAAAAAAAGCCTCTTAATATGAATAAGCTATAGCCACAAGTGAGACAATGAGAGTAAAAATGGAGGAAAAAAAACTGTAAATTTTACTGATACAAGCATTCCCCTTAGCTTACAATGATCAGCCATGTCGAAGGTAGTAAGACCAGAGTCGGCATACTTTAACATCGATTCCACAGCGTCGTTTCTGTCAATTCTTCCCCATCCGCCGCTTGTTTGCCACATTCCATTAAGAACTCTGCATATCTCCAATGAATCGTTACCATTTCTCAACGTCTCCACTCTTTTCTCCTTCTCTTTTTCTGCCACCTCCGCTGCAGCCACCTCGCACCGGAAGAAGCTTCTCTGACGGATACCGCTACTGGTTGGAGGAAAATTTGACTTAGATATGCTGCAGCTGGTTGTAGCTTGTGTGAAACTGTACAAAGCGGTTGCAGATGCTGCCATTTTTATCATTTTCTTTTTCCTCTTTTATGTGTTGGATGAAGTGAACACGAGAAGCAGGTTGAAGATAAAATCATAACAAAATTATTATTTTATTTTTTTTAAGAAACACAATACAATTAATTACTTTAACTAAAAAATAGATCATACATTTAATTCAAACCACACATTCCACTTCCAATCGTCTACCCCGTACATACACCTTAATCAGCGGCGGCTACTACCGGAGAAGACACGTAACCGCGCCGGTGAAGGATAATCATAAGTTTATCAAGTCAAGTGCCGCCTAGAGGAAGTCGAAATCTCTCTTGCTAATCCCGTCGTCCTCCCACCACCGCGCCCTTTAATTTTTCATGAGCAGACCCACAACCGCGTTGTCGGGTATAATTCCATATATATATATATATATATATATATATATATATACATATATATATATTTCTCTTACACAATTTGGTGTTCTGAACACGTTAATTTGCATTTTGTTCGCTATCCACGTAAATTTTGTGTATTTTGTTCTTTGTGTTGCAGATGATTCTTATTTAGGGATTCGGATCCTCGGCGTCGAGGGAGCCCGCCTTTCCCCGAAGCTTTGAGGACGTGGAAGATCGGGCCGCTCGATCCGGAAGTTAGGAGAGAGAAAGACACACTTTTGGGCGGTGTCGATCACTCCACGTCGACAAAAGCAGGGTTCATGCTGGGGAGCAAAAGCCGAGGATCCACTTTCCTTATTTAGATGTTGATTCATCATTTTTTTTATATTTGCATTCAGGTGCTTTCTGATAATTGAGTTAGCTTAGTTGTATGTATGCTCTAGTAATAGGTGACCTTTTTCATTTCCACTTTCTAATCCAATGTTATTGACGGTAAGCACAGGCGGACATACGTTAAGACTTGGCCCACCCAGAATTTTTTTTTAGTAGGTATATATAGTAGTCCAGCCCAGTAGTTTAGCCCAGTAGTGAGTAGTCCAGCCCAGTATAAACATTATTATTATGTATTTATGTCTTAAAATAAAAAAAAAACTCTTTGTCGTCCCACACTCCCACTCCCAGTCGGCAGTCGTCCTCTCCTCTTCTCTTCAGACTTCAGCAGCGGCACAAAGGACTGAAAAAGGAGCAGCAGCAGCGCCAGCGGGATTGACTCAAACTCAATCACCAAACCAATTCTCAAATCGCTGAAATTGTTAATTTGAAGAACAGGCCCAGCCGCCCAGGTTTGTCTAATACTCTAATTATGTCTCAGGAGTTTTAGGTTTAGGGAATTAGGGATGTTTTAAAGACTGAATCTTGTGTATTAATCACCATTTTTCTCTAAACATCAAGCCTGTAATTATTGGTGTAATTCATCTGCACAGTCTTACTGTCCAATACATGGATCAGTTAATGGGCAAGTATTCACTTGTTATCGGAAAATCAAATGTCGGTATAAAATGTATCGGATGTTTGTCTGTTTTACTGTCTCATGAGAACTTAATGTTTGTGTGGTACCATGAAGTGTACTATGGAATAGAGAGTCTGAAGGGACAGAAAGAAGATTGTATAGGAACCAAGACTATTATTGGAAGCTTAATCAACAGCAATGGCAGACTATCACTTTGTGTACAAGGATGCGGAAGGAGCTTCGACACAGTGGGATGATATCCAGAGGAAATTGGGTAATCTCCCTCCCAAGCCCCTTGCATTCAAGCCCCCTCCATTCACCCCTGCAGAAGACCAGGATTCTAAGCCCAAAGACAAGACCTGGATTGACGATAAGACTGAAGAAGAGCTCGAGGATCTTGAAGATGACCTCAATCTTGATGATGACCGCTTTCTCCAAGATTACAGGTTTATAAGTTTTCCATTTTTTAGGAGAGTAACTCCATTTATTGATTAATAACCATTAGATTACACTGCCATCTTATCGTTTGATGTTGGTTATGACCTCTCCTTGTATACCAGCCCTGGTGTTCTTCCTGACAAAAGTTATATTCCCCCCTCCCTCCGTTTATAATTCTCCCTTTATTTCAAATATAATGAATCACATATCATGATTTTCACTGATGGTAGGAAGAAAAGATTAGATGAGATAAAAGCTGCAGCAAAGATTGCAAGGTTTGGATCAGTTTTGCCAATATCCGGATCCGACTTTGTGCGTGAAGTCTCACAGGCACCACCGGATGTTTGGGTTGTTGTCATCTTGTACAAGGATGGGTAATTCTTGTATATTTCAGTGTTTGAATTATTCATTATAACTTTCCTGCATACAAACTTTAAAATTTGGATGCTCATATCTTGATATATGCATTTCTTATTAGTCGTAGATGCTTGTCTCCATGAACTTGTCTATTTCTTGTAGAAACCCCGGTTGTGAGCTGCTTTTGGAATGCTTAGAGGAACTAGCAAGAAGATATACTGCTACTAAGTTTGTCAAAATCATTTCTACTGACTGCATTCCTAACTATCCTGATCGCAATCTTCCAACACTTTTAGTCTACAATAATAGTGCAGTGAAGGCAAATTATGTGGGAATCCAGACTTTTGGACGGAGATGCACTCCTGAAGGTATGTCATGGTGGGATTTTTACATTGTCCCTATAACACCACACTGTCAGATGGGTATCGTTGTAAAAAAAAAAAAAAGGACAAACCATCTGACGGCCTGGTGCAATCGATAACACCAACACGTCATATAAGATTTTCCTGTGTCATGATAAGATTTATGTTTGAGTGGAAAAGATCGATAGTTATTTGGGACTTTTGAGAATGAAAGCATTAACAGTAAAGGTTGTCAAGTGGCAAGAGATTATAAGGTTCAACCTGTGGACGAGACACTTGTGTAAATATAACTTTATTTCTGTGAGATGATACTGACAATAGGCCTCAATGGCCTGGCCTTTCCGGATCCTGTATAGGCGTAAACGGACCTTATGTATATGACACAAATAAGGTTCTCCCACTCGTAGGTGGGATTTTGTACCCGTTTGCTATTATATATCTATCTATTGTAAAAAACTGGCATGTGTTGTCAACTTCATCGTACCACCGAAATATTTAACTGGTATTTGCAAAAATCTATAGGGGTGGCATTAGTTTTATGCCAGTCGGATCCTGTATTAAACGACGGGGACGGTGGAAGTAAGCAATCAAAAGAAGCAGTTCTTGATGGGGTTAGGAAGAAGTTCATTGAGAAGGTGGTTGCAGAGCATGAAGATGCTGATGATGGATCTTCCAGTGATTAATATTCCAACACTCGTTTGTTTTCTTGTTATTTTTACCCAGTTTTTATGTTGTATTATTTAAATTCTATGTTGGCTTAGAAAGTTTTTTACTAGCCATTTTGAGATATTTACCTTGTTATTCTACCTGGTTTTTGTATGTTGTATAAACACTCGTTGATAATTAAAGGTCCAAGTTACCTTGGTTCATCATTACCATACATTCACCCTTAACCACTCACCAGAACGATTTTCAAGAAGTGTCGATCGTCTTTGAAAAGGACGATTCGTTCATGTAAAAGTGAATTATCTGGTTTGATATCGAATCAACTGGCATGGATTTGATTACTTTTGTTTTGTTCACCTTAATCCGAACCCAAACCGATTGTCTAACCAAACACATAATAACACATCGTTTTAGTTAACTATATTACTTATTCTTTAGGCATTCCTGTGATGGTCGTTTCTTGATTCAAGAATAGACTTTGAAAATGTCGATTCTCATGATTGACCCTTCAAAAGTCGATTCTTAACTTAAAAATCGATTTTTGAAGACCGTTTCGGTGTGATGTAAAAATAGTGTGGTGGTGTAGCAATAGAATCATTCTCGTGTAACAATGGTGTGATCTATCGGTAAAATTACTGGACCAAAAGTTCAAATATGATTAAAATACTGGACCTAATTTACACGAACAGATATTTTTGAGGAAAAACAGCAGCGAAAAACCCTTTGAAGGTTGAAGCCGTTCTCAGTTTCTTCATCTTTCCTTTTGCGCCGTCATTTCCACCACCACCACCACCACCGGACAGTCATCATGCAATCTGCATTTCTTACCTCGCCCACCACAATTCCTATCTCTTCTCCTCTCAAATCCCATTTCAAAGTATTACCTGTTACGTGTATTAGAGCCCAGACTAGTCAAACTACTCAAACATCACCAGCTGCCGAGCCACACATTTCCCCTAATCCTGCCCATAAGTTGAACAAATATAGTTCACGTATCACTGAGCCCAAATCACAAGGTGGGTCACAAGCAGTTCTTTATGGGGTGGGACTCTCTGATGATGATTTGCATAAACCCCAGGTTGGGATTTCATCTGTTTGGTATGAAGGGAATACTTGTAATATGCATTTGTTGAAGCTTGCTGAAGCTGTTAAAGAAGGTGTTGAAGGGTCTGGGATGGTAGGGTTTAGGTTCAATACTATTGGTGTTAGTGATGCTATTTCTATGGGGACAAGAGGAATGTGTTACAGTTTGCAGTCAAGGGATTTGATTGCTGATAGTATTGAGACTGTTATGGCTGCTCAATGGTATGATGGCAATATTTCTATCCCTGGTTGTGACAAAAACGTAAGCCTTTTCCTATGGAAAGCATATTTCTTGCTTTTCTCTTTTCACTTTTGTTGATAGATTGATGTGTTGAACATCTGTGCAATATTGAGTATTGACATTTTTACTCTTCAGTAGAACTAGATTCTGGTTCCTATAAAATGTGATGTATTTTTTTTTGTTGTGAATTAAGTTGTTCCTGCTTTTTAGTCTTTAGAATTTATTTGGGTACTTTTTTTTTCTGATTTTTTGATTGAATCTGCCAATTAAACTTAAGACCACTGATGGGTTTCAACTTTGGACCCTCTTGATTATATGGCTGGATCTTAGCTATTGATTTAAAGCCTCTTTGGTCAGCTCGTTAGTTTGTTTACTGAGCTATAGCAGGTTGAAGATAAAATCATAACAAAATTATTATTTTATTTTTTTTAAGAAACACAATACAATTAATTACTTTAACTAAAAAATAGATCATACATTTAATTCAAACCACACATTCCACTCCCAATCGTCTACCCCGTACATACACCTTAATCAACGGCGGCTACTACCGGAGAAGACACGTAACCGCGTCGGTGAAGGATAATCATAAGTTTATCAAGTCAAGCGCCGCCTAGAGGAAGTCGAAATCTCTCTTGCTAATCCCAGTCGTCCTCCCACCACCGCGCCCTTTAATTTCACAGCAGACCCACAACCGCGTTGTCAGGTATAATTCCATATATATATATATATATATATATTTCTCTTACACAATTTGGTGTCCTGAACACGTTCATTTGCATTTTGTTCGCTATCCACGTAAATTTTGTGTATTTTGTTGCTGTGTTGCAGATGATTCTTATTTAGATGTTGATTCATCATTTTTTTTATATTTGCATTCAGGTGCTTTCTGATAATTGAGTTAGCTTAGTTGTATGTATGCTCTAGTAATAGGTGACCTTTTTCATTTCCACTTTCTAAACCAATGTTATTGACGGTAAGCACAGGCGGACATACGTTAAGACTTGGCCCACCCAGAATTTTTTTTTTAGTAGGTATATATAGTAGTCCAGCCCAGTAGTTTAGCCCAGTAGTGAGTAGTCCAGCCCAGTAGTTTAGCCCAGTAGTGAGTAGTCCAGTCCACTATAAACATTATTATTATGTATTTATGTCTTAAAATAAAAATAAAAACACTCTTTGTCGTCCCACACTCCCACTCCCACTCCCAGTCGGCAGTCGTCCTCTCCTCTCCTCTTCAGACTTCAGCAGCGGCACAAAGGACTGAAAAAGGAGCAGCAGCAGCGCCAGCGGGATTGACTCAAACTCAATCACCAAACCAATTCTCAAATCGCTGAAATTGTTAATTTGAAGAACAGGCCCAGCCGCCCAGGTTTGTCTAATACTCTAATTATGTCTCAGGAGTTTTAGGTTTAGGGAATTAGGGATGTTTGAAAGACTGAATCTTGTGTATTAATCACCATTTTTCTCTAATTCTCAGCGCTTTTTTGTTGTTGTTCTTGAACGGATTGCAAATTTGCAATGATAAGTTGTTTCTGGGCAGACTGGGCTGTTTTTCATCGGTTCCCCCCCCCCCCCCCCCCCCCCCCCCCCCCCCCCCCCCTTTTTTTTTTTTTCTTAAATGTTTTGACTGGTGAAAAAAAGAGGCAGCAGCGTCCATGAATGCAGATAAGAGGGATCCTGACTCCTTTTATGAAATGTGACAAATGTCCAATGACTCCAATTACATCATCAATTTTGGAAACAAATCAACAATCAATGAATATTGAAAGAAAGAAATTTCTTCTGAACAGCATTTTTCTTGGTTTTAATTAAGCATTTTGGTAGATATGAAAACAGAGTGTTGTTTGTGACTGTTGTGACTTGTGTAGTTGTGTAGATATTTCTTCATTTCTTAAATTGTTTCCTCAAATTGTTGTTGTTAGTTGTGTAAAAAAAATGTTGTTTGATGGTTCTAGAACTTAGAAGGCTGTTATTGTTTATTTGTTTTAGCTTTTTGTTGAATTGGGGGAGTAGTATTGCTTACATTGTGTTAGTGGCTTAGTGGCTCGTTTTTGTGGTGTTGGGTAGGTAGTAGTATTGTTTATGGTGTTGTTCATATTATGATGAGACGTTGAATCAATTTTACTTTTATAGGGCATAAGACATAATGGCACAACAACATCAAGAACGAAAGAAAGAAAAAACGATTTTCTCGTTCTTTAGAAAAACTGACACATCAAAAAGAGACGCACCATCTCCTTCAGTTCTTATTGAAGAAAACCCTCCTTCTATTTCGAATCCCCCTCCTTCCAAGTTACAAAGAGTTGAAAATGATAGTATCCCCATTGATCTGAATATTGTGAGGGATCCCGGATTACGTATTCCGATTTGGAAACATCCTATCAATAAATGAAAAACAAGGTTTTGAATGATGAATTGGGTCGTAGTAGACATGTTGTATCCAAATTCTATTTTATCGCCTTTTGTTCATAACTTTTATAAAATGTTATCTATTGGGTGTTTCTGTGTAATTTTTTTGCTCCAAAAAAAAAAACGGTACAAAACAACTATCATGAAAAAAAATTATTCTAGCCCCCCGACTTTGAAATCCTGGCTCCGCCCTTGACGGTAAGGGTTTAATGCTCCAGATTGTAGCTTTTTACTTCTTCGGGGCCTAGCCCCTTACCAGAAAGTACTATGATTGGGGTTGCTCAAAGAATACTAGCAGGCACGCACGGGCTCTTGTAATGAAAATATAATAGATATATGTGATAACAATACAAATACAGCGTTAATTGTATTCACCCACGTCTTATGAAGCGTGAAAATCCGCCAATCAGACGGTAGATTCGATACATGTATTCAGCGGGAACTGTTGGGTTCACTTTCTTCGTTTCATGCTCTCCTTATCCTTTTTCGTTTTACTTTTCTGTTGTTGTTCACATGAACCACAGGGTGAAGTTTGATTGAATTTTCCTTGTTGCCATTTACTTTTGATAGAATTTCCTGCTAGATTTGAGTAGTAATCCATGTTACTGGGATTTTTGCACTTGTTCGTTCTTGAAAAGATTGTTGATTCTACAGGATAATGGAGCTGCACTATAGTGTTGGTGGGTCATCCATTTCACTTTCAAGATCGAAGCTTTTGTTAGCAAAACCTGAGACTAGGCTTCCTTCTTCACTGTCCTTTGGTATTGGTCGGAAGAAGCTGAATACCCTTATTCCCTCGTCCACCATTCCCTTGTTTTCATCTTTCAATTTAAAGGTTTGTGTTCTCTGTCTATCTGTGTGTGTACCGACTTTTATCTCCCTTTCCTGCTTTGCTTCTGCTTTTTATGATGTAGCGTTGCATGCTAAGAAATCGATCCGCCCTTTCTGACCTGGATTGACATGATGTTTCCATGTAGCTGTCTTTAAATAATGCACCACATTCATTTTATTTATGACAAGGGAGATATTTTTAAAAAGTCAGTTATAGTTATTTGTCCAAACTCATACTGTTCTATAATCGATTTCACCATAATGTCACATAGATGTGTTGCCACAATAAGTTGGTTTGTTGTGGTGCGCATAAAGGGCCCTATCTGTGTAACAACATACATGCCTTTTATGCACTCTGCTTCAGCTTGTATAAGAATGATAAGGGGAATGAATATCTTGTTTAGGGTGATGGATTTTTCAGAAACTACATAGTAAAAGCTTCTAATAAGGATAAGCCCTTAGAAACACAAGACGTAAAGGAAAATGGAGGTCAAGAAGGTGAGAAAAGCAGCAAGCAAGATGATATATTTGACATGGACGATGAAGAGAGGTGGGAATGGAGGAGGAAAATCCGGGAAGTAATCAGTGCAAACCCCGAGATTGGGGAGGACGAGGTAGATTCTGTGGAGAAGAAGAAACAGATGCAAAAACTTTTGGCCAATTATCCTCTTGTTGTGGAGGAGGATGATCCTGATTGGCCTGATGATGCTGATGGACGAGGTTTCAACTTGGATCAGTTTTTCGATAAGATAACTATTAAGAATGTTAAGAAGGATGAAGATGATGACAACTATGACAGTGATAAAGAGATTGTATGGCAGGATGATGATTATATACGTCCAATTAAGGAAATAACCTCTGCTGAATGGGAAACCACGGTGTTTAAAGACATCAGTCCTTTAGTTATTATTGTACACAATCGTTACAGAAGGTCAGCTCTCATTACCTTTTTCTTTCCGGTCCAGTATTTTATTTGCTTAGTTTCCTTCAAATTGATTGGATTTCCAGTGTAGATATGATTTTTTTTAGGTTACCTGATGGTAGCAATTGAACTTTCAATTTCTTTGCTTAGTTTTCTTTGAACTGATTGCCTTACCAATGTAGAACTTCTTTACGCCTTTCTAGCTGCGCTCATAGACATGGATAATTGATGTTAGATGTCCCACCGGTGCAATGCAATGCCCTTATGGAGAGAGTAAAGAAATAGTTTAACTAAGATATCTTTATCAATTCCCAGAGGCTGCAAACCCATGTTATGTTGGCAAGGCAGAATTTAGATGGAAAATGTTATGCCACTACACGTTCGTAGATCTTTGATCAATGAGCAGGTCCTATGTATTCATCAATAACTCCCACCACGATCAATTCTCTACAGTGGAGTGGTCGTTTCATCTTCCAATCCAAAAACCATGTACATTTGCTTAAAGACCGTTCCTTTAGATAGTAGTAGATAAAACTTGGAAAGACATACAACTCTTCATCAATAACTCCCACCACGATCAATTCTCTACAGTGGAGTGGTCGTTTCATCTTCCAATCCAAAAACCATGTACATTTGCTTAAAGACCGTTCCTTTAGATAGTAGTAGATAAAACTTGGAAAGACATACAACTCAACAAGAGATATATTCTAAACTAAAAGGGAAAGGGCTGTTACAAAAGTGGATAAAGTAATTGTTTGGCACCTTTTGCCAGTTAATCTTCAGCTTCAAAAAGCTATAGCCTAAGAAAAGGAAAAAAAGAACTTTTATTGACATTTTGACAGTGAGCTTGTCCAGTTGCCCCTCAGCTTCTTTTTTAGAATTCTTTTGAACTACATTATACATGCAGGCCGAAGGAAAACGAAAACATTCGAGGTGCATTGGAGAAAGCTGTGCATATTATCTGGAACTGTCAGCTACCATCTCCAAGAGTATACCGAGGCTTTTTCTGATAATCTTTTATTATCATTTTTTGATTGCATTTTAGTTTTCTGGATGAAAATTGACATTGAACGTATCTAACAGTGTGTCGCTATTGATGCTGTTATCGAGGTCGATTTGGTCTCTGCACTAAAGGTATCTACATTCCCAGAGCTCATCTTTACCCATGCTGGGAAAATCCTGTATCGTGAGAAAGGTATATGGTTATGTGTATCTCGTAATACATATATTTATCTAACTTGCTCCTCCTGAATACTTCATGTGTCTAAATGCAAAACAAACTTTTTTTTCTGGCTAAATTTTCCAGCAAATCGAACACCAGATGAGTTGTCAAGGATGATGGCTTTCTTCTATTTTAAAGCAGCAAAACCGCATTGTCTTGATGGCTTTGATAGTATCGAAGAACCTATTCCTGCATATAGTCCAAAGTAAGCATGAATCAATTCCACTTGACGTGGTCTTCGGATATCTATCTATTTGCAGTTTCAAGATGAAAGTTTGGTATGATGTGGAAATTGAAGTGTCAACGTCTCATTGAGAAACTGACCGACTTAATACGGATGATGTGATATCTATTTGATGGCCATCCTTTGTCCCCAAAGGTATTATATTACACAGTTCACTAGTGCTATGACTGAAGCATTTTCAGGTGAATAGGCAGCTTATGGATGGTGGAAAGAGATCTTCCTGGGCCAGACCTGGTGATATTAGGTCAAATAGAGGCAAAAATTCTCGTGTTAAAAGTCACTACTGTAAAAGGTGTTTATTGTAAAAGGTCTGATAGATTGTTGCTTTTACTCACTTCCCTCTAACTTAATGTATGGAAAACTTAGTTTGTCATCTTAAATTAGTAATCTTCCTAAAATAGTCATCAGCCCACTTATTTTATTGCCATAGGATTAGGGCTATAAGCAAGTCAAGCTATCCGTGAGTAGCTTGAGATCGGTTCGAGTCAGAACTCGACTCAGCTTAAATCAACTTGACCATGAAATTGATTCGGCTCGAAGATTATATAAGCGGTACCCATGTAATGCAATATTCGACTTGACAACTCGTGAAAAAACTCGAATACATATAATATATTTATATATGCCCTAGTGGTATATGTCATAGTTTAGAAACCAGAATTCAACTCCTTTTCTCTATTTTCCAGGGTTGTGATTGAATTTATCTCATATAACTAGAAAAACATTCCTTTGCATACATTGTTCGATAGTAGATCAAATATCCTTTGTATCTTTGATAGAACAGTCGACTGATTAGTCATATTTGTTATTAAAACTTCTATTAATATCAACTCGAGTTTAAAATACTCGTATTTAAAACCAAACACATTTATTAAAAAAGAAAAAGAAATAAAAACCAAACACACTCGAGATTTTCTTTTTTCCTTTGGTATCCGAAACCAACTGGTTCGATTAATCCGGAGTTCGGTCCGGATAATGCCTTCAGTTTATGATGCATTTAGAATATTACTCGATTTTTCCTCAACAAAAAAAAGAATATTACTCGATTTCTTTCGGCTCGGTTAGAGCAAATAGGACAACAAATTTATAAGAAGAGTTATGGTGGGGGAGTTATTACAAGTGGATGAATGTGATTAATCCATGTCACACATACACACATCTACTATGTGTGAGAGAGTGCGAGATTTAATCACACCCCTCCACTTGGTATATGATATGCCTAAATCGTAATTCAGCCCATAGATCCTTTTTCGGGTCCATCCGACCCCCTAAACAGTGGATTAAGCCACCGGCCACCACAATCCGCTAACTCGCAAGGTGTCGGCCCCACTCCAAGCCTTTGGTCCTAGGCGATGCTATTAGACTAGGGGGTCGGCCCGCGAACCCTAGGTCATTGGATCCGCCAGTATAAAGATAAGATAAGCTAAGTCCTCCAGGCCACGAGGCCCTCAGGCCGCTAGGTTTTCAGCTAGCCAAAGGCTAACAGGCTGCTAGGCCCTCCGGACTCGTGACCTGCCCGCACGCGCCAATTGTTATGCTCTCATCAGCTGGCTAGCTCCAAACCTCTATAAATACCCACATCACCTCCATTACAACGGGGAGGAGACTTCATTCCCGGAACTACGCATTACTCGATCCCTTACAAAGGGTACGTAGGGAGTCTCTTCAGGCTCATCTCATAAAACACAAAACACCAAACAACCCCCATATTGCTCTGGAAGATCTTCATCTTGTTCTTGAGCACCACCACTTTCACTACCGAGCACCACCACTTCCATACAATCTTTATAGCAAGATATCCACCGTTATATCTATTCAATCTTATTGATGACTTTTTCGACATCATCAATATACCTGTCAAATCATTCCCCCACCATAATTCTTCTCCAAATTTACAGCCCTACCGAAATGATGTTGTGGCAGCCACATGGCCCACATAATCGAATCGGTCTTGTTATTAATAAAACCATAGCGTGTAAAATAAAAAGAAAAAAAAGAAAAGAAAAGAAAAAACCTTCGACAGTCGTCCACTCTCGCACTACACCTTAATCGACGACGGCCACCACCGGAGAAGATCCGTAACCGCGCCGGTGAAGGATAATAAGTTTATTAAGTCAGGTGCCCCTAGAGAAAGTCGAAATCTCTCTTGTTGTTCCCGTCTTGCCCATGGAACATTGATCCCAACTTTTGACTCACCTCAAGCATGACACGTGGCTGGGATTAATCCCAGCCACACGATATTTTTTTTAACCCAATTAATCAAAACGACGTCGTTTTCATGTCATTGCAGAAAAACCACTCCAGACCTCAATTTTACACAAAATTCATTTCAGTCCCTCTCATATCATTAGAAAAAAGCGGGAAGATGATGCTGTGAAATCAGTCCTCCATTTAACAAAAACCCCTCTCTTGGCTGCTGCGATTTCATACACAAATGGACGGAAATGGCAATGTTGCTTCACCTCTTTTAGAAGAAGATGATTCCGGTGAGATTGAAGCTTTAATGGTGTTTTTTTTTTAATTGAAAATGGTCAAAGCTTGAAGAACAGGCCGGCCATGGCTGTTCTTTTTTTTTTTTTTTTTTTTTTTTTTTACTGTGTGTCAGCCTTCAAGAACCACTGCTACTCGAAGAAGAAGAAGCGGGATGTCTTAAGGTTACTCCTTATGGTGATGCCGGGTTTTTTTTTTATTATTTTTTTTTTTACTGAATATGCAGCAGGGATTGTTGCTCCACGAGACTACATATGGCCGGTTGATTATAATATTGGGGGTACTACATGATCAATGCTGAATTCCAGTTTATGTGAAGAAGCTGCAGCTTTGGAGTTTAATTGGCTTCTAAAATTGGGGTGTGCTGATTGTGGAAGAGGGTTAAGAACATTGTTGTCTGATCTTCCTCATTGAAACAAATCAGCTAGTTATTAGATATAATAATAATATATAATACAGATATGTAGATAGATGAATGAATTGATGATCTTTTTAACTTAGGTACAAGTCAGTGAAAGTAATACAAATTCCAATTTTTTATTTTACATTTAATCATCTCTTGGCAAGGGCTTGTATTATTGTCTTTGTTGCTTAGATTTTTACGTTTTTGCTTGATCATGCAATTATAATCTGGATGATACCTTTCATAGAAGAGTTTTTCTAACCTAGTAAGTAGGCCAGTCCAAATTGCATCCTTTTGGACATCATGTTGTTATTAATATATTTTTTAACCAAAGCCTTGGCTTTCTCACCAGTCAGAACCTTGATGCCATTTTCTTCACCCGTTTATTGTCTTGTCTGGCATGAACATTGCTTTCAAACAGGGTCTCACCTGCGCCCTCTTTCCAAACTGGTAACGATCAGCGTAAGTAGTCGGAATCAAATCGAAAAGTGCACCCGCTGGAACTCACTCCAATACTTGGGCTGCCCCTGGGGCGCTTCATCGCCAAATCTGATCCTCCCAGGGGTTTGCAGTGTATAAGAGGGATGAAACAGGACACCAAAAAAAAAACGAAAAAAAAAAAACAGAAAGGAAATATGAAAATAATTGTCCATATCACGTTCTTGTCTCTTGTCGCGGTTGTCTTATGCCCATATCACGTTTATCTTTTGCTCTATAGCCTTGCTTTGTACATGTGAACTCCCTCGTACTTATCATACCATCTTTATCTTGGCAATTTGGTATCGCTTTACGCCAAATCCCTTCGTTGCGCTATAGTCCGGTAGAAATTGTAGGCATCTTCTTCTCGTCTCAAATATTTGGCCTACATGAGGAACGACAATATTGCTTTCGTACGCCTCTCGTAAATTCTTCACATTCTGTAACAGTTCAACAAGACTATTGTCAATAAAATGAAATATGATCAAAGCTTTCATCAAAAAACACAAACAAATTATTACAAAATACTAAACACATGTTTTCAGTTTAAACCACAATATGTAGTAACAAAGAATCTATCACTTTATGACTTAAACATGCTGCAAATAAACTATCATAATCAACCGGATTCATGGCAGGCTGCAAATATGTAGTCAATAAATTAGTTGGATCATAGCAGCAGGGATTGTAGCTTAAGTGATTGTCATTTGCAAAACCAGAAGCAAATACTTCTAGACCTAGTTTATGTGCATCGTCAACAAGATTCGTGGCAGGCTGTAAAACTCTATTATAATCAACCGGCCATATGTAGTCTCGTGGAGCAACAATCCCTGCTGCATATTCAGTAAAAAAAAAAATAATAAAAAAAAACCCGGCATCACCATAAGGAGTAACCTTAAGACATCCCGCTTCTTCTTCTTCGAGTAGCAATGGTTCTTGAAGGCTGACACACAGTAAAAAAAAAAAAAAAAAAAAAAAAAAAACAGAACAGCCATGGCCGGCCTGTTCTTCAAGCTTTGACCATTTTCAATTAAAAAAAAAAAACACCATTAAAGCTTCAATCTCACCGGAATCATCTTCTTCTAAAAGAGGTGAAGCAACATTGCCATTTCCGTCCATTTGTGTATGAAATCGCAGCAGCCAAGAGAGGGGTTTTTGTTAAATGGAGGACTCGATTTCACAAAGATCATCTTCCCGCTTTTTCTAATGATATGAGAGGATCGAAATGAATTTTGTGTAAAATCGGGTCCTGAGCGTTTTTTGCAACGATAACGATACGAAAACGACGTCTCCCAGTCGTCCCTCCCACTACCGCGCCCTTTAATTTCACAGGAGATCCACCATCACATCGATGATTCGATAGGTACATGGCTCCTTTCTTTCATTGAATTCCATATAGTTCTCTTACACATTTTTGGTTTCTTGAACACATTCATGTGCACTTGTTCCCTATCGACGCAGATTTTGTGTATTTTGTTGCTGAGCTGTGTTGATTCATCATTTTTTTAGGACCATCAATTAAACCCAAAATAAGCCTATTATCGTCAATCTTTGAGAGTCATATTTAGTACCATCATTTTTTTAGCAGACTCATATGCCTGATTGTGATGTACGGGTCTGAGAAGCATGATAGTTTAGGTAACAAAACATCAAGCCTGTAATTATTGGTGTAATTCATCTGCACAGTCTTACTGTCCAATACATGGATCAGTTAATGGGCAAGTATTCACTTGTTATCGGAAAATCAAATGTCGGTATAAAATGTATCGGATGTTTGTCTGTTTTACTGTCTCATGAGAACTTAATGTTTGTGTGGTACCATGAAGTGTACTATGGAATAGAGAGTCTGAAGGGACAGAAAGAAGATTGTATAGGAACCAAGACTATTATTGGAAGCTTAATCAACAGCAATGGCAGACTATCACTTTGTGTACAAGGATGCGGAAGGAGCTTCGACACAGTGGGATGATATTCAGAGGAAATTGGGTAATCTCCCTCCCAAGCCCCCTGCATTCAAGCCTCCTCCATTCACCCTTGCAGAAGACCAGGATTCTAAGCCCAAAGACAAGACCTGGATTGACGATAAGACTGAAGAAGAGCTTGAGGATCTTGAAGATGACCTCAATCTTGATGATGACCGCTTTCTCGAAGATTACAGGTTTATAAGTTTTCCATTTTTAGGAGAGTAACTCCATTTATTGATTAATAATCATTAGATTACACTGCCATCTTATCGTTTGATGTTGGTCATTACCTCTCCTTGTATACCAGCCCTGGTGTTCTTCCTGACAAAAGTTATATTCCCCCCTCCCTCCTTTTATAATTCTCCCTTTATTTCAAATATAATGAATCACATATCATGATTTTCACTTATGGTAGGAAGAAAAGATTAGATGAGATAAAAGCTGCAGCAAAGATTGCAAGGTTTGGATCAGTTTTGCCAATATCCGGATCCGACTTTGTGCGTGAAGTCTCACAGGCACCACCGGATGTTTGGGTTGTTGTCATCTTGTACAAGGATGGGTAATTCTTGTATATTTCAGTGTTTGAATTATTCATTATAACTTTCCTGCATACAAACTTTAAAATTTGGATGCTCATATCTTGATATATGCATTTCTTATTAGTCGTAGATGCTTGTCTCCATGAACTTGTCTATTTCTTGTAGAAACCCCGGTTGTGAGCTGCTTTTGGAATGCTTAGAGGAACTAGCAAGAAGATATACTGCTACTAAGTTTGTCAAAATCATTTCTACTGACTGCATTCCTAACTATCCTGATCGCAATCTTCCAACACTTTTAGTCTACAATAATAGTGCAGTGAAGGCAAATTATGTGGGAATCCAGACTTTTGGACGGAGATGCACTCCTGAAGGTATGTCATGGTGGGATTTTTACATTGTCCCTATAACACCACACCGTCTGATGGGTATCAGTTGTAAAAAAAAAAAAGGACAAACCATCTGATGGCCTGGTGCAATAGATAACACCAACACGTCATATAAGATTTTCCTGTGTCATGATAAGATTTATGTTTGAGTGGAAAAGATCGATAGTTATTTGGGACTTTTGAGAATGAAAGCATTAACAGTAAAGGTTGTCAAGTGGCAAGAGATTATAAGGTTCAACCTGTGGACGAGACACTTGTGTAAATATAACTTTATTTCTGTGAGATGATACTGACAATAGGCCTCAATGGCCTGGCCTTTCCGGATCCTGTATAGGCCTAAACGGACCTTATGTATATGACACAAATAAGGTTCTCCCACTCGTAGGTGGGATTTTGTACCCGTTTGCTATTATATATCTATCTATTGTAAAAAACTGGCATGTGTTGTCAACTTCATCGTACCACCGAAATATTTAACTGGTATTTGCAAAAATCTATAGGGGTGGCATTAGTTTTATGCCAGTCGGATCCTGTACTAAACGACGGGGACGGTGGAAGTAAGCAATCAAAAGAAGCAGTTCTTGATGGGGTTAGGAAGAAGTTCATTGAGAAGGTGGTTGCAGAGCATGAAGATGCTGATGATGGATCTTCCAGTGATTAATATTCCAACACTCGTTTGTTTTCTTGTTATTTTTACCCAGTTTTTATGTTGTATTATTTAAATTCTATGTTGGCTTAGAAAGTTTTTTACTAGCCATTTTGAGATATTTACCTTGTTATTCTACCTGGTTTTTGTATGTTGTATAAACACTCGTTGATAATTAAAGGTCCAAGTTACCTTGGTTCATCATTACCATACATTCACCCTTAACCACTCACCAGAACGATTTTCAAGAAGTGTCGATCGTCTTTGAAAAGGATGATTCGTTCATGTAAAAGTGAATTATCTGGTTTGATATCGAATCAACTGGCATGGATTTGATTACTTTTGTTTTGTTCACCTTAATCCCTGGTGTTCTTCCTGACAAAAGTTATATTCCCCCCTCCCTCCTTTTATAATTCTCCCTTTATTTCAAATATAATGAATCACATATCATGATTTTCACTGATGGTAGGAAGAAAAGATTAGATGAGATAAAAGCTGCAGCAAAGATTGCAAGGTTTGGATCAGTTTTGCCAATATCCGGATCCGACTTTGTGCGTGAAGTCTCACAGGCACCACCGGATGTTTGGGTTGTTGTCATCTTGTACAAGGATGGGTAATTCTTGTATATTTCAGTGTTTGAATTATTCATTATAACTTTCCTGCATACAAACTTTAAAATTTGGATGCTCATATCTTGATATATGCATTTCTTATTAGTCGTAGATGCTTGTCTCCATGAACTTGTCTATTTCTTGTAGAAACCCCGGTTGTGAGCTGCTTTTGGAATGCTTAGAGGAACTAGCAAGAAGATATACTGCTACTAAGTTTGTCAAAATCATTTCTACTGACTGCATTCCTAACTATCCTGATCGCAATCTTCCAACACTTTTAGTCTACAATAATAGTGCAGTGAAGGCAAATTAGGTGGGAATCCAGACTTTTGGACGGAGATGCACTCCTGAAGGTATGTCATGGTGGGATTTTTACATTGTCCCTATAACACCACACTGTCAGATGGGTATCGTTGTAAAAAAAAAAAAAAAGGACAAACCATCTGACGGCCTGGTGCAATCGATAACACCAACACGTCATATAAGATTTTCCTGTGTCATGATAAGATTTATGTTTGAGTGGAAAAGATCGATAGTTATTTGGGACTTTTGAGAATGAAAGCATTAACAGTAAAGGTTGTCAAGTGGCAAGAGATTATAAGGTTCAACCTGTGGACGAGACACTTGTGTAAATATAACTTTATTTCTGTGAGATGATACTGACAATAGGCCTCAATGGCCTGGCCTTTCCGGATCCTGTATAGGCCTAAACGGACCTTATGTATATGACACAAATAAGGTTCTCCCACTCGTAGGTGGGATTTTGTACCCGTTTGCTATTATATATCTATCTATTGTAAAAAACTGGCATGTGTTGTCAACTTCATCGTACCACCGAAATATTTAACTGGTATTTGCAAAAATCTATAGGGGTGGCATTAGTTTTATGCCAGTCGGATCATGTACTAAACGACGGGGACGGTGGAAGTAAGCAATCAAAAGAAGCAGTTCTTGATGGGGTTAGGAAGAAGTTCATTGAGAAGGTGGTTGCAGAGCATGAAGATGCTGATGATGTTAAGAATATTTTAGTAGATCTTGCTAAGGCAAATGCATATACCGTTTATTGCTTGAAATGGCTATATATATAGCCAGAAAACTGAAAACAGTTACAAAGAGAGTGGCCTTCACACCACTAACACAACTAGGAAATGGGAGAACATGGGGGCAACAACATCCCCAAAAAAACAGGAAGTAAAGGACTAAGTCAAAACTAATTTATTTTAGACTAGATAAAACTAACAAACCCTCCCTTTTGAACTATTTGACAAGCAATTAGTTCAAACCTTCGATCTCAGCAGCTGACTTCATTCCCAGTTTCCCTCTAATGTCTTCAAATGAATTTAGCTTCAGTGGCTTTGTCATAATGTCTGCAATCTGGCATTGGCTTGAGCAGTGTACTAAATACACTTCACCTTCCTTGATCAACTCCCTTATGTAGTGGTATCTAACTTTAATGTGCTTACTTCTCCCATGCATTCCTGGATCTTTAGCTAGCTTTATTGTTGAAGTGTTATCACACATTAGTTTAGTAAATCCCTTCTGTTCACAGCCTATCTCCTTGAAGATTCTTCTCATCCAAACAGCTTGACAGGCATAATTGGTGGCAGCTACATACTCTGCCTCTGTTGAGGATAATGTCACTATTGGTTGCTTCCACTACAAAAAAACAGCAGTTTTGCGACGGAGTTTTTGCGACGGACCTTATTTCCGTCGCAAATTTACGTTTGCGACGGATGATTTAATGTTTGCGACGGGACACTTGGCGGGACCGAATTTTCCACTTGGCGGGCAATTTTGCGACGGACTTTTTATTATTTTGCGACGGACTATTCAATAAAATTTTATAAAATTATTTTATTATTCTGAATTTAGATAAAATTTGCGACGGAATTTAATTTCCGTCGCAAAATGCCTTTTTGCGACGGCATTTGTATTATTTTGCGACGGAATATTTAATACATTTTTATTAATTATTTTATTATTCTGAATTTACATGTTTGCGACGGAATTAGGTTTATTTTGCGACGGACATTAAATTCCGTCGCAAAACGGCGGATATCAGTCGCATAATCCCCTTTTCTTCCTCATTTCTCTTCTTCTCTCCCCTCTTCTCTCCCGCCCCCCCCCCCCCCCCCGCTCGAACCCGTTTCCGGCGCCACCTCCTTCCACCACCGCCGCGTGCCCACTCACAAGGTAACCTCTTCCCTCCCCCTCCCACCCCCTCTCCCCCACACCCGATTCCAATGCATAATGAATTATATATATTTAATGATATAATTGTTGATGTTTAGACTTCTAATGATATTGTTGATTTCAATTTCTTTGTTGGATGAGTACTGAAATTTCATTGATTATTGTTTTTGCAAATGAGATGATGATGTGTGTATTACTTGAACAACCGTATCGTAATGAGGAACAAATTTGTGTAATGATGAAGTTGACTAATTAGCAAGATATGTTCTTTTATTTTGTTGAATATTGATTTTGGGTTTCGTGGATTTTCACTAAATATATCTTAGTAATGGTCCTCGGTTGTTAAGCCTAAGCCACCCGTCATATGCATATGTCAGAAGGAGGTGATTTCTTTTGCGAACGATATGAAGAGACTACTTTGATTATTGTACAAAGCTACTAGGATTAACTTCAACGTATACGAAGTCATCCCTTAGCGGTTGAACATATTAATTAAGCCATAAAATGTCAATACGATTTGTGATTATGGTGGCCCAGGGTTTGGAAATTATGATGTGTTTGTTTCGATGAAATGATTATATTTTAGAGATCGTGCCTTGTTTAGAGAACCAGGGTCTAAGAAATGGCGAGACCCTTTGTGGCTGTCCTTGAATCCTTTTGCATTTTTTATTTGATGATTTGCATATTTTGTTTTTTTTTTTTTTCTCGTTTTATGAGAAGTGGTATTTGTCCATTTACAAGTCATGTGTTTTAGAGGGCACGGTATGATATGAAACAGCTAGTTATGTATATTGGTCTAAGAAGATAAAATGCTCATAATATTCTGAATTATAATCCATTTTCAGCTCGTTTGGGCTTCAACCCGACATTCAAAAACACCACACAAACCCTAATTAGCTCCCAAACCGGACAGTTTTGACTAAGCAGTTTGTGACCAACATTTAACTATTATACAGGCCTCAAACCAGAATGGTTTCTCAATGAAAAATGTACCCCTATATGCAATATATAACACATCAAAAATTCAGCTCATTCCAAGTAGTATAGGGTACTCAAAAGTTCGACACAAAACCACATCGAAAGCTGTAAAACAGATTTTCAATATCCGATGCGTTTTTGTTTGACATGGTGTGTGATGTGTGATGGATGAAAATGAGATCGAAATATGCGTTTTGTAGCTTGCATTCGAGCTTTCCAACCATATAAAGAAAACGCAATTTGGTGCAATTGTGTTTTCGAGGAGGTGCTGTCCGTTTGGATACCGTTTACGAATGATTGATGTATTTTACTTGTTGTTTTAAGTTAATAATGTCTAGAGGCTTACATGCTTTGAGGTGGAACAACAATGTAGTCAATCATAAGACTACGGGATTTATGATCATCATTTTGGTATCACTTTATCTTAGCTTAGTTTCACCTTTGGAATCTCAAGTGCATCTACTTTATCTTAGCTTAGTTTCACCTTTAGATTCCCGCCACCTTTGTTTGATTGACATATGATACTCGGTGTGCGGCTATACTTACCTAACTTATTTTTTTGGGTGTCCACTTACTTTGCCGCACTTTTTTACGCTTCCGAAGAAGGTGTTGTAGTTACTCGGCTTAGCAAACAAAGAAATTGCTTGAGGTCGTGTAGTTAGAGGTGCTACCGCAAATCTCAATAGTTAGGGGATCTATTGCAAACCCCGTAGTTACGAGATCTACGTAAAATCTCGCTTTCCTTGCACATATTATTAATTAGTATAAACGCCTTTTTGTTATAATTGCATTTAGATTAGTATAAACGTCATTTTCTGTGTCAAATAGATGTCAGGTAGTGTATCATATGTAGTATATATTTATAGATATATATGTGTTGTAATTATAAGTTAGGAAAATGCTTACTTATGTGTATTAGTTAGATAAGTTAGGAAAATGCTTAAGTATGTGCAAAGCCGGATGTTGGTTGAATTGGTTGAATTGGTTTGTTGAATGCTTAAGTATGTGCAAAGCCGGATGTTGGTTGAAAATGCTTAGTTTAGAAACAGGATGTTGGTTGAATTGGTTTGTTGAATTTGGATTGAAATGATGATAAGTATGTGGTTGAATTGGTTTGTTGAAAAGGGTGCTGTTCCTACCCGTTTGGAAAATGGTACTGGGGGGTACTTTGTTATCCGGCAAAGCCTCCGAATTATTTTGACGTCGAACCTTTGACCATGAATTAAAAATTTAGGTTAAAGTGTTGTTAGTTTCATAGTAAGTTGAGTAAAACCTGAGTTTGCAAAAGTGTTGAGACAACCTTCAAAGACTATTGTTAGTCTCATTTTTTGTATGATATGATGTGTAGGATTGAAAATGAAGAGAATAGAACGTACTTGGATGTACGAGAGGTTGGATGCTAACAAGAAATTTAACCCGGTATTTGTGAATGGTGTGGAGGAATTCATAAAACATGCAAAGCGCTTAGATTCGTTTCGGGCAAATAATGGAATGATGAAGTGTCCATGTAGTAAGTGTAAGAACACTAAATTTTCGATCGAACATGACGTTAGATTACATTTAACTAAATATGGGTTTTGCGCAAACTACTATGATTGGGTGTGTCATGGTGAAGAGTTTCCCATTCCGATGAACGTTCAAAGAAAGACGGAATGTGAACCCTTATCGTGACATGGTTAATGACGCATTACGTGATAGGATTGATCACGTAAGAGAAGAATTGCTTAACCAAGAGGAGAACAATGAGACACCAAACCCCGAAGTTGCATCGTTTTTTGAAATGCCGAAAAACGCAGGAACCCGTATGTGATGGAAGTAGTGTCTCCGTACCGCAAGCGGCTTCTAGGTTGCTCACTTTGAAATGTGATCACAACCTCTCTCACAAATGCGTTGACGGGGTTACCGGTTTGATAGGAGATATTCTTCCGAAGAATAACTTAATGACCTCGAACTTCTATCAAACCAAAAAGTTGTTAAAGGCATTAGAGCTACCCCACGAGAAAATACACGTGTGTCCCGCGGGGTGTATGTTATTTTGGGAGGAGGACGCGAATCCGGACAAGTGTCGGAAGTGTGACCATGATCGATATAAACCGAAAACGAACGCAAGAGGTCAACGTGTGCCTAACAAAGTGATGACTTATTTCCCGATTGGACCTAGACTCCAAAGGTTGTACGCCACGAAACATATAGGCAAGGAAACGAGGTGGCACGCGGAAAACCCCAGGACAAGC
The DNA here is from genome assembly GCA_036785695.1 of Gentiana straminea. Classification (NCBI taxonomy): domain Eukaryota; kingdom Viridiplantae; phylum Streptophyta; class Magnoliopsida; order Gentianales; family Gentianaceae; genus Gentiana; species Gentiana straminea. The sequence goes on from JAVUPR010000223.1 coordinate 721,696, forward strand.
GGTATAATGGCCCACCCAAGTGACGCCGAAGCTTGGAAGCATTTTGACCAAATGCACCCCGAGTTTGCTAAGGAGCCTAGAAATGTGCGGTTAGGACTTTGCACGTACGGTTTTGCACCTTTTGGTAATTTTGGGAAGAACTACTCTTTGTCGTCGCTCATGGTTACACCATACAATCTTCCGCCCCGGTTGTGCATGAAAAGACAGCTTTATATTCTTATCGTTGCTTGTACCGGGGCCGAAAAATCCGAAAGGAAACCTCGATGTTTATTTGCAACCATTGATTAAGGAGTTGAAGCAAACTGTGGGAAACAGGGTTGTTTACTTACGATGTATCCACAAAACGAATTTTCATATGAGGCCGCACTAATGTGGACTATCAATGATTTTCCCGCGTATGGCATGTTATCCGGGTGGACTACGGCCGGTGTGAAAGCTTGTCCCTATTGTGGTGATGGAAACAAGTCATTCGGCTCAAACATAGTGGTAAATGCACTTGGTTTGATTGTCATCGGCGCTTTCTCCCCGAAGACCATATTTTTCGCACCGATAAAGGTTTTTTGAAGTCCAAACAAGATGAACACGCGACTCCACCCCGTAGATTGAGTGGTGAGGAGGTATGGGAATTTGTACAACACCTACCAAGCATCATTGATGGCTCGATTCGACTTGAAACGGCTTAAAAACTTCAAGAATGGTTGGTGGAAAAGAAGCATTTTTTGGGATCTTCCGTATTGGAAAACATTGTCGCTTCGACATTGCCCGGATGTGATGCATATTGAGAAAAACTTCTTTGAAAAACTCGATTGACACGGTTATGGACGTTAAAGGCAAAACTCGCTTGTGGTCCAAAATCGCTAAAGATTTGAAAGAGCTTTGCGTAAAGCGCCCCGATTGTACACTTGTTCTTGACAAGCAAGTAAAAGAAAAGTGTTGTGTGAACGGGTCACCAAGTTGAAATTCCCCGACGGTTATGCTTCGACCGAGTAGGTGCGTAGATCATGATCAATACATTCTACGTGGTTTGAAAAGCCATGATTGTCACGTTTTTATGGAACGTTTGTTGCCGCTTGCCCTTCGAGAATTGATTCCGAAAAATGAGTGGAATGCATTGACCGAGATAAGTCAATTCTTTCGAGACTTGTGTGTCGCTACCCTAAAAATAGAAGACGTGATTCGTTTAGAGAATAACATTGCCGAGATTATTTGCAAGTTAGAGAAGATTTTGCCTCCGCGTTTTTTAACTCGATGGAGCATTTACCGGTACACTTGCCGTACGAGGTCGAGTTGGTGGTCCCGTGCAATATCGATGGATGTATCCATTCGAAAGGTTTTTGAATCACTTAAAACAAAAGATTGGTAACAAAGCTTTCGTAGAGGGATCAATATGCAATGCGTATTTGTTGGAAGAGATTTCAAACTTCGTTCTATGTATTACGATGATCATATTGAAACAAAAGCAAAGAATCTTTTCGTTGGTGAGACTTCGGCATCGCAATCGTTTCGCATTTACCCGAGTTATTCCGTGATCATAATGGTACAACAACTCGGGAAGTGCAAGACGAGGTTCTTGGATAATAAAGAATATGACTTTGTGCACAAGTACGTATTGTCTAACTCGCGAAATCATGAAACCGTATGAACCGTAAGTACCTCATTACTACATATATACAATGCTTAACAATTTTTTCGAACAAATATACATTAACCGACAAAATGATTCATTCTTAGATTGTTCGAGCAATTTATTCGTGTTCAACAATGACCTCAATTGACCTCGACAGATATTTGGAATAAACATGAAAATGAATTTACCGAATGGTTTGCACAACAAGCATCATTGTTGAATGATGATTTGCTAAAAGCTTTGGCAAGTGGTCCTTCTCGTCAAGTCAAAACTTGGAAACGTTATTCGATTAACGGCTACAACTTTCGGACATTCAACCGGGCAACTGATATTGGTAAATCTTCAGTCAACAACGGAGTTTGTGTCAGTTCCACGGAAGGTGCCGACTATTATGGCACTTTAAATGAAATCATTGAGTTGGTGTATTATGGAGCTTCGATCGTCTACAAAGCCGTATTGTTCAAATGTGATTGGTTTGATAATTCGAATCGGGCATGAATGTGCATAAAGATTATAAGATAGTTGAAGTTCATCGTGGTAGAAATATGGCGCTTATGATCCATTTGTTCTCGCTTATCAAGTCGAGCAAGTCTACTATGCTCCATATCCAAGTTTGAAAAAAGACAAAGATCAATGGTCGGTTGTTTTCAAAACAAAGGCAAGATCGACTATCGATGCTCCCGTCGAGGAAACCGTTTTCCAAGAACAAGTGATCAATGATGTTTCCCGATTATCCGATCCTCTTAACATTGTCCACCAAGATCTTGATGTCGATGTTGACTCCAATGTTGGGGATAATGACTTGGATGATGATGAGATGGCGGATTTCATTCAACAAGAAGATGGAGAGGAAGAAGAATCGGTTGATGATCTAGATATTGATGAAGAGGAGGAAGAACTCTTCCATTCTAGTAGTGATAGTGAATAATAATGTATTAAATATTTTATTTTGTCATCATTGCTGAATAATAATGTATTAAACATTGTAATTTATTATTAATTAGTATAATTGCATTTAGATTAGTATAAACGTCATTTTCTGTGTCAAATAGATGTCAGGTAGAGGTAGAGGTAGAGGTAGACGCGGTAGGGGTAGTTCCCCCTCCCCCGGAGCGTCTTCCTCCACACAGACAGCAAGTTTGGATGATGAGATACACCAGATGAGCGAGGAGGATTTTGGTGTCATTGTCAATGGTGACCTTGGATTGCCGGTTTTGGATCCCGAGGGGAGATGGTAAGTTAATACATATCTTGCGTTAATTTGTTTGTATTTTTATTTATATTTTGATTAACCAAATATATTAACAACTTATTGTTTTCAATATGACAGTTTACCGACAACTATGTCAAGAAAATGGCCAAGAACGCCATAATCGCCGGCTTCAACACTTTTGCCACCACGTGGCATAATGCCAGCCGGGAGCAAACAGGATGTGGTGGCACGCATTTAGTGGTACGTCGTTCATATAAATATAACTATATATAAATATAACTATAATTATAACTATACATATAACATATATATAACTATGTTGCAGGTGGTCATTTCAAATTTTCGAGTTACGCCACGAGCGCCCGGTTAGGGAAGCTTTTGAGCGGTATGCTATCAACAGGGTCCGTGATTATATGTATCGGGCTCAAACAAACCCCCGTGCTCGGCTTTGGATGACCCCGGATATTCTCCGTTAGTTCGAGGAGTGGATTGGGAGTCCCGTAAGCAATTATTCAATATTTAATTAATAATACTTGTGTTTTATATATATATGTATGTACTAACTTGTTTATCTTATGTCGGAATAGGCGTTCCAGAAACATTCGAGAAAAAGAAGCTAAACCGAGCTTTCGGATCCGGTGAGGAAGCGGAAGATCCCCGGGACACATGCTATGGGCGTACGCGGCGTTATCGATTTCGCTCGGGCCATGGAGGACAATAGAGGAGCGCCCCTATCGGGCCGGTGATCCGGTGAGTAGTTCGAAGAAGAAGAAGTCGGGCAACTTCGTCTCGAGGAAGTTTGAGAAAATCATGGTACGTTATGTATTGTAAATATTATATATACATTATATATATATCATGTAATTATTGTTACTAACAAATTTATATCATACTTTGCGGGATGTCTTCACCTCGAAGAAGGCGAAAGCCCGGAGACGCAAACTCGACACCCCCGTCGACGAGTCGCGTCTTTATTACGAAGCCGCCGGTGGTTACGACAAGAAGGGAGAGTTTTTGGCATGGGGTCACCGCCTCCATGTACTACGACAGCTGCCCGTCGTCGCTCGACACTCATCCGCCGAGACATACTCTCCGGGCATAATCACCCGTCTCACCCTGGGAGATGGCGAGAGACGTACGACTCATGCAGAAACCCAGGCGAGGTTGGAGGAGCTAGAGAGAGACAGAAAGCGTCAGGATGACAGACTAGCGCAGATGGAGGCGTGGATTACCCGGCCGGTTAGGCAAAGATCCTCCGGAGGGATGCAACCCGGGTACGAGGCAAAGACGAGAGATGACCATTCGATCATGGACCCTGGAGGAGGTGACGTGGGTTTAGGTAGTACACCGGGTCTGACTGGGTGACATTGTTTTGATACATTTTTATTTATTTTGGCTTATCGTATCCCCTTTGACATATCGTTTTATTCATTTTTTGACATTTCCCCTTTGACGTATTTTTTGACATATCCCCTTTGATATCGTATTCCCGTTTATATTGTTGTTGTTGATAGCCGGTAGCAATTGTAATGCTACCGGGGAAAATTAAGGCTGTTTTGCAGCGGTGGTTTGGCCGGCTGCTGCAAAACAGCCATAATTTTCTGTTTAATTTTATTTTTTGCGACGGAATATTTCCGTCGCAATATGGTATTTGCGACGGCAAAGGCTCATTTGCGACGGATATACAAAGATCTAAAAATAAATAAATTATTTAATAATAAAAAAGTTGCGACGGATTATACATTTTTTGCGACGGATTATACATTTTTGCGACGGAGTTTTACATTTGTACGACGGAATATTTCCGTCGCTATTTGTTATTTGCGACGGGAAAGGCTCGTTTGCGACGGATATGCAAAGATCTAAAAATAAATAAATTATTTAATAAAAATAATTTGCGACGGGTTATACATTTTTTGCGACGGATTATACAGTATTTGCGACGGATGAAACATTTTTTTGCGACGGAAATTATAATTAAAAAATAAAATAAAATACGTTATTATCCGTCGCAAAATCCGTCGCAAACAATTTGCGACGGATAAACCGTCGCAAAACTGGGTTTTTGCGACTAAAAAATGCGACAAAGAAAATTCGTCGCAAATCCGTCGCAAACTAGGGTTTGCGACGGAATACCCCTTGTTTGCGACGGTAATCTTCCGTCGCAAAACTGCTGTTTTTTTGTAGTTAGTATCCTTTTTTTGCCGCCGCATAGTGTATCCGAGTTGGTCTGCTTGCAAACCTGCTGATTAGACAGACAGAATACATCAAGTCTGGCCTTGTTGCTGTGAGATACATGAGGCTGCCTACCATTTGCCTGAACAGTGTTGCATCCATTTCACATCCTGACTCGTCTTTGTCTAGTTTCTGCCCAGGTACAATAGGATTCTTCACTGAATTGCTGTTAATCATCTCAAATCTTTCCAAAACTTCCTTTGCATATTTCCTTTGACATATGAATATGCCATCTGACTTCTGCAACACTTCAATTCCCAGGAAGAACTTCATCTCTCCTAGGTTTGTCATCTCAAATTCCTTTTCCATTGATTGTCTGAAATTCTGCACCATCTGTTCATCATTGCTACAATACAATAAATCATCCACGTAAATGCTTACCAACAGTATTTTGTCTCCAACTTTCTTGATGAACAGAGTGTATTCATCTGAACTCTTGTGGAAGCCTTGAGAGATGAAGTATCCTTCAATCCTGCTGAACCAAGTCCTTGGAGCCTGCTTTAAACCATAGAGGGCTTTGTGCAATTTGTACACCATCTGTTCTTTCCCTTTTTTAACATAGCCCTCAGGTTGATCCACAAACACTTCTTCCTTCAATTCTCCATAGAGGAATGCAGCTTTCACATCTAACTGATACACTTTCCAGCCCATTTGTGCAGCATAAGAGATTAGCATCCTTATGGTGTCAAGTCTTGCCACAGGAGCATATACTTCTGTATAATCTGTCCCATATCTCTGAGCAAATCCTTTCACCACCAACCTTGCCTTGTATTTGTCAATATCACCAGATTCATTCAGCTTGGTCCTGTAAATCCACTTTACTCCAATTGTTTTGGCTCCAATTGGTAGTTTCACCAGCTCCCAGGTGTTGTTTCTTTCAATGGCTTTTATTTCTTCATTCATAGCATTTCTCCATTTTTCACTTTGTGCCGTCTCACTATAGGACATTGGATCTGAACTGATTGTGAGGGCCAAATAAGCCTCATCAAATGCTTCATTTCCTTCTTCATCTTCTTCTTCTGACAATTCAGCTCCTGTAATGTAATCTGTCATCCAAGCTGGAGCCCTTCTTGATCTGCCCTCCCTTGATGTTGCAGTGGGTTGAGATTCCTATGTTTGCAGTGGTGAATCAATAGTAGGCTGCTGATCAGAAGGATTCACATTATTGTGGTTCAGATCCTCCCCAAGGTCTTCAGTCTCCTTCCAAACCAAGTCACTGTCTTGCTCAACAATATCTTCATTTTTCCATTGCCATCTACTTTGCTCATCAAAAACTACATCTCTACTCACTATAATTTTGTGAGTTAGTGGATTATACATTTTGTAGCCTTTAGTCTTGTCACTTACCCCCAGCAATATGCATTTCATGCTCTTATCTTCCAGCTTTAGCCTCTCGGTCCGGTACATGTACATACCCTATGCATCCAAACACACGGAAATGGTCTACCGAAGGTCTTAGACCACTCCATGCCTCCTCAGGTGTCATGTCTCTGACTGTAAGGGTTGGTGATCGATTTAAAACATACACTGCCCATTGAACTGCCTCAGGCCAGAATCTCTTGGGTAATCCATTTTCCAACAGCATGGAACGAACCAAATTCATCACGGTTCTATTTCTTCGTTCTGCTACTCCATTTTGCCGGGGAGTGTACCCTGCAGTCAGCTGTCTCTTGATCCTATTTTCCAAACAGAAATCAGTGAATTCATGGGAGTTAAACTCACCCCCTCTGTCTGTTCTCAAACAGACCAATTTTTCTCCTGTTTCCCTCTCAACCATTTCCTCGAAGCACTTAAAATAGTGAAATGCTTCTGATTTTTCTGATAGGAAATAAGTCCAGCCCTTTCTTGACATGTCATCAATTAAGCAAAAGACATACCTTTTGTGGTTGTTGGATGCAGGTGTAATTGGTCCACATAAGTCAGCATGGACCAATTCAATCCTCTTTGATGCTCTCCATAAAGTCCTTTTTGGAAAAGGATTCCTATGCTGCTTTCCTCTAAGACATACTTCACACACAGTGTTGGTGGGAGCAATTGGAGGTATACCTGTGACCATTCCTTTGGAGCTAAGAGTGTTTAAGCCCTTGTAGCTGAGGTGAGCAAACCTTCGATGCCAAAGGAGTGAGTCTTCCGTCTTGGCATTGTGACATTCCTCAACAATATGTGCTTCAATCTGAGGAATTGCTTCAATTGGAAACATCCTGTTGTGAGACATTATTGATTCTACAATCTTCCCCTTTTCTGGATGAACAATGCTGCAAACTCCATCCTTGAAACTGATTTCAAGTCCTTTGTTTTGCAATTGGCCTAGGCTCAGAAGATTTGTCTTCAGTTCTGGCACCAAGTACACATTTTCTATGGTGCAGTTGAAGCCATTTAGAGCTAACTTCACACATCCCTTTCCTTTGACTGTCATGGTGCTGTTATTTCCCAATCTAACTGATTGAGTGAAGTCCTTGTTCAATGTTGTAAACATTGCCTCATTTGAACACATGTGGTTGGAACATCCTGAATCTAGAACCAACCGATTGAGTTTGCCTTGAGTTCCTTCACGAGCCATCAATAATAGTTCCTCCTCTTCCTCCTCTGTCTCCATATAATTCACCTCCTTATTCCAGTTTGGACATTCAGATTTGAAATGACCAAGCTTGAGACAATTATAGCACTGCACCTTACTCTTATCAAAAGTCCCTCTTCCTCTGCCACGGCCTCTTCCTCTGGAAGCACCTCTCCCTCTTCCTCTTTCAACAGACCTGGTTTCAATTTTCAAGGCTTGATCTTCTTCCTCCTGGTTTGGCCTCCTAAACTTCTGTTCATGAACAACCAATGTGCTTTGGAGTTCATCAACTGTCATGTTTGCAACATCATTCCCTTCTTCAATTGAAATCACCACATACATGTACTTGTCAGCCAGAGTCCTCAAGATCTTCTCAACAATTTTAGAATCTGACAAGTTTTCCCCATTGCTTCTCATCTTATTTGTCACTGTCATGACTCTGGCAAAATAATCAGTGATAGTTTCTTCACGCTTCATCACCAGGATCTCAAATTCCCTGCGAAGAGAGTTGAGAAGAGACCTTTTTACCTTTTCGTTTCCACCAAACTTCGTCTTCATTGATTCCCAGATGATCTTTGACGTGCTTCTGTCCAGGATCTGCTAAAAAACGTTACGATCCAGAGCTTGAAAAAGGTAGTGCTTTACCTTGTGATCGTCCGTTTTTGCATCCGCAAGCGCTTGCGTCCGAGCTTTCGTCAACGCCGTGCCCCGGGTGGTTGTTGAACTCCTTGTTCAATCACGTTCCATAAGTTTTTTGCTCTCACAGATTTTCCATCATTTCACTCCAAAGTGGTCATAGTGGCCATCAAAGTGAGGAATCGCACCAATGATTTGTCATCCGCCATTGAACGACTTGCGAGGGTTCAATAACGTGGCTCGCTACCAAATGTTAAGAATATTTTAGTAGTGATCTTGCTAAGGCAAATGCATATACCGTTTATTGCTTGAAATGGCTATATATATAGCCAGAAAACTGAAAACAGTTACAAAGAGAGTGGCCTTCACACCACTAACACAACTAGGAAATGGGAGAACATGGGGGCAACAACATCCCCAAAAAAACAGGAAGTAAAGGACTAAGTCAAAACTAATTTATTTTAGACTAGATAAAACTAACAGATGATGGATCTTCTAGTGATTAATATTCCAAAAACACTCAGTTTGTTTTCTTGTTTCCCACCCCCCCGCCCCCGCCCCCGGTCCCCCCCCCCCCAGTTTTTATGTTGTAATATTTAAATTCTATGTTGGCTTAGAAAGTTTTTTACTAGCCATTTTGAGATATTTACCTTGTTATTCTACCTGGTTTTTGTATGATGTATAAACACTCGTTGATAATTAAAGGTCCAAGTTACCTTGGTTCATCATTACCATACATTCACCCTTAACCACTCACCAGAACGATTTTCAAGAAGTGTCGATCGTCTTTGAAAAGGACGATTCGATCATGTAAAAATGAATTATATGGTTTGATATCGAATCAACTGGCATGGATTTGATTACTTTTGTTTTGTTCACCTTAATCCGAACCCAAACCGATTGTCTAACCACACACATAATAACACATCGTTTTAGTTAACTATATTACTTATTCTTTAGGTTTCCTGTGATGGTCGTTTCTTGATTCAAGAATTGATTTTGAAAACGTCGATTCTTATGATTAACCTTGTAAAAGTTAATTCTTAACTTAAAAATCGATTTTTGAAGAACGTTTCGGTGTGATGCAAAATTAGTGTGGTGGTGTATCAATAGAATTATTGTGGTGTAAAGATAGTGTGGTCTATCGGTAAAATTACTGGACCAAAAGTTCAAATATGATTAAAATACTGGACCAAATTTACACGAACCGATATTTTTGAGGAAAAACAGCAGCGAAAAACCCTTTGAAGGTTGAACAGCCGTTCTCAGTTTCTTCGTCTTTCCTTTTGCGCCGTCATTCCACCACCACCACCGGACAGTCATCATGCAATCTGCATTTCTTACCTCGCCCACCACAATTCCTATCTCTTCTCCTCTCAAATCCCATTTCAAAGTATTACCTGTTACTTGTATTAGAGCCCAGACTAGTCAAACTACTCAAACATCACCAGCTGCCGAGCCACACATTTCCCCTAATCCTGCCCATAAGTTGAACAAATATAGTTCACGTATCACTGAGCCCAAATCACAAGGTGGGTCACAAGCAGTTCTTTATGGGGTGGGACTCTCTGATGATGATTTGCATAAACCCCAGGTTGGGATTTCATCTGTTTGGTATGAAGGGAATACTTGTAATATGCATTTGTTGAAGCTTGCTGAAGCTGTTAAAGAAGGTGTTGAAGGGTCTGGGATGGTAGGGTTTAGGTTCAATACTATTGGTGTTAGTGATGCTATTTCTATGGGGACAAGAGGAATGTGTTATAGTTTGCAGTCAAGGGATTTGATTGCTGATAGTATTGAGACTGTTATGGCTGCTCAATGGTATGATGGCAATATTTCTATCCCTGGTTGTGACAAAAATGTAAGCTTTTTCCTATGGAAAGCATATTTCTTGCTTCTCTTTTAACTTTTGTTGATAGATTGATGTGTTGAACATCTGTGCAATATTGAGTATTGACATTTTTACTCTTCAGTAGAACTAGATTCTAGTTCCTATAAAATGTGACGGTTTTTTTTTTTTTTTTTTTTTTTTTGGTTGTGAATTAAGTTGTTCCTGCTTTTTAGTTGGGTACTTTTTTCTGATTTTTTGATTGAATCTGCCAATTAAACTTAAGACCACTGATGGGTTTCAACTTTGGACCCTCTTGATTATATGGCTGGATCTTAGCTATTGATTTAAAGCCTCTTTGGTTAGCTCGTTAGTTTGTTTACTGAGCTATAGCATGTTGTCAACCCCCCTTATTTGTATCTATTAGACTACACTAATGCAGTGTCTTGTGTTAAAAGTGTTCAATTTTCTCATGTTTTTGTGTAAATTAAAATCATGGATGATATGGAACAAATGCCTTGATATTTAATTCCTTGTCATAATTTTCAGATGCCTGGAACAATAATGGCAATGGGACGGCTAAATCGACCAAGCTTAATGGTATACGGTGGAACTATCAAGGTCTGTCTTAATTGACCAGTGTAAAGTGTTTCCTTTCTGAACTTTCGTCCACCCACAACATATATCCTCATGAATTTACTTTTTTATACTGTTTTTTTGTCTCCTATTGGCTTTATTTTTTCCTTTGATTTTTGAGAGGGCTTTATTTTCATTTGACTGCAGAAGGCACACGATTATAGTTATATTGCATATATTCATGAATGTTGCATTGTTTTGGGAACATTAAATTTGCTATATTTAACCCCTAATGTTCAAATATTGTTCTGTTAGAGAACCTTCTTCAATTTCAAACTAGTGACTGGAAATGTTAAAAGTTTTTGTTGCTAATATGGTCCTTGCAAATAGTGCACTTGGAAACCTCACCGACAAATTTACTTCTTTTTCGTTGATCTAATTTGAATTTGTTGTTGACACCTCACCGACTTTCTTGACTTCTGCAGCCTGGCCACTTTAACGGGCAAGTATATGATATCGTGTCTGCTTTCCAGGTATGTAATACATTATTATACTCATAGTCTTTGGAAGCCATCCCAAAAAAGGCGTGTTATTTCTGCCTTTTTGACCATGAGCTCCCTTTTCTGTTTATTTGTGTGTGTATTTGTTTTCTAGGAATATTTAGCATAATAATGGCTGACAGTAAAGTTTGACAAAACAAGGAACACATTGAAAAACATATACTTGATATTCACAACATGCTGTCAACTGAAGAGATTAAAGTAGAAATATTGCCTCTGATAGGTTTATGGTGAGTATGTGAATGGTTCCATAAGTGAAGAACATAGGATGGATGTTGTTCGAAACTCATGCCCTGGAGCCGGTGCTTGCGGTGGAATGTATACAGCAAATACTATGGCTTCTGCTATTGAGACAATGGGGATGACTCTTCCATACAGGTAAATGATATGCAATTGCAAGATCATATGATTCTTTTATGTGTTCCATTCTCTATTTTCTTCCTCACTTTTTTTTTTTTCCGTACAAAGCTCTTCGACACCTGCTGAGGACCCACTCAAGATACTAGAATGCCGCCTAGCTGGTGAACAGATATTGGATTTGATGAAGATGGACCTCAAACCACGGGATATTATTACTCCCAAATCCCTGCGTAATGCGATGGTGATGGTGATGGCTTTAGGGGGATCAACAAATGCTGTTTTACATCTAATTGCTATTGCAAGGTGAGAGTCATGAGTTAGTGGTATGTTTTTTATTGTAGAATTTTCTTCCATTAATCCAGATATATCTCATGCTAGTTTATTAACCTGATGGCAGGTCTGTTGGTCTACGCTTAACCCTTGACGACTTCCAGAAGGTCAGTGATGAGGTTCCGTTTCTTGCTGATCTCAAGCCAAGTGGGAAATACGTAATGGAGGATGTACACAAGGTCGGTATAACTTAAATGTTACGCTACTTTCTCCATGATTTTAGATTTGTTTGATCAAAATATTTCTCGTCTTTTGGCTCAAAACGCTTTCCAGATTGGAGGCACACCTGCGATTATCCGTTACCTATTCGAACTTGGATTCCTTGATGGTGACTGTATGACCGGTACACGAACTCTACCATTCTATCCTATGGATATGTACTGAGTGTTTTTTAGAACCCTATTTTCGAGTTAGCCCGTGCTGTTTTATTTTACTATATATTTGAATGTTCTGGATTACCGGCATTCTTTGAATTTTCTTCACTTTCCTTCAGTAACTGGGCAGACTCTGGCAGAAAATGTAAAGCAATTCCCACCTCTAACCGAGGGTCAGGTGAATCCCCGTGCTTTTTGACTGTATATCGTCTTCTTGAACTTTGATATATAGGATTACATTTTGGTTATTTATTTTTCACAGCAAATAATAAGACCTTTGTCGAATCCCATTAAGCAAACTGGTCACATCCAAATATTGTATGGGAATCTTGCACCTGATGGTTCTGTGGCAAAAATTACGGGCAAAGAGGGTCTATACTTTTCAGGTTATCCAATTGAATATTTTTCCACATTATCAATTAAGGTAGAATACATGATTTCATCTGTGCAATACAGGTGCGGCATACTTTTGCTGTTAACGTACTTTCTTTTGTTGTTGATCCACATAGCTTTCTTTCTTTGGTCTTTACCAAAGAAAAAGTGATGATATTGTAATTTTGTTCTCAAGATATGGTTTTTGATACTTTTTCATGTTATCAGGTCCGGCTCTCGTGTTTGAAGGAGAGGAGTCTATGATTACGGCCATATCTGAAAATCCTTCAAGTTTTAAGGTGATATTTCGTTTTGGAGTCACTTATCAACTCATAAGTGGGATTATGGGCACTTGTTATTCGATTTCTTTTCTTTCGTTGGTTTTGTGTTTTTGCGTTTGTGTTTGTAAGCCTTTCAATGATGGGATCATAATTCAGGGATTTAGGAGGGAGACTCATCTTTTCTCTGTAAATTAATCATTACTTTTCCTTCCAAAAAGTTTGCTTCTTTCAGTTAATATCCCTGACAATTTTTTTTTTATAAAAATCTTTTAGGGGAAAGTGGTTGTTATTAGAGGAGAGGGTCCTAAGGGAGGGCCAGGGATGCCCGAAATGCTGACGCCAACTAGCGCAATAATGGGGGCAGGTCTTGGAAAGGTACGTGTAACACGTTTTTTTTTAAGGGGGGGGGGGTTACAAATCTAGTACTACACTTTTGTAATCACTTATGTCACAGTTAAAACCACCTGCATAGTGTTGTTTTCAAAACAAGATAAATATATGTAAAATAGATACCTAAACCATTCGGTTCAGTGAAAGTCCATTTATACTCAGATATGTGAATACAAAAATCTCTAATTTCCGCGCTACTTGTAGCGCATATACTACCTAATGGCTATTCAAGTTGTGTTGATTCTGATGCATTTACACACACTAATTAAGATTCTATAAAATGTGATGGTGCAGGAAGTTGCATTGCTAACGGATGGACGGTTTTCTGGAGGGTCACATGGATATGTTGTTGGACACATATGCCCTGAAGCTCAGGTACTATGATGCTAAGTTTCTATGGTAATAAAAAAAAAAACAAATAACCGCGGTGGTAGTCTAAATACGTAAAAATGCAACAATTCCCCTTAATTATTACCAGGAAGGAGGTCCAATCGGTCTGGTGGAAAACGGGGATATAATTACTATAGACATCCAGAAGAAGAGAATGGACGTTTCTTTGACAGATGCCCAGTTGGAGGAGCGGAGAAAGAGGTGGACCCCATCTCCCTATAAAGCTGAACGCGGAGTTCTTTACAAGGTTCGTGCATGTCGTGCTCTGCTACTTTTGCTAAATCAATAATAAGTTGTGTATTGTACTTTTTAAGAATTGATTTCATGTTCATTAAAATCCAGTATATCAAGAATGTGCAATCAGCTTCCAGGGGATGTGTGACCGACGAGTGAACGGATTCGAATACTCATTTAGCGAGAGTGACCATGTACTACTTACTACTCATAGAGCCAGGGCTTCGGGAACCGAGTGATGATCATCTAGCCATTGTTTTTTTCGGACAGAGTGCTTCATTCGTGACGGCTCTAGGAACAAATTTCTTTATGGGCTTGGTGCTCCTTTGGCGTGGTCTTTGGGACCTGGTGCTTCATTTTTGTTCTTACCGGGATTTTTTTATTTTATCACTGCCCTAAATTCGATCCTCTGTGCTTCTTTAGTTTTGTGTAGACATCAAATTATTCTATATTTAAGGGCATGCAACTGCGGTTGTGAGCCGAACCGCACGGGGTCGTTTGTTGAAGCCTGATATGCCTGTACAATATGTCTGTTGGTCAAGTTAAAACAGTGTCTGATAATCCAAGTTAAAAGTTAAATCGGAATGTGATCATAATGGTCTTAAAATAAAGAGTAGAAAATTATATATATATTTTTTTTGATGAAATAGTTATAATTTTTAGAGTTATAAAAGAGATACACAAGTGTTTAAAGATACTAGATAGGAGAGAAAATGAAGTATTTTGTCCATAAACATTAAAATTTTGTTTTGATACCATGGGTGGTATATCCGAGCCAGGGTCCTCTAATAAAGTTGAAGGAAGTGTTCTTTCAAATACATGTGATCTAACCACACACCGATAATATGAAAATAATCTCTCCGTAGATTTTTTTCTTTTCAAAACTATTTCGTTTTGTTGATAATATTTAAAAACAGCTTTACTTAAGATAATATCTGCCTCAAAACCTTGACAAGATCCTTGCTCCATAAACTGAGACGGGAGGGTAAGGGTTGAGATCCCCGACGGCACACTTACAAAAGGTGATCAATGCGGTAACATTAATAGGTTGCTGACACGTGTATCATTAAACATCATGTTGAGGACAATCTTGGAATTAACTAAATGTTATTCTTATGTATTTATTTTATTGTGATTTGTTGGCAAGTAGTTTGTAGGCTATATATTTGTACTATCAATTCTTTATTCAGTTGAATTAATGAAAACACAATACATCTTTAATTATGTTTGGTATCAGAGCATCTCGATTTTCTCTCTCTCGTTATGTCAATTCTTCTTTAAACCCTAAACCAAACCAAAAAAAAAAAAAAAACCTCTTCTTCCCCTCCGGCAGCCCTGTTCTTCTTCCAAAAAAAAAAAAAAAACAACACCTACTTCCTCACATATTTTGCTCTAGTCCCCATCCTCAATCTCTCCTGCTACTCTTCACTTCAAAAAAAAAGGGAACGCTTTCCTGAAGACTTTAATGCCCCGACTATGTGCTAGTCTCACAAGATACAACAGTCTTCCTTTTCCTGGTTGTAGCACTTCAATGCGGAAAAGACGGCGAACTGATTAGGCCTTGTTATCTCAACTTATGTATGCAGAAAATGTGTTTTGATTTCTGCAGAGTTTCGGTATGAATGCAAGATGATTTTCTGTCACTATTTTCATTCAACAATGCATGCATTTATAGGCAGGAAGAGGTAGAGTAGCAACCTTTCAATATTGGAAGTTAGAGAAGTTATTTGTTGTAAATAACCGAATTTTGAACGATGCCATTCTGTTCATGAACATAATTCGAACTGATGCATTGTTTCAACAAGTTCGATCTGAACTGATGTCTGCTTCGGCTCACATAAATCACTCTACCTTCAGGCATTAATTTCTCATTCACCCGATATCGAAATCGAGTGATTCAAAAGCCTAAAATCAACTACTATTGATCTTAGTAGTTTTCAAAATAAAACTGTTTTTAGCTCCCGGAAATTCATTCCGTAAGGTATTCAAATCCGGGCCTGAAGTTGATTGTTCGTCATTTACGCTGAAACCCATTTCGGAGCTAAACACCATAAAGTTCCAACAAGAATGACTCCGAAGTAAGTATGATTTTGTTTGAACAACAAAGAATAAATATCGGTGAGTTCTATTGGCACTCCCTTATTACTTTCGGCACCACAATTACATATAAATTTTAACATATGAACGTGATGTCATAAGTAATTGGCGAGTGCTAATGGAATCCAACTAAATTTATTACAAAACAACATATGACTTGGAAGCTTTGAATTTGGCTTTTCTTACCA
This sequence comes from Gentiana straminea, assembly GCA_036785695.1. Lineage (NCBI taxonomy): Eukaryota > Viridiplantae > Streptophyta > Magnoliopsida > Gentianales > Gentianaceae > Gentiana > Gentiana straminea. Next base: position 737,944 of record JAVUPR010000223.1, read on the forward strand.
AGCAATTATGGAGAATTCTCACTCAACCGAATCTGTTGGTAGCAAAAGTTGTAAAGCATAAATATTTTCCCAAGTCCTCATTACTGGAGTGCTCTATTCCTCGTAATGCCTCTTATATTTGGAAAAAGCCTTCTGAGGTGGTTTCTTTAGCTGTTAATGCTCGGAAAATTCTACTCAGGTAGCACCTCCAAAGGTGGCGGTTAATGCATCAGAAGAAAAAGGCAATGATCGATCCAACTCGCAAAGATGCCTTATTATCCACACGGAGATGCGGCTTGGAAAAGTCTTGTGTTCCTGCAGGATTTGGAGTAGCTATTTATGACGTTAATTATCGTCTTTTGGAAACTTGGGGCAAATCAGAATGTAGAGTTTCTTCTCCATTGCAGGCTGAAGCTGAAGCTATTAGATGGTTTTTATCCACAAAGGATGGGATATTACTATGAAAAAAGATTCAAAAAACTTGGTGGTTATGCTTTTAATTAATGGAGCAACAATGTATGCAGCCGGATGTTTGTGTCATCAGGACTGATGTTAATTAAGAAGTTAATCTCCAGTTTTGCCAATTGCAGAGTCTTGCACCTTAATGTTGGCTCTGAGGATGGCTGTTAATTTGTGAGTTTTGTTGGTTCAATGTTTTCCCTTCTTGATTTATCTCCTCCTCTATGAAGGAGGAGGCTAGGCTAAGAGCCTATTCACTGTATATGTTTTTTTTTCTTTAATCATATTTCTTTCGTTTCTCGAAAAAAGAAAAGGAGTGGGATTTGTTTTTTGAGGGATGCATTTGTTATTGATGTGCTTATCGTTGTTGTTGTTTTGAAAATTTATATTATTGTTGTTGTTAATATGAATTATAATATTTTCCTCACGGCTTTCAGGTATTGAAGATTTTGAACATTTAAACACAACATACACCAACACCAAAAGGATCCATACGTCTTCTTTCGTGGAACGTAAGTCACTTTTATTATGGGAAATCAATATATATAGTAAAATCATCCTTCTTCCAAAATAAAATACCTTTTACTAATCTACATAAATATAATATGTTCTCTATTTTGCACTTTTGACTATTCCAATACAGAGAGGGTACGAATAATATCAAGTAGTCAAAGTGATTCAAATGGCTTTAATTTCGAAGGAGTACATAATGGAGGGGAGATACTGTACTTGTGTGGTGTCTCCACACGTGTGGAGACACCACAACCACACACTTTCATTCCTGGGGCAGTCAAGTATCTCTTTTAGCTACAAATCTTATCACTTCTTCGTATGTATGCAGGGTGAACACCTGCTCAATTTGGGATGTTTATGTACTTTTCGGTGTATTAATACGGATTTAGGAACTTTGATAAGAATTTGAACATTTGGGTTTGTAATATATAAAGTTAAACCAATTATATCGAATTCAGTTTGATCTTTTTTTTTTTTTTTTTTTTTTTTAATTTTTAAAAGACTTATTTAAAGATAGAGCAAGAGGCAATGTGGTAGTGGAGAAAATGTACAAATCCAAGGGAAAGAAATAAAATCCAACAAGAACAAAACATATATACGGGGACGAACTCCGGATTAGTCGGAGTAGTTGGTTTCGGATACCGAGGGTTTTAAGTAAAAGAAACATATATATGTATATAGACACAAAAATATATATATATATATATATATATATATATATATATATATATATATATATATATAGAGAGAGAGAGAGAGAGAGAGAGAGAGAGAGAGAGAGAGAGAGAGAGGGAGAGGCAAAATGACATAATAGATTAGGAAATATGAATTTTGCCGACGTGCCCATTAATTAATTAAGTGCATCGTAGGCGTAATCTAGTATCAATCACTCTATTAGAGTAGTCGCATCAGATACTCTTACCAAATACTTTATATACAGGTTTATATACACGTTTTTCTATTTTACAGAATCTTTATTCAAGATAAAATGAATCAGACTATTTATTTGACATAATGCGGTAGATATAAAAGAAAATTTATAGAATTTGGATAAATGCGGTAGATGTAAATGAAATATTACAAAATCTGTAGTCTACAGTAAAAAATAAAATATATGCTGCAGTGTTATTTTTCTATTAAAACCTCTATAATAGAGTTTTTAAAGAATATACAGTATCTACTGCAAGTGCTCTTAAGATGTATGTTTGAGGAAGGGGTAATGCTACTACCAGAGCAATCCTGCTCCGGCCAGAAAAGTTTTCCCAAATTGCCCCCAATAGAAACAACCTCTTACAATTAATGGTGTGAGACAAACTGTACTCTTTACGCATTTCCATGACTTTGTCGGCGTTTCCATTTTCTTTTAGATTGACAATTTTTATCATTTTTTTTTTCTTTTGTGATCTTCGTTTTTCTTATTACTATTATTTTTTTGGTAGATTGACTTCTATTGGGATTTCTCTTTCATATAGTGTGTTTTTTTTTTCTTTATTTACTCATTATATATGTTTGTTAAGGTAGCAAGGAGATATTTTTCGTATTACAATGACCTACATGAATTTTGCAAAACTTTTGAAAATCGATAAAATAATGTTGTTTAAGTTAACGTAACATTATATTGTCGTACGATGTCAGTGTGGATATATAGTAGGCTTTTGCAATGATGTTAGCACATTCAGGGCCGGTCCTACGTTTTGAGAGGCCTTAGGCGGAGAAAAAAAATAGGGCCTATTAACACGAAAAAAAAATTCGACCGAAAAATGATTTTTTTAGTATTCAAATTCATTTCATCATTTTCATACCCAAAACATACATATATATATATATATATATATATATATATATATATATATATATATATATATATATACGTATTACTAAATATTAATTCAAGTATTCAACAATTCAACAACGCTTCTTGAAACACATTTGGAGCGAAATCACTAATCAAAGTATAATCGTCAATTTCATCAACCGATTTCCGCTCAATCGATATTATGGCCAACCCATTCATTGAGCGTTGTTTTGAGTCATCGTCGTCTTCGAAGATGGGTCTTTATTAAATTTTTTTGGCTCAACTTCGAAAAACTTATGAATTTTTTTATTTTTTTGTATTATGAAATTTTTTGGGGCCTTTTTATTGGGTTTTTTTTTAAAAAAAATAATTTGGCCTTTTATTGAGCTTTTTTTTCGAAACATTCGCCTTTTATAGTCCACATTTTTTTTTTTTTTTTTTTTTCGGGTATAAAGAGTTTTTTTTTTCATTTTATAGCGAAATATATGTCTTTGGACACAGACGTGTGGACTGGGATTTTTAAAAAATCGTGAGAATCAATATGGTTCCACATGAAGAGATAACATTGCTTAACAAATCGCGTCAATATCTCAGTCGGAGAATTTCGCGAAATCTGGGGAGTGGAAAAATATAGAATCAGAGAAGGCTTTGATTTTGATCCAAAAAGTAAATTAAACTTTATCACGTTAAAAAATAAAAAAAACAAAAAAATCTATATATCTATATATCTATATAAAACATGTGATTATTATTTAGGGGCGATATGTCGTGGTATTTATTTATTTTATTTTTATTTATTTTTATTATTGTACGATTCAAATATCAAAATACGCGAAAATTCATATTCTTGAAAAAAAAACAATTCGTGTTTAGCGCCCCCGGCCTTATTAAATTTGATTTCCTAAATAATACGTTTATTCTTACGTTATCATGCGGCATTTGCACGGGCCCCGCGTATATATATATATATATATACTAGCGTAACCCCGCGCATTGATGTAAAACTAAGAATAAACGTATTATTTGGCGACGTGTGAATTTGTATCAAAATTTAATAAGTGCAATATTCGTGACATGTGGAATTTTGGGCGAGTGGCGGCACATCGTATAATACGAATGCAATATATGAGCAATGTTATCTCTTCATGTGGAACCATATTGATTCTCACGATTTTTTAAAAATCCCGAATCCACATGTCCTGTGTCCATGCAACCTATTCATGCCTGCTCGCTCATCCAGCAGCCAGATTTCATCTTTATGTCATCTAATCATGATTTCGGCACTGGCTAATAATTTCTCGCTAGCAAACATGCATGGCCTTTTGTAACTGTGAAAATTTAGTATAGTAAAAAGTGAATCAAACATTGATCATGAAACTATTGCATTCACGCAACAAAACGTGAACTGGAAAGAAAAAAAAAAAAAAAAAAAACCAAAGACAATTAATTAGAAAAGGAAACATACATCAACATTCCAATCTATAAAATGAAAAAAAAACTCAAATGTCGACCTACCTCCTCATTTAATTGGTTGATGAAAAGAACAACAACAAAGAAAGTCACAATAAAAAGGTTAGAGTCAATCATTTTCTAGGAGAGACAGACGGTGCATCAAGCAAAGATCATACCGTAGCATGACGGGCTTCATCTATAGACATTATAGTCGTAAAATCTCAGCCATTACATGGTTAATTTTCCGCAAACCTTCTTTCAAGCTCCATGTAAAGTGGGAAGCCAGGGAACTTGGCAATGCAAGACCTCTTCAAGAACTCAACAAAGATTTCAAGACGATTTTGAATCTTGGAACCCTTTGTTCCTCGACAAAATGGGTCTGAGTCGCAATGGAGGTGTTCAAGTGCTGCAGTATGATATTGAATTCAAAATGTGGATTTGTTACCATTTTTCACTTCAAAACTATATTGCTCAAACCCTTTTCGTAGATATGTAAAAAAAGAATAAATAAAAATCAAGCTCATTAATTACACTACCGTATATGATGCTTACCTAGACTTTCATCTCAATTGTGATTATTTAATCAAAAGCAATCAAAAGGCTTCTTTTTCTATCAAAGACCATTTTTCTGCAAATTAAAATTGGCAAAATTATGGTGGTCAATGATCACTCATAAAGCCATGAAAGTGGCATATCCCCTCGAAAGCATCAAAGATGTAATCCTGAAATGGCACATCTGTACTAGAAACAAGTTGTGATAACAAATATGTTATATTTTAGTATATAGAGACAATTTAGTATTATACATACGATTAAATTTTCAGAAAAAAATAAACATTTAACCATTTATTTTTTGTTTGACAAGTATTTTTTTTTTATGTTACTTCAAGAAAGAAAGGTATTTTTTTTATGTCTGTGTGAATAGTTTGATATATAATTGAACAAAAATTAACACAAACCAAGCAGGAAAGAAATATTATTCAAAGTACAAAACGAAATATGTCGTGAAAAAAGAGGAAAGAAAAAGGAAAAATGTCCCATCAATAAAAATAATAATGGTACTAAAAACAACACCCAAAAAAAAAAAAGAAAAATGATATGTGCACTACACGTTTGTGTAGTACACAAACCACAACATGCCGTGTTTCATTGATTAAAGTGATAAATTATTTATTGTAATGGGTTCCAACAAAATATGTGGTGTTGATTGTGTTGTGTATGTATCACTACTCCAAAAAAAAAAAAGGGGGGAAACTTGAATAAATATGCTCGAAAAGTAAGTGTTTGGGAAAAATATGCTCGAAAAGTAGTTATTTGGAAAATATACTGCATGCGCGAATGCGGCCCTGCAAACGTATTTTCCAAATAACTACTTTTCGAGCATATTTTTCCCAAACACTTACGTTTCGAGCATATTTATTCAAGTTTCCAGAAAGAAGTGATAGTATTAATCTCAAGGCTGACTATAGCAGCCTTAAATTGAAGGGAAGGGCAAACTTGTCAAAGTGCTCTGGGTATAATATAGTTGCTCTGGCTTTATTGCTGCCCTTGAGGAAGTAGATTAGGGCCGGCCCTCATGTGAGGCCGGAGAGACGGCTAAAGCTCAACGGTGCCGGGAGGGTAACGGTACATGTTTTGCTAAAAGAAAAAAACTTTCCATGTAGATTCATTCCGATCAAACCTAATATAATATGTTTTTTTTTTATAAAGGTCTAATTTTTTTTACTCCAATCGATAAAGGTCCCAATAAAAAAAATTACTTGGCCCAAAAAAAGATTAGACATACAAACAAGTTTTATTAATTTTTGTTTGGATTTAGTTTTTGTTTCTAAATATGTTAGAAAATGTTGGAAAAAATTGATACTAAGGAATTTGACAGACTCAGAAAATCTTCAAGGCATGCAAAGCGTGGTCTTTTGAGAGATGTTTCGTCCCACTCAAATAGTCACTTAAGGAACAATCGAAAATCTCTCTCAGGATACAATTGAGGTGTTTGATTCAAACAGTGACTTGTTTGAATCAAACCTGAGGACACTCAAAAAGGTTTCTGATGATACTGTAATGCTTATGAATTTTTCGTATGCATACTTGTGCATTTTATAGGCTGAAGGCACCCCATAACGAATGGAGGTACTCCTTGCACAAAGGGGTAACATAATATTAGTTTGGCCCAAAACATGCAACTTTTGAATTTTCTGAGTTGCATTCATCCGTTTCGTTGCGATAACATTAATTCGTACGACAAATCGTATGCAAACGATAATCAAAATATTTATTTATGAAAAAATATCGAACAGAAAAGACTACTTTGTAGGTATGTTTTGAGCCTATCAATAAATTGAATTTGTATTTAAGGATGTTAATAATACGATAAGTATATTTTTGAAAAAAAAAAAAACAACTTCAACTATAAGACCTAATTCGAAGACTTGGCCTTAAATCCAAAAAATGCCAGGGCCGGCCCGAAGTAGATCATAATTGATTTCCAATTAATCTCAATCCCATGTAGTATATTTGATTTCCAATTAATCTCAACCACTACACTATTGTAGCCCTTGATTAAAGTGATCAAGGATTTTTTTTGATAGGTCCCAACAGAATATATGGTGTTGATTATGTTGTGTAAGATGTTGTGGTTGAAAGAGTAGTGAATGTATCACTTCTCAAATCTCAATAGTACATTAAATACAATAGGCGCAAATATCTATGCCTAATATATTTATGCTGAGGTCGATGTGGGATTTGACCCACAACAAACATAAGAAAGAAATATCATTTTCAATCAATAAATATGACAAGTAAATTTACTTGCAAGAAGAATTAGAAAGCACGAGTAAATTCGACGTAAGGAGTTTTTATTAGACTCAATTGTTGGATCTGTGCTGACCACGTGCACAATCAGAAAAACAAATTTAGACTTTTATACACGTGACATATATCTGACGGTTAATTCTAATACACTTTCTGCATCAGAATTTTCCTAAAAAACATAAGCACAATCACGAATGTTTACACGGTATGGTAGTTAGAGAAATAATTATTCCACAACAAAGTGCCACAACAACATTTTCTACCATTGATTCTTTTGAGACCCATTTGAATCAATATGTCTCACATCATAATCAATTGTCTAAAATTGTGTTGTGGACTTTGTTGTGGCATTATCACTACCATGGTAGTTTTTTTCTCCTTCCGAAAACAAAAGGATTACACCACACATACGTCCAAACGGGATTTGAACCCTAGACCCTAATGGATTACCACTAGGGATATGTACCCAAATACTACCATGGTAGTTAATAGGGAAATATATGGTATATATGAATTTTATTTGAAATGAAGGGAATACCGGCCGGTCTCTCTGAAATGATTTGGTTCTATTTAGGAGGTTTCTTTATTGACACAGTACTATTTTTTACTACCGTCATCACATTATTTCGATATAAAAAAAATTACTTCGGCACTACATTATTTTTTATGAACGGCACATCAGTGCCACTCGTTATTGAAAACTAACGCCAGTGACACCGACGTTTGTGTTCAACAGCGAAAGTCAGTGGCACCGACGTTTGCGTTATAAAAGTGTCACAACTTAGAAACGCCAGTCACTGACTTTTCACTGGCGTTGGTGTTTCATTAGCAACGTCAGTATCACCGACGTTGGTGTTTCAATATCAACGTCAGTGACACTGACGTTTTTCTGATCAGAAAAAATAATATAAAAAATAGGTGTCGATTGTAAAAAGTGGTGTGTTAATGAAACCACCCCTATTTATTGTAAATTAGGCAAATTACTCTGGTACTACTTAGGGACCATTTTATTATTATTTTTGGATACAAAATATACGATTTACATCATTTCCATCTCTTTGTATATACATCAAATTCTATATACGAATCAATGACAAGGTATTTAACGACAAATGTGCCTAACATGAATGATTATCACACTGATGAATCCAGCAATTTTTTCTCAGTGGAAGCAAAAGAATAAATTTAAAAATCGATTGAGGATATTAGTAGTGTTTGAACATTTTTTTTAACAAAAATGACATCGTTTTTCGGATTTCGATAGGGTCAGTGGTCCCATCTATTCTCATTTGGGTCGGCCCATTATCGCCTACCCCTATATAATAGCTAGGCTACCTGATCTATACTCTCTATATTTCAATTCTTACCTAACCGGTCACTATTATACTCAACCTTCGAATCTCTATTGTCACATACATAAAATCTACAAAACAATTTTGACTTTTATATACTTGGCACATATGTGACGGTTGATTTTAATAGAGACTCATTGTATCAGAATTTTCCTAAAAAGCACAAGCACAAGCACAAGCATGAATGATTATTCATTATATCAATGACAAGTTATTTAACAACAACCGTGCCTAACATGAATGATTATTCATTATCGCCTACCCCCTCTCTCTCTCTCTCTCTCTCTCTATATATATATATATATATATATATATATATATATATATATATATATATATATATATATATATATATAATAGCTAAGCAACTCTTCAGGCAACAATTGCTTTATCAACTACTGAAGCTGAGTATATGACTCTTACTGAAGCAACCAATGAGGGTGTCTGGTTGAAGGGACTAGTCAGTGATTTGGGGCTATATCAGGATCAAGCTGAGATTTATTGTGACAGTTTGAGTGCAATTTGTCTAGCTAAGGATCAGGTTCATCATGAGAGAACCAATCATATTGATGTGAGATGTCATTTTCCGAGAAATGAGAATAGGGTTGTAGTGAAGAAGATCAGCACCAAGGAGAATCCTGCTGATATATTCACTAAACCAGTTCAGCAGAGCAAGTTTCATTTGTGTCTAGACTTGCTGAATATTCAAAGCTTGTAAACTGAAATCTGGATACTCAGTTGAGGGCAGATCAACTGAGTGGATTCTGAGGAGAAGTCCGGAACTGTACATCCTGGCATTGACGAATGCATCTGGTACAAGTACGTCTGATTATGCGATCTGGTGACGTTGAATGAGAGTTCAAGTCAAGGTGGAGATTTGTCAGTTTTGGTGACATGACCTCTAAACTGATAAATTGATCTGGTGGAACTAATCTGAGAAACTGAAGACTGAGTATGATGGTCAGTTTTAGTTAAGTATATTCAATTCTGTGAAAGTCAGTTTGATGAAGTGCAACTGAGTTTCTTCGAAGTCGCGATCGGTTACGGACTACCGAGTTTCTTTGGGTATAGCCGAGTTCTACATACGGGCGATTGATTACAAGTACGGGAAGTCGAGTTTTTGAGCTGAGTTTCGTCTGGTGGATAACAGTTGGAGCTGGGGTCCACATCTGGGGTATTTATGAGAATTCCGACAAAGATATTTGGCGGTTAGGGTTTGGGATTTGTGTTTATAAATACCAATGTTGTAATCAATGCAAGTGTGTGTCTTTCAAGAGTGTTGTTCTTTCACTTTGTGAGGAAAACCTTGTAATTCTATGCATAGTAAATATCTTCTTTTCTGTCTGTGGAGTAGTCGGCACAACGCCGGAAACCACGTTAAATCGCTGTGTTCTTTCTGTTTTCTATGTTTATCAATTCTGCCATTCTTTACGTTTGCATTGCTTCTGTGTTTGTTTCTTTCTTAAATGCAAACTTTCTGTCTGTGTTTAGAACATAAATCAATATAGTAAATCATCCTTCTTCCAAAATAAAATACCTTTACTAATCAATATAAATTGTGTTGTGGACTTAATTTGTTGTGGCATTATCACTATCATGGTAGGTTTTTTTTTTTTTTTTTTTTTTTTTTTTTCGAAAACGAAAGGATAACACCACACACGCCCTAAGCGGGGTTCGAGTGGATTAGCACTAGGGTATGTATCCAAATACTACCATGGTAGTTAATAGGGAAATATAGGGTATATGAATTTATTTGAAATGAAGGGAAAATCGGCCAGTCTCTCTGAAAATGATTTGGTTCTATTTAGGGGGTTTCTTCATTTGCACACCACTTTTTACTACCGGTATCACATTACTCTCGACACAAAAAAATTACTTCGGCACCACATGATTTTTTATGAACAGCACATCAGTGCCACTGATGTTGCTATTGAAAACAACGTCAGTGACACTGACACTGGCTTTTGTGTTCAACAACGAAAGTCAGTGGCACCGACGTTTGCGTTATAAAAGTGTCACAACTTAGAAACGTCAATCACTGACTTTTCATTGGCGTTGGTGTTTCATTAGCAACGTCCGTGTCACCGACGTTGGTGTTTCAATATCAACGTCAGTGATACTGACGTTTTTCTGATCAGAAAAAATAATCAAAAAATAGGTGTCAATAGTAAAAAGTGATGTGCCAATAAAACCACTCCTATTTATTGTAAATTAGGCAGACTACTCTGGTACTACTTAGGGACCATATTATTATTATTTTTGGATACAAAATATCCGATTTACATCGTTTTCCATCTCTTTGTATATACATCAAATGCTATATACGAATCAATGACAAGGTATTTAACGACAAATGTGTCTAATATGAATGATAATCATATTGATGGATCCAGAATTTTTTTCTCAGTGGAAGCAAAAGACTAAATTTAAAAATCGATTGAGGATATTAGTAGTGTTTGAACATTTTTTTTAACCAAAATTACATCGTTTTTCGGATTTCAATGGGGTCAGTGGCCCCAACTATAAACTCATTGGGTCGGCCCATTATCGCCTACCTCTATATAATAGTTAAGCTACCTGATCTATATTTTAATTCTTACCTAACCGGTCACTATTATACTTAACCTTCGAATCTTTATTGTCACATACATAAAATCCACAAAACAATTTTCGTCTTTTATATACGTGACACATAGCTGACGGTTGATTTTAATAGAGAGTCTCTGCATCAGAATTTTTCGAAAAAGCACAAGCACAAGCATGAATGATTATTCATTATATCAATGACAAGTTATTTAACAACAACCGTGCCTAACATGAATGATTATTCATTATCGCCTACCCCTCTCTCTCTCTATATATATATATAATAGCTAAGCTACCTGATCTATGCTCTATATACTCAATTAATTTTCATTTGGAAAGCTTTGTGGTTATATATCTTTTATTGCTTCAATATATATCAAACAATTAATGGAACCAATTATTAGTAATAATATTCCCGTTTTTTTGGAAGGAAAATCTGTACTCATCACTGGCGCAACTGGCTTTCTTGCAAAGAGTATGCTACCATTCCTTCTGCTTTTTTGATATATAATATATATAACCAATTTTACAAATGTTTCATTCTCTTTTTTTTTTTTTTTGGATTAGCATTTTCCTTTTAATTTGGATTATTAATATTCGCACTCTTTATTATATATATATATATATATATTTCTTTGAAATGCAGTACTCTTGGAAAAAATTCTACGAACCCAACAGAATGTTGGAAAGCTCTTTCTTCTAATGAGGGTGGATAATACAAAATCTGGTGGACAACGTTTACGCGAAGAGGTAACAATATAAACATCTCAATGCATCACGTACGGCCGGAGGCGTTGTTTGTTACATTTAATTACACATTGTTATGTCATTAATAATAAAACATGCATGTCCGCTAGCTCTATTATTGTAGGAAAGGAAATAACTTGATTTTCTTTTCATATATATATAGATTGTAGAAACAGATTTATTTAAAGTGTTGAAAATGAAGTGGGGGGAAAGTTTTAGTACAAAGATTGCAGAGAAGGTGGTTGCAGTCCCAGGTGACATTTCAAGCAGCAATCTTGGGATTCAAGATCCTTATTTAAAGGATTTAATTTGCAAAGAAATCGATGTGCTAATAAGCATGGCAGCAACAACAAAATTTGATGAAAGGTAGTATATAACAAAATAATCATATTTTTCTTCAAGAAAAAAATCATATATATATATTTAAATCATTAATGTTTATTATTATAAATTTAAGCCTGATTTTTTTTTTTTTCAAATTGAGAATGTTGTTGCTCATCAATCATCATGTTGCAACAAATTTATGTAGGTACGATGTTGCCATTGAAACAAATACCTATGGGGCCTTGAATGTTTTGAACTTTGCCAAAATATGTTCAAAAATTAAAGTTATACTTCATGTGTCTACCGGTAAAGTCCTATTTTCTCTTGTACTCCCTCCATGTGTTAGATCTTTCTTCTTTTTGTTTATTTCTTTGGAATCGACCGTCCGAAAACCGATCCTATAGATCGATTTTCTTTAAAGAAGGAAGACATATTTTGGAAGTGTCGATTTTATAATCGAAATTCGATATTTACATGATGTAGAAATTATGGTGTTGTAAATTATAATATACACATAAATTAGTATGGTGTCATAAATAAATCAACACAAACAGATGTGGTTAATTTTGGTGTGCGACCCGGTACATTTACTGGGTGCCCTTTGGGCCTCTAGTATTAATCCAAATCAATCCATCGGTATGGTGTTGGGTCAATATGATCTTTTCCTTTATATGAATCGATATAATTTCATTCTCGTTCCAATTCCTTACCAATACCCCAAATGAAATTCTCGATCTCGATCCAAAATTTACGGGTTAATTAATATGAGCTTATACACTCGATTATGCGTGCACTCATTGAATAGGAATTGGGGATTAATGGATTCAGGAGAGAGAAAATAAAATAATGATTATAAAATTGAAATGTTGTATTGAAATTTGTGTAGAAGAAAAAATGCTTGATGAGAGAAATTATAATGAAATATTTTATTGATAAAGTAATAGTTAAATAGTGTAGTGAGTGAATAAAATGAATTGATTAATATTATTTTATTTATTGATGGTGAGATGATTGATGGAAGAAATTATTATATAATAATAGAATTAAAAAATAATAGTAAATAAGAAAGTGGAATTAATAAAATATTGAGTTGGATCCAAATGGATCCGGTGGCCCTGACCCCAAAAAAAATTCCCAGGATCCGCCAAAAGTGGATCCAACCCAACCCGAAACCGAACGGACGAGTGTTTTTGTTTTTGTTCATTTTTTATTTGTAAATTTATGAAGCACATCATTTATAAATCTTTTTTTTATAAATCAAGGAATATGGATGTACCAATTTTCATGTCTTGAAATGCCCTTTTGAAGTTGGAACTAATTAATCTGAGATTTCGGTATTTAAAGCTTATGTATGCAAGGAAACCGCCGGAGTCATACTGGAAGAGCCCTTGTGGCGGCCACCGGCGGCAGCTGCAGGTGGAACGAATTATTTAGACATTGATGGAGAGAGAAAGGTAGCTGATGCAAAACTGAGAGAGTTGCATGACTCGAATACAAGCCCCAGAGATACTAGATCGGCCATGAAAGACTTGGGAATTCACAGGTTTTTCAGTTTTTTTTTTTTTTTTTTGGCATTATTTTGTAGTCATGGTATGACAACTTAAGCATAATTAATGACACTTTATTACTATAATTAATTTACAATTTATTGTTTATTACTATAAATAATTAATTAATTTACTATTTTGTGGACAAAAAATTGTTAGGGCAAGGATGCATGGGTGGGCAAACACTTACGTGTTCACAAAGGCAATGGGAGAGATGCTTTTAGAACAAAATAAGGGTGATTTTGAAGTAGTGATCCTACGGCCCACAATTGTAACTGGCACTTGTATGGAACCTTTTCCTGGTTGGATAGAAGGGATCAAGTAATTAATCTATTCTTAGAACACAACGAAAGCTAATTACACTGATCGAATTAATTGTTGTTTATTTGATTGATTAACAAACAAAAATACAACCGCCATTATTTTATAGTAAAATATATATAGTAGTCTAAAAGATAGACTTATTACCCTATCCTAAATTATTTAAATAAAATATCAATCTTTGATTTAAACAAATACTTAATTATCTCTATATATATAGCAACTATATCTATCATTCTCTTGACATTTCTCTTCTAATACATTTGTGCCAGACTTCCATCACCTCCTCATAGCATGCATAAGTTTTAAGATTGATGTCTCTTCATATATATATATATATATATATATATATATATATATATATATATGGCATTAATTAGACTTGTGTTTCTATTATGGTACGTATCATAGAAAAACCCACACTTTGCTCATGCATGTACATTTGAGCTGATATCGTAGGGCGCCGTGCCTATGTTCTTAGACTTATGTTTCATACGATGACGATTTGTTATTATGTTTCATAACAGAACTATGGACAGCATTATGGTTGCTTACGGCAAAGGAGATTTGAAGTTCTATATTGGAGATCCAGAGGCAATCTTAGATTTGGTAAATATAATATAATGTTTTGCGATTACTCTGCAATATATACGTACTCTATGCATTTCGTGTTATTCGTTGTAATATTTAGTTGTGAGACTGTAATATGATTTTATACACTAATGGATTTGAATTTTTGGTACAGATACCAGGTGACATGGTAGTGAATTGTATCCTAGCTGTAATCACTTGTCATGCAACTCAATCTACAATTGGTGGCCATGTTTATCAAGTTGGTTCCTCTAGAAGAAACCCAATAAAATTTGTTCAAGTCCAAGAAATTTTTCAATCTTATTTCATGAAGAATCCTTGGGTTGGAAATGATGGGAAAGCTGTCAAGGTGAAGAAGCCTAAGGTCTTTACAGATATGAACCAATTTCACTGGCATATGGCCACTCGTTATTTCACCTTCTTAAAGGTAGGTAATTACTCCTCTCATTAACTATGAACATTCTTTTTTTTAAATTTTAATTATATGCGCGTTTAAATATGATGGTGAGGGCCAACCCTAGCTGTTGCATGTGCTATGGTCTTAGGGCCAAGTTAGTCCTGAGTTCAAGTTCAACCAGCTATATTTGTGAGTGTGAGTGTGTGTGTGAGTTATTCTTGTCCATTATATGCGGTAATACCGTTTTCATGAAAGAGAAGAAAAAAGCGTTTAAATATGTTGTGTTTGTATATGTAAATTAATAACCCTATAACTACTTAAACTTGGGTAGTTTATAAATTAATAACCTTATAATTACTAAAAGGGACCTATATATGATCAATCCTTAATGACACACTTGTTATGCATTAATGTAATGGAATAAATTTTGAGTAATGAAATTGAATGAAGTGTATATGTAAACTAATATAACTATTATTGTAGTTTATGGGAATGTGAAATATAATTAGTAAAAGGGACCTATGATCAAAACAAATTTTATAATAATGGAATAAAGGTTGAGTATGAAATTAAGTGATGATTGTGATAGGATGGTACGGTAATGTTAGGTTGGATGAGTAGGGTGCGTAAGGTAGGATAGGTGGAATGAGTAGAGTTAGTAGGGTAGGTGGGGTAGGGCAACCCTACCACCTATCTTACCTTACAAAATTTCGAACACAAAATTGAACCCAAAAAGAATGATATTTTTTTTTGAGGGATGTATTTGTTATTGATGTGTGTGTTGTTTAAATTTTTATTTTTAAATATTACTTTTTCCGTTCTAAATTATCTGAGGCAGTTGCTAAAATCACGCATATTAAAGAAAGTGAGTTAATACATTGAATTTAAATTGAAATGACTAAAAAGTCGTATATATATAATTAATGTGACATTCTCTTTTATCTATCATATATTGCGATAAATAAGGGTAAATTAAGTAAGGAAAAATATCATAAATATGCATTGAAAATGTAATGGCCTCAGATAGATAAAACGGAACAAATGATTTTTGACAACTGCTTCAGATAAATTGGAACGAAAGGAGTATTATTGTTGTTGTTAATATGAATTATAATAATATTTTCCTCACGGCTTTCAGGTATTGAAGATTTTGAACATAATATCGTGCCAACATTTAAACACAACGTACACCAACATCAAAAGGAGGATCAATAGCGTAACCCGACTAGCAGAACTCTTCCATCCATACGTCTTCTTTCGTGGAACGTAAGTCACTTTTATTATGAGAAATCAAATATAGTAAATCATCCTTCTTCCAAAATTAAATACCTTTTACTAATATAAATATATTCTTTATTTTGCAGTTTTGACGATGTCAATACAGAGAGGGTACGAATAATATCAAGTAGTAAAAGTGATTCAAATGGCTTTAATTTCGATATAGCAAGCTTAAATTGGAAGGAGTACATAATGGAGACTCACATTCCTGGGGCAGTCAACTATCTTTTTTAGCTACATAAATTTTATCTCTTCGCATATGTACAACATCTACCCAATTAGGGATGTTTATGTACTTTCCGGTGTACGGATTTAGGAACTTTATTAATTATTTGAACACATTTGCGCTTGTAAAAAATAAAGTTAAAACCAATTATATCGAATTCAGTTTGATCTTTCGTTTTTTTTTTTTATTTTTAAATATAACTTATTTAAAGATAGAGCTACAAGCAATGTGCTAATGGAGAAAATGTAGGGAATAAAATCCCAAGGGGAAAAAAGATAAAATTGAACAAGAACAAAACATATATATGCCGTGGCGGATTCATGAATTTATTCCAGTGATGTCACCGGAGTCTAAAATTATATCTTTTATTCAAAAAAAAATTCCAGTAGGGTCACCGGAGTATAAAATTATTATTATTCTTCTTCTTTTTTTTTTTTTTTTTTTTTTTTTTTTTGCGCTCCCTTCGCAGCCTGTTATCTTGAATAAATAACATTCAAGACTTTAAATTGAAGACATTTTGCATTGAATTCTTTTTCCATTGAAGACCTTTAGCAGCGCCACTTTTTCTTTTCCATTGTAGATTTTTTGGCCGACGGATCTGACGAAAAAAATACTAGTACTATGAAATTTAAATTGCAAAAATAAATTACATAAATTGCAAAAATAAATTAAATAAATTGCAAAATAAATTACATACATCTTATACTCGTGTAATACTAATTATACTAGCTAAAAATAGATCTAACGGTAAACAGGTACCAACCCCAATCCATCTCATCAACCACAACATTCAATCATTCAACAAAATAAAAGATGCAACATAATATGCAATTCCACTTCTAATTTAATTAATTATGCTCTCGGTATCGTAAAAATTGAACTTTGGCTTTGATACCACATGCTAGAAGTAATAGCACCGATCGAGACACTCGATTTTCGCACAGCGGAAGCTTATGCGATTTACGATATGAGACATAACTAATTAATCCTACGAGAATGTTAGTAGATTTACCCAAACCGGAGAGAGACGATAAAATCGACCAAGGGAGAAGCCGTAGTCTTCCGGATTGTATCTCCTAACGACGACTGGTGGACGTCGATCCTCGTCGTAGAACCTCCTTGAATATGCACAAGAAAAATGTTTTCTTATCTAAATGACTAAGGCAAGAAACTAATTTTTATTCCTTTTAATTTGTAAGTGGCGCAATTAATTAATGTGTATTGTGTTAGGAGGAACTCTTTTTATATAGAAAAATAATTAGTCAAGAGAGTTATCATTTTCACACCGCAAAAATCTATTCCCATATGAAAAAGATATTTTTGCTACAAAATAAGAGATAATTCCCAAAAAATCAATCTCTTAATTTTTTCCATTAATTACCCAACAAATAGATAATTAATTAATTACACATGTGACATAATTTAGAAAAATTTCTTTTCCTAATTTATCACAAACGCATGCGCCACTTTTGACATTAATTTAATAGAAAATGTCTTTTCTATTTTACATATTATTTACCAAATAAACAATATTGCATATTCATTAAATAGATTAACTATTTAATTTATTCTCGAGGTTCCATAAAACGAGAAAACACTCGCGTGTTAGGAGTCAACCCGGGGACCATGGACCTATAATCAGTAGCTACAATAAATTGAATAAAATATTCATCGAAGAGAATATTTCTACTCAACTCATTAATTCCGGAATTAGCGCCACCATAAATCCGAAACTGAACTCTATCGATTATAGATATAACTTATTCTCAAAACATCGAGTCGAGTCGATAAGTGTCCATTGATATAATCATTACATACAGACTAACCTTCCATAGACCATCCGTAACGAAGTAGGAATATTTCGTAAACTTTCTTCAATACATCTTATCTTTATTTACCATTAACCCACTAGTGATCAATTAGTTCATAACCAATACGAACTCCCATGATCGATTAGTTTCTAAGATCCACAAATAAGGGTTGTCTTTCTACTTCCCGCGGGAATGAATGAATTACATATCTGTGAGACACACACTTCTCACTCATTCTAGAATAGTGTCAACGTGAAAGTGATTCGGACCGCGCCTCATAGCGATCCTTAACGAACACATCAAACCCTATCCTGAAACCAGTAGAAGTATGCAATCACTTCAGGATTAAGGTTAATCCATATATGATCATCTTGTGATTTATATAAGATTTCTCAATCACGGAATTATATGAGAAAATCAGATTAAATCAGTCCAGTCCTATATGACTCTCATCATATATAAATGCCCCATTTAGACAACCAATGTCGACGGTCCGGATAAGCCGGTCACACCATAAAGTGTTCTAGGCGCATTAATAGTGGTTTAATCAATACACCTCATACTTTGATTAACTTCACCACGGACTAATAGTTCAAGTGTATCGCCATAAACTTAATCCTCATATGTGACACACACTAAGTTATATGGCTACATATTATACGACTTAGGGTTTTCAGTAGTATATTACTTACAAGCACGAACGAAGTAATAAGATGAGAATAAATCTGTCATTTATTAATTCTAAAAACAATTACATAAATTGTCTTTCGGACGCTACTTCCAACATACACGGCATGGTAGTTAATAAGGAATATAAGGTATATGAATTCAGTTCAAATGAAGGGAATACCGCCCTGGTGGGCTACTCTCTGAAAATGATTTGGTTCTATTTATTGTAAATTAGGCAGGCTACATGCATTTGGAATATTATTATGACGAATGTGACTTTGGTTCTTCTTGGGGACCATTTTTTTTTTTTTTTTGGGATACAAAATGTATGGTTTAAATCATTTTCATTAATAGGCGACTCAAGTGATAATTGACTTGAGAATGCTAAGGAGGTCACCGGCTCGATTCTCCTCTGATGTGCCATATTGAAAGAGATATTTTTATCAGACTTTACGTACCTTTGAGTATGAATAAGACTCTGCAGGTACGATCGGATCGAACTTCGGATTAGTCGGCTTTACCCCTAAGTAAGAGTAAGACTCTACATACATGACTCGAGCTGAATTCCGTAACATCTGGGCTAGTTGCTCACGAATACCAGAGGTTATAAATGAAGAAAAACGGGAAAAAAATCTATATACAAATCAATGACAAGTTATTTAACAACAAATGTGCCTAACATGAATGATTATTATCGCCTACATACCTCTATATATATAATAGCTAATATACATGATCTATCCCCTGGATATGGCCTAGTGGTAAGCGGTTGGGGTGGTGTAATGCCACGCTGGACCGAAAGCTGGATTGTGGGGGTTCGAGTCCCGTAAAGGACCGGCCCCTTTCGGTAAGCGGAAAAAACAGCAAGCCTCTTTCCTGAGCTGCTTGGTCCCTGATTAACCTCTCCTCGCACTATTATGGAATTGAGGGCGAGGGGACCCTTCCGATTAGGGTTTAACCGTTTTGCTAATATACCTGATCTATACTCTATATTTCAATTTTCATCTGGAAAGCTTTCTGGTTATATATATTTAGTTGCATCAATATATATCATCAATTAATGGAACCAATTAATAGTATAAATATTCCCCTTTTTTTCGAAGGAAAATCAGTGCTCATCAGTGGCGCTACTGGCTTTCTTGCTAAGAGTAAGAGTGACCACAATGGTACACCCTATTAGTCTCTTTATTTATCTTATTTTCCGTTTCAGAATCACTTTTCAACACCCAATAAAACAACCAACTCCAATAATACGCTCTATATCATTCTTCAAAATTACTATTCTCTCACAGCTCAACTAATTAACTAATTTAACTACCAACATATTTTTTTTTATTTTTTTCCCTTTCTTTTTACTTGTTTACGAAAATCGGAATGAATATTATACACTTATAAAGTGAGATTTGAATATATGGTATGACCTAATAAGAAATTGTTGTATGTTTGCTAAAACAATATCATATAAGCTTACAAAAAGAATGTCGTATGTTATTTTCGTAATGAAAAAACTGTATCTTTTGTAATTTCGTGTACTTTTATCTAAAACTATATAAATTTGAAAGATAAATTTTGAATAAAATATGGGTAAATTTGTTTTTTTATGTTCCGGTAATTATAGGTATGACCTATCCTATTGAATGTGTAACAACAATTTTGTAAAAATAATTTAGTATTTTTTTCCACCAAATATTTTACCAACCCTCAAATCTTAGTTTTGAGTAGTAATATTGATTATCATTATATCACTATAAAATAAATAACACATTTTTATATCATTGATTATCATTTTTAAATCACTATAAAATAAATAACACATTTTTATATCATTGATTATGATGTGTAAAATGAATTTGTTGGGTGAAAGGAAAGAAAAATGCTGCTGCTATTCATATTAGGAGGCACTTCAATTTTGGGGAGAGCTCTAATTTAATTTGGGGATATGGGGTTGATTGAGGTGCCACTGTGGGCTTTGGAAAGGGGATCAAGGCTCCATGTCAGATATAGCGGGAGGATAAATCCTCCCATTGTGGACACTCTAAGCTAGCATTGCTTCTGCCCTTCCCCCCTCCCTTTTTTTTTTTTTGTTAATATATATATATATATATATATATATATATATATATTTCAAAATGTTAAAAAATATATATAAATATATAAGGATAATAATGTTAGAAGATTATGTTAATTATTTAAGTTTTATTACCTAAAGGCTATGTTAGCCAAGTTATTTCCGATTTTACCACTTTTCCCATTATCTAGGTAGTTATTTTCTAGTTCAAGCCATGATCCTATGTTTCCTATTTTATAGGAAGTGGCTTGGTGGGTAGTTGTTTTTCTTCTTGTATTTATATGCTTATTCCATCAATGAAATCATTAAGTTTTCCAAAAAACTATCTCTTATAAAAATTATCAGTGGTATCGGAGCCATAATCTCTACAGTAGTTGGAGAAAGATCCATGGCATAAACAAATTTTGTTCAGGCTTCCATCCCAAGGTTTGATGGACAACATTATGATCACTGGAGCATGTTGATGGAGAACTTCATGCGTTCTAAGGAGTAATAGACCATCATTGAGCAGCAGACAATCCACCCCTAACTGAGGCTAGCGAGCAAATTTTGAGAGCAGAAAACTCCAAGATCTGAAGGCCAAGAACTATCTGTTTCAAGCAATAGATAGAGCCATCTTGGAGACCATTCTTAGCCAGGAGTCATCAAAGGATATCTGGGATTCAATGAAGAGGAAGTACCAAAGAAATGCCAGAGTGAAGAGATCATAGCTACAAGCCTTAAGAAGAGACTTTGAAACACTACAAATGAAGGAGGGTGAATCTGTCTTAACTTATTGTGCCAAAACCATGGAAATCTGCAATAAAATGAGATTTCTTTGTGAGAAGATGGAGGATGTAGCAGTTGTGGAGAAGATTTTGAGGTCTCTAACATCAAGATTTGATTATGTGGTGTGTTCCATTGAGGAATCCAGAGACATTGATGCATTGTTGATGTTGACCAAGATTCTACGTAACGACATGTTTTGAGTCTAAAAGAGGTATTTTGAGGGATAGAAGAAGATGCCACAAGCTTACAAGTTCAAAACGGATCAAATTGTTCTACGTGCTTCTACCGTAACCAGTTCTCGATGGAAATTTGACCCAACTTAGAGGCGTTGTCTGGGGAAGAGTTCTTGATGAAAGTTGTAGATACTAAAATGATCTTTCCAACGCATTTTGAATCACGTCAATTGGAGGTCTACAACTCAAGTTATGGCTATTTTATCAATAAGCGCCGCTATAGAAACGCCGGGAAAAGTGGAGATATTTTCCCAACTTGATTATATTCTCGTGTGGTGTATGTTACTTGCAATGATGGATATTCCCTCCCATGTGCTTGATGATGGCTCCCATGTGCTATATATATATATATATATATATATATATATATATGTATATCTCTCCCTATATATACTCCCCCATTTCCATTCCTTCTTTCTGGCCCCTCTTCTTTCCCTTTCTCTCCTTTCTCTCCGTCTCTGTTCTTTTTATTTTTTTGTTGTAGATCTTATATACATATATATGATATATATAGATCTATATCTCTTTTGTCTTTTTATTTTATTTTCGGGGGCCCGTATATATACATATGTCTATGTATGTATATATATATGTTTTTTTATATATATAAATAAAGTAGTAATGTTGTAATGCTTGAGAAAATTATCGAAGAAAATGCTTTAGGAAAAGTTGCTATTTTCAAGAATACAACTTAGATCTGAAGTAAACGGGTAATTTTATTGAGTTTTACTTTTTGTTGTTCTATATAATTATATCTATCTATATATATATGTGAGAATTTGATAAGTGTTTGGATCGAAAGGCTAAATTTGGTTGTAATAGAATTTTGTCATCTTGACAGAAAGGCTATTATGGAAAACTTCCACCGTTTAATCCATGACATTTTGATGAGAATCGATATATATATCTATGTATAACTAAAAATATATCTAAGCCAAGATATGAATCTGAATTAGTTAATCTTTTGGTAAAATGAATGATCGACTCTGGTAATCATGATTAAAACCAATTATAATGAATCTTTTTCTATTTTGCAACGTATTGATAATATTCGGAATGACGTAATTAACCATGATGAATACCACATATAACCTAATGATGAACTGACCAGAGAAGTTAGGATATGAGATAAAAAATAGAAAAACCGGAGGGTAAAATTGGCCGAGTGAAAACGTGACAACGGAACCCGATTTCCTACCCGGGGGCAGATTTGTCCTGGAAAGATGAATCTTATTGAAATTTGTACTCGAGATCTTAATAATGTTAAAATCACAGTTTAATTGAAACTACACCGTTTGTGTTAAATCGATCCGCTTGACAACCGGAGCCTCTTGAATAACATCGGCCGTCTGACGAACGGAATAACCTCTTTTATCCGGGGTAGATTTGTACTCGGTACTGTTTAGACTAACTAAGATTAGCATGGGCGGTTGTGGACCTTGGACTGATGACATTTGACATATGACAATTTCATACGCTCGTGTGAGGAGGAGTTGTCTAGCTTAGGAGTACACCGATTCATATATAATTTACACCTTGAATAAAGGAAGATCTGTCTCATTTATTTTTACTAAAAGATATTGATTCAGTAAAGTATTCTTGGCTAGATCCAAAAATATATCTATATATCTATTTGTATTTATTTACTGTTTTACTAACATCTAACTCTAACAATCTAACTACTAACATAATCTAACCCAGGAAAAAGTAAAAACTGCGACTTAGATCGAGTTAATAATAGCTTCTTGGTGTTTAACCCCACTTAAAAGAATTACCATGTTTTCCCTGAGGAATACGACCTGACTCACCAGACTAGCACTACAGTTTGACCCGGTACACTGCCGGTTAGGATCTGTATAGCCTAGGTAATGTCCGTCAGCTTTCTGGCGCCGTTTCCAAGGTTAGGTTTAGGTCTGTCAATTGTCTCTTGATGAATTGCAAAGCTCTTTGCAAGTTCATGAACAGAAGATGAAGAGAGGCTCAGCAGCATCAAATGAAGAGCAGGCCTTGAAGACCACTGCCTCTAATAAAAATTATTAGGGTAGGTGTAGAGGCAGATGAAGAGGTAGAGGGAGAACATCTAGAGATTTTGACAACAGAGACAACTATCAGGCATCCAAGAATGGAGAGGGTAGAGCACCTGCAAACAAAAAGAATGTTGAATGCTTTAGGTGTCACAAATTTGGACACTACCGGTCAGAGTGCTACACCAGATTGCCAGCAGACAAGGAGAAGGGCACTCAACAGAGTTCTCACTTTGCTGACAAATAGGAGGATGAGACCCTGCTGATGACTACACAGCATGAGCAGACTTCAGCACCCCAAGTATGGTATATTGATACAGGATGCACTAATCACATGTGTGTTAATAAAGCATCATTCTCTTATTTGGATGAATCTTATCATTCAAAGGTGAAGTTTGGAGATAACTCCTCAGTCAGTGTTAAGGGAAAAGACAATATATGCATCAGATCCAAAAATGGGACATCTGAAACCGTTTCTAGTGTTTTATATGTTCCTGATTTGAAGTGCAATCTGTTAAGTGTTGGACATTTTCAAGAAAAAGGATATGAGATTATTCTGAAGAATGAGGAGTGTTAAATCAAAGATTCAAGCAAGGGAATCATAGCTAAAGTTCCCATGAATGCCAACAGATTGTTCTCTTTGGAAATTAAGGAGCCACAAGCATGTCTTATGGCAGAATTGAAAGATGCATCTTCGTTATTGCATTACAGATATGGATATCTCAATTTTGGTGGTTTGAAAACTCTTCAGCAGAAAGAAATGGTTAAAGGACTCCCATAGATTCAGACTCCTCAGCAGATCTGTGAAGAATGCACTAAAGGAAAGCAACACATACATCCTTTCCCAAAAGGCAAGTCTTGGAGGGCAAAACAAGTGTTGGAACTCATCCATTTTGACTTGTGTGGACCAATCAACCCATCATTTAATGGAGGAAAGAGGTATTTCATCACATTTACTAATGATTTTTCCAGAAAAACTTGGGTTGAATTTTTGCAAGAAAAATCTGAGGCATTGAATGCATTCAAGAGCTTCAAATTGCTAAGAGAAAAGGAGACATGTCAAAGTATTAAAAGTCCGAGAACAGATAGAGGGGGAGAATTTTGCTCAACAGAGTTTGAAGAATTCTGTACCAGTAATGGAATCGGAAGGGAATTGACAGCAGCTTATACACCATAGCAAAATGGTGTATCTGAGAGGAAGAATAGGACTATCCTGAATATGGTGAGAAGCATGTTGGCCTATGGAAATGTACCAAAGAGATTCTGGCCTGAAGGTGTAAGTTGGAGTGGGCATTTTTTGAACAGATGCCCGACTTTTTCTGTTCAAAAAATGACTCCAGAAGAAGCATGGAGCTCAATCAAACCATTTGTAAGTCATTTTAAGATTTTTTGATGCATTGCTTATGCTCATATTCTAGATGCAAATAGGAAGAAATTGAGTGATAAAGGCGAGCAATGTGTTTTCTTGGGGATCAGTGAAAAGTCCAAGGCATACAAGTTGTTTAATCCCATACCCAAAAGGATGGTAATCAGCAGAGATGTGGTGTTTGATGAATTGAACACTTGGAATTGGGAAGCAAATAATGCTCAGTTCCATCCAATTCGGAATTTGATAGATGAAGATCAAGCTGAGGGTCAGCAGACTCAGGATCAGCAGACTAATGACCAGCAGAGTCAGTTCCAGCTGACTAATGACCAGCAGAGTCAGTTCCAGCGGATTTATGACCAGCAGACTCAGTTCCAGCAGACTTATGACCAGCAGACTCAAGACACTGCTGAGGGTTCAGCAGACCCAAATCATGAAACAACAGCTGAGGGTTCAGCAACCAGACCTAAAGAAACAAAAAAATGCCAAGCTGGATGACAGATTTTGAGGTAAAAGGTTTACCACAAACAGAAGAGTCTACTTATTATGCTCTATTTGCAAGTGATGACCCAATCATGTTTGAGGAGGCATCAAGAGACAGCAAATGGAAGCATGCTATGGATGAAGAAATCATGTCCATTGAAAGAAATTAGACTTGGACCATGACAGATATACCAAAAGGACACAAAACTATTGGTGTCAAGTGGATCTACAAGATAAAAGTGTTTTCCCGGTAGAATGGAAGATGGCACTCAAAGTCGAAAGTACATCAAATGGATGTGAAGTCAAATTTATGAATGGTCGGTTGGAAGAAGAAGTATATGTGGTGGCCAAAGGATACAAGCAAGAATATGGGATTGACTACAATGAAGTGTTTGCCCGGTAGCAAGGATGGAAACTATCTTGTTTGACTGGATGATCTTATCTTTACGAAACTCAACACAGAAGGTGCATGTGGTAAGGTGAATCCCACCCTATACAAACAGATGATAGGGTGCCTTCTCTATTTGACAGCAACAATACCAGACATCATGTATGTTGTAAGTGTGGCAAGCAGATACATGGAGTCACCATCAGCAGATCGATCACTTAAACTATGTGAAGACGACCCTGAGATACTTAAATGGAACCATCAATCTTGGTATCAAGTATGGTTCAGCAGGAAAGGCCCAGCTGACTGGATTTTCAGACAGTGATTATTCAGGAGATGTTGATGACAGGAAGAGTACTTCTGGTTTTGTGTTTATGTATGGAACAAGTGCTGTCAGCTGGTCATCAAAGAAGCAACCAATAGTCACTTTATCCACAACCGAAGCAGAGTTTGTTGCAGCAGCACATGGTGCATGTCAACTGATCTGGTTAAGAAAACTGCTGGAAGTTCTAGTGCAAGTTCAGCAGACTGGAAATATTTTGTATTGTGATAACAGTTCAACTATTAAGTTATCCAAGAATCCAGTCTTACACAACAGAAGCAAGCACATAGATGTGAAGTATCATTTTCTAAGGGATCTATGTGAAGAAGGGATCATTGAGTTGTTACATTGCATAAGTGAAGATCAACTGGCTGATATTATGACTAAAGGGCTCAAGAGTGATCAGTTTTTGAAGCTTAGAGACAAGCTAGGAATGTGTGAAATAATCTGAACTGCCAGCTCAGATTAAAGGAAGAAATGTTAGAAGATTATGCTAATTATTATGTTAATTATTTAAGTTTTATTACCTAAAGGCTATGTTAGCCAAGTTATTTCCGATTTTAGCACATTTTCCATTATGTATCTAGGTAGTTATTTTCTAGTTCAAGCAATGATCTCATGTTTCCTATTTTATAGGAAGTGGTTTAGTGGGTAGTTGTTTTTCTTCTTGTATTTATATGCGTATTCCGTCAATAAAATCATTAAGTTTTTCCAAAAACTATCTATTCCATAAAAATTATCAAATATATATATATTCACTCCAAGCTCTCTTTCCTAAAATCAACAATCTACTTGTACCTTGTTCTATAGCTATGTTAAAAGGAAGAATTAATGATATCTCTAAATCATTTGGTTTAAGAAATAGATAATTGAATGAGTATTTAAACGAACCGTGTTAAGTAAAATTGATTGATGAGTTATGTTGAGTTAAATTCATTGATAAACCGGAATGAATAAAGTATTAGAAATAAAATTTAATATAAGTAATTGGGTTAGGTGGACTTAGCACGCCCCAGCTCACTATACATCTCCGTCCTTGAATACAGACATGCTACATCTCGAAAGTAAATGATTCGATCACAATATTGAGCTTCTTAACTAACAACAGAGATATCAATGTATTTTTTTTGAAGTGTATATATATATATATACACAAAATGTTAATCATCTATATCCTTATTAACTTTGGGATATAGATTAATTTCAAATGATATCAGAGCATGAGGTTCTGAGTTCAAACTTTAAGAGAAGTGTTGAAGTCTATATATATAATGTTTTAATTATGGGGAAATTCGTTTTTTACTTTTTTTTTGAAAATAAAAACGAAATCTACACATTTTTAAATTCATAAACCACTCCTATCCCCCGCCTAAAAGTGGGTGAAATCGTCCAAAAATAGGAGAAACCTCCTATTTATCGCTCATGTTTCGCCCGTGGTGAGAGATCCCGCCTTTCCCCGCCTTTGACACCTCCCGAATTTCTTCACAGTTTCGCTCATGGTGGGAGGCCCCGCCCAGTTTTAAAAGAAAAAACGAGGACACTTTTAAACATCTCTTTTCATCTCATTTCTTCTTCATTATCAGATTTTCGAGTTCTATATCATGATGTGAATAAATCTCAACTTTGAATCCCTTCGTGCATTATTATGTTCTTTCAACAAGCTGAACACATGCCTAACTTGGCTTTTTCTACAGGAACATCCACCACAGATTCAGTGGTTTGGAAAAGATCTATTTCTTAAATAGTAGTACCACAAAACCAAGACAACAATCCCTACCTTCTAGATAATTCAATCCTTCCGCTGGCAAATGCAATCGTTTCCGAAGCTTGAATCGTTTTCATTCCATAAACATGTGCAGACCGCTCTAACAATCTCATTTTTAATTACAATTTCATATGACAGTTGCCAATTCTACTTTTTGATGAAGTCGATAATCTGTTCTGCTCGGAGAGAAAATTACATAATAAAATCAAATATCCAGTGAAAGAAAAATGCTACTTTAATCTCCTGCACCCCCTAACCCCAAGCCCTTCTTCTAATTATCTCTATATATCAAGAAAATATATTAACTAAAGTTTCATGGGCCTGATCATAATCTGCAGTTTGATGCGAAGTTTCATGGCCCTGATCATAATCTGATAATGAAGAAGAAATGAAATGAAAAGAGATGAAAAGCTCAGTTTAAAAGCGCCCTCATTTTTTCTTTTAAAACTGGGCGGGTCGCCCACCTTCTCGGGCGGGGCCTCCCACCATGGGCGAAACTTGGGAGAAATTCAGGAGGTGACAAAGGCGGGGAAAGGCGGGATCTCTCACCACGGGCGAAACATGAGCGATAAATGGTAGGTTTCTCCTATTTTTGGGCAATTTCACCCACTTTTAGGCGGGGGATAGAAGTGGTTTTTGAATTTAGAAGGGTGTAGATTTCGTTTTTTTTTTTCAAAAAAAGGGTAAAAAAACGAATTTCCCCTTTAATTATCTACTTATATGAACTTGAGATTTTGAAAGAGATGATAATTCAACACATTTATCTATAGCATGTGTGTCATTCTTGTACCAGAGCGTCAGATATATATGTGAGTACCAAAAACATAGACAAAATTGTTGAACTACCATCTCTCCTAAAACCGTGGGGAGGTAGAAAATTAACATTTTATATATTCAACACGCCTCATCAAGTGCACGTGAGCCTATTAATTATATTTTTAAAGAGGCCCAACACTTGTTTTTTGTTTGTTTGTTTGGGTGACTGTACTTGAAGCGGAGTTTGAACCCATGATCTTTCGCTCTACTATCGAAACTAGCTACAATCTTTCCCAAAATCTTAAGTTGTTGGAGAAGTAGATAATGAACATTTTATATTCAACAAAAACATGTTTCACATGTTACTAATCTGATGTTGTAGTGCAAGACAAACTCTTCATACAGAAATTTAACTAAAATATGTAGTAATGCTATATCAATTCCAGAAAAAAGAGAGAAAATATTCTACA
Source organism: Gentiana straminea (assembly GCA_036785695.1). Lineage (NCBI taxonomy): Eukaryota > Viridiplantae > Streptophyta > Magnoliopsida > Gentianales > Gentianaceae > Gentiana > Gentiana straminea. Next base: position 767,445 of record JAVUPR010000223.1, read on the forward strand.
ATTAATTCTTGAAAAAAAAAAAAATTAACTTGTTTTTCTCTTCCTGTGTAGATTCTAAAGAAAGATTTATTTAGAGTACTGAAAATGAAATGGGGGGAAAGTTTTAATACAAAAAGGTAGCAGAGAAGGTGGTTGCAGTACCAGGTGACATTTCTAGCAGCAATCTTGGGATTCAAGATCCTTATTTAAGGGATTTAATTTGCAGCGAAATCGATGTGCTAATAAGCATGGCAGCAACAACAAATTTTGATGAATGGCATTGTTCTCTAAACAATGAATACTTTGACCATCATAGATGATTAGATGATGGTGGGGGCCACCATCAAAATACTCTGATAAGGGGGTCCACGTCTTGGCGAAGACGCCCTGTAGTTGTTTGTTATTTAAGCCATCTAATTCTACCTTCTATGAGGAATTATTGAAAGGTTTGCTAAAAGAATATCTACAGGTACGATGTTGCCATTGATACAGATACCTTTGGGGCCTTGCATGCTCTGAACTTCGCCAAGAAATGCTCCAAAATTAAAGTTTTGCTCCGTACGTGTCCACCAGTATGGCCCATTCCCCTATAAGATTGGATTGTTCACAACGGTGTGATTTGACAATAAGATACATTAAAACAACGTCGTTTTGAATCTTTCTTACTATCACAACACCTCACGGGGGTTCCCCATTCATTTCCGTACGTACTCCCACACCCTTTCTTTCGCGGGGGAAAAGTTAATCTCACGATAAAACGATAATAATAAAGTGTCATAATTTTTTTAGACCATTGATTTTGGTGGAAACTATAACAACTAATATGTAAACACCATAATCAATAGAATAAAAGTAATGTTATTTTCATAACAAAATTGTTACAATAAGGTTACATAATACGTTTTACACCATTGATGTGTCCGGGGTTTTCGGTCTGTGAGTGCATCGAAGGAGAAAACGTAACACAAAGAGTACCCAGAAGGTCATCACGGAAGCATCACGGGCATGATGTTCATATTGTTGTCCTGAATTCAAATCTCTTCCCTTTGATTATAAAAAAATATATATATAATACTGAAATACTACTATGTATGCATTGTATCTAGAATATTCACACAAAAATGTGATTATATCAAAATAAATCTAAAGATGGACCAATTTAAGCTCATAATAAAGGGTAGCAAATGATTCTAAAATTATCATAGAGATGGTTAAATATGTTTTGGGGACGTGAATAGTGTATCCTTACATGCGGGGATGCATTGTTTATATCCCTAAAAATAAATAGAGATAGAGTCTCTGATTTGAAAGCTATTTAGGGTAAACTCTATTTTTTATCTTCATTTTAAAGATAGGACACCATATAGGACTTCTGCTACGAATGCCCTAAAGGGTAGCAAATGATTCTAAAATTATCATAGAGATGACTCTCATGATCCATCTCTTAATTAGTTGGGTGAAACATTGACAAACCCTTAACGTGAGACAAATAACGACTTTATGGCTCGTTTGGATTGATGGAATGTAATAGAATGAAATGAATCTGTTGGAATGAAATACAATAGAATGACATGATATCATTCCATTACTGCGTTTGGTAGGTAATGGAATGGAATCGTTTCTTATTGCATGATTATTTTTTCATTTCATTCCGACCATTCCATTGGATTTTTTATGGAATGAAAATCATCCACTTTCATTTCGTTGGAATGAAAACATATTCTATTTTTCTGTCGCCAAACACGTCAAATTGATGGAATGAAATGAAAAAAAGCATTCCATTGGCGTATCCACCTGATTGGTGACTGGCAAGCGTAATCCAAACGTGACGCGTTCACTTACGTTTACCCTTGAAAATTTAGACCCGACGTATGACAGAAGAAGCTTGACCACAAAACGTAGTTTATAAGATGTGGGAAATCTATCTTATAATATGGCTGGAGAAACAATAGCAAAAATATATATGACATGTGACAACTTTAACAAAAAGAGTGTAAGTGTAAATTGTAACCAAGTCCGACGGAAATGAGTAGGTCACAAATACTTGAAAGTCAGAGTGTCGTCACGGAAGTGAAGTGATTTATTTTAATGGAATTATGTGGTGGAATAATATGTCGTTTAAGAATTTTGAGCTCATTCGGGTTTGGTATTTGAAGCCTATGTATGCAAGGAAACCGCCGTCGGGGTCATATACGAAGAGCCCTTGTGTCAGCCACCGGCTAATCAGACTCTGGACGGAGTGGGTTATAATTTAGATATTGACGGAGAGAAAAAGGTAGTTGATGCAAAACTGAGAGAGCTCTATGATGCAAATGATAAAGATCAAGTTATTGTTGGGCAACATTCAAATTCAGGTTCAAATATAAATGAAAGATAAAGGCGCCCAAAAGAGGATAAATGCAAAATTATGATTGATAAGGATCAAACCATCAAATACAAACAAAATTAAATCAGATAATCATTTGAATTGGAGAGATAAGTAGAAGTTGGAGAGATAAGGAGATGATTACCTGAAAAACCCCTGGATTGTGCGGATTAACCGATAGAGGACGGCTGCAAGCTCCGGATGTATTGATAATTCGACTTTGCTGTGTTTATCTTCAAACCTGTTTGAACTTATTTCAAATATATCGGATTAGTTCGAATAAATCAAGATTAGGTCATGTATTAGTATAAATACATAAGTCCTTTGTTCTATTGTAAGCAAGAAATAAATATCAATAAAATACCTATCTTTTCCAGAAATTATCAGAAAAGGTGTGTGTGTGTGTGTGTGTGTGTGTGTTGTAGTTTTCTACATGGTATCAGAGTTGTTGGTGTAAAAACACCATGTCTACTCTGTCAATCAATGTAGCTAATTTCATTACCTTGAAACTCAACTCCAAAAATTATCCTTTATGGCGTGAGCAAGTGCTTGCCCTAGCAGAAAGCCAGGATTTGGAAAATCACCTAACAGATGCAAAATCTGCACCTACAGAATACTCCTCAACAACATCAACTAATACAACCAGCAGTGAAGCAACAACCCAGGTCAGAAACCCAGATTATACAAATTGGAAGAAGGCAGATAGGATGCTGATGGGGTGGCTTAAAGGATCCCAGTCAGAGGAGTCCTTAGGATTGGTTATTGGTCTAGACACTGCCTATGGCGTTTGGCATGCTCTAAAGAACTCTTATGCCCAAGATTCTCAAGAAAGAGAGTTCAATCTAAGGCATCAAATAACATATTTAAGGAAAACTGATGAAACTGACATCAATGAGCATGTTAGAACATTCAAAGGTCTCTGTGATAGCCTTGCTGCAATTGTCAAACCCATCACAGATCCTTAAAAGGTCTACTATTTGCTAACTAGCCTAGGACCTGAGTATGAAACTTTCACTACAACAATGCTGAAGCCACCCATGCCTACCTACTTTGAGTTGGTGTCACAGTTGCAAATTTTAGATCAAAGAAGAACCTGGTTTTCCTCAACCATTGAGCAAAGAAAACTCTCTCAAATGGCTTTTTATGGACAAAAAGGTTCTCAGCAGTCAAACACTCCAAAGTCCAGTTCTACATGCAGGGGATTCCAGGCACAGCAGAGCAACTACAGGAGCAATAACACACAAAGCCAAGCAGGAACCAATCATGGAGGCTCAGGAACTCAAGTTTTCAAAAGAATGACCAAAACTGAGAGGGATCAATACCGGAATGAGGTCTGCCAATGCCGTGGCATGACAGGGCATGTGGCAAAGATTTGCTGATGGAACAAGAATAAGGCCCAAGCTAGTGATATTCCACAAGCCTTATCTGCTTTGACTCTAGACAACACCATTGTATAAACAGAATGGATAGTAGATACAGGGGATTCAACTCATATGACAGGTAACAAAAATATCCTACATAATATTTGTACATATTTAGGCTCAAAATATGTTCTTATTGGCAATGGTACACAACTAGAAATAAAAGGAGTAAGTGAGATCCATATTTGCACTGACAATTGCACCATCTCCATACTTGATGTCCTATATGTACCAGATTTGAAAAAAAAAACTTATTATCCGTCAAACAATTAGCTAATCAATATTCTACAGAATGCATATTTACTAATGCTGGATTTGTTTTGAAGGACAAAAGGACAGGTCAAGCACTCATGAGAGGGGATCTTAGAGGGGAATTATACATTCTCCCTAGCAATCCCAAAGCCTTTTTCTCTTATCGTTTTAGGTCATGTTCTGCTGAGGTATGGCATCAAAGACTAGGGCATACTCAGTTCTCCACAATTCAAGTAATGAAGAATAAAGGCCTCATAGAGGTTTTAGGAAGCAATAAGCAGGAACATATTTGTGAAAGCTGTCAATTAGGGAAATTGAGCAAACTACCTTTTTTACAGTCTTTTCACAATAGCTCTTGTATATTTGATTTAGTTCATTATGACTTATGGGGCCCTGCCCCTGTGGATTCTGTTGGAAAATTTATGTTTTATGCATGTTTTGTTGATGATTATTCGAAGTATGTTTGGATTGTTCCTCTTAAGCATAAATCAGATTTTTATCAAACTTACCTAAATTTTGAAAACTATGTTTTGAGGCAGTTTGATAAACATATAAAAAGGTTTCATAGTGATGGTGGGGGTGAATTTCTTAACAATAAGCTCACTGAACACTTTTTAAGCACAGGCATTACTCATCTCATTTCTTGTCCACATACACCAGAACAAACAGGAATTGTAGAAAGAAGGCATAGAGTCATCAGAGAACTAGGTCTAACTATGCTTTTTCACAGCAGGCTACCTCTTTTCTTGTGGGTAGAAGCCTTTTCTACAGCTGTCTATCTAATCAACAGACTTTCATCATCTGCCCTTGATATGACATCGCCATATTTTGTTCTCCATAAACATCATCCAGACTACTCTGCTCTTAGAGTTTTTGGGAGTAGGTGTTACCCATACCTTTGGGACACAAAGAGAAATAAATTTGATCGTAAAACATTACCCTGTGTATTTGTTGGTTACAGTACACAATACAAAGGGTCTAAATGCTTCCATTCACCTACCAGAAAATTCTTCCTTTCTAGACATGTTACTTTTGAAAAACCACACTACCCTATAAGTTTAAGGGAGACATCAACACTACACATGTCTATCGGATCTTTGACTCCTGGAACCAAGTTAATACACCCCTCTGCACACATCACACAGGCCCTATCCCTTCCATTCCCTCTACCAACAACAATGCTCAAGATACCCTTCCACCTCCTTCTGCATCAAACTCACAGCATATCCCTGATCATACTCATGACAGCTCTCTCCAAGCAGAATCCCCTTCCTCAGCTCCAAACTCACCAAAACATAATCCAGGAAGTCCAAATCCAGATATCAATGTTCCAGAGCCCACAGAATCACATTTTCTTACTGATGCTGAAACATCAGTAAACACACCCCTTCATGATTCCACTTCAGAATTGGAAATTTCATCTAGAGCCCTAGATTCCATCCAAAGTCCAGAACCTACACCTCAGATTACTACTAGGGCCCAACATGGGATATTTAAGCCAAACCCTAAATATGCTCTCTCTACAACTATAGACTATATCATCCATACCAACAGAACCAAAGTCTGTAAAAACTGCTCTTAAGCACCCTGGTTGGAAACAGGCCATGCAAGAAGAGCTTGATGCCCTCCTTCATAACGAGACTTGGCAATTAGTGCCTAGAACTCCCAGCATGCATGTCATTGGTTCTAAGTGGGTGTATAAAGCCAAGCTTAAACTAGATGGCACTTTAGACAGACTCAAAGCCAGGCTTGTGGCCAAAGGCTTTAGTCAAATTGATGGAATAGATTATGTTGAGACATATTCACCAGTGGTCAAACCCAGCACAATCAGACTGGTTCTTTCCATTGCCCTAAATCACTCCTGGCCTATCAAGCAACTAGATGTTAAAAATGCTTTCCTTCATGGCTTCATCACAGAAGACATCTACATGACTCAACCACCAGGAATGGCACATCCAGACTTCCCAGACCATGTTTGTAAGCTAGATATGGCCTTTTATGGGTTAAAGCAAGCTCCTTGAGCTTGGTTTGACAGGTTTAGTACTTTTCTAATTCAGTTTGGATTTAAATACAGCATGTCTGATCCTTCATTATTCTATTATCATACTAATCATGGGACTCTAGTCCTCTTTTTGTATGTGGATGATATTTTGCTTATAGGGTCAAACATAGAAATGCTGGCATCATTCATACAACTCCTAAGTCATGAGTTTTCCATGAAAGACTTGGGGCTTATTCATCACTTTCTGAGAGTACAGATCCACCATACATCAACAAGGTTGCATCTAGAACAGGCTCACTATGCCTACAACATTCTTGACAAAGCTCACATGGTAGACTGTAAACCTATGCGAACTCCCCTTGCTACAAAGCATAAAGAAGAAGTAGAGTCAGAGCCTTTGTCAGACCCTACATATTACAGAAGTTTAGTGGGGGCATTGCAGTACCTCACCTTTACCAGATCAGACATATCCTAAAGTGTTAACTTTGTCTCTCAATTTATGCAACAACCAACAACAACACATCTGGCCATGGTCTATAGGATTCTTAGATATGTCAAAGGCACTATAGATCTTGGCATTGCCCTTCATAAAGGTCCTATTACACAGCTCCAGGCCTACACACATACAGATGCAGATTGGTCTACCCTAGTAGCATTCTCTGATGCAGATTGGGCAGGTTGTTCCCTCATCAGAATGTCTACAACAGGTTACTGTACCTTCCTTGGCCTCAATATCATCTCTTGGTGTGCCAGGAAACAGCCCACTGTCTCCAGGTCCAGTTCAGAGGCTGAATACAGAGCCATGGCCCACACAGCAGCTGAAATCACATTGCTTACTTATCTCCTACAGGAGTTATGTGTGACATTGTCTACTACTCCGGTCCTCTACTCAGATAACTTAAGTGCATTACACATGACCATCAATCCAGTCTTTCATGCTCGAAGTAAACACATAGAGTTGGATTATCACTATGTATGAGAGCAAGTGGCCATAAATCTATTGGTTACTAAGCACATTCCAGCAGAAGCTCAATTGGCAGATATATTCACTAAACCACTGCCTAAACTCTTTTATCAACATCTACGACACAAACTTGGCCTTCAAACCCGGCCTCGTTTGAGGGGGTGATAAAGATCAAGTTACCGTTGGGCAACATTCAAATTCAGGGTCAAATATAAATGAAAGATAAAGGCGCACAAAAGTGGATAAATGCAAAATTATGATTGATAAGGATCAAACCATCAAATACAAACAAAATTAAATCATATAATCATTTGAATTGGAGAGATAAGGAGATGATTACCTGATAAACCCCTGGATTGTGCGGAATAACCAATAGAGGACGGCTGCAAGCTCCGAATGTATTGATAATTCGACTTTGCTGTGTTTATCTTCAAACATGTTTGAACTTATTTCAAATATATCAGGATTAGTTCGAATAAATCAAGATTAGGTCATGTATTAGTATAAATACAAAATTCCTTTGTTCAATTGTAAGCAAGAAATAAATATCAATAAAATACCTATCTTTTCCAGAAATTATCAAAAAAGGTGTGCGTGTGTTGTGGTTTTCTACAGAAAATGCATGCAGCATGCCCCATAACCACAAGATTGGCCATGAAACACCTCGGAATTCACAGGTTTAATTTTCAGTTATTTGTTGCATTTTCAGTTACTTTTTCAGTAGAAGAAAAAATAGGACGGTACCTCCCTATTTTAAGATGGTCTCACAATAAATAGTTCGTACCGACATGTTTAAGAGCAATGATAAGGGCACAACCGGTGTGACATAACGAGCTCCACAACGTGAATCTACACCATTGATTCATAATAAAACCTCATTGATCATTATTCTATCAATCATAATCAATGGTGTAGATGCTAGGAGTAATAGCACCGATCGAGACACTCGATCTTTGCACAGCAGAAGTTTATGCGATTTACGATATGAGCCATAACTAATTAATCCTACGAGAAGGTTGAAGATTTTCCTTATCGGAGAGAGATGATAAAATCGACCAAGGGAGAAGCCGTAGTCTTCCGGATTGTATCTAATAGCGATGACTGGTGGACGTCGATCCTCGCCGTAGAACCTCCTCGAATATGCTCAAGAAAAATTCTGGATTTTTCTCCTCTTAATGACTAAGGCAAGAAACTAATTTTTCTTCCTTTTAATTTGAGTGTGGAGCAAATTTCAATGTGTTATTGTGCTAGGATGAACTCTTTTTATATAGAAAAATAACTAGTCAAGAGAGTAATCTTTTTTCACACCACAAAAACCTATTCCCATAAGGAAAATATATTTTTGCTACAAAAAAGAGATAATTCCCAAAAAAATCAATCTCTTATTTTTTCATTAATTATCCAACAAATAGATAATTAATTAATTACACATGTGACATAATCTAGAAAAATTTCTTCTCCTAAATTTATCCCAATGTGGCGCCATACATGTCATCATTTTTAATAGAAAATTGTCTTTTCTATTTTACATATTATTTACCAAATAAATAATATTGCATATTCATTAAATAGACCAACTATTTAATTTAATCTCGAGGTTCCATAAAACGAGAAAACACTCGCGTGTTAGGAGCCAACCCGGGGACCATGGACCTATAATAAGTAGCTACAATAAATTGAATAAAATATTCATCGAACAGAATATTTTTACTCAACTCACTAATTCCGGAATTACGCCACCATAAATCCGAAACTGAACTCTATCGATTATAGATATAACTTATTCTCAAAACATCGAGTCGAGTCGATAAGTGTCCATTGATATAATCATTTCATATAAACTAACCCTCCATAGACTATCCATACTGAAGTATGATTATTTCTGTAAACCTTCTCCAATACATCTTATCCTTATTTACCATTAACCCACCAGTGATCAGTTAGTTCATAACCAATACGAACTCCCGGGATTGATCAGTTTCTAGGATTAACAAATAAGGGGAATGTCTTTCTACTTCCCGCAGGAAGGAATGGATTCCATATCTGTGAGACACACACTTCTCACTCATTCCAGAATAGTGCTAACGTGAAAGTGATTCGGACCGCGCCTCTTAACGAACACATCAAACCCTATCTTGAAACAAGTAGGAATATGCAATCACTTCAGGATTAAGGTTAATCCATAGATGATCATCTTGTGATTTAATGAGATTTCTCAATCACGGAATTATATGAGAAACTCAGATTAAATCGGTCCAGTCCTATATGACTATCATCATATATAAATGCCCCACTTAGACAACCAATGTCGACGGTCCGGATAAGACGGTCACACCATAAAGTGTTCTGGGCGCATTAATGGTGGTTTAATCAATAGACACATACTTTGATTAACTTCACCACGGACTAATAGTTCAAGTGTATCACCATAAACTTAATCATCATGTGTGACACACACTATGTTATATGGCTACATACGATACTACTCGGGGTTTTCAGTAGTGTATTACTTACAAGCACGAAGCAAGTAATAAGATGAGAATAAATCGGTTATTTATTAATTCTAAAAACAATTACATAAATTGTCTTTCGAGCGCTACTTCTAACAGTAGATTCATTATGCGGCGCTATGTCACAACGATTGTGCCGTATCTGTTGGAAGAAATTGCCCACACTCTTGAATGTATAAAGAAATATAGTAACGCATTTACTAACACCAATTTGTTTTAGTAGAACGGTAAACGCTTGATCCTAACATAGTATCAGAGCCAGATGTCATGAGATCGAACCCTGGGTTGAACATTATTTAAAAAAATTATGCAAGTATTGGGTAGAAAAATTGTGCAAGTGTTCGGACATATTGTTCACCCTATTATTTAATTGTGCAAGTGTTGGGACATATTGCGCAACCTATTATTTAAAAAGATTGTGCAAGCTAGGCCAACACTCGATGAGATATATAAAGAAATATAGTAGCGCAATTAATAACATCAATTGATTTTAGTAGAATGATCTTAACAGTATCATTACTCCATGTTTAAATAGGGCGGCCCCAACTTTAGTATCATTACTCCATGTTTAAATAGGGCGGCCCCAACTTCAAATACGGTGGTGGGTTATGAAAAAATATGTCAGAAGAATAAAAGGATGGAAAAATATTACAATTTGAATATGGTATTTTAAAAAAAATTCCAATGTTCTTGGGAGTGTATTTTGAGAGAAAATGTTTATGTTCGCCTCTAAAAGGGTCATAAGTACAAATGAAAAACACGATACGAACTACCTGCCGTGCAACTGCTAAAATTAGAAAATAACAGTCGTTTTTGCCACTGCAACAACGGGAGGAGCCACGAGCACCATGAGGGGCACACATCCCCACTGAATATTCCGATTATCATTGAAACCATATAGTTTTACTGTTAAAAATATATATTTACTATCCATACCCCGATTTAATGTCTTCTTCGATCATTTATACTGCTTCAAATAGATCTAATTTATGAACCCGTCACTGATTGCAACGGTGTAGTGGTGCCGTTGTAGCGATGGTCAAAGTGCCATGGACTTGATATTCGTTGGTATCGGTGAATTTCTAACGAGATTTAATTTCGATTTATAATGGGAATGTTTTTATTAAATGTAAAATACTCTGAAATTTATTTAGGGCATTACACCTCAGATCACTATTTCTACTAATTTATTCTTACAAAAAATATCACAACTTCTCAGGCATTATTTGTTTTGTGGTATCCATAGTTTTTGGATGATCTGGTTTTGAATTTTTTTGTTTCCAGACGGTTGAAATGAACATATCGACACTGTTAAATATTTACACTTTTATTGGGGAAAAAAAAAAGTTAGGGTCCGTTGACAACACCATATATTTGTCTAGACTTAACTATTAAATAAAAGTAGCGCTAATACTTTACACGGAAGAGATAGATATTATATCTAATAGACATGACATAATACGAGTATATTTACCCTTAACGGGGAGTGATAGGTTCTTTAAAGCATAAAAGTCTACCATTTTTACACCATCATCATCTCACCATATATTTTTCACTTATAAAAAAAATTGAAAAAACTTGAAAAAATTACAACCACAAGATTATTTTGGGTGTAAACGTGGTGTAGAATTTAGGGAGTAACTCTATCATTACCCAACATAATTTGTCACCAAAAAAAAAAAAAACATAATTTGGTTTATTCATATTTTTATTTTGTCGGCACATTCTCAAAATTCTTTAAACGCCGACCTCGCCAATCGGCATCGGTCAAAAGCCGCAATTTCCTTTTTTTTTTTTTCGCTCCATAAAATGAAGGCACGTAGCTGCAGCCGAAAATATAAATTTGCATTTTTATGTCACATGTTATATATATACCTCATCTTCCGTCTCAAAATATAAATCACTACATATCCCTTTTTTTTTTTTTTTTTTTTTGTTATAATATAATTATCAAAAGCAAAGCTAAAGAGAACAAAAGAAGATGGAATAGTTGTTATTCATTCTCATTCTTTTTCTGTATTGATGTACAAGGTATATATATACAAAGAAGTGAGGAGTTGGCAAAAGCCCATAAGTACGCATGTGATATCTTACTATGTGATCAAATGATATCACATGGTAACCACGAGTAGGAAAATCAGGCCGATAATTATCCCGATAATTATCTTATGTGGTACCGATTAATACGATATATATATTACACGTGCTATATGGTGTAACAACATCCGTTGATCATATCATGTATTCAGGGTGTATATTATTCAATAGACATCCACACATTACGTGTTATATTTATAACACAAGTTATATAACACGTAATATTTATAACACTCCCCCTTGGATGTCCATTCCACAAAGAATCTGGCTCGTTAAAACCTTCATTATGAAAAAACTCTGTGGGAAAAAATCATGATGAAGGAAAAAGAGTACAGTCTTCATTTGTGTTTTACTCCCCATGATTTCAACATCCCTTCACATCTTTTAAGTTGGCGTGCCTCGGTCTTCTAGATCAAACGCTCGAACATAGCGGTGGCCAATACTTTAGTGAACAAATCTTCTGGATTGTTGCTTGATCTGATTCGTTGAACATCAATGTGGCTTTTCTTTCGAAGATCGTCTGTCGCAAACAATTTGCTCGAATATGTTTTATATGATCGCCTTTTACGTAGTCACCCTTAAAATAGCAATACATGTTGCATTGTCTTCGTATAAGCAAGTCTGCTTCTCTTTCTCAGAGCAATCCACAAGTTTCTTGGATCTAATGTGCCAATGATCCGAACGAAACATATTCTGGATTTGTTTCAAGAATAAATATCATTTCGCCATGATTTGAGGCTGTAGAGACCAAAGCTTGCTAAGGCCAGCACCATGAAACCGATGTACCACCGTTGGTGAATGAACAACCAATTTGAGGCCGTGCTTTTAGGGGGGGCAGATAAATATCCATCATCTGCGTAACCAACAAGTCCTCGACTTGCTTTTCGTTTGATTTGATTTGTATAACGTATATGGCATGTACCAAAAACCTTGCTTGGAAAAACCCAGTGGGAAAAAATCCAGTCAAGGGAAAAGATTCATGACATATGCGCTCTTGTGCACTGATTGTCTCGTTAAAAACCTTTAACTAATAAAACCCAGTGGGAAAAACCTGTTAAAGGGAAAAAGAGTACAATCATTGGTCTTCGGGACCAAATGACATCTTTCATGTGCATTTGATGGATCTTAACAGTATAAGTAAAATACTCATACTTTATCATCTTTTGTAACTCTTCTATAGTTCAATTATAGATCCAAATTCTCTCAGATCGAAATCATTTATCCCGCTTTTGGGACAATCTATGTATTTTGTGTTTCACACACATTATATGCTTCACACGTCTCATGTGGTTCAGGCACTATAATGGTTTCATGTGATTTCGACTTTTCGAAACATGCTTGCCTCATTTTATGAACCTCGTTCATAAAACCAAGTGTTGCATTTGTTATCACGTCACATTGCTCAAACGATGATAACATTCATTCAATATCTCAACATTATGAGATTCATGTTTGTGGGAACTAATATGTTTCTCGCGCTCCAAGCGTTGAACATAATTAACAATTCAGCAATGCACAGTTTCAGATTCTCCAAGAATCATTACTTTTCCTTGGAGGGGTAGCTAGAAAATAACACGAGGGAATGAACTTCATGTTCATTTTATCCCACCTCATGTATGTATGACAACCGCGTATTCTTTGTTCCACATATTATTAAATATCAATACTTGTTGACATTTTCTAGCATTGACCTCGTCAAGGGTTTATGATTTCGTTACTCATTTAGAGTACGTCATCGCTCTTCTAGAGCTCTTTAGACTATATATTTTTCTGCTTGAGCATTTGCTAACTCTTCTGGAGTTCTCACAAATTATATAGTCATAACCTCTTATGAGGAATTTTAATTTATTGAGCCAATTGGTCTTTAACGCTTATAGTGTCATTTTCATTAATTTGATACGTATCATTTTCAGACCTTCTCGGACTTTCCATTTTGGGACAAACATTATCCTCCCAGGATAAACCTTTCAGCGACATTTATTCCAACCAGAGCATTTGCAGCTGCTCACTCTCTCAGAGTAATTAAATACATCCGGTGATTAAATGTGCGTTAATATAATGTTTTTTCCACGAGATTTTTTTCACGAGATTTATAAACTCCAAGTTTACTTTCCTCCCCTAATCTCAGAAAAATATTTCATCTCAAGTCATATCTACTTAAGTTTGCAATAACCCTTTGTGGGATTCAACATTTTGATGTGATATCCCTATGTGGGATTCTACATTTCAATGTGTATCCATTTATACGAGTATCAACAAACATTCCGAGATATTTACTCAATCAGGAAGGAGTATATTATCTCTTCTAGAGATTTATATCTCTTCAATCCTTCTGATGTCTCATTCGAGTATCCACGCCATGGGATACCAACATAACCTAGTATGTATTTGAGACATTGAAAATGATAAACCAATTTTATCATATATGCATCATCTTCGAGATGACTGTAACATATAGTATGACTTTGTCTTTACTATAAATTGAAACTTCTTAAAGTTTAACCAGATATTTCGCGATACTCCAAGTACGCGACAGTTGTCTTCCAATGCCACATTATAAAAATCAATTCGCCGTACGCTAAGTACGTGATTAGTGGTATTTGAATACCACAATATTAAAATCGATTTTTATTATTCATCTGAATTTAGTTTCATTTTCGTTCCACTTCTGGTGGGCAATTCTTCCCCTCCAAGGAGACAAATGTTTATGATATCCCCCGGGATACATTAACCATGATTTTTATCCATGAATTTGGAAAATCATTTCCTTTCATATGAACTCCAAGTCCATATTCATTCTTGTGAATTTCAGATTCACTTTTATGAGCTTCCAATCGCTTCTGACAAACTCTCAGTCCATCAATATATATTAGGAAAAACGACCATTTTCAGGTGGTTTGATCTTTTGATCCAATTAGTCTACCGAACAAATCACCATTTATGTATGCTGGTTTGCATACCGATGTATCATTTTCACAATGGCGTCATCAACTCACTCTTAGTGAGATTTATTATGATCATTTTCAAATCACAGTCTTATATATGTCACGTTCACTTTAAGGAACTGACCGACGTGATTCGATACATCATTGAATATCGGTACAGAATATCTAGATTCTATCACGTTCACACCAGGAACTGACTTGTTTATCTCAACATATCTAGAATATTTAATAGTCCACGTTCACTCCTAGGAACGGACACATCATAAATATTGAGTTCAGTCAAATCCACTTTTAGGGATCGACATGTCTAATCCGATATATCTCATATATTTCATTTGGTCTTACTCACTTTTGGGAATGGACGTGTGTCAATCGATGCATCTTAATTATATAGTTAGTCACGATCACTCCCAGGAACAAACCTATATAATTTGATGTATTTTACACCAACAAAAGGAAACTACTATATTACAAGGAAATTAAAATTGCAATATTACGAGAAAAGCATAAAAAATAAATTTAAACATTTCTTGATCATTTGATCCCCCATGGATCATCAAGAAACTAACCATATCAAAGTTCATTATATCAGCATCATCATCTTCAGGATGATCACGACATACAAGATTCGTCTCACGATTTTCAGTATGTTTTCAAAGATGCTTGATAGATATGAACAAAGTGATCTGCCGCATGACAGTCACGGGCTCAATGATCTTCCATTTCACAACGGAAGCATTTTTTTTTGTCATGAGCTTTCTTTTCATTATGTTTCTTATGGTGTGCCTTTTCAGGACCATTTTATTTCATGTCATGATTTACATTTTTGTAATATGACATATATCATCCATGACCGTGTCTGTCACGGATTTTTGCAATGAAAATAAACAAGTAATAAATTTATAAATCCGGTATACCCCAAGTGCAGGGATCGTAGTATAGCGATTACAACCGGAGTCAATCTCAGGGAATCGGGGTATCTAGTTCATTAATTTTCCTAAGTTTGATACCATTATTATTAAAGCCTAAAATAACAAAACGAAAAGATAAACTGGACAGAGGGTTGTCAGTCCAAAGCCAAGAAAGATCGTTGCGAACATAACTAAACTATGAACGAGAAAAACAATAAAACTCGTAAAAGCATGATAATGACTATAGCGATTAAACATAGAACAAGCAATGATCCACCATCCCGCAACCCTTAATTTCCTCTCTAGATTATCTTATGATGATTTAACTAAAATTGTGATTCACCTATCAAAGGTATGAACTCCTAATCTCTTAGAAAAGTTCGCCTATCAATCTTTCATCTCTCGATCTTAAAGATTAACGCTTTCAAACCAAGGTGCAAGATTTCTCAATCTAACAATCTAGAGATTCTAACCTAGCAACTCTCGTATTTTTAGGTTAAAAAAAAGATCTATTCTTTCCTATGGTGATCTAGTGTTTACACCGATTCTCATCATATGGCAAACATCAATAGCAAAACATCTCTCGATTTAAATTGCATAGCATGAAAATCATAGAAAAGAAACAACTTAATTAAAACTCACGAAATCATCCAAAGGAAGAAATAAAAACGATGCTGAAAAGTTTTACATGCTTGCTCCAAGTTTGATCAGCTTCAAGCCATCCTCATGAATCGAACAAGAAGAAACGACATAAAATAAAAAAAACCTAACTACCTCGGTCGACAGGCACAAGGCTCTGCCGACCGAGCCTGCCTCTGCTCAGAATTTAGGGTTCTGTGGCGGCTGCAGTCGATATGATGATAATTAGGGTTGAGAATGTGGCTGCTTTTATAGAAAACTAGGTCGGTTATGCTGATGTCGGCCGTGGACGCCCGTCCACTCCTTCTGGACGCACGTCCAGTTGGTGTAAATTCTTCGAGTCGGGCCGAGTCTTCTCAAACGCCCGTCCTATATAAAATGAGACGCTCGTCCACTGAAATCTTCAAAACTCTGAATCAAATTTCCTCTCCTGGACGCTCGTCCATATCTTCAGACGTCCGTCCACCCTGGACGCCAGTTCAATACTTCAAACGCCAGTCCAGGCTGCATGGGTAGTGAATGCTCGTTTGATTCTTCAAATCTTCATTCCAATCCTCAACTTGCATCTTCCTCCTTCCATTAAATCTCCAATTATGACATGTTTATGACCTACAAAACCACAAAGACATGCAAAGTGTAAAACCATAGATAATTACCAATAAAATCACGAAATTAGCTCAAGTTTACACTTAAAGACTTTTAAAACTCATTTGCTCAATAATTCGATTAAACCCTTAATTTCTATGCAAATAATACGAATATGGAGGAAATTATTATAAAATATAACGATATAAATCATATAAAATCACCCTTAACAGTGTCCTCGACAACGGCCTCGTCTATGGCCTCTTCCACAACCACAACAACGTCCACGACGACCACAATCAAAATTTGAAGACCGAGCCACATTCATTTCAAGGAATGGGCTAGCACCAGTCGATCGGGACTGATGATTTTTCAACAAAAACTTATTGTTTTGTTCAACTACCAAGAGGCATGATATAAGTTCAGAATATCTTCTGAATCATTTATTCGATACAGCTGGTGCTGGAGCGTGTTCAAGATATGAAATGTGGAAAACGTTTTTTCCAACATGTCATCAACAGTTATTTTATGACTACATAATTGATATTTTAATTTCAATATAAAATATCACCGTATAATCATACTGATCATATTAAATAAATTGAACAAGATAAAGTTTTACCTTGATACTTACCTCAGACATACCGTCTAATGTGTAATCATAAAAATAAGATAAGATAATCAACATCATAACTCATTGACTCCGTCGGCCAATAATAGATATCCATATATCGCATAAGATAGATGCATAGATTCTCCAGATATGTATCGAAATAGAAATTCCAATAATCGATCATCGTCGATTAGATATAACCATCCATCGATGATTAAATAATAGAAATCCAGATTACCAATATATCGAAATACCATATATCTCCGAAATATCATAATACGAGATAGTGAATATTACGGGATAATAATAATAATCGTCCAAATCCTTTGCTCACCAAGATTATAGCTTTGACAATATTCATGTATATCGATTCATGGTTAACGAATCCTGCAAATCATTTACTTTTCTTTGGCACAAAAGCTTCCACCTTGCAGAGCATGAAACCCAACTCAATCCATGTTGAAGAATAACATCGCTTGTACTGAAGAAATCTAAACTCCATAGTTTAGTTTCAGGAAAATGAAAAAACGAAAAGTATTCATGAAGAAGATGAAACAAAGTAGAAATGGAAACTAGATTATTCTTCAATTGAATCATTCTGTTGTACAATACAGTGTATATATAGTCTACTTCAGAACTGAAATGAATACTATGGCAGTTATGCTAATCTAATCAGTTACAACAACCTTCAACTAACTACTGTTGAAAGTGTTCGACTAAATAACTGACTGAACTAACTAAAACTTAACCGTACGAACAGCAACTACAGCAGCTTCATTGAATGCTCATTCACTTCACCCCCCCTCAAGACGGACTGGGGAAGTTATACAAGTTAGATGTAGGAAACCTTTGAAGTATGGAATTGAAACCAGGACCATCCAAAGGCTTGGTCAAAATATCAGCCAGCTGATTGGTTGACTTGACTGGTAGCAACTTCACTAGACCGGATTGTACCTTTTCTCTTACCACATGACAATCAATCTCGATGTGTTTTGTTCGTTCATGAAACACTGGATTGTGTGCTATGTGGATAGCACTTTCATTATCACAGTACATAGGAATTGGTTGCTGTAATGGTATTTGCAGATCTTGAAGAATGTAGGTAGTCCATTGGAGTTCACAAACACCTAGAGCCATTGCCATGTACTCAGCTTATGCTGAACTTCTACTGACTGTGGGTTGTTTTTTAGATTTCCATGAGATTAAAGCTTGTCCTAAGAACACACAATATCCTGTAATTGACCTTCTGGTTTCATGACAGCCCCCCAATCGAATCGTGAAAGCTGCCAAATTGAGATCATTATTGGTGGGAAGAAAAGACCTTGAGCGGGGCTAATTTTATGTATCCGAGCAACCTTTGTTTGCGGCTTGAAGATGATTGACGATGTAAATTTGGCCGGGAATTGACCGAGTTGATTTACAGCATAAGATAGATCAGGTCTGGAAATGGTCAAATATAACATCTTCCCAATCAAGCTTCTGTATAATGTATTGTCTGGCAATAGGTCAGAATCTCCATTGGTTAGGTGCACTTTGCTTTGCATTGGAGTCTTTGCTGGTTTACTTCCAGAAAAACCATATTCTTCCAATAAATTTAGAGCATATTTTCTCTGACTGATTGAGATGCCTGACTTGGATTTAGCCACTTCTAATCCAAGGAAATACTTGAGCTCTCCTAATTCTTTGATCTGGAAAAGATTGTGTAGGTATTGTTTGAGTTCATCAATGAGAGTCATACTTGTACTTGCAAGTACTATGTCATCCACATAGACTAGTATTGCTATAAAATCTGTTGAAGTTCTTTTGGTGAAAAGGTTTGTAGTCATGTTTTGATTGTCTATAACCTATTTGTGTAGGGCGGTGGTAAGTTTTGAGTTCCATTGCCTGCTGGCTTGCTTCAAGCCATATAAGGATTTGACTAACTTGCATACTTTGCCTTTCTGTGTTTGAAAACCTTGAGGTGGAGTCATGTAGACTTCTTCATGAAGGTCTCCATGTAGAAAAGCATTATTTACATCAAGTTGATGTAAATGTAAGCCTTTTGCAACAGCTATGGCAAGTAAGATTCTGATTGTGTTCATCTTGGCTACAGGAGAGAAGGTTTCCTCATAATCAATGCCAAAAGTCTGTGTGTATCCCTTTGCCACAAGCCTAGCTTTGTATCTCTCTATTGTGCCATCTGCCTTGTGTTTGATTTTATACACCCATTTACAGCCTATGGGCTTCTTTCCTGGTGGTAAATCTACTATCTCCCAAGTGTGTGTATTCTGTAAAGCATCAATCTCCTTTTGCATGGCTTCTTGCCATTCTGGTGACTTCACAGCTTGATTGTAAGTTGTTGGCTCCTTGAGTGCATCAACAGACATTACATAAGACCTGTATTTTTGAGATAGATTAGTATATGTAACAGCTTCATCTAAAGGATAAGGTGTAACATGTGTAACTTGGTTACAGATGTACTCCTTTAAAAATGATGGAGTCTTCTTTTCTCTAGTGGACCTCCTGGTATCCCTAATGACAGGAACATCATTGGAAATACTAGATGAAGACACAGTTTCAGTTCCAGTTTCGGCCTGTATAAGGACTTCAGCACCATTGTCTTGTTCATTATCAGAACATGATTGCATTGTCTGCTGTGAGTGAATGTTCTGATGGTCATTATTAGATGAAGAAAAAGAACAATCAGTAAGATAAGGAATAGGAAAAGAACAATGTTCTGTTGTATGTTGAAGTTTTAAAGTAATAGATGGAAAGATATGCTCATGGAATACCACATTTCTAGAAACAAATATGTCTCTAGTATGAATGTCCTGCAAGATATAACCTTTCTGATTTGGAGCATGTCCTAGATGGATGCATGTTCTGGCTCTAGCATCAAACTTTGTCCTTCCTTGAGGCAAAGTTGTAGAAAAAAACAGACGACCAAACACCTTCAATGCATGATAGTACGGTGTTTTATTGTGTAGTAAATAGTAAGGTGTTTGATTGTCCAAAATGGGGGTGGGGAGCAAATTAATCAAAAAAACAGCATGTAAGACACAGTAGCCCCAGAGATTGATAGGTAATTGTGCCTGAAATTTTAGTGCCCTAGCCACATTAAGTATGTGTTGGTGTTTTCTTTTTACAATTCCATTTTGTTGTGGTGTATCAACACAACTAGTTTGGTGAACAATACCTTTTTCAGTGTAAAACTCAGTGAACTCAAATTCTGATCCATTGTCAGAACGGATTATCTTAATGGATTTACCAAACTGAGTAAAAGCATAGTTATAAAAAGCAACAATAACAGATCTGACTTCACTTTTTGCTTGTAATAGAAAAATCCATGTGTATCTTGTACAATCATCTACTACAGTAAGGAAATAAGACTGATTATGGACTGTGGGATGTCTATATGGACCCCAAATGTCCATGTGAATCAAATCAAAAGAACTAGCAGAAATAGAACTACTCAAAGGAAAAGCTAACTTTTTCTGTTTTGCTAAGGGGCAAACATAACATACACAGTCTTTGGATACAGAGACATCAGGACAAAGATTATGTAATGCACTTATTCTATTATTTGACAAATGGCCTAATCTATAATGCCACAACAAATCTTTTGGAATGTTATCAGACAAAGGTACTTGAACACATGCAGCAGTGGACTTGACAGGAAGTGCATCAAATTGCAGAACATATAATCCTTGTTGTTCCTTAGCTAATCCAATCATCTTCCCATTGTGGATATCCTGCAACACACACTGATTGTTAGTAAACACAGGAGACACACCAGTATTCTTGGTGAGCCTGTTGATGGATAAAAGATTATATTGAAAACCTGGTACACATAGTACTCTAGATAAAACAAGGTGTTTATTTATTTTTACCTCTCCTATAGATGTAATAGGTAGTTCATGTCCATTAGGTAAAGTAACATACACACCAGAGACCTTTTTATGGGAGGAAAACAGATCATTATTATGAATAATATGATCTGTTGCTCCAGAGTCTACAATCCATTGGACAGTATGCTTACCTTGTACTTCTGTAGGATCTTGTTTGAAATTGGTAGTGAAAGCAGTGACTTGATTAGCACTATGTGGAACAGCATTGTTTTCTTTAGATTCCATGAGTTTCATCAGATGAGAAACTTGATTTTGAAGAAGAGCAATCTGGGACTGAGATTGATCAGAAACTTGAACATCAGAATCTGTTGAGAATACCATATCATCTTCTTGCTGAACCATATTTGCTCTAGACCTAGACTTAAAACCAGGTGGAAATCCATGCTTTTTATAGCATTTGTCTATGGTATGCCCATTGTACCCGCAATAAGAGCATTGAACCTTCTTCTTGTCTGGAACACCCTGCCCTGGTTTCTTGAAACTTGTATGCACATTCTGTGACCCTTGAAACCTTGGTCCATTAGTATTTTGACCAGAAAAACTTTTAGCTTGAGAAACTAAAGCCATTGCTTCAGAATTTTGGGGGTGACCAACTGCATAAAGAACTTGTCTCTCAAACTTAATAGCCATAGAAAAAGCTTGTTGCAACGTAGGCAGGGGATTAGACAAATAAACTTGAGATCGAACTGGGCCAAAAGACTCATTTAATCCTTTCATGAAGCGTATAACACAGTCTGCTTCAAGATAATCATTCAATTTCTTGCGATATCACAAGCTGCGGGGTTGGCCACATTCACAAACCGGGACTGGTCTTAACACCATGATTTCATCCCATTTTGCCTTAAGCTTTGTGAAATACGAAACTACTGACATTGAACCTTGTTTAATTCCATTAACATCTTCTACAAGATCAGAAACACGAAAGTAGTCTACATTTGAAAACCTGTTTTCAAGATCCAGCCAAATGTCCCTTGCAGTCTTGATCCACATGATGCTCTGCCCAATATCTGGGATTACCGACTTTATGATCCATGTCATGACAACAGTATTGCACTGACTCCATACCTTGTAAAATTCATCATCAGAAGCAGGCCTGTAAATCGTTCCATCAATGAAACCAAGTTTGTTCTTGGTTTCCAACATCATCAACATGGATCTTGACCAAGAATGATAATTGTGACCATCTAGAGGAGGAGAAACCAATGCCAGAGAAGCATTCTCGTTTGGATGAAGATAAAGCGACTTGAAGTGCGATTTACGGACCCCGGACTTCATTAATCAACGCAGCATTAGATCTCTGAGTGGCCATAGACACAACTCGGATGAACAAATCTGAAAACTTAATAAAACTGCAAAATACTCTCAAGATTTTGCGATCGAAGAAATCTCTCGAGATTCTTCGCAACAAGAATTCAACAAACAAAAACCGGAAAAACGAAAATGACAACGGAATCAACAATTACTCTCTGATACCATGAAGAAATCTAAACTCCATAGTTTAGTTTCAGGAAAATGAAAAAACGAAAAGTATTCATGAAGAAGATGAAACAAAGTAGAAATGGAAACTAGATTATTCTTCAATTGAATCATTCTGTTGTACAATACAGTGTATATATAGTCTACTTCAGAAGTGAAATGAATACTATGGCAGTTATGCTAATCTAATCAGTTACAACAACCTTCAACTAACTACTGCTGAAAGTGTTCGACTAAATAAGCGGCGAACTAACTAAAACTTAACCGTACTAACGAATCGCTAAATGCGGCTTCATTGAATGCTCATTCACTTCATGTACTTTTCTGAAGTTTAATTTCCTCGCCATCGTCTTTTCGGATATGTAAGCCATAGTCTTTTCATAGCCAAGCCATAATAGGAAAAGATGCAGAGGCTTGTCGTTCTCCTTTTTTTATGGGTGTTCCGTGAGTGAACAGACGATGAATATAGAGAGGTAAGGAATTTCAAAATAGGGCTCAATCGGTAGAGACTCGTGCTGATAACGTGTTATAAAATAATTATCAAAAGCAAAGCTAAAGAGAACAAAAGAAGATGGAATAGTTGTTATTCATTCTCATTCTTTTTTCTGTATTGATGTACAAGGTATATATATACAAAGAAGAGAGGAGTTGGCAAAAGCCCATAAGTACGCTGTGATATCTTACTATGTGATCAAATGATATCACATGGTAACCACGAGTAGGAAAGTCAGGCCGATAATTATCCTCGATAATTATTCTATGTGGTACCGATTAATACGATATATATATGATGCTGCCAGAAAATGGGCTCACCCACGTGGCACCTCCGTGGTGGCTCAACACTTGACCCAAGGATATAAACTACTTTTGACTTTCTTGTGACGAGCCCAGGGGGCTCGCCTATCCGTTTTGTCGCCGCTGATCCTTATATGTCCGACCGCCTTTGGACCGGATCATCTCGGTCTCTAACAGGTCGGAGAAGAATCGGGCACTGAACCTCTGGTGATCGGCAGTACAATCGGTGTAAATCACCTGGATCGGATTAGCTCCTTAGGCTTGCATAACTCCGTAGCGGTGGAAGCCCGGTCATCGTCCCCGATCTCTGCGGGTCAGCTCCGCCGTCCCAGTATATCTCGGACAAAGCCTATCTCTAATCTTATTCCCCACGTGCATAATAACCAGATAACTATTGCAGAATCCTGAACAATAAAGGCTCGAATCTTTATCACTTAATAATGCTAATATTTGAATACCATAATTATCTCCTATAATCATGGAGATAACTCAATCATAATCTTTTTTCTTAGGGAATACGTTAATCAGTATCAATCACAGGCACGCCACATTAAACCCTAGGGCATAAGCCCCTCTATATAAACTGTCCATAAGGAACTACGGAGAGTTGATTCCAATTGAACCATTGGATACGTAGGCAGTTTGATCATCATCAAGGTGCAGTCTAAAAATAATCAAATCACCCCCTCAATCATCGTTTTTTCTGTGTTCTTGAAGCTTCCATAGGTTATAATCAAGGAAACGAGCTTAGAGGATTACCTTGACGATTTTTGGATCGTCAACATATTACACGTGCTATATGGTGTAACAACATCCATTGATCATATCATGTATTCATGGTGTATATTAGCCAATGGACATCCACATATTACGTGTTATATTTATAACACAAGTTATATAACACATAATATTTATAACAAATTTGCATTTTTATTTCACATGTTATATATATACCTCCTCTTCCGTCTCAGAATATAAATCACTACACATCTTTTTTTTTTTTTGTCTTGAAATATAAGTCATTTTACTTGCATTTTCTTTCTCTATCTTATCTTTGATTTATTAATAATCCAACTAATTTTTAATATCTTATAATCATTTAAGTAATGATAGTAAGAAATATTTTAAGCATTTCTTATTAAAATTTATAACTTTCAACCATTCTTTAATCTATTTGAATTTTTTTTAAAAGAATTATATTTTGGAACGAATGAAGTGTTTAGTGTGTAAACCGAGACATTCAAAAGTAAAATTACAAAATATTGAGGAAAAATAAAGAAATATTTTTTAAAACATTACCATGGATCGGAGAAAAAGAAAGAATTAATAATATATAATTAGCGTCGTTGCTTTAGGATATTCAATGGGTCAAAACGTACCAGTAAAACAACGTCAAAGGCTAAAAGTATAAGATTCATCTTTTGAATTGCAAGGTATAAACTTTTAATTAATATATATGACAACGTGTATTAAATTTTACAGTATTTTTTTTAAAACGAAACCTTTTTGTTAAGAAGAACAAAAAAAAAGTTCCTACAAACCGTATCTTGAACCTCCCAATATATCAAAGACGTAGATGCAGGGGCGTCCCTGGAGGTGGCCAACGGGGCCATAGCCCACAACCCCTCCCCCAAATCGATGAATTTTAGGGTCCGTTAATTTTTATCCAATAGCATATATATATTTTGTATTTTTACATTAAGCTTCAATAATTTACCAAATAACAAAGTATTACCCTAATGATGAGTAATATAATATAATCAATTAAGTGACAAGGGTTTGAGTCTTGTTTGGTGCAAAAATTGTGGTCATTCTTTTTTTTAAGAAGGGCGTATATCTTTTTTTGACCCCGAGTCTAAATTTGAACTTGAACACCTTTAAGAAGGGCTTCTTTTTTTTTTTTTTTTTGGCGGCTTTTAAATTTGGCTAAATTTGGACAGGAACGTCCCTGCATAGACGAATCTTAAAAATCTATTAGTAGCAAATCAAGTTTAGAAAAATTTGGGCTCATAGACAATTAAAAACTCGGTTTTTGTTTTCGGTTAAACTACTTTAATTCCTAAAATAAATCATATATATTCTAATGGTCTTTTACTATTCACAAGTACTCTCTCCCGTTCCGAAATAAGTGAGTCAATTATCAAATACACGCATATTAAAAATATGAGTTAATGCTTTAATTTGAATGTCAAAATGATTAAAAACTCTTTAGTCTATAATTAATACAATGTTGTATTTATCTCTCATTATTTAATAAATAAGGGTAGATATAGGAAAAACACAATAAATCTTATATTGGAAATGTAACTGACTCATCTATTTTTAAAAAAAAATAATTTGACAACTACCTCAATTATTTTAAAGTACTACTTACCGCTCATTTAGCTCTATTGGATCAATCCTGTAGTAAAACAAAATGTTTCAAGTCCAACTATAGTACTTTATAATACATAGTACAACAAAAATGATTCATACAGTGAGATACTCCCTCCGTTCCTTATTATCCGTTGTATTTGAGAAAAAAATACATAAATTAAGAAAATGAGTAATTGTATTGATTTTCATTAAAATACTAAAAAAAATCTTAAAAAATGTAGCGGTGTATTGAATATAAAAGATTAATTGGTTGATTGAGCTTAGAAACTTGAAAAGTAATATTGAAAAGCGGAAAAAGTATTAAAATGTGTATTGTAAATATAACTACGATAGATAAAAAGAAAATTTTAATTTTAACAACAGCGACGTACAGTTAAATAAAAACGGAGGCGTAATACACAAACCATCCTTCGAATCTTTTTTGTGTAGTTTAGCTTTTATGTTCTTTTTTTTTTAGTTGCAAGTTCATGGTCCAAAAAAACGCCTCGTGCATTAATTATCTGTATGAATATTTTTGTTGAAAGACCATGGACTTGCAATGAAAAAAACAAATAAAAAAATAAATGGGACCAACACGTCTCTCAATTCTATATAATACTCCCCAATTGCGCTCCCCCCAACCATTTCTATCATATCTTCATATCTCTTCGATCAAACTACACCAATAAAATCACAATCAAGTTTTGAATTTTTCTAATGGCTAATTTCGTCTTTTTCTTCTGGACATTTTCTATTTCATTTCTTCTTCTTTCTCTTTTGAGATCCATTTTCAAAAAAATTAAGCCTTTGTGTAACTGTGATTTATGTAACAGTTTGGTCAACTCCAAATGGGCTTTTGAATTTGAGAATCTTTGTGATTGGTATACTCATCTTTTAAAGAAAAGTTCAAGTGGGACGATTCATTTCCATGTTCTTAACAATATTATCACATCAAACCCTCAAAATGTGGAGTATATTTTGAGGACCAAATTCGATAATTACCCGAAAGGTAAGCCCTTTTCGACTATTTTGGGTGACCTTCTTGGGCATGGTATATTCAATGTTGATGGTGATTTATGGAAGTTCCAAAGGAAAATGGCTAGTCTTCAGCTTGGATCTGCAACAGCTAAAGCATTCGCATTCGAAACGGTGAATTCCGAGATTAAATCGAGATTAATCCCGGTTTTAAATACATTCTCTAGCCAAAAAGATAGAATCTTGGATTTGCAAGATGTGTTTGGAAGATTCTCTTTTGATGTTATTTGCAATTTCTCATTCGGGTTCGACCCGGATTCGCTTAACGATTCGTTACCGGTATCTGAATTGGCAATGGCTTTTGATCTTGCATCTAAAATGTCTGCTCAAAGAGCAATGAGTACATCTCCATTTATTTGGAAGCTCAAAAGGTATTTCAATTATGGTTCAGAAAAGCAGCTCAAACAAGCCATCCAATTCGTCGATGTATTAGCTAAAGAAGTGATCGAAAACAAGCGGCAAAACGGGTATTCGAGCCATAAAGATCTTTTATCGGGCTTTATGGCGGTCACCGATGATGATAACTTTCTTAGAGACATTGTAGTAAGCTTTCTTTTAGCTGGACTTGACACTATAGCATCTGGTTTGACATCATTCTTTTTGTTACTAACACAACACGAAGAAGTCATCGAAAACATACGAACCGAGTCGAACCGAATCATGGGTTCTTCTAATCAAGAGCTCGCGAGTTTCGAACAACTACAAAAGATGCATTACTTACAAGCTGCAACATATGAAGGGCTGAGATTATATCCACCGGTTCAGTTCGATTCAAAGTTTTGTGTTAAAGATGATGTTTTTCCTGATGGGACATTTGTTAAGAAAGGTACAAGAGTGACATATCATCCGTATGCAATGGGAAGAATGGAGAAGATATGGGGTTCAGATTGTCTTGAATTTAAACCGGAAAGATGGCTTGAAAACGGGGTTTTTAAGCCTGCGAATCCGTTCGATTTTCCGGTGTTTCAAGCCGGTGCTAGGGTTTGTTTGGGTAAGGATATGGCGTTAATGGAGATAAAAAGTGTAGTTTTAGCTGTTGTTAGAGAATTTAACGTGGAAAGGGCGTCGCCTTTAGGTAAGAAACCGAGATTCTTGCCGGGGTTAACAGCCACCGTGAAAGGCGGTCTTCCTGTCTTTGTTGAGAGAAGAAATCAGCAGACGTAGATGTATGACTTGTCGCCAGTAGGCCGATCGAATATATTTTATTTTATTGTATTGGTGAAATAGTGATGCATGCATGCATGCTAGCAATATGTATTAAATATTAATAATTTATATTTTTTTTTATGATTTTGTTTGATTGGTTGTTGACTCTATATGTACGTAATGGATTTACCAACCGAAGCAACGCAGAAGAAAAGAGAAAGAAAATTCATTACTTTTATGTTTGTTTTTTATTCTAGCTAGACTTTGATGATGTTAAATTGAAGGTTGGATCGGAAGATAATAAAATAAGAATGGGTACAACAACAACGGTTTCATGGGCACGCACTTCAATATTATTTTGATTAATGATACATGCACAACGGTTGTGTAATAACGAATGATTCAACAGTGATCTACATCATTGATAATAATATGTTTAAATAGATCAGATATAAATCAAACATGATCAACTATACAGATTACTGTTGTGTCACTCGTTGTGACACAAACGTTATACCCGTATCATTTCTCTTATTTTAGTATATTAGTAGTGCCAAGAGTTGAGTTGCATCTCAAGCCTTGGCCTACTTGAAAAATGTATGCAACTCAATTCTTGACAAACTGCAGCTAGGACATCTGAAGCCTTGGACTACTCACATGGTTATTGCTTACACAAATAGTTGAAAACTCTATCGATCTCCACCTGTGACGAATCCTACTTCGTATATAAGTGCAATAAGAGATCTTTAGTATCTAGCTTTTACCAGGCCAGACATAGCATTTAGGGTAAATTACCTAAGTAAATTCATGCATAAGTCTTATACCGCTCATTGGAAAGAATTAAAAATAGTTATCAGATAACTCAATGAAACTATTTATTTTGGTCTACACTTCAAGTCTCACTATCCTATCACTCTGGTGGGATATTATGATCCAGACCGTGGGTGCTCTATGCCTAACAGACGTTCAGTAGATGCATACGGTGTTTACCTAACTAGTTCTCTTGTGTCATAGTGTTCAAAGAAGCAACATATGTTTCCACGTCCAGTGCAAAGTCTGAATATATACATAGCTCTTACACATGACTTAAGTGGTTGCGGCCAGTTCTTACTAAGATCCATATCAAGCTACTCAAGCCACCAGTCACACCGTGTGGCAATTAAGGTGTTGAAGCCTTAGTTCATTGTTTTATTCTAGGACAAAGCATGTTGATATTGATGTTCATTTTTTTGTAATCTTGTGTTACAGAAGCAACTAGAAGTTCAACACTTCCCCTATTCCGCTAAATTCTTTCTGTAATCGTTAGAGAATACTTAATTGTACTTCCTATGTTACTATTCTCAAATTTGAACTTTTAAAAAACAAAACCAAAAAAAAGAAAACAAAAAAACAAAACAAAACAAAAGAGATCAAAACTATTATCTCATCTTTTTTTAGTATATTTTTAATGTAACAAGAGGGCAAACAGGGTGAACAGCTGACTATACATGGGGTTTTTATAATACCAGATTTCACCATCTTTGGCGTCAATGTTTTCTCAGTCTATACCTGCAGCAAATTAAAAATAAAAAAGAGGTCCATATATATATATATCGTGCATTTAATACAGAAAATGTAGAGTCTTCACTCATTTTCTCTGTAATCTTTATCTACACCTCGTATTTAATTGTTATTTATGTGTAGCTCATTCATTATCTTGATTGAATAGATTTTGGTAGGAAATTGCATGTCGTTGCACATGCTTTGGTCCACATGGACGGGATATTTGTAATAAGGCGGTGGGATAAAAAATGTTATTGATTTTGACCGTTTCGCTCTTAAGTTAACGCCAGTGCGGGAGAAACAACTTAAGTGGAAAAGAAAAGAAAAAATAAACTCCCAGGAGGACACTAAATTTACGCGGTTTTATTTAATAGACCTACGATGACATTGAATATAAACAAATATTTTCCCCGTTTTTCTTAATTGTCACATTTGAAGAAAAAAAAAAATTGATCATATTTATTCAAGAAATTACTAGCTTTAAGCTAAAAAAATGATTAGATTCATTTAAAAAATAAAGCAATTATCTAAAAGAACACATACTAGAGTTAATTAGATAAATATAACATATTAAATCTTATTTTGTTAAAAAGACATAAAATTAGTATACGGACTAATCTACCATTAATTAATACTATAGTAAAGGAGAGACTTTATGGTGCAACGGTTGTAAGAAGGTTATGCAAAGTGGCGCATATTTGGCCTCTCATTTTTACTCTCTTTCACATAATACACTTTTATCGTGTGTGAGAGGTTAGAAATGAATGGTTGTAATGTATCCTTGATACAACTCTTCTTCTGACGGTTGTATTATAAAATTTGTCATAGTGAAGTAGGCACTATAGTAAAGTAGGCGCCGAAATCTCGGCAGTATATAACAGGGGTGCAATTTGTTGTGGCTTTTTTTTTTTTTTTTTTTTTTTTTTTTGAGTGGATTTTTTTAATTTTCTGGATGTTAAAAATATTTTATACTATTTTTTTTTCTATTTTCTGGATGCATAAAGGTTTTTTTTTCGGTGATCACCGTGATGTATTGACTATCGCGATACAGTGACACCACCGTAATGGATTGATCCATTACCAAATCTTATTCCGTGCATCAAATTAACAGGTACTAGTATCTATAAATAGATTTATAGTAAACCCTTTATCCGTAGAAAATGGAAAAAAAAAAAAAAAAAAAAATACCAATTATAACTATTTCTCATTGTTTGAAATTGCCGACATTTGTAGTCTTTCTATTTGATCATGAACTCTATAAAGTTTTTCCGGAAATAATAAGTTATCTTTTTTGGTATTAACATGTTGAGTTTGGACCGCCAAACTCAAAAACTGGTTCTGTAATATACACGTTTAGCACGTTCCTAGCAAGACCATATAATCAAGCTTGACAAATAGGGAAGTAAAGTCTATATACAGACCACAATCTAATATCAAAAAGTTGTAATGAAAACGATTGTAGATATTAATATGTTAACAGGTCAAAAAAGTTGGTGTTATACGAGGTCAAACATGTTTTGCACTTTGCATTTGCATGTAACCGTCATAGAACGAATGTCCCAATTGCGTACCGACTACGGACTTTAAACTGGAGGAAATTTTTGGACGGTGCGGATACACTTATTTTGAGAAATTCTAAGGTAGAGACTCTCTTAAAGGGAGTCCCTTATGTGGCATGATATGAACCACACATTAAAGTTGTAGAATGAAAATGTGTGTTCCAGATGATGGAAAAGTCTTACCTGGTCCTCCATTTGAGGAATGGGACCCATTCCAATTACTTTACCTGACTGAGCTGTCATATTGCCGGTCACCTCCAAATTCTTTTTTTTCCCTTTTCGTTTATTTTGTTTTTTTCTTTTGTCACTATTTTTTTTTTGCATCTCTAAAAATAAACGCCCCTTTTCTCTTTCCATGATATATTGATATTGCGCGAGTTTCCTTTACCAACCCAACATTTTTATTTTTTTTTTTCGTTCTGCATGTCCAGGTTATAATACAATATATATATATATATATATATATATATATCCTAATATCTAATACAAAGCCAAGGGGCAAATCATGGGGGGCGACACGTGTCTTTTTTTTTTTTTTTTTTTTTTTTTTTTTTTTGAGCTAATTTGTGATAAGGGTTAGGTTCCAGCGTGAATGTTTCCACCCACCACCGCCTACCCAATTGTCTTCTCCACCCCCCTCAAACGCCGGTGCAAACCCCCTACCACCCTCGCTTCTGACCACGATCCAGCAGTTTACCTGCTCATTACCAAATCCTTTCCAATCCTTCCTTTTCTGAGATGAATCTGCCCTTCCTTATACTGTTTGTGGCTACTGCTCATAGAAATCTAATTATCAGTTTCTGGACTCTGATTTCGTTGCATATATTGCTCTTCTTATTGCTTTTAAAAGCACAGAGAAAGAATTGGGTTTTCACACACAACTCAGCTGAAACGAGGTTATTTTCGATTTGCTTTGAATTTACCAAGCCCTAATTTTTCCTTCGGTTCTCTGCTTCTGATTAACGACCCTAATCCTTGTTCCCTTGTTTTTTCTTGTGCCCAACAGGGATGCAGATTCATCTTCACCGAAGGACGAGCTGCTAACAGTGTTGCTTTCCAGGTTTGTTCTTCTACTTTATGTGACGTTTTCCGGCATTATTTGGGACCTCTGTAGGGTGCAATTCGTATTTCCGTTATACACTTCATCAGATTGAGTATTGTTGCTGGGTTTCTATGAATTGGTGTGCTTGGATGGAAGTTTGCTTCCACACATGTGTTTAAGTTGCCTAGATAAACAGATATTAACCTTGCTAATTTGTTTTTTTTTGGTAGTTCTCCTTCTCGTTCAGGGCAAAAAAAAAAAATCTTGGAGAATGGAACCAGAAGATTTTAATTGCATATTTCCTATGTAAGCATTTTACTGAATTTTGTTGAATAGGGATAACTATGCAGTATGTAAGCATCTTTGTGGCCTTTTTGTTGTAAACTTTTTAAAATGGAGTTTAATTTGTTAGCAATAATTAATAGATATAGATTCATGCCAGAGAAGTATCTCTGTTTTTGGTGCTAATAGAATTGTCACACATATGTTTTAAACTAGATGATGCTTTAAAATCTATCGTTTATTATATATTGTATATATAGTTGAAGTATTCACCATAACTCTCTTGCAGGAATTGAATGCAGAGCCTGTCATTCCTGAGGGTTTCGTGGAATGGAAAGACACTATGGATACTTGGGGTTATAAAATGATATCTGCTGTGGAGGTTACCTATCAGCCTTTGACTCTGTAAATGTTGTGTTACTAATTTGGGACATCCTGCATATTTGAATTTCATCTGAGTCATTTTATTTTTCAGGCAGTTGCTGAGATGGCTGCAATTGGATTTGGTTTGAAAAAAGACGCATTCACATCTCTCATGAAACAGGTAAACATTAGACCATTCATATATCGAGGGAAATTAAATGAAATAACAAGATTTTCATTTCTGAATTGGTGATGACTGTTATGTGTGTCACGTGAGGAGGTGGTGTGTATTGAATGTTGTTGGGGAGGTGAGTAATTTACGTATTTAAACACAACATTCTTCAACATGCCCTTTCAAGTGTGAACCTATTACAAGGACTTGGATCAACATAAGGCATACAATGGACACGACAAGGCCAACATGCCCCTTCAAGTGTGGGCCTATTACAAGGGCTTGAACTGCCATAGGGCACAACTAGGACAACAAAAGAGCCCTTACACTTGGACAGCATAAATGGGTGGAAGTGGAGCCAGAAGTTTAAAACCATGATTTCTCGCTTTGAAACCATGTGGAATTACCGTCTATATCGTAAGCTTAAGCTATTAAGAAGTGCAGTTTATAAGCATACACCTTAACAATGTTGATCAGCCATGAAATTCCATAAGTTGTGAACTTGTGATGGCCTTTCGGCCCTTTAGTACATATACTGTAGTTCCGAAATTTGAATTTCAAAAAATTTAAATAGTTGAGGAATTTCAAAAAATTTAAATAGTTGAGAATTGGTGGTTGTTATTGAGCACTTGCAATTAGTTAGCAGCGTTGCTTTTGCTGCACGCCTCTTGAGTTGGAAGAAAAATTTGCTTTCTTACCTTTGCTATGCTTGCCACTTGTCATAATTTTTTTCTTCACTTTATTTAATCTCTTGTCAAATTCTTTATTTCTTATTTTTGTGATTTATAGCATGCTGAAATGGAATATAGGAGACCATACCTTCAACAAAGTAAATTCTGTTGTACTTGCTTAGTTTAACTTTTTTTCTCTTCCTGTTGTTGAATGTTAAGGGTATTATTATTATTTATCTAATCAAGCGATATATTACTTCATACTTGGTCTTATTTTGTGAAGTTTCTGATTGAATATTTTCAAAATATCTCCAAATATCAGGGGCCTCACCTGCTTGCACCAACTGGAAGTGACCTTAGTCGGTATGGCCGTGAGGGCATCGTATTTGCAGGGTACCACTATGACCTTAACTTTCTCACTATTCATGGGAGAAGTCGGTTCCCTGGTTTAAATATTTGATTGAAAAATGGCCAAAAAGTGGCCTTCAAAGTTCCTGTTGGATGTCTCCTTATTCAAACAGGAAAGCAGGTATGCATTCTGGATATTTGTGATGCATTTACTGCATGATCTCATTGCTTTTGGTTAAACCAAAAACAAGAAGATCGTGTCTTTACGCATAGACGAAGATGGACAGTATTTTTTAGTGATTCATGTTTACAATCTTTCTTCTGTATAGTTCACGAAATATAACAATTTTACACTATGCTGATATTTCTGTATGCGCAGATAGAGTGGTTGACTGCAGGAGAATGCATAGCAGGAATGCATGAAGTTGTAGTGACTAAAAGGACATTGGAAGCCATAAATGTAGCTAAGGAACAGAATCGTAGCCTCTGGAGAGTTTCTTCTACGGTTAGTGCCGTTAATGAGTTCTACCACATCCGCCTCTAAATATCTGTCGCTTTTTTTAAGAATTTATGACAATTCATTTTCTTTAAAAACGACAAATATTAAGGACTTTTGCCTGTTCTTTTGTTGTAAAAAAACTGCTTTCCAGCGCCACTACCATGAATGTTTATTATGTATTATGCCTTTCTATTTAATGATATGTAAAATCTCTGTGATGTACTTCTCTAATATAATTTTTATGCATACTAAACATGTCATTTTACATAAATAAAGCCTCTAAAGATACTGCAGTGGGCAACACCCGTGCCTTGCACGGAATATGCCCACTAGTATATATATATATATAATCCCTCCATCCTATTTTATTCGTTTTATTTGAATTTTCATACAGATTAAAAAAAGTGTAGTTAATAATTTAAATCTCATTAAATTATACAACATTTTTACATTTATACCCTTTAAATAGTTGTTGAAGCATTTAATTCTACACACTTTTTCTTGTAAATGTTGTAAAAAGGGAAGGGCATTTGAAATTTTTTGACAATTGCTGCACAAAGTAGACGCTTATTTTGGACAAACCAAAAAGAAAACGTGGACAAATAAAATGCTACGGAGGGTGAAGAATAAAATTAAATATAAATTATGGGAAATGTCATGCTCTCAATTTTTTTTGAAAAAAAAATGCGCAAATTATTTTGAAGATTGAGAAACAAATACAATTTATCTATAAAATTACAATGACAACGTTCCGACGTAAATCATTGTTGTTCAAAATTTACTAGTGAATGTGAATTTCAACAATGAATCACAGTATTAACGATACAATGATATCAATCGATGTATCAAAACGAATAGAATGAAAAAAAATGGTGAAATATTTATTATTTATAAAAATAGAAATAAAAATATTCTTTGTTTTAAAATGAGGGATTCGTTCTAGTAATAAAAATCATTGCATTTCCTGGTGAGAATTAGGGTTCGATTTCCATCCCGTAGGCCAGGGGCGGCTGCCGGAATTAAATGACACTGGTCGGGGATCGAAGGCAACACATTATAATTTTTTCTAATGTACTAATTTTAAATATATATGGGTCAAGTGTCAATATTTAAGAACTTTAGTGGGTTAATAATCAAATATTAGTGTACAAATTTTTAAATGATAAAAATATACATTTTTTTTGAAAGGACATAATTTATTTTTTAAGTTTTAAATAAAGGGGGTCGACTGCCCCACATCCCTTGTGGGTGGCAACACCCCTGGCGGCCTCTCGAACGAAAAATCTCCTTTCCTCCCGAGAAATGAGTAAAAATTGATAACAGTGTGAGTAGAAGAAAGGGGTAAATGAGTAATTTTTTAAAGATGTGTCATTTATCCTATAAAATTTATTATGTTATATCATTTTTTTTACGGATGCGAAATATACACACGCACACTGTCTCCACTGGGACTCGAATCCAGAACGTTCGAGTTAATGACCACAGCACACTGTTTCCACTGGGACTAGAACGACCACTAGGGGCAGCTCTATGTATTAGATTGAGGGTGCGACCGACCTCCTAAAACAAAAATATTATGTATAAATAGTAAAGAATTTTTTTTATAAACACATATATATATGAAATTGACCATCTTATTTTTATGTATTGACCCCCTATTTTTATCTGTTGCCCAATAAATACATGTATAAAATTGAATATCCAAAGATACGTGTCATACGCAAAAGAATTTGACAAGTTTCTGACCTCCCATGTCAAAATTCCTGCAGCCGCCCCTGACGACCACAGCTCACTGTTTCCACTGGGACTAGAACTCAGAACCTTCCAATTAACAACCACACCACATAACGCTGATCCAATGTAATGTTGGCAATTTTACTGTGTTGCACAGACACGGACACGGACACGTCGCACGACACGACACGGACACGACGATACGGCTAATTCCAAAATTTAAGGACACGACACGCCGTCGACGCGTTATATATATATATATATATATATATATATATATATATAAGACGAAATAAGATAGGTATTACATAAGCTCCATGCATAGCTATATATTCGACCTTTATACGGTGTCAAACGAAATTTTGATTGACCTTCGAAAAATTACGTGTAAAAATGATTGTTTATCGACAAAAAACATATAAACTTAATACGTCGTATTATTTATTTAATTATTATAAAAATGAAAATCGTGTATTTTAACGTTTCAATTGAAGAAAACTTAAATAACGAAGAAAAAAAATTAAAAGTTGGGTCCAGGAGTGTCGGGGAGTGTCGATGCCGTGTCGACAGTGTGTCGGAAGCGTGTCGGATATTTAAATTTTAAATAATATTAATTTAATCAGCCGACACATGTCGGACACGGTGTCGGAGCATGTCGTGTCGTGTCTTGTGTCGGACACGACGCACGACGACCAGATTAAAGTGTCGGTGCATCATAGCAATTTTATAATTTTATTTAAAAATCAGTTAAAAATGTCCTTTTTAAGAATTGTCAGATATATAGAAAGATATTTGTGGACAATAAAAGTAGTGCCAAAAAAATAAAAAAAAATAAAATTTAAGGTACAACATGAGTTAATAATAATAAAATGTAATTCGTAGCTTATCATAACAAATGTTCCATGAAATGAAAAACTGCAAATTAAAGAACGATTTTTTTTTTAAAGGAAACGAGATGGGACTTGTTGGGAAATGGAACAAATGACCATTAGAAAAAAAAGGAAAAGAAATTACAGCTGACTAACTGACAATATGACAGCTAAGTTACAGAATGTAACTAGAATGGGTCCCACTCCTCAAATGGAGGACCCAGGTAAAACTCTCCCGCCACGCAAGCCTCTTCGTATAAGGGAGTCCCTAATACTATTGAACTTCCTATCTATTTTCACTTAAAAACACTCGTATTTTTCTGTTGGAGAAAATAGCTCATATTGAGCTTTATTTAAAGTGATGAGCAGTCTACTAGGCTTTTGAACAACTCGATTCGGTTGTCGGGTGAATGATAAATTAATTTATTAGAAAAAATATATGTTTAAGAGTTGAGATGAGAACCAACTAATTCTGGCTTGGGCTTGGGATTTTTAATATATTAATTATTTTGATAAAGTTATCTTACATATTGTCTAAATTAATTAATTTATATTAAAACTAAAGCACCAGTTCGCATATGGCTGAATTGAAGTCACTTGGAATTAGTATTGGTATCATTCCGGTTCACAACTGTAACCTTTCGACTCTAACCGAACTAAAAGCCTAAGGTTGCAACCCGAAATCGAAGTAGTTCCTCCTCCCTATAAATCAAAGACATCCCAGAATG
The DNA here is from genome assembly GCA_036785695.1 of Gentiana straminea. Lineage (NCBI taxonomy): Eukaryota > Viridiplantae > Streptophyta > Magnoliopsida > Gentianales > Gentianaceae > Gentiana > Gentiana straminea. The sequence goes on from JAVUPR010000223.1 coordinate 805,231, forward strand.
GAAATACATATAGAATAATTACAAGAGCTCTGAAAATACATACAGATAACAAGACACAGCATTTTCATTGCATTCTCATAAGTCAATTAAAGAGATTTCGTACCAGGCTTTTGTGTTCGCTGCTTCTTATTCATTTAAGTGTCAACTGATCAGAAGGTAAGGATTGTTGTATCTTGGGAGATGATTGCGATTACCGTGGGCACGAATTCGGCGCAATTTCGTCTTAATGATAGAGTGCTAAACTCGCCTCAATCCATAAGTTTTCGCTTATTTATTTCCGATTTATTATTTTCTGAATATGTTAAGTTATTGTTGCAATGTCTGTTATGGTTTTGTTAAATCTGCATGTTAGAACGGTTAAAAGTGCCAACATTTTCAACATAAATAATATGAAATGTAAAATACTTTGTAAAACACAGGTGTATTTAATTGAAAATAAATGTATTCGCATCGTGCAGATACACCGCCTAAAAGTTTCCCTTAGACTAGAGGTGCGCGAACTTATGCTTTACTGAAGGGACTATGATGGTGACGTAATATGTCCCGACACACACGTGGAAAAATCATTAGGTAGGAAAAAACAAACTTGGCCGATAGCTCTCAACGGCGACAACACTAAATAAATAACGGAAGAAAAAGACAAAAACATCACATTTACATGGTTCGGTTAACTGATTAATCTATATCCACTAGCAAAAGAGAACAATACCACAATAATAGATAAGACAAATACCCTGCTTAATACCAAATCATAATAGCCCAAAAATTTGACTATAGAGATGGAGTTTATCTTAAGTGATACATCTTGACGGGGCATCAAATACACAAAAGGCTAAATGCCAAATTTATATCAAAACCAAGTCGGCTACTTTAGCTTCACTATCGACGTGGGATTCTGCCAAATATCTAACATCGTTGATTAGTACGGCGGAAAATGGTTTGATTCGATCGGTTTTCTTGTACCAAAACCAAATTCTAATAAACAATTGGTTTTTAGATGTATCAAAACCTACTGAAAAACTCTAGTTTACGCTTTCTCGATTTCATTCAATTTAACATTCATGTCGGTTGATTTTGTTTCCATTTTTTTTTGTTCCACCCCTAGTTCGTAGACTCCAACATGATTTGTTGGAGTCGACTGCCAGATCTCCCAATGTTCCCTCGTCTGATGACATCCCTAGGTAAGAGGATCAAGTTGGCCTTTGCGAACAGCTTGATGCACTGTCACCCTTCAACCCATTGAGCCAAATGCAATGAAAGAAAAGAAAGGATAATCCATGGACCGACCCCCATCATCTCCATCCCGTAGGAACTACGAGATCACTTCAAGGACGCCTTCGGCATCCACATAAAATCTAATGATCTGACAGTTTCTTACGCTTTAAGATTTTTAATTTATGAAAAGAGTCTCAAGATGCAAGCATCTCACATGCCTATATAGACCTAGAATGTTTTTACCGTTAGAAGGTATGATTTATGCACTAATTAGGTTTGTCCGACAAGCTCGTTCTAAGCTCAGCTCGACCTCAAGGCTCAAGCCCATCCTTATCTCTAAGGAGTTTTATACTTAGTCTTGCTTTAAGCAGGCTCGACATTAATTAGATTCACTCAGTCTCAGAGCTCAACCTTATTTATCTCAGGCAGGGGCGGATCTACGTGTATGATAGGGGGGTCCATGGACCCTGTTAAAAATAAAAATACTCTACATTTTACTATAGAAAAATATTTCGGATCCCGTAAAAAAATATTATTTAGTGTGTTAAATATTTACGGATCCCGTTAAAAAAATATTCTGGGTCCGCCATTGATCTCAGGAGTTATATACTTAACAACCTATTTATCTTAAGGATAAAAAATAGTCTTGATCTTAGCAGTATCGTCCTCAAATTTCCGCCTTACTTATCATAGGATATCTGTACTTACATCTCTCATATCAGACTTGACTTCGTAGCAAGACCACAAGCTTGGTTATCTCAAGGGTTATTTATTTGCCTTAGTTATCTCAAGGGTTATTTATTTGCCCTTGCTATTTACAAGCTTGGCCTATAAACTCGCGCGTACATGTCATACATCTTGTGCAACTCGTGTAGCCTAATGGTGTAAGTTAACTTTATATTGCATTTTGATCCATTAATTACTTCATTTGAAGGTCAATGAGATATTTTGTCAACAACTTCAATTGGAATCATGCATATTTTCAGTGATTACTATACACATATTTAAAGATACGCCGAATGACATACTTTTGAAGGACTTTAATATAATTAATGGTGGTTAAGGTGGATGTTATGGATTAAAGAAGTAGTAGATGGCTCTATGAATTAATGAAGTAGGAAACTGGACAGGGTTCTCCGGGAGCCGCTATTGCTAGAGCAATAATGCTACTGTAAGAGCAATTAGACTAAATTGCCCCATCTTGTCTGATAAGTTTTTTACGATCTCATACAGACTGATAAGTTGAAAATTAATATAATGAAGTTGTAGCAAGAATAGCATCCCTTAGGTGCACGACCCTCTTTTTTATGGCGCAGCATTATTGATATGCTGAACCCGCAACGGTCCTACGGATCCGGTATCTGCCCCGAATAAATGTCACATCCACGGGCGGAGCCAGGATTTTCATCTTGGGTGGGCTAATGGACTATACCGAATTCGTCGAGTGGGCTGGATTAAGAATTTTTTATGGAACAAACTAGACTACATAGATTTTATAGTGTAAATTTTTTTCCCCGGATGGGCTTAGCCCCCCTTAGTCCCATGCTATGATCCGCCCTTGGTCACATCACAACATCTGAACGGCTATACCTTCAGCCCGCGTGCTGCCTAGCCGGGTACAAGCTACCAGTTGTTGAACCTATCCTTACTTTCAAAGGGAACAAGGCCAAGATCGCATCTTGGCAGCCCGGTGGCTCATCCTGCGTAAAGCCTCCTAACAGATCAAGACACGCCGGACTCAATTCTTGAACGGTTAAGAACCAGCTCGCTTGGCGATCTAAGACCGCTAGTAGACCCGCATCAAGCATAAACCGGCTTCGGAGTTAGCTACTACATGCGGGCCCAAGATTGTATTATTTCTGTTTAAGTGTACTTAATTAGGTCTTGTCAAGATTGGCTTAATCACGATTAGTCTGAAGTCTATAAATAGGAGCAACGTGTAATCCATAAAGCATCTCATTATTAATATAAGCAGGCTAAGCTCTGCCAATTTGTCGACTCTGAGTCAGCATTCATTCCCTTGTGAACCCGTCGCCGGAATCTTCATACTTCTCATAAACATCACTGTAAACTAAGCCACTCCCACCGGAAAAATCATATATCCGTAGCCAAATATCCACACGTTTCAACCGTTACCGCCACCGTGATATTTCCAACGATATCAATTATGGAGGGGAGAGATTTGTTGATCAGTGGGATGAGGTGGCGGGTGGGGGAGGGGGATGCAGTGTCCATTTTCCATAATGCTTGGACTGAACGGCCACCGTCGTTTCGAATATCGTGTGTTGGGCATGAATTGGCTACTAATGCTAAAGTTTCGGAGCTCTTTCTTCCCAATACGAGGATTTGGGATGTCAGCCATGTTAGGTGTTTGTTCCGGTCGTGGGAAAGCGATGCGATTCTGGCTACTACAGTCGCCCCAGGCACTCATTCGGATAGACGGATTCGGCACTATGATCGGAAAGGTGTGTATACGGTGAAGTCGGGGTACTTTCTAGCTCTTCTCTTGTATTGGCCTTCTCTCTCTGCAGTGCGGCCATCCACGTCTACGGGGAGAGATAAGGTGTGGCGGTTGTGTTAGACCCTACCTGTGCAGCCACGCATTCAACACTTCTTATGGCGGTGCCTGCATGATTGCTTTGCCATTGCTCACGGTCTGTTGCGTAGGCAGATGAGGGACGGTGTATGGTTAGCGTGTGAAAATTCGGTGGAGACTCTTAAACATATCTTGTTTCAGTGTAAGTTGGCGGATCGGGTCTGAAGGGTGTCCCCATTTAGTCAGGAGTTGGGGCGCCTTGATTCTTCTTCATTTTGAGATCTCTTCATCGGTTGATGGAGGAGGTGGGGGCGGCTCAGGTGGCTCAGTTTGTTTAGCTGTTGTGGGGAATCTGGAAGGCTCGTTGTGCTGCGGTGTTTGATGGTCAGCCGCTGCGTGTGTCGGCAATTTGTGAATAATCTTTAGCCGCGGCCAGAGGGTTTGTGGACGCCGTGACGGCCTTTCAAGTGCTTCAGCCCCCTGCAGCTCTATGTGGATAAGTGGGTCAGGCCGGCTGAGGGAGTAATTAACAATGTTCTAAAACTCGCTAGGCGAAGTCGGTACGCTACAGGGGCGCTGGCGGTTTTAGGGTTTTTACGGGGGTTTAGGGTTTTAAGGGGGGTTTTAGGGTTTTTATGTGGATAGGGTTTTAAGAAGGGGTAGGGGCCGTCTAAACACGAGGGAGTAATTATTAATTAAAGGTAATGTTGACGCGTCGGATAAATCGCCAGAGATCAGTCGAGACGCCCGGGGTCGTCCGGGGCCTAGGCGGCGTAGGCGAGGTTAGCGTGTTGACGCGTGTTTCGTGATTAGCGTGTTGTTTCGAGGCTAGGTTCACGTGGCTTTTTCATAACACTTTGATCCAGATGCGGCTGTGGCATATATGAAACGGAAAGCGATTGACTTGGCATTGATGGAGGCAACGCATTTGGGAAGAAGGTAGAGATTGATTGTTTGACTTGTGTACAACGGCTTAATCTGCATGTTGCGGATAATACTGCTTCCATTCAGTTTCTTTTACGTTTATTCGGCTTGTGGAAAATATCTCCGCACGTCTTTTAACAAGACATGTTTTGTCGGCTTAAGGTTTCTTAGGGTGTTGCGCCCATGACATGATAGATATTATCGCCGCTTGTTTGACGGATTTAAAGATGACAATCTCTTAGTAAAAATGGAGGGAAACCACCTTTCGTAAAAAATAAATCCCTATAGCTGCGTTGGATCCTACGGAGGAGCTTTCACCTTGCCTCCATCTCAGCCACCGTGTAACCGCCACCGTAACCACGAGCATGAATTCCACCATCGCAGCCACCGATACAAAGAGAAAAAAGAAGAAAAAAACCACTCCAGAATCCCAATTCCGCATGAACCTTGAGCAGTGTACCAAAACCAAAGACTTTCGCTTCGCTACTTCACTCTTCGACTCCGCCACCGCCGCCTCCTCAAACTTCGACTTAACTCTCCATCACTACAACTCCCTCCTCTACATCTGCTCCAATGCAGTCTCCTCAGATGACGCTTCAATTAAAGACTCCGCAATAGAATTCGGCTTAAAGGTTTACGATCATATGGTGTCCAATAACATTAGCCCTAATGAAGCTACCTCCACCGCCATGGCGAGGTTGGCCGTTGGGAAAGATGACGGTGATAGTGCATTTGATTTTGCGAAAAAAGTGGGAGCTCAGGGAAGGTTGAGGACATACGGACCTGCTCTGTTATGGTTTTGTAGGAATGGGTTGGCTGAGAAGGCTTATGAGGTTGGTAAGCATATGGATTCTTTGGGATTGCAACTTGAAGAAACTGAGCTTCTTGCACTACTAAAGGTGAATATAGTTGATGCTTTTTATGTTCAATTTTTCTGTGCATGTTTTGATTTTAGCTTTTGGTAATTCATGGTTTATGCCTCAAAGTTGGGTACTTTTCATATTGTGAATCTTGTAAGCTTCATATGTAGCAGATTCTTGCTGTCCCAATAGAAAAGGGTGCAAAAGGAACCTTCTTGATATTTGTTTGCTGTATAGGAAAAAGGGGAGGGGGGAGGATGTGGGGGATGAAGAGAACATAAAAATTTGAAGGAAATCAGCACAACACCAGCACAATAAGTCATAAATTCTAGAACTGTCGGCATGGGTTTTCTTAAGACAATGTCTACCTAAGGTTTTGCCTTTTGTAATTTTTGTGTTTTGATAATTTTAGTTTGAATTCGTTGTCATTGTATGTACCTACCGTATTACTGATCCTTTAGTGCATTCATAGAGTTCCTGTGTCCTGTTCCAAACTCTATTTTGCTAGTATAAAGTAATCTATGATGATGGTTTTGTGGTTATTTTAAATAAGATATAGGGAGTTTTATCGGTTACATATGAATCCAGCTGATTTTAGTCTGTTTATATTTTATAATGGGTACTTGATACTGGAGCCCTAAAACTTTTTCAATTTTCAACATAGATAAGACTAAATCTCTGACTCTGTTACCACATTATGGACTATCCATGGCTGAGAGATCTCCAAATTGTTGGGGTGACACACACACACACACATAGATACAGGTATATGTATGGCTGTCGTAGATTGTAACTTTAAATTAAATTCATCAAATGCTTACCGGCTCAAAAATACAAGTGCACTGATTTTTATGTCCTGTATTTGGTTCTTTATTCACCAGTAACCTTTTGTAGTACTAAACCGTGTTTCAGAAGCCATAAATATATCTCATTTCGTACGGACTAAACGTGAACTTGAGTTCATTTTATTTCAATTCTTAATTTTTTCCCTCTATTTTAAATATAAAAAAAGTATTTATGCTTGTGCATTTGCTTGAAGGTAAGCGTGGACAAGGGCAGATCAGATAAAGTTTATGAGTATTTGCATAAGTTAAGGGCGGCTATTAGGCTTGTGAGTGACTTAACCATGGATGTAATAGAGTGCTGGTTTAATGGAGAAATCACATCTGAAGTGGGATTGGAATGTTGGGACGCGGATCAAGTTAAGGAAGCAAAATCAAGGAATGGAGGTGGGTGGCACGGACTTGGGTGGCTTGGAAAGGGTAGGTGGGTTGTGCAGAAGTCCACAGTTTCTCCTTGTGGGCGGTGTTGCGGTTGTGGGCAGCAGTTAGTTTGTGTTGATATAGATGAAGTAGAGACGGAGCAGTTCTCACAGTCTGTTGCTTCTTTGGCTATAGAAAGGGAAGCCCACTCCAATTTCAAGGAGTTTCAGGTGAGCAAAATAGCTTCAATCCTAGTAATTTTCAAGTATTTCTAATACGTGGTATATTAACTTTTCAGGGTTAAATGGTTCAGGATTGGCTAGAACAATGCCCAGGATTCGAAGCTGTAGTTGATGGAGCAAATATCGGGTATCAACAGAATGCAGAAGGTGGATTCAGTATTTCTCTGGTGATAAAACCTTCCCTTCAGCGATTATTCTTTTCCACCGAATTCGTCATTGCAATGCCTGATTAACGCTGACCAAATGTTTTTTTTTTCCTTGAAAATTACTGATAGAGCAGCTTGATGCTGTGGTGAAAGAATTATACGTTAAGAGCGAGAAATGGCCTCTTATCGTCTTGTCCAAGAAGCGTGTCAAGGCACTTTTAGAGAATGCTTCTTGTAGAGACCTGCTTGAGGAGTGGATAAATCAAGGAATTCTATATTCAACGCCATATGGTTCATATGATGACTGGTTAGTCCATAGCATTTGATTCTGCTATTTTTTCCCTTTGTTAAGTGATAGCTACATTCGGACATGTTTGATAACGGTTTTAGACAATCTCTTAATCTATTAAGTGCATCTGAATTTTCTTAATAAATGTTAAGTGATGATTTTTTCAATTTTGATCATTTTCAGCATTCCTATTCAGACATCATCGTTATAAAATTTGGGACTGAAATCATTCATATACATGATGAATCAAGTATTCATATTTCAAACATGACACATCAGATTTCAGACTTAGGTTTTAACCAACAACAACCCTTACATTCTTATTAAATTTATTTTTTTGTCTTGGAGGCTATTACAGGTATTGGTTATACGCTGCAGTGAAGCTAAAGTGTCTTATTGTCACAAATGATGAAATGAGAGATCACATATTTGACCTTCTAGGCAACAAGTTTTTCTTCACGTGGAAAGAGAGGCATCAGGTGGGTTGTTTTCTTACTGAATTTCTTCGTCTCGTTAATTTCTTTTCAATTGTTGATTGTAATCAGATTCGCGCCACTTGTCAGCTGTCAAATTCGAGCTTCTTTAATGGTTGAAAACTGTGATGGTGACGGTGGTGGCGGATAGTGAGGGCCAATTTGGTTTCCCTCCCTTTGGTGCTTTAACTGACATTGGTTTCTGCAGGTTAAATTGAAGCAAAACCTGAAGCTTGTCATGCCACCTTCCTACTCTCTTGTTATCCAGGTATATTTCGCAACCTGTTTTTTTTTTTTTTCTCTTCATTTTCTTTCTTAATTTCTTCAGTGCAAATAAAATTGAATTATGAGAGCCTGTTGTTGCAGGAATCAGAGAATGGATCATGGCATGTGCCCGGATCCAAAGAAACAAACGATGAGTCATTGAGAACATGGCTCTGTCTCACCAGACAAAGTTCAGATCTGAAAAACTCAGTTGTTGAACATGAACCCTTCCAGATTCGAGCCACTTTCTTCTACAGAAAGTTTAGCTTCAATTCAAAATTCTTGCAGCCAACAAACATCTGTGTATTAGGAGGTACAAAGAAAGAATTGTCTTCATCTGTATAGAAAATCATCTCTAAAATGAAATACCACAATTTATGATGGTGCCAAATATAGTTTGCCTTCAATGTTTCGATTAAAAGAGTGATCGTTAACACGATGTTTCACCAAAACGATCGAAGGTTTTGAGCATGGAGTTTTGCACAATCATTTATTTTTATTGTTTCTTCCAAAATATCAAAAAATCATTAAAAACATCGACAAATATTAGACTATTATCCGCCAACAATAAATGGTGTTGCTGGCGGCTGGCCAATACAATGCCTCTTAAAAACTTGTCCCTTCTATGGATGACGAAAAAGAGCCGAAATCTTTTTTGTTCAATGAATTTTATGAAATCATTTATTACTTGTATCAATGCTATTGTTGGTAAGATGCATTGTATTATATTTTCTTTCATAGATATTAGTATTACAAAAATTATATTATCACGAATGTCACAACATACTTTTTTACATATTCGATTTATTTTTGAACATCAAAACAATTATACTAAACTGAATCCGCTATTGGCGGAGATTACATCAGCATGAGGTGTTGTCCCTCAATCAACATGACCCAAAGAAAGCAAATCATGCATAGCTTTTATTAATTTTTTTAGTACTTCAATGTTAGGATTAGTTACTAGTTCTAATTTGATACAAATTTATATTTTTTGGGAATTGGTTGGGATGTCTTCTTATCTCTTAATTGGTTTTTGGTTCACACGACCTCTTGCGGCAAATGCTTGTCAAAAATCTTTTGTAACTATTCGGGTAGGAGATTTTGGTTTATTATTAGGAATTTTAGGGAGCTGGCTTATTACCGGTGCGTCTCACAAAATAAAACTGTATACAACAAAAGATGACACAAGAGACGAGTAATCACGTGCAACACAACCTAAAACATAAAGATCGTCAGAGGGGCGATGAATTGCCTGCACAAGATAGCCAATCGCTTTTCACAATAACCCATGAATAACACAAATGTAATGCATATGTCGGAGCCAAGAAGATAGCTCACATTTCTAGAACCTCCGGGCGAATTCCACAATAACCGATGAATAACCCAAATGTATTACCTTTATCAGAGACAAGAAGATAGCTCATATTTCTAGAACTTCCGAACGAATTCCAGGATCGAAGTGAAATGAGATACACATTTGATTATTATACACTCTTAGTTTGTTTTCGTTAGAGTTTTTTTCGGAGATTTTTTTATATCACTTCACCCATCATATCTTACAATTCTCTTACCAATCATTTCTTTAACTACAAATAAAAAAAATTAAATTATCTCTCATCATTTCACTTTATCAACTTTATAACATTTTTTACCATTATTTTATTTATTATACTACTTCCAATCAAATTATAATCTACACAAATTTAAAAAAAAACATCTTAACTTTCTAATCATTACTTCAATCAATTTATCTAAGGGAGGAGGGGCCATAAGGACAAGAATTAACAGAAATGGGTCTGGAAGGACATTTTCCATTTTCAAAGATTATAAAGGACAAAAACAAATCTTTTGGACAAAAATACCCATTCACAGGAACATTCATCCAATGCAACAACATTCAGGAATCATCAAGTAACATTCACAGTAACATTCATCCAGATGCAAGAACATTCATGAATCATCGAGTAACTCATCCAAGATGCAAGAACATTCATGAATCATCAAGTAACATTCACAGTAACATTCATCCAGATGCAAGAACATTCATGAATCATCAAGTAACATTAATGAATCAGCAAGTAACATTCATCCAGATGCAAAAACATTCATGAATTCATGAGTCATCAAGTAACCTTTGCACACGATCAGATTAAACAAGCAGTAACATTCATCCACATCATACAGTAGCATTGATCGATACAGCACAGAGTAACATTTACCGTTTCAGGTAATGAATCCCAAATCCCAAATCCCAAATCTTCAATCGTTAACTCCTTCAATCCCAAATCTTCAATCGTATTCTTCTTCAATCGTTTCAGGTAATGAATCCCAAATCTTCAATCCCAAATCTTCAATCGTCTTCTTCTTCAATCGTTAACTCCTTCGCCGGTGCACATGGCCCCAGCCCGGCGGCACAGCCGTAGAAGATGAAGCGACCCCCTACCGACTGCTCAACCATAGCCGTCGCCCCTACGGCCTGCCGCCGCCCCTCTACCATGGCCACCGCCCCCTCTACAGCCTGCCGCCGCCCCTCTACAGCCTGTTCTTACCTTTCCAACCTCACTGCCATGGTCAAAGCTTCCTCCCATCCGACGTCCTCATCCCTCTACCCATGAATTCGGACAACCCCGTAAATAACCAATCTCCGGCAATTCATCATCGTTCAAAAACAAGAGAGATGATGAGGAAAAGAGGGCATTTTGCGACGGACTCGCCGGACTTGGGGATTACGCTTTGAAGAAGCGGCAGGCTTTGAAGAAGCGGCTGAATGAATGAATTAGGGATTAGGCTTTGAAGGGTATTTTGGGAAGAAATAATATGTTTTGTCCTGATTAATATCTAGTGTACTTGGAACCGGATTTATGAATTAAAATGTCCTTTTCAGCAAAAAACTATTTATCTAAAACAACCAAAAAAAAAACTCCAAAAAAAACTCTTGGCAAAACAAACGGATATACTTCGTTATGAATAAAGCAAATTTTATTATGGAAAATTAGGGATAAGGACACAATCTGAAATATTTTTAAGTAACAGGACAGCTACATATTTTTTATAGGGAGAAGGACAACTGCATAATTTTTAGGGCTATTCATTTAAGTGACCTCGCGAGACGGACGTTTTGCTTAAATAACCTTTGACCAAAACGTGTTAAAAAAAAATAAATGAAAAAGCGGAAAAGGTTTAAAAACGTGTGTAAGGTCTTAAATACCCTTCATGGGAAATAGAGGAGAAGTAACGGAGGATCCCTCTCCTCCCAGCGTCATCTTCACGTTATCTTTCAATTTAAATCCCCCCCATTTATTTCCCATTTAAATGTCGTTACCTACCACGGGTCCATACGCACTCAAACCAACTTTTGACTCCTCCTATCCTCTTCAATTATTATCCTCTTCCTATTATCACGCTTCATCAATTTGTGCTTTGATTTCCCAACTTTGGACCCCTTCAATCGTATTTTCTTCCATTTTCCCATAATTTCCCACATCATCTCATCGGAATCAATCTGAAGCCCGAAGCATTCGGCCGCTTCTGAAGCATTTTGTGGGTGTAAGTTCTTGCTTTATTCCTTGTACGTTTGATATGAGTTGATCGAATGCATTGTGTGTCAACATGTAATCGCATGTAATGGGTTATACTATCCAACATATGGTTGGGATTTGTAATTGAAACCACTGATTTTGTGGGTTTGGGTTTTATTTTGGGTGTGGTTGGGTTGGGGCTTTAAATAAAATTTAATTTGGTTGTGTTTGTGTTTGGGGCGATTGTTTATGGTTAGGGTTGTATCTCTAAATATTGGGGGTTTTAAGGATCATGGGGTATGGAGATTTGGGTTTCGTAGTGTGATTCAATTAAAGTCTACAACTTTATGGTTTAGTTGTGTAGTGTCTGAAGTCAAGTTTGGAATTTGTAATTGAAATTGTAGTGTCCTCAATTGCAACTTTATGGTGTTAATTTGTGTTATAAGTATGTCTTAATAGTGTATGAAAGCGTATTAATTTGATTTTCTTAATTGCAATTGTTTTGAGGATAATTAATTAATTTTGTTCATTAATATTGTAGTGAGAAGATGGACAATTCGGTATATGAATTGGCATATCATCTTACCAAGGAGGATAGACATAAGCCATGTGAAATCACTAACTATTCCAATTGCATGAAAGTGAGAGAGGTACGGAATATTTGATGAAACCCGTAGACGTAAGTTTGACAAGTGTTGCTTCGGGAATCTTTTAGAGATTTTCGATCGGAATTCATCTAATCAAATCATTAATCGAGTTGATGATAAGGCGGACAAAGTGTGTCAATAAGAATGAAGTACGGTTTGTTATTGGGAAAGATAAGAGGATTAGATTTGGCATTGAAGAATTAGTCTTAGTGACGGGCTTCAATCTTTGGAGAAGATAATTTTGATAAGTCATTGGGAAAAGAGAGTCGTCTTGTAAAGAAATATTTTAAGGATGTTGATGAATTGAATAGGATAGAATTGTGGGATGCTTTTGAAAGTTGCAAAGGGAGTGAAGAAGACAAATATAAATTGGGTCTTTAGTCATCCTAGCATTTGTTGTGGCGGCGGTGAAGGACAAAAGTATTGTGCCATTTTGGTGGTTTGAGTTGGTTGACAAGTTGGAAGCGTTTGAAGAGTACCCTTGGGCCGAGGTATGTCTTAAGCAAACAATGAAGACATTCGGACAAGATTTGACGAACCCCTTTGCTTTCTCCGAATGTGAAATACCCCATATTTGGTTTTTCCCGTACCATTGTGGTATGTATGCTACAATCTTTAGTTCTATTTACTTTTTGTTGGGTATGTAGTTTTGTTCAATTCGGATGATTTTTGATTTGATGTAATGTAGGTATGGGCACTTGAATCTATTCCGTCGTTGAAGACATTTGGGGAAATCATTGATGAAGATGTAGATGTCTTCCCAAGAATGTTAAAATGGAATCTGCAAAAGAGATTGCTTGGTGTGAGGGTTGATCAAGTTTTGGAAGTAGAACAGGTTGTAAGTTATTGTTTTTGTACGTACTGCCTTACTATTATTCTAGTGGAATTACCTTGAGTAATGTTTTGTGTCTATGTTTTTTTGTTTGTAGATTATGGTTATTTCGAAATTGCAGCCTACAACATTGGAATCACAGCAGCCGTATTGGGGTTCAATTGTTTGTAGGAAACAAAAGGTGATTGAGTTGCTAGAGAACGAGAAGTGTAATGGTGTTGACTATGAGATGGAAATAAAACATGAAGGAGCACACGGTTTTGCCTATGAGAAGGAAATAAAACCTGAAGGAGCACACGGTTTTGACTATGAGAAGATGAAGAAAATTGTGACGTTTGTGGTGAAAAAGGAAAATGAAGGAATTTATTCCATGATGGATAAGTGAAGAAGGAGATTCAGTGTTTTCGAAGATGTGAATCATGCAAGAAAGTGAATCATGAAGAGATTATTGATGTGGAGATGAAAGTTGATGATCGGGATATGACAATTAATGATGGAGAAGGAGAAGTTGGTAGAGAGGGGAGAAATGATGAGAAGGATAAAGATGTTGGTAGTGTGGGGAAAAATGATGAGAAGGAGAAAGTTGTTGGTTGTGTGCAGAAAAATGATGAGAAGGAGAAAGTTGTTGGTAATGAGGGGAAAAATGATTCATATGATTCATATGTATTTGCCTTTAAAAGTGTGGATTCATATGATTAACTAGTTTCTGATGTGTAGGTGGTTCGGGGAAAAGGAGTTTAATAGAAGAAGGGACTTCATCTTTGAAGAGAAGCAAGTTGCTTAGTGTTGAATCATATGATCCTTATAGAGACGTTGAAAAGACAAAGTGTGATGGTTTGAAGAAGTGGTTGAGTGACTATAAGGAAGGAAAAGCCGGGTATGGAAATGTTATTTCCCTATTTTAAATGAATTTTCCTATTTTTAATTGAGTTTCGTTTGTGCATGGAAACAAATAATAATAATAAATAATAATAATTATTTTATAATAATTTTTATATTTTTGATTACTCGTCATTTGACTAAAATATGTTATATGCAGGGAATTGGTTAAGTTGTGTGATGGAACTGCTCGATGCGAACTTTTGAAAACGATATTGGATGGGGGGAGTTTGTCATCCCCTGTGAGTACACTTTACCTCTATCATAACCAATTTAAGTTGTTTAATTTAGGTGACAACCCTGCATTGATTCTTGGAAGTCTATTTCATTTACTTTTTTACTTATCGCAGATAATGAATACTTGTATGCATGAAATTCGTCGCCGTGCCTTAAAGTTCCCAAAGTTGTTTGAACAAGATAGTTGTGTTTTGGATGTATTTTTTCAACACTTTATGAAAGTGAAAAATGAAGAGTTACAACGGAGAGTGCATATTGAGAATCTTGCAAATCGTAGAATATTAAAGAATTATGTGGAAGGAAAGCATCCGAGAGGACGGTAAGCCGTGGTCGGAGTGCAATTATTTGTATGCACCAATGTTAGTGAGTGATCATTGGTTTGCGGTTAAAGTTGATTTGAAAGAGGGGTAATCTATGTAGCCGATAGTTTACCAAAACATGTGAGGAAGGATCAATTTGACAAATGTATGCTACCCTTGCAAGTGGTTATACCATGGATCTTGAATATGGATGGGGAAGATGAAGGTGGGAGGAATAGGAGGTTTAAGGTTGTGAAAATGGTGAAACTACCGAAACAATCAAATGGGTACGTTTTATTTATTTATTTGCTTGTAAAAGATGATGTATTTCATTATGTACTATGATTGACTAAATGATATGTTATTGTGCGGGACCATTTGTGGTATGTATACCATAAAATTCATAGAGTTCATGATGGCGAAATTGAATGTGCAAACAATGGATGCGGCTTTATGCCTATTGGAGGCCGAAGCTGGTTGCGGAACTACTTGCATGTCAATTCGACCCATGATCATTTTATGTTGATGTTGGCTTCTAATTTGTGTATGAATATTATGAGTTGGTTGAAACATTTGCTATGTAACCGTAAACTATTACGTTGGTTGATACATGAATTTATGTTTGATTGTTATTTATTTATGAACATTATGACTTAGAGGGCACTCATGTTGGAATGTTAGCAATGTAATCGTTGGAATGTTAGCTATTAATAATAATAATAATAATTTCAACAACATCTTCAAACAACATATCATCAACATCATTTAATTAGAAAACGAAAATACGATCTTGGAAAAAAAAACTTAAACAAACATAACAAGAAAAACAAAACATAAACCAATGTTCAAACACAAATAAAAGTTTCAAACACAAATAAAAGCATACTAAATACAAACTTCCTCCTCCCATAAATCCTCACATGCACATGTGTAGCCCTTTTCTTCATCCTCAGAGTCATAAACCAACCACATATTGATTGTACGCTCATCCTCTTCTTGAGCTTCAATGTCCCTCATTATGCTTGCAAATTCTTCAGGATCAAGCATCGGGTCATAAACCCCCCACGGATTCCAAATTCTTTTATTACGCTCATACTCTTCTTCGATGAGCCTTAGTTCCCTTTCTAGTTCTTGTAAATCCATGTCCGGTTCAACGCACCTATCCATCTTTCAATGATATAACAAGGTTTAGCAAACATGAGAAAATCCTAAAATAAATTAACAAGGTATTTGTAATGCAAAAATGCTTATGAAAAAGTTGCAACCATATGATAATAAATTTAAAAGCAAACATAATGTTGGCGAAATGTCACAAAAAATTGCATAAAACCAAGATATTTGTAGTAAATCTCAATGCATAAAACCAAAGTAGATAGAGCGGGGTTCCCACTTGTACCATGACTAGAATGAGAAACTCTAGATTCTGTTCTCCTTTCATTCATATTCAAACTTGAAAAACAATTACAAGAAATCAAAATAGGTTGCATATGTTAACAAATTATTACATTCTTACAACAAATACATAACAACTTATTAGTGTACATCATAAATCTACGAGAAATAATAAGGAGCACCCATAATTCGGTATTTAATTTCTACTATTGTTTAGGGATTTATCATGCTCATAAGGCAATTCAAAATATAACCGAGGATAATCTGATAAATCCTAAATAATAAGAAAGAAACGGGCACATGAAACACCTGTTAAATGCTTTGGAAATAGTTAGTTAATCCAAAGAAATGATGGAAATAGTACGTAAATCCAACTTGTTTCAAACTAACTAACCCATCAATTTATTTTTAGTTTAATTAGTAATAATAATAGGGAAATTCATAATAAGTAATTAGTAATCCTGAAGCTCCCATAATATAATAAGCGATGCTAATAAGTAAATAAATATAAATAAATAAAGATAAATTGGAAAAATATACATACGAAATTTGTTACCAAGAAGGAGTTGACCGGAGTTGAATTGAATTGATAACGGCGGCACTTACTTGAACCCTAAAACATCAAACACCAACAATTACACACACGAAATCGAACTGTACTTTACTTTAAATCCCTACATACAGTTAAGAAATTAATTAATTTTGATTACCACGGAGGAGTTGATAATGGCGGCCCTTGAACCCTAAAACATACAAGAAAAACAACACTCAAGTTAACAAATCAAATAAGCCAATAAAGCAGGAAATTCTTCTAAGTTTTTTAAGCACCGAAATACCTTGGAATATGATGTTGAAGCGGATTTGCGTATAAGAGGGGCGGAGGAATGGAGGAGGAAATGGAGGATTCCGGTGGATGTGTATTGTGAGAGAGAGGTTGTGTGAGGGAGAAAGAGAGTGAGATTCCGTTTTGCGTGTTTTGCCCTTTTGACTTTGAAAGACAGAGCGTGTAATACATACATATGTATGTATAGGTACGTATATCGATAGGTGGGCCGGGAACTTCAACTTTCCCTTATTAAAAAGGGAAATTCATTTGAATATGTTGAAAACGAAAACGAAAAGGGGCCCAAATTTTTACGGCGGGTAACTTGAAAATTAAGTTTTGGGCCCGAAATTACGGCGGGATTGAGGGAGGGAATATGTATAACATACATAATTTTGTACATACATTACTAATTATTATTATAATTGGGGTTTCATTTAATAATAATTACAAATAATTAATAATTAGTAATAATTAGTAATTTTTAATTTTCCTAATTTATTATACATTATATTAATAACAAATAATTAATTTTAAATGAAGCCCTAATTGACTGTTTTTGACATGGTTTACATGTTTCAATGACTACCATGACCCCTAACTGACTGTTTGACATGGATTACATGTTCCAGTGACTACCATGACCCCTGGATTGTTTGACATGGTTTACATGTTTCCGACTACTATGACCCCTAACCGATTTGTTTGACATGGATTACATGTTCCGGTGACTACCATGACCCCTAGCCGACATTGTTTGACATGGTTTACATGTTTCACCGACTACTATGACCCCTAAGCGATTGTTTGACATGGATTACATGTTCCGGTGACTACTATGACCCCTCACATTGTTGTTTCACCTCGTTTACATGTTTCACGACTACCATGACCTCTCATTGAGCGAACCTCGATCTAACATCTTATTATATGTAATCAACCCTGATCACAATAATCGTCTTAAGCGAACCTCAATCTATCATCTTATTATGTGTAAGCAACCCTGGTCACAGTTTAACATCTTATTATGTGTAATCAACCCTGATCACAGTAATCGCAATGATCGAACCTCGATCTAACATCTTACCATGACCCCTAACTGACTGTTTGACATGGTTTACATGTTTCACTGACTACTATGACCCCTAACTGACTGTTTGACATGGATTACATGTTCCACCGACTACCATGACCCCTAGCCCAGCGTTTGACATGGTTTACATGTTTCACCGACTACGATGACCCCTCACTGATTGTTTCACCTGGTTTACATGTTTCACTGACTACTATGACCCCTAACTGACTGTTTGACATGGATTACATGTTCCACTGACTACCATGAACCCCTAACTGACTGTTTGACATGGATTACATGTTCCAGTGACTACTATGACCCCTAAGTGACTGTTTGACATGGTTTACATGTTTCACCGACTACTATGACCCCTAACCGATTGTTTTGACATGGATTACATGTTCCACCGACTACCATGAACCCCTATGACCCCGACCGTTTGACATGGATTACATGTTCCGGTGACTACTATGACCCCTACTTGTATTGTTTGACATGGTTTGACATGTTTACGACTACTATGACCCTAGCGCCCCTTGTTTGACATGGATTACATGTTCCGGTGACTTTATGACCCCATGGTTTACATGGTTTACATGTTTCACCGACTACTATGACCCCTCGTTGAGCGTTGTTTGACATGGATTACATGTTCCACCGACTACCATGACCCCTAACTCGACCGTTTGACATGGATTACATGTTTCATGACTACTATGACCCCTCACCATGATCGTTTCACATGGTTTACATGTTTCAGCGACTACTATGACCCCTGGCCCGTTGTTTGACATGGATTACATGTTCCGGTGACTACTATGACCCCTAAGTATTTGTTTGACATGGTTTACATGTTTCACCGACTACTATGACCCCTCACTGACTGTTTCACTTGGTTTACATGTTTCACTGACTACTATGACCCCTAACTGACTGTTTGACATGGATTACATGTTCCAGTGACTACTATGACCCCTAAGTATTTGTTTGACATGGTTTACATGTTTCACGACTACTATGACCCCTAAGTTTTATTTTTGTTTGACATGGATTACATGTTCCGGTGACTACTATGACCCCTCATTTGATTGTTTCACCTCGTTTACATGTTTCACTGACTACCATGACCCCTAACTGACTGTTTGACATGGATTACATGTTCCGGTGACTACTATGACCCCTGAAGTGATTGTTTGACATGGATTGACATGGATTACATGTTCCACCGACTACCATGACCCCTAACTGACTACCATGACCCCTCATTGAGCGAACCTCGATCTAACATCTTATTATATGTAATCAACTCTGATCACAATAATCGTCTTAAGCGAACCTCGATCTATCATCTTATTATGTGTAAGCAACCCTGGTCACCTTCTATTGATATGTTGTGTTACCTTCTATTATATATTTATAATTTAGGAATGAATTTCCAATAATTTATGGTTGCAATGTAAAATGCTCTTTGTACTGTAATTGTAATCTTATGTTCGAAGACATATTAATTAATTTAATAATATGTTGCCGTTTCTTATGGATAGAAACCAAACATAACACTGCATAACATAACATTACAAATTAATAGAAAGTGAACCATACTTAAACCCATTACTCATCACATCAAATATGTCTTACCTCAACTCCACACCAACCATATTATTATACATT
Organism: Gentiana straminea; assembly: GCA_036785695.1. Lineage (NCBI taxonomy): Eukaryota > Viridiplantae > Streptophyta > Magnoliopsida > Gentianales > Gentianaceae > Gentiana > Gentiana straminea. Next base: position 824,758 of record JAVUPR010000223.1, read on the forward strand.
TACATAACATTACTAACGCAAGCACAATCAAAAGATAGCATAGACCATAAAATGTTGTAGCTCACATGTTTACCCTTACAACAAACTAAAAAAACATCTTGTACCCCATTATTGAACACTAGCGGCTAACTTTGGACATTTCCCCCGGTTATGACCACGACCCTTGCATCTACCACATACAAGTCCATCCCGTGGTTCTCCTGCAGATTTTTTCCTCTTCTTCTGGGGTCTACCAGCCTGCCTCTTCGTTCCCGATGGGGGCAAAACTTTCCTAGCAATCACATCCTTAGGAAATGCAACCTCCTCTTTATTCGGCAAAGGATACACAGCTTCGAGAATATAATGCCCTCCAACATTCCACGGTGTAATGTGGGCTACAATGCTTATACCCATGACCTCCACTCGCCTTTATCGCAGCAATTGCATGTTTACAAGGAAATAGATGTACTTGAAATTGCTTACATGTACATGTATTCTTTTCCGGGTCCACAATGTGGCATGTCACACCATCACGAACATCATACACGGGTGATGCAATTTCCTTAACCCATACCCAAAGAAGCATTGTATTTTTCCAACATCAACTTTTCCATTTGTGGAGGTAGGGGAGTCTTACATTTCATGGCTTCAGCATGTCTCTTAGCAAACCAATCTTGCATTATCTCACGAATGCGTTCGAGCATACCAACCACACATAATTCTCGAGCTTTGAGGAGCACACTGTTAAATGACTCAGCACTGTTTGACGTCATGATATTGTACCTCATACCTGGAAAGTGTGCCCTTGCCCAATGGCAAAAAGATTCTTTATCCAAATATTCTCTAATCGTTTTCTTCTTTTTCCCCTTACTTGCTTCCACCTCCGTTTTGCTACATAATGCATTAAACAACGCTTCAAATTCATGTAACCTATACGCTTCTGCAGTGGATGTGAACAAGCGTCCGATATCAAATCGTGGAAATTTAGTGTTCAAATTCCTTCTCATGTGAAATATACAATATCCATGATGAGCGTTACGAAACACTTTATTCACTCCGTGCTTTATGCTATCGGCACGATCAGAAACTATAACAAGCTCATTTGTGTCCCCGGTGATTGATTTCAACTGCTCAAAAAACCAACTCCATGATCGATTATTTTCGGAATCGACAACTCCCCACGCAATAGGATAAATTTGAGCATTTGCATCTTCACATGTTGCCGTAAGTAATACACCTTTGTAGGCCGAGCTCAAATGTGTTCCATCCACAACAACAACACGACGCAACAAAGAGGACCGAAATGCTTTTTTAGTGTTTGTCCAAGGCAAATAAACAAATATTTGAATTCATCTTTTTTATCGGTGAAAATCTTTGTCACAGTTCCAGGATTTCGCAACTCCAACATATGACAATACTTGGGCAATTGGCCATAACTATCACCTGGCTTTCCTACTACCATTTCCATTGCAAAGTTTTTAGCCATCCATGCCTTAGTATAGCTTATGGTATATCCAAACTCTCTGCGAAAGTCATTAACTACATCTTTTGGTACATAAGCACGGTTCGGATCTGTAAACCTAGCAGCATACTCCCTTGCTATGAGAGTGTATGATGCATTATTATGGTCTTTGTTGCGAACGGTTAAAGAACAAGTATGCACCTTCTTGTAAACTCGAACTTCAAACTTATCCGCACCTTTTCCTATCCGTGTTGCCCGCACATACCATTTGCATTCATCATCTTTACAAGCCACGACATATATGCTTCGGGATGATTTTACCGTTATAAATTCAAAGTGATGTCTCACGGCCAACATCTCTAACTTTTGTATCAATAGCTCTTTTGATTCAAAAATGTCATGCTTATGAATATCTTCACCTTACGGAATCCTCGCCGGTGGTGCAATACTACCAGCATCACTCACATTCAAGATGACGGGAACAAAATTTTGATTTGGTGTACTCAATTCCACACCATTATTTCCCTCTACACCATTCATGTTGCGTGTTTCGTTTCGTTTCGTTTCGTTTCGTTTTACATTTGTTTCGTTTCGTTTCGTTTCTTCATTACTCAACCTTTCAACATTGACATTACGTGTCTTGAATGCTTCCAAACTCACATCACCATCTCCATCCGAGCACAAGGAAGACAATAACGGATCCACACTCATATAAATATCATCACTCCTAACTTCAATATCGACATCATCACTCATAACTTCTTCAAGGTTGTCAACATTCTCCACGGGCGTCGATTATTCAACAATTCATCAATAGACTTAAAACCATTATTTCCCGTATTCGACCTTTCAAGGTTTTCAACATTCTCCACGGGTGTCGATTATTCAACAATTCATCGGACAAAGCGACAGAACTTAAAACCATTCTTTCCCGTGTTCGGCCTTTCAAGGTTGTCAACATTCTTCACACCTTTCGAAATAGGCGTATCCTTATTCAACATTTCATTGCGACGGCCATAGACGAAAAACCATCATATCCCCTATTCTCTCCATCCATGTTGCCACAATTGTTGCCAAAAGCATGTGTTTCTTCATTTCTATTATCTTTATCAATGAGGCTAATACCAACGAATGTGCTTTCACAAAAAGAGACTAACCACTTCACACTTGTTATCGAATCAATTACCATCGGTGGTGCACTTGGAAAGTTTGACATTACCGGGACAATACATTGCATCTCCAATTCTTTCACCGTTGTATCGATACGCAACTCTTGCACCACCTTATCGTAAAATTCTACAAATGATGTGTTCTTGTGAATCATGATTGCCCTCATTTTTTTCTTTCCTTTCCCCACATACTTCCATTCCCATTTACCATCATCGTTCTCTACAAACTCAACAGGATAACAAATATGTATCCATACAACATCCATCCCCCTTAAATTACACAAACGGATCACAATCTCCAAACGATCTCCAAACGGCCCCTTTAACAACCAACTAATCAAAACAAACAAATAACCACGTATTATCGAATCATTTCATTGAAATGTTCAAAAAATACTTTATTCCAAATCTTTTACTTCCAATCATAATGGGGAAATTTCTCCCTTTAGTAAGGAGAGAAACACTTCCAAAATTTGTTTAAACACTTACATTATAGTGACCGGTGAGATTTCGGCTGCAGCTGGTCAACGCTCTACAACGCAATTGGATTGGGATTGCAACTTTATGCTCCAATAATACGCATTCTACACAAATTACTGAAATGAGGAAGAAAAGTGGGAGAATTGGGAAGAGAAGAAGTGAGACATTCGCTAATTGGGTTCACCAAAACAATACGAATTGGGTTCACCGAAAATGGAAAGGGAAATCGGGATGCTACAGTTCACTTATGCCTTCAAGATATTAATAATGGAGCTTCATTTAATGTTGAATCTTCTGGACCGATTTTGAAAGGATTGCAATGGTGGAAGAAGAGGAAGGAAAACGAGAGGAAACGGGAATTGAACGTCGATGGCCAAAGCAAAGAAAAGAGGGACAATTGAAATAAGAATCTAACCCTAAACCCCAATTTGATTCGATAAAATAAAAAAATAAAAAAATTACGTGGATTTTGCTTAAAAAAATAATTTCCCTAGAAGAATAGAATAAATAAATTTCCCTAAATAAATTTCCCTAAATTAAATAAATATCCCTAAATAAAAATATAGGGGGATTCCCATAAAGGGAGTTAACGGAAGATGGAATGTGTGATAACGGGCTACGAGGGGCATAAGAGGAACTTCCCATACAGGCTTCAATGGAACCCCTTTAGATGATTAAAAATGAGAGAGGCCCTTTTAAGAATTTCGACCCTTTGACAGTCCCTTTTAAATGAACGCCCCTAATTTTTATAGCGAGAATGACAAACAAAATGAATCCCGAAAATCGGTGAATCTCTCCCAGGTGAATCCCGAAATCGGTGAATTTCGACAGTGAATTTTGACAGATGAATCCCGAAAATTAGTGAATTTCGACGATGAATTTTGAAAATTAGTGAATTTCGACAAGTAATTTCGTCGGTGAATTTAAACAGTGAATTTCGAACACAAGTGAATTTCGACAGTGAATAAATAGTTTTGTCCTTTATGCAAAAGTTTCAAAAAACTGTCCTTCTACTCAATTGATGAAATATTTCTGTCCTTCTCCCTCATTCCCCCAATTTTATTATATATTGTTTTTGTAAAAAATAAATATAAAATGTGAAAATTTATGGGAAAACTACCATTACCCCGAAAACAAAACTAAATCCCTAGCAACGTGATATCCGCATGAATGTCCTACGGAGAAACTTTCACCTGCCACCCATCTCAGCCACCGTAACCACCACCACCACCACCACCACCGTGTCCACCGTAACCATGAGCATGAATTCCACCATCGCCGCCACCAATACAAAGTGCAATAAGAAGAAAAAAACCACTCCAGAATCCCAATTCCGCATGAACCTCGACCAGTGCACCAAAACCAAAGACCTTCGCTTTGCTATTTCACTCTTCGACTCCGGCACCGCCGCCTCCTCAAACTTCCACTTAACTCTCCACCACTACAACTCCCTCCTCTACATCTGCTCCAATGCGGTTTCTTCAGATGACGTTTCAATTAAAGACAATGCTATACAATTCGGCTTCAAGGTTTATAATCATATGGTGTCCAATCACATTAGCCCTAATGAAGCCACCTCCACCGCCATGGCGAGATTGGCCGCTGGGAGAGATGACGGGGATAGTGCATTTGATTTAGCAAAAAAGGTTGGGGCTCAGGGAAGGTTGAGGACATATGGGCCTGCTCTCTCTTGGTTTTGTAGGAATGGTTTGGCTGAGAAGGCTTATGAGGTTGAGAAGCACATGGATTCTTTGGGATTGCAACTTGAAGAAAGTGAGCTTCTTGCATTGCTAAAGGTGAACATAGTAGCTGGTTTTATGTTTAATTTTTTCTTGCATCTTTTGATTTTAGCTTTTAGTAATCATGGTGAAGGCCTGAAAGTTGTGTACTTTTTCATAATATGAATCTTGTAAGCTTCCTATGTAGCAGATTCTTGCTGTCCTAATAAAAAATGGTGCAAATGGGACTTACTTGATATTGTTTGCTGTGTGAGAAAAAGAGGAGGGGAGGGTGTGGGGTGTGGGGTGTGGGGTGTGGGGATGAGAAAAGCAATAAAATTGAAGGAATCAGCTTGAAATTGTTACTCTGCCAGCATAACTAGTCATACATTCAGCATGGGTTTCCTTAAGACAAGGATTACCTTAGGGTTTTCCTTTTGTTATTTTTATGTTGTGGTTATTTTAGTTTGTATTCTTTGTCATTGTACCTTATCAAAGTATATGTTTTTGCAATATTCCTGATCCTTAGTGCACTCATTGAGTTACCGTGTTCTGCATCAATCTCTATTTTGCTAGTAAAGTAATATGTAATGATAGTTTTGTGGGCTTGTAAATGATATATAGGGAGTTTTATGGGGTTACACGTGAATACAGCTGTTTTTAGTCTGTTTATAATGTACAAAATGATGTCTGATACTTGAGTCGTAGAGCTTTTCTATTCTTGGTCAGACATCAGACTAAATCTCTGACTTTCTGTTACCACACTAAGGACTATTCATGGCTGAGAGAGATCTCTACATTGTTGGGGTGACACACACACATAGATACATGTATATATATATGGCTGTTGTAGATTGTAGTTCCCGAGGAGGCGAGGAGGCGAGGAGGAGTGAGGTACTTGATTGCCGTGTATTTTTCTTCCAGCTAAATCTTTGTTACCACATTAAAGACCACTCGTTCCCCCTCTACCCCTCTCCCCTCTCCCCTTCTTTAAGTTAGGTGGTAGGTCGTGTAAGCATGCTGCTCTTATCTGTTTGGATTACATTTATAATCTAATTTTGCATCATTTGATATGATGCTTTCTGAGCTGTTTTGAGTTATTGAAATGAACTTTTCTGTGACATTACGTTTGTATAATATTCTTTTCTGAGTGATATTTCGTAACTTTAAATTGAGTTCATCAAATGTTTACCGGCTCAAAGGATACAAGTGCACTGGTTTTATGTCATGTATTTGGTTCTTTATTGGCCAGCAACTTTTTGTAGTACTAAACTTTGTTTCAGGGGCCATGAATATATCTCATTCCGTACGGATTAAATGTGAACTTAACTACTTAAGTTCATTTTATTTCAACTCCGAAATTTTTCTATCTTATTTAATTTTTGAATAAATAAAAAGTATTTTTGTTGGAGCATTTGCTTGAAGGTAAGCGTGGACAAGGGCATAGCAGATAAAGTTTATGAATATTTACATAAATTAAGGGCAGCTATTAGACGTGTGAGTGACTTAACCATGGAAGTAATAGAGTGTTGGTTTAATGGACAAATCGCATCTGATGTGGGATTGGAATGCTGGGATGTGGATCAAGTTAAAGAAGCAAAATCAAGGAATGGGGGTGGGTGGCACGGACTTGGGTGGCTTGGAAAGGGAAGGTGGGTTGTGCAGAAGTCCACCGTTTCTTCTTGTGGGCGGTGTTGCGGTTGTGGGCAACAGTTACTTTGTGTTGATACCGATGAAGCAGAGACAGAGCGTTTCTCGCAGTCTGTTGCTTCTTTGGCTATGGAAAGGGAAGTCCAGTCCAATTTCAAGGAGTTTCAGGTGAGTAAAGTAACTTCAATCCTTAAAATATTCAAGTATTTCTGATACGTGGTAAATCGGCTTGTGATAATATTAAGTTCTAGCTGTGTATATTTTGTTTTCTTTGTTTTTTTCTCCCGGGGGCCTGAATGGTTCAGGATTGGCTAGAACAATGTCCGGGATTCGAAGCTGTAGTTGATGGTGCAAATATCGGGCTTTATCAGCAGAACTTTGCAGAGGGTGGATTCAGTATTTCTCAGGTTGCAAAATCTTCCCTTCATAACCAGCTATTATTCTTTTCCACCATATTCGGCTTTGCAATGCCTAATTAATGCTCACCAAATGCCTTTTTTTTCCCCCTAAATAATTACTGATAGAGCAGCTTGATGCTGTCGTGAAAGAATTATATGTTAAGAGCGAGAAATGGCCTCTTATCGTCTTGCACAAGAAGCGTGTCAAGGCACTTTTAGAGAATGCTTCCTGTAGAGACCTGCTTCAGGAATGGATAAATCAAGGAATTATATATTCAACACCATTTGGTTCTAATGATGACTGGTTAGTCCATAGCATTTGATTCTGCTATTTTTTTTCCTTGTTAAGTGATAGTTACATTCGGATGTGTTTGCTAACGGTTTTAGACAATCTCTTAATCTAGTAAGTGCATCTAAATATTCTTCATATATGTTAAGGGATGAGAATACGCCGTTATCTTGTGTATATATATTTAATATGACAGTATACTCAGACATCATCTTTATAAAAATTGGCACTGGAATCATTCAGATACCTAATGAATTAAGTCTTCATATTTCAAACTTGACACATCAGATTTCAAACTTCAGTTTTAACCAACGACCATTACATTCTTATTAAATCTTTTGATTTTGGGGGCTATCACAGGTATTGGTTATACGCCGCAGTGAAGCTAAAGTGTCTTCTTGTAACAAATGATGAAATGAGAGATCACATATTTGAGCTTCTAGGCAATAAGTTTTTCTTCACTTGGAAAGAGAGACATCAGGTGGGTTGTTTTCTCACTGAATTTCTTTTACTCGTTTATTTCTTTTCAATTGTTGGTTGCCACTTGTCAGCTGTCAAATTTGAGTTTCTTTAATGGTTGATGAAAAATGAAAACGGTGCCAATGATTGGGGCATTGATCCGTTGTTTCCCTTTTGATTTCCCTTTAGTGTTTTTAATTTTAAATGACATTGGTTTCTGCAGGTTAAGTATACCTTCATGAAGCAAAACCTGAAGCTTTTCATGCCACCCTCCTACTCTCTTGTTATCCAGGTATCCCTTAACCTGTTTTTTTTCATTTCCTTTCTTATTTTTTTCTGTACAGATAAAACTGAATTATGAGCCTTTTTTTTTTTTTTTGCAGGAATCAGAGAATGGATCATGGCACGTGCCTGGATCTGAAGAAACCAACGACGAGTCATTGAGAACATGGCTGTGTATCACCAGACCAAGCATGATAGCTGCTTCTAACTTAAATCTTGAAGCCTCTGAACTCAAATCTGAAACTCATTTTTTGAACCCTTCCAGCTCCGAGCCGCTCGCAAATGGGAATCATTCAACTGAAAGTTTAACTACAATTCAAAATTCTTGCAGCCAACAAACAACTGTATTAGGTAAAAGGAGAGAAATGCCTTCATCTGTACCCGATATGGAATCGGAACATGTAACAGATAATTAACTCTTCATCTGCTTTTTATTACCAGACTTAATTTAGACTTTCATTTCAATTTTAGTTCTCAATTTGTTTTTCTTTTTCTTTTCTTTCCCTGTGATGATTTGATTAACTGTATTTATTAAATGGTTAACCCAAGTTATAATGTGGGGGGTGTAATTGAGGCTGAGTGTTACCAGGGCTTTGAATTTGACCCGACTTAAAGAACTTGGACTCAAAACTTGAGTTGAATTTGATTGAGTTTTAAAAGCAAAAATTGAACTCGACTCGCTTACAATTTAAAATAAGCAGCAAATTTCAGAAAAAAATTATTACATGTTTTACTGAAATCATTTGAAAACATATTTGACAACCCCAGGCATGTGTGTATTCAAGATATAATCTTCCCAATCAATTACTTTTGGATCAAAGAAAAACTCTTCTTCTTCTATGCCACCACTCTCTCTTGCTACCTCCCGCAACTTCTCCGTATTCCTATCGTCATAACTGCACAGACACGTATTTCGTAAAACAAAGCTCGGTGTATGAAAACATTCTATATATATACACACACGGGGTAATTTTCAAATTTGAAACTTACATGCCCTTGAAGAACAAATAGGGAGCATATAGGTCTATCATCTTCATCACGAACTTGATTTTCCGTTCCAAGTCGTTATAGAAGGCTTGGAAGTAATGGAAGAGTGCCCAGTTCAATAGTTGTAAACCCTGAATACAAAAGTTAATCAATTTATATTATATTATATTATCTCGTGCATTATGCATAAGTTTTTCGGACTGGCTGGTTTAATTTAAACTGAGAGAGATTAAGAACAAACAAACCTTGAGTGGGAGTAAATAACGAATGGCCATGAAACGTTTAAAGCTTTTCATAGTCTGGAAAAGAGTGACCCTTCCGACTTTGATAGGGTTTCCTTCTTTGTCAATCCATGGATGCTTTGTGAAGTAACGAAAGGTGTAATCTTGAAGAACACCGAAATTCACAGGGTTTGATGAAGATGATCCTGTCTGATATATTATGCTGGCCATGGTATGACCGTTTTCAGTCGACATTTTATTATTATTATTATTATTATTATTATTATTATCTGCATGTGCTACCATTGCTACTATCATTGCATTCACCACCATGTCTGCTGGTATCTGTATGCATACATATATTTAAATCATTTTAAAATTTAAACTCGAGTGAAATTACCAAAAAAGAAAAAACCGTCCGGCAAAGTCACCTAATTAAGGCCCCGGCCGGCCCTTTAAAGACATAAAAAAGAAAGAAAAAAAGAAAGAAGCCTTACTAAGTCTATTATGGTTTTGTAGTCTCCAACAAAGCTTGTTATCCTCCCCTTAGCAAAACCAATAGCTAGACTGTCAAGGGTTCTGCCCATGACAAAAAAAAGAAAAACGAGAGAGAACCAAATTTTTACTTAGAATAAGCATCGCGCGCGGATTAATTCATTTTGATAAGTACATTATAAATACGATAAAAATTAGATATCTTGAATAATTGTACGTTATTTAATTAGTTTATACAAATAATATACCTGATCCCTTCAACCCAACCGGGGAAAGGTTGTTTGTAAGTACTAGTAATAATAGTAGGACGAATAATGACAAGAGGTGTGTTTCCTTTCAAATCTCCTAAAAGCATCTCTCCCATCGCCTTTGTGAATACATATGTATTTGGCCATCCATATCTTTTTGCCCTATATATAATTCCAAACATATTCTTATTAATATATTAATAATAAACAATAACTAATTGATTCGATCAACATTGTTCTAATCTAATTAAGTTTTCTAAAAATGCTACACTTTAATAGAATAGAATAATTAATTGAAAGAATAACCTTTGTATGCCGAGATCCTTCATGACAGAAGTAACAGTTTCATCAGAAGAGCAATTAGCGTGCAACTCTTTGAGGGTTTCCTCTATCATGTTCTTCTCCCCATTAATGTTTAATCCTTTTGTACCGTTTAGTGTCTCCTCCATCCCGCATGGAGTCTCCATTATTAGACCCTCTTTTTCTCCGCTCACATAAGCTTAAATCATACAAACAAACAAGCATTTTCAACATGCAGGTCTAAAATTAGCTTAGTAACATTTAATCCTTTAGTAATTAATTTACGTGAAAACATTAAGATGACTTATATTCAGACGCAGATAGATAGATCAGTATTTCGAAATTCAGACACATATATACCTGTGGAAACATGAAGTAGCAACTTGAGGTTTGGACAAGATTTTGCAAAGTTCAAGACATTCTTAGCTCCCATTGTATTAATGTTAAAGGAAACATCATACCTACCCATAAATCATATTCATAAGTAATAACACTACTAGCTAGTAATTATGGTAGAGAAAAATAGTAATAGTAATAAATGAAATAAATTTACCTTTCATAAAAGTTGGTGGTTGCAGCAAGATTGACTATGATATCAACTTGTGTCCTTATCTGTGAGACCAGGCTTGTGTCACATATCCCTAAGTTTTCATTGTAAGTAATGTCACCAGCTACAACCTTAATTCTTTTCTCAATTAAATCTTCTATCTTTGGTCCCCACTTCTCCTTTATCACTTTGAACAGCTCCTTTCCCATTACCTACACACATTTATCATCACAATGGGAGATTATTGCATATGGGGTCACTCTTTGTAAAGACTTTATCCGTAAATAAATCTGAATAACATAGTTTAAATCTAGTTGATCGTGCCATGTTACTTATCTTCACGTATGGAGGGTGCATGTAAAAACTTCCCATCACAATTACCCTCCATTATTTCTTCATCATATGTCAGACTCCTGAGTGCTAAATTTACCCAAAATGTCATAATTAATTGATATGCATGCACATTGGTAAGAATATAACATGTGCATTTATATATATATATATATATATATATATATATATATATATATATATACACACATGTACTCCTCCATTCTTAAATATCTAAGGCGTTTGTTAAAACACACGTTTATTAAAATGTGATTTAATGTTATAATTTTAATGATGAAATGACTAAAAAATCCGTATGATACAAATAATGCACTCTTCCTTTTAATTTCTTACCTAGTATTAAAGTAGGAAAATTAACAAAAAAAATTGTTGTTTTGAAAATGTTATGTTATTTTGGAACAAAACTTTATAACAACTGCCTCAATTATTTTTGAAACGGAAGGAGTATTTTGCAATATTGATCATCTATATAAATGGATTAAGGTTTTTGCATACGGGTGTAAATGACTCAAAGGAAAGGGTTTGAGAGCAGTTTGAATTCGGTTTGATATGGTTCAAGATCGACTTTAGACTCCGATCAATGCTAATTAAATGAGTCAAACTAAAGTACTACCTCCGTCCTATAAAAAATATCCTTTTGTAAAATTAATTGTTCAATAAAAATTGTCTATTTAGAAGACCAATATATCATTTAATAATTTTCCAAACATATTTATAAAACTCCCTCCCAAAATACATATTTTAACGCATTAACTTTTTTTTTGACTAGAATGTCCTTAGATAAACATATCTCCAATATCATAATAAATTTAATAGTTTTTTTAGATAAAGTAATATTCATTTCATAATTCAAAATGAAATGATTTATTATGGTAAAAAATTGATAAAGTGAAATGATGAGAGATGATTTAATATTTATTTGTAGTCCATCACTACTTAAAATACGAAAAAAACTCCGCCAAAACAAACGTTAATTTTTGTAATTTTTATATTCATTTCATAATTCAAAAGAACATTTATAAAATATCGATCACTACTTAATATACAACACATTAATTAATCATTTTTTAATCTGTATACACTACAAAAAAAAATAGACATTTTTTTGTAGAATAGATGTAGTATTTTATGTTCTATTCGTCAGCTCTCGAAAATCTTCGAACTTAAATATGCGTGTAAAATTGTGTGTGATGGGAAGATGTATATACACATGCTGTGCTCACACATTATGTACATATTTTACTAGTTTATATATATGTGAGTTATACTCGATATTGTAGCTTATATTAATGCAGCTTTATTTGAGAAACAGTCTAGCTTTTATCATACTACTTACTTCCTAATATATAAGTATTTTTAGCACAATTTCTTACCCTATATATATATATATATTATTATAACTATTTATACAATATATATCGATATCAATAGAACAGTTATGATTGATTTCATCTTACCTCTAGCTAATTAATTTCGTATTATTGTATGAACGATAATCGACGGTCAATTTGGACTTTTTAGTCTAAAATCTATGATATTTATTTACTATCTACGTCTCTAAATAAATCTATTGATAATGAGGTTCAAAATATACCTTTTAACTCATATCAATGCGATGAATGTAGGGTTTTGAAAGTTTATTGGATGAACAATGAATAAGTGGTAGTAGAAGGGAAAAATGTAATAATTGTTTTTCTCGGTATTTTAAAATTACTAATATTTTTCTTGAAGGAAAATTACTAATATTAAATGAACAAACTATTTTGACTAAAACGTCTATTATTTAAGATGGAGAAATTAGTTTTCTTTTAGAATAATACCACAAACTTTTTAATTAAGCTCGTAACAAAACAAAATTTGTTTGAAACCCAAATGTGTTTGTGGATCGCGCTCGAGTATATATATATATATATATATTTTAGGGTTATATGACTTATTATTATTTCCTTTTAAATGCAATGGTGAAAGTGATATGTTAAATTAATAATGAATTAGCAGTACCTCAGTATTGAAACGGTGCAAGGCAGACTTGTCATCCGTGGCTCTAAGAAGAAGATACAGTTTCTTCACATTTGGCTGTGCCCTCAAAATCTTTTCAATGAAAACTGCATTCAATACAAATACAAACATGCATTATCTTCCTTTATGACAAAACCCACAATATATATATATAAGAAATCAGGATAGAAAAAAAGAAAAGTGGAGGTACTTTTAGCTAGAAAACCAGCTGATCCAGCGACAAGAATGGTCTTATTTTCAAGGAAATCCACAGCATTTTCCAATTCCATTTATTTGTATAGATTTTGTTGAGGAAAGAAGAGAAAGAAGAAGGTGTAGATATATACTAGAAAATAATGACAATATATATACAGAGAGAGAGGTGGGTACATTGACACTAGAAAGTAATGGTTGGAAGGGTAGATACAGTGATTCATGCATGGTGGAAAGTCCACCCCTAAAAGTAGGCCCATATCATAAATATTAAGATTAGTCGGTGTATACTGATATAATCGAGTATTTTTAGGGCTAGAGCTAGACTCGACTAAAAGGTGATCATGAATCTAATCAAATTCTTTTTTAAAAGATGTTTAAAAGGTGATCACGAATCACCAAAAAAAAAATATATATATATATAGTTCTTGAAGATGATGATAGATTTACTTACTTAAGTCTATATCATGACCCGTCAAAAAAAATCTACATGCATCATGTTTATGTCCAACATCATATTGTGATTGTGATTGTTTCAAGTTTTTGTCTTCTTAAAAATTCTTTTACAAGTGAAAAATGTATGGTGAGATAATGAACGTGTTGACTTTAGGGAGTAATTTATCATTACCTCGGTTCCTAAATACTACTCCCTCTGTTCCTATTTAAATGTCGCACCTACCAAACTCAAAATTTCCTATTTAACTGTCGTATACGTAGTTACATTTTTAAAGCACTATTTATTGTATTTTCTACATCTACTCTTATTTATTAAGGGTGAGATTGAAAACAACATTGCATTAATTAAAGGGTGTTATTGTCATTTTGATGTTAAGTCAAAGCATTAACTACTCTCTTTAATATTTATGTTTTTGATAATTACGACAGTTAAATAGGAACGGAGGAGTACTAATATAAGACAATCTTCAAAGACTACGGAATATGTGTAAGTTTGATGAGATTTTTCTCGTTTGGTTAAAAATCAGAAAAAAAATCAATTACTCTAGAAACACCTATAGTCAAAATTTATTGATCGACGAGGGCATAGAAGTCGAGTGTGTTTGCAATTGAGACGTGCAATGTACCCCTTCTTCTTCGATCAATTAATTTGTAGGTGTGGTGGTCGCCTGCATTTTTGGTAGCTAGGTGGGCAAAATAGTGTCGAAAATTCCATCTGCTTTTAATTGCTTTTAGATTATAGAGTCCAACAAAACAGTAACGTGTTGAGATTTCAATTTCAAATTTGCCCCTTATTATTTCCTCTCAAAAAAAATAAAAAATTTTGCCCCTTATTTTCTTGCTGTGCCTTTGACTTTAATTCCCTCCACCTGTCAACCGTTTTTATTTATTTATTCCGTAAGGTATCCCAGAATCATTCGAGGTAACGTCGGGCACATCAAATATGAGGATCCCTCCCAACAAACCTTGCTGCATCCACAATGAGCAATCCTCACCAGTTGTTTTGTTTTGTTACAACCGTTTCTTTATGAGAGCATATATTTTCATTCATAAGAGCATTTGTATTCTATATTACCATCTCTGGAGTGGAAGATTGATAATTAATATTTTAAATATCTCAATACGCCCCTCAAATGTGGCAAGAGGACAAAGAGACCCATTTTTTTTTATAAAGGATGTATGGGTCTGTAATGACAATATTTGGAATATTTTTAAGTAACATGACAGTCAAATATTTTTTATACGTTTTTGTCCAGAAGGACAAACTAATTTATAAATGAGGCTCAAAGGAAACTAGTTATTAGAAATGACAAAACATGCGTAAACTTACCAATATACCATTTTTTTCCTAATTATCTCTCAATTTGTTTTCTGCCATCATAACGCCGGCAACCTCCTTCTTCCAAAAAAAAACCCTAAAAGCATCGGCGTTTAATTTCATCCAACGCAAATCCTTGAAGCCGTGTTTTTCGAGACCGAATCTAATTGAGAATCAACTGCTTGCATTGTTACTTTGAACGGCGATCTATTGCAGGCATTGAACATCGGAAGACGAGTTTGAAGATTTGGTTGAGGAGTGCCGGAGAGAAGACGAGTCACCGGCGGGTACCGCTTTTAGGTTAGCGAAGATGACTTTCTCTGCAAATCGTTGCAGATTTTGTGCCTCCCTGTCCCCTTTTCTTGACCTCGTTGCAGATTGATGTGTTCCGGTCAATTGAATTACAGGCGGAGGAGCGACGCAAGAGGTTGATTCAGGCTATGCGCAATTTCTTCAATTTTATTTAAGAGGTACAACGTTTTTTATCATGTTTTTCATCAATTTTATTGATTTGTTTGTTGTCGAATCATAAGGAAAGTGAATCTGTGTGTTTTTCGCCGTCGATAATCGATTTATTGATCTGTTTCGCCTGAACAAAATGCAATTCAGATCTGTGTGCTTGATTTATTGATATGTTTTGATCATTAACAAACATATGATTTATTGTATTGTTGTATTGATTTATTGTATCAATAACAAACAGATAATTTATGAAGTTGTTGCGGTTAACGGCGCCGGAGAAGGGAAGAAGAAGACGAAGGCAATGAAGCCAAAGAAGGCGAAGGTTACTGTTTCAGAGGCGGCTTCAAAAATTGATCCCGCTGATCTGGACGCTTTTCTGGGCGTTTTTTTTTTTTTTTTTTTTTTTTGAGAAACGTTAGGGTTTAAGGTTGTTACTATTATTTTTCAGAAGTTACTACAATTTTTAATGTAATTTTATCTATTTTACGGGCTGTTACGACCTGTTTATGAGTTGTTACTACTTGTTTTTTTGGCCTTTATTACATTTTACGGGCTGTTACTACTTGTTTTTAGGCTGTTACTACCTCTCCATTGGATGTTACGACATTTTATGGGTTGTTACTTCTTGTTTCTTGGCTGTTACTATATGTTTTCGTGGCTGTTACTACATTTTATCAGTGTTACTGCGCGTTTAATGTGTAAAAGGGTATTTTTGTCCATTTATTATGAATTTGTCCTTTCTAATCACGTAACATGTAGTAACGTCATTCTGGACCCATTTTGGATTTTTTTTTGTCCTTGTAGCCCCTTCCCCCTATTTTTTATAGGGAAATGACCAACTTCCATAATTTTTATAGCATGAAAGACAAAACCCAAAAAAAAATAAAAAAAATAAAACCCGACGTGCTGGGAGAAGGAGGCTGCTCCAGTTTTGTTTAGTTGTTGTTTTTTTTTCCATTTTCAAACACTCATATCTTTTGATCTAGACATCCAACGCGATAAAAATTTCACTGACTTTTTTATCTTTTGATGCTCTTCGTTTTGAGGCTTGGTTCGATATATTACATCGTTTTTCGTTAGATTCACTGTCGAAATTCACTCTGTGAATATCCCCAGTGAATTTCAACAGCGTTCTGAAATCACGTCGGAATATGTTTAATGTGATATCCAAATAAAGAGCATGAAGCAAAAAAATAAGGTGAAAGAATTTTCAAATTTGGAGTTTTAGATTGAGAGATATGATTATATTAGTGTTTAAAAAAATGGATGAGAGAATGTGTTTTTTTTTTTTTTGAAAAAAAGGCACCAGAAAATTAAATAAAATAAAATAATTTTGTACTTTATGCAAAAGTTTCAAAAGACTGTCATTCTCCTTAATTGATGAAATGTTGATGTCATTCTCCCTCATCCTTTTTTTTTAGGGAACACTGTCTTAGAGTGGGTGCAATTTGTATTGGATATTACCGTCTCCAGCTGGTGAATGGAAGATATATAATTAACATTTTAAATATCTTAATACGCCCTTAAGTGTGGGGCTACAAGGGGAGATGTGAGCACAACACTTGTTTTATTTTTAAAGATGTGTGGGCCTGAAAGAAGTTATGATGTTAAACGAACATATCCGTCCGCGAATAAATTCGTGTTTGACTCGCCTGTGTTTGTGATCGTTCGTTTATTTAATTTAACGAACCAAGTTTGAACAATATTATAAACTCGTTTCCTAAACGAACGAATATGAGCTTACTTGCGAACGTTCGATATGTTTGTGAACTTTACTTATATAGATAAACCAATTTACAAAGAAACCCTAGCTTGTAAGATATGATACATCATCAATTTACTAAAGTAATTTTATAAAATATTTTTAAAGTTTTCGAATGTTTTTTATACTATTATATTTGAATATTGTGATGTCCTTTGTTAGTTATGCATTTGTACTTAATTGATTTAATTTTTATATCTTAAAAAGTCTAATTGGAGCTGAGCTCGAGCTAGTAAACAAATATATGTTTAGCGAGCAGGGACGGACGTAGGATTTCGAGTAAGGAGGGGCAATAAAATTTTCAAAGGCAAATAAAAAATTTAAGAAGTGGCAAACGATATACTTTGTACATATATTAGTGTAATTTTTCCTGATCAAGAGGGGTCAATTGGCCCCCTTGGTTGTATGTAGCTCCGCCACTGTTAGCGAGCCAAACTCGAATACGAGCATTAATAATTTTTCTTTATAAATGAGTCAAGTTTGAACAAGAATGTTTGTTCGTTAATTAAACAAACGATTTTGAACAAGCTCGTGATCTAAACAACATCCAAAATTAACAATAGATATTCGATTCGCATCGGCTCGTTAACAGCTCTAATCCTACGTTATAAGAAATTTATAGGAAAACAACAAGGTTTCTTTTTGGGGAACAATTTGAAGTACAATTTATTGAAAATACCCATGCATCTAGCAAGAAACTAGGCAAGCCCAACAAATTAAGAGAGTACAAATTAAGATGCCAAAGGCAAGAAGCAAATATAACATCCTGCAACTACTTTAAAAAAAAAAATAAATAAAAAATAAAAAAAAAAAACTGTAGATCGCAGGCTCCCGGGGCTGGCTGCATATATAATATTACTTAATTTCTAAATGCCTAAATTTACAGGAAATTGGCAGGTGCAAAGAAAGCGACCAATGAAATCGCAGCAGTCAATAAGATCATCACTGTTGGCATATGCGGTCGTTGCCAGAAAAGCAATTAGGAGGAAGAGGATGCAACTAATCAAGACAAGTAATTTAGCCATTAATTGATGACAAGAAGAATTAAAGAAGATATATAAGTTAATTCAATACTATACGATGCTTTAATTCTTACTTGAATATATATTGGGAAAATATAAAGAGAATAAAACAACATCAGAACTCAAGAACCGGCAGCAGGCCAGTTAATTGTAATAAATAAATAAATTGTTGCATTGATAAAAATGAAAAAAAAAAAAAAAACCTACGGTAAAAAAGAATTGCTTTTTTCAAATCCTTACCGCAGGTGGATTTATTGTCCTTTAAATGATGTACTACCTCCGATCCAAAATATAAGTCATCATATACTTTTTTATTTATCCCACAATATAAGTTATTCATTCCTAATACAACATTTATTGTTCTTTCTCTATCTTACCCCTAATTTATTATCAATCCAACAATTTTTTATTACTAACAACTATTACATTAATGATAGTCAAGGGGTATTTTAGACATTAACTTTCAAATTAATGATATTCAACCACTTTCTTAATCTGTATGAAAACTCCTAGAATAACTTATATTTTAGGCCGAATGTAGTAATTTTGATCAAACCTCAAAGTTATAAAATAATCATCAATGGATTTATTCGTAATAGTTTACGGATTCAAATAAATCATTTTTAAAGAATGAAACCTCATGGAAAACGTACACGATAAATAAATTAAATCTTCTAATAGAATTGTATACGTACAATATATACATGCATTCTTTTTTTTTTTTTTTGCCGGAACGATAGGCCTATACTAGGGGGGCGGAGATCGAACCCAGGTCTCCCCACACTAGAGCCCGGGTAGACTCTAGTGGTAACCACTAAGGTATGTACCTTGGTACATATACATGCATTCGATCATAAGTATTTACACATACTTGTAGAGCAATATATGAGCATTTAAAAATCTGCCAGATGGTAGTTGAAGTAAGGGTAAAGCAAAACAATGACAAAAACGACAAAAAGACATTCACTACAAAAAACATGCTTTTTAGCGGCGGATTTTTTCCACCGCTAAAGCTGATAATCCGCCGTTAAATATTTTTCGCGGCGGTATAAAATCCGCCATATTTGCCTTCGCCGCTAAAAGTTTTAGGCCCTTTCCTGGCGGATTTTTGGGTCCACCGCTAAGATTTTTTTGTGGCGGTTATTATCCACCAGCAATTACTCAATACTCCGCCAGGAATACTTATTCCATCACAAGAGGAAAATAGAGGTTTTGGCGGCGGATTTTCACTCCACCGCGAATCCAAAAAAATAAAAATAAAAAAATATAAATTGAAATAAAAATAAAAAATAAAAATTTAAGAACATTGATTCTAACATGAATCTCAACACAAGAACACCACATTTTATTTCCAAAACACAAATAATTACATGGTCTAGGACTATTCATCTACTAAAGAAAATTTACACGAAGGAGAAAGATTGGAGTGGAGGAAATACTGTGCCTGAAGCAGGAAAAACCCAACCCCTGTGATCATCATCATCATCAACCTAACTAAAAGAGAAAAAACATGAAACAAAAAACTGATTCTTACCAAAGAAAGGAGAAACCGCTAATAAATATTTTTGATTCTTACAACATGAATAAATATTTTTTCTCAACAAGCATATCGTTTTGCCGTCCAGCCAATAAAGCAGAGCTTCAATTACCAAGTTGGCAAGGTCAGCCCTGTCAAATGTCAAAAAATGGAACCTCCTCTTGTTAGTTTCCTCAACATAAAACACAGTTTTACTAGAATCGTAAGTCCCAAACTAATAGTAAAGCATGAAGAAAGTTTACACAATATATATATATAGGAGAAAAATATGAACTTTATATGTATTCCCAAATCGAATAAGTTAGTTTTACATAATAATACAATGTTTTTTCTTACCTTCTGTTCAAGTACCAGCAAGTCCTGCTTCAGATTAGTAGTATTAAATAATTCAAAGGATTATACCACATGAAAGACATCAAAATGCCTCTTGGTCTATTTTCGAAAACAGGGGTAGTACAGAGTTTCCACTTTGACACTCACCTCAGGGCATTCAAAGTGAGTACATGCAGCATGTAACCAAACTACTTCCCCTGCAATCAAGTAAAGCATTAGCTTCAGAACAGAAACAATGTCCTGGTGCAGTGCAGAGAACTACCCAATTCAACTTACCCAATTCACAGGAGGTACACGCAAAATTGTCTCAATAACTTCAAGTTATCCGGCTCTAAAAACAGAGTTTGTATGATGTTAAATTCTTGAACTTCTAAATAGTAACTCTTGTTCCTACTTTATAGCATATAAAGATCAATCGCCAACTTCTTAAATATAAAACATAAAGAGAATAAAGTTCAAAAGCATGAAAATATGGAGGAATACCTGATAAAGCTTCACAATATGACCCAAACTAGCCTTTTGCTCAATTTTAGATATCTATTTCAAGTGTAAGTTAAGTTTCAAACAGAAAAAAGAAAAGTCTAATGAAGATCTGGTCACAAGCAAAAGGAACTAGCTAAATGACACCCAAATATGAGAATCACACAGAATCTTACTTTCAAATCAATGTTACTTTTAAACAGGGCACTTCATGATCTATGGTGTAGAAAACACACCATGCAGTTCTTATAAAACATAAAATAAACCTAAATCCCAACACCTGCCATCTTTCTTCTTTTATTGCGTATGGGGGTAGATGGCTTTGTAACACACACATCAGGAGAACAAAAAAATCAAACAAAGTCTTGAAGAAAACATGAATAACACAAACTTAAAATTGTAAACTGCTGTACATCTTCCTGGAAAAAATGGGAGATGAAACTTACTTGATAAAAAGACAAGAGACGAAGTTGTCCTATTAGTGTCCCAATACTCTGGCCAGGTTTTAGCACCATATAAATCTCTTTATAACAGCCAACCTACACGATAATCCAAACAAAGTAAATATCAATTATCAAAGAATGTTAAATCATGACATTTTGAATGATAATATAGGTACATACTGCATCTGGAGCATGACACGTAGCTTTTATTGCATAAACTGCATCAAAATGATTATCAGGAGATGGCATCTTCATGAAATCCTCCTGCACCGTCACAAAGCATTACTTAGATAACTCACTGAAAAAGTAGATAAAAGACTTTGGACTTTGTTTTCTTCACTTACCTTGATGAAGTCACAAGTCTTGTCAACTCCCGCGATGCGATTCAGTACCTACATAGTAATTGATGAATAAAAGAGGAGCCTGAAGACAATACAGTCTCGTATGAAAGAAGGTAATTAATGCCAACACAAAAAGATACTGATCTCTGACCTTTACTTTTTTATAGACATAGTTAAATTAAATCACAAGAACTGCACAACATATGCTAGAAGCAAAAATTTATCATAGAAATGTATAAAGCATGGACCTTTCCTCTTGCTATTTGATACTCATTGTTGTTGAGACCCGTAACTAAAGTCAAACTGCCAGATTTCAAAAGTCCAATCAGAGTATATAATCAACGGGACAAAGGAGTCCAATATATTCCAGCAAAAAGGAGTTTCATATTTAGCATTTCAAAGAAAAGGAAGACAGCATTGTAGTCTGTCAAAAACCCATCAGCTCAAAGATAATTACACACTCCCGAGAACTAGTTAACCATAGCACACTTGGATCACATGTAAGAAAAAGTTTAGGAGAAATGTTCAATAAATAAGACCACTTAAATTCTGATCATGAGTACAGGGCACTTCACCTTTCAAACTCCAATTACATTCTACATATTGGGACATCGTAATTAGTTCATAACAAGGAAAAGTGCAAGTTTGATTATCGTGAGTCTTGCCTACTGACCTAACAAAATTCCATGAGCATCTGTTCAATATTCTTTCCACCTGAAATCTGTTCAATATTCTTTCCACCTGAACAAAATCCTAAAGAAACAATAGCTAAAAGAAGAGAATATTCTTTCCAGCCATATGAGGCAAATTAACACTTCAAATTAGAAACTACTTTAGAGTAGGTTTAGCATCAACATTATTAGCAAAATCATTACCTTTAATCCATATGAGCAGTGGGGGCTTCCATGTCCTTAAAACGCTGAACTTCAAACCCATAAAAGGGTGGCCTCAAAACCATTCACAAAGCAAAAGCCAACTGTTAAGAACCACAGAGGTTTCCTAATGGTACATGCTTTGAAGCAGAGTCCCGTAACATTTTACACCATTACAACAAGCTCAGTCACTACAAAATGGAAACGTAGTAGCTGCTGAAATCAAGATGCAAAGAAAGTACCAAATTTATCGGATAAATGACATACATGAAAATAATGCAAGAAAACAAACTACTTAATATCTCAACATATTAATATTTGAAGCGATGAAATCACAAAGTGAAGAGAAATTGTTTTAACCAAAATGACGACCAAAAGATAATTCTAAGAAACTAAAAAGAAAACCGAAAACAGAAGACAATGACACTGTAAGAAACGCCACAGGCTCAAAGACAGCACCTTTTCTTCAATACTAAAGAAGTGAATACATCAATATGCTCCCCAGTTATAATCCAAAACAGGGGAGCCATCATCAAGGACAACAAATTGTTGTACAACACAAAACCCCATGTGTTCAACTTAAGATTAGTCACTATATGGTTAATGTAAACCATCTCAATAGTTATAGTCACTAAATTTACAAAAGCCCATGAATAAGCTGTCTATGTAAAAGCATAATCTGTGGCTATGTACCCAACAGCACCACCAGAAATGATGAACAATGACAAGGCACTTGAATTGTATCCACCAGATCTTGCTGTGTTACCTAATACATTCATTTCATGGACGTCAAATAAATTAGATTCAGTATATATTATACAACAAAAAATGAAGCGACGTACATACCACGGCATTGAAGGTGAATCTGTGATTTCTTTTCCAGCTCTCTAAGTCATATGCTGTATAGTGTTTGCAGCAAGCAGCAACCTTAAGCTTGTCAATGGCACCAATCTGCAAAATTCAGCATTTTTAAGCAAAAGTAGTCAAAAACTTCTTAACCTGGAAATGGAAAAGTACAAGAAAGTAAGGGAGCAGTGGAATTTCTGAATCAAAAATTTTCTCCTCAGATTTTGGCCAAATCGCTGAACTTCAGACTTTGTTGCAAATCATCGAGCACCTTATGATCAGCTCCAGAGTGTTTTGATTTTGAGTAAGAAGATGAAACATTTTCACCATTCTCATGTGTATGAACAGGAAAGGACCGACAACATCCATATTTGTTCAATATGGAAGCAATTTCAATCAAATTTCATGAGGTGAAGAAGAAATGAACCTATTAGGGTTCGTAGTAAACAATCGAGAATTTATCCTTAACAGAAATCGATGAGCTCTGCTTTCTCTGAATCGGAATCTGAAGAAGAAGACGACGAATCGTGCTCATGATGATGAAACTTCTCTGCAATACTCTCCACCAATGTCTCATCATTCTTCTCTGAATGCTCCATCGAATCCGCCATTGATAAATCTGAAGCTTTTTTCACCTCTGATGCTTCGAAGCCTTCTTCGATGATTTCCATTAATCAATACTACTCCGGAGAAGATCAATTTCCTCGATGAAGAAGGATATTCGTTGATTTCCCATTGAATGAATGGAGAAGGGTTAGATCGCGCCGATGGAAGCCAGGGTTTTGTTGATTACCGCCGCAGACTAGCGTTGCGTTGATTTTTGAGATCGTAATCAGTATACTTTGTTTTAGGTAATGTAAAAGGTATTTCAAAAAGAAGTAAAGAACTCAAAATAAATAAACAGTAAATTAAAACTTTACTAACTACAGTACGTATTACAAAAATAAAAATAGCGATAGCGGCGGGTGTTTATAGACCACCGATAAAAGAAAGGTTTTTGTTACGGAATTTTTTAATCCACCGCTAAAAGGAAGTCTATGCTTGTTTTATCGGCGGATATACAAAAACCACCGCTAAACCACATCACTAACGGTGGAATTTAAAATCCACCGTTAAAATCCGCCGCTAAATAGCAAGTTTTTTGTAGTAATTAAGGCGAAAAAACAAAGACCAAAATACAAAAATGGGAAACAGTAGAAAATATATGACCATTCTCCACCGCAATGAAAACCCTCATTAAAAAATTTACAATAATATTCTAGAATACATGTCACTTGTCTTTTGGAATGATGATGTGCTATATAGACATATAGTGAGATAATTCAATGCTTTCTGAGTCGGGGTCCTCTCAAGTGAGAGGATCAAGTGCTCTCTCACGTGTCATTATTTTCAGACTTTTTAGCAAAATGACGTAAGTTTGTAAAAAAAACCTACGGCTAGATCATCTTCAAATTTTAAGTGTATGATTAGATCATCAATGATATTTCAAAGAACACTAATCAAAGCAAATTTTGATTTAATTAGTCATAAATGTAATTATTTAGCTAAAATGAAGTAAATCTAAAGTTGAAGTGTATAAAATATAAATTATATAAGCATCGGATTATGATGTAAAAATCAGATGTTTCATCCCCCATTTCATATCCACTCATACTTAGACTTAATTAGGGCATACTTAGGCCGATTTCCTCCATTCCTTCACCTTAGATTTAGCTCATTTCTTCCATTTCTCTTAGATTTCACTCATTTTAGTCTTAGATTTCACTCTTTGCTCAAGCTTGGATGTTGTCTTCTTCAACTTGACATTGAGTTTGTTCATGGATTCAAGCAATTTCAGTATTTCTTCATTTTGGTAATCAAATTACTTTCTTTTTCAGTTTATGGCTTTGATTTTTTGTTTGATTCTTGTTTCTTTCATTATAATGAGTAGCTAAACTAGTTCATAGCCAAATTATGCGAAAATTGATGAAATCAAACCTCTAATTGATGAAATTGGGAATGAATAGTTCTTAAAGTTGAATCTTTTGATGGGTTTGCTTCTAAAACTTGTGCTTAATGCTTGAATTGATTTGATCACTTGATTAATGATTTCACACTTTGTCTTTATATATATGTATTTTGCGAGATGATGTGGGAAAAGGGGTTTTGGAATTGCCAAGTAAAACCGACTGAGTTGTTTAGATTTGGTTTCTTGAGTGAGGTTTTCAACGTGAGTTGAGCGTCTCTAGAGCATTAATCATGCTTTGGTCAGTTAAATCCTTAAAAGCGGACTGTTGAACCGGGCCTAGGGTGGTAGGTTGTTGCATTGGCGTCTACACACCACTATTGGAGGTTGCACCCACAAATACATCGAAAGTATGATTGGTTGGTAGTTTGGTTATACCCGTTCCCAATGAGTCGATTAGAGGGGTGAAACTAATCAATTAGATTTTTGGTTTGGCTATGCCTTCTTCCTTATTATCTTTAGTTTATATTACGTCTTAGTGTTAATTATCACTTGTTTCACTTCTGGTTGACCTAAACTAAGTATGAAAATGACTTTGGTACTCGATTGATTCCTCGTGGGATCGACCTTGCTTGCTACCATAGTGCATCAGACTCAGTACACTGCCGGTTAAAGTTGGACACTATTTTGGCCATCAGGTATAGCCTTGAGTTTGTGTTAAAGAGCGACAAACATAGAATGATCTGAAGGCTTACTAAGAGCATCTGCCGCTTGATCACTTGAAGGAACATAATTGACAATAAGATAATGTTTTAGCACTTAATTGATCACGAAAAAATGAACATCATATCGTATTCAATTTGTTCAGTACGGGCATGATAGACGGTGTTCTTAACGAACAATATAGGCCGCATGCAATTTGACTACAATTTCATGTGATTGCTGGCGATTCCATTGCCTTTTAACAAATGCTTGGGAGAGCGAGGCTACAGTAAAAGCCTCTGTGCTAGATTTAGCAACTACATACTGCATCGTGAAGCACCATGAGACAGTGAAATCACCCCCTGAAAATACACAAACCACTAATACGCTAAAGTGATTTCCAATGGTCTAGGAGCTTGCATAGATTGACTAAGAGAAAGAGAAAGATAAGTTTAGCCTAGTAAAAGTAAGATATTGTTGGCCACCAATAGAACTGCGATGTATCGTAGGATTATCCATCAACTGACCTTGAGGAACAAAGTGTTTACCAATATACATAAAAAGGCTTACCTTAATATTACCTACGTTCCAAAATGTAAGTCCGATTGGGGTTTTTTCACACATATTAATAAAGTTGATTAAATTGGTTATGTATTATTAATTTTGATGAAAAAAACTAAAATGACATTTGACTGTTATTAATGCAAAATAGTGAAAAATGAGTGGGTATATAATAAATGAGGGGTTAAAAGAGAAAATGTAATAAATACTCTATTGGTATTCTAAATGCACTTATATTATGAGACAAATTTAAAAAACTAAACGAATTTATATTTTGGACGGAGGTAGTAGTTTGCTAATACCCTTACCTTGCATTTGGTGGAAAAGTTGGTTCATTCCATTGATCAAACACAATAACCAAAAGAGTGTTGGCATTTGAAAATTCCGTGCGACTTGTTGTGTCGAATAAAGTAGGATTGAAATGTTGTTTAGTATGTGTTGGTAATTTAAGTGTTATCATGTTCATTTATGTAATCGGGGTTTGGTACAAAGATGGGTGAACTCGGAATGCTATAATATGAGTTTGGAGGTACGGAGTGTACACTCATATAAGTATCTACGAGTTTACGGATTTAAATGATCAAGTATAGTTCGGGAAAATCACTTAAAGGACTGAAAATCCACTTAAAGGACCAAAATTCAGAATTTGGAGAAACAGATAGTTATCCGTACGGATAAGAATCTATCCGTACGGATGATAGCTATCCGTACGGATAAGAATCTATCCGTACGGATGAAAGGCTGAAACGGTGAAAACTTTGATACTGTGATATATCCGTCCGGATGATAACTTCATACGTACGGATGCGGTCCGAAATTCTGAAAGGTGTGTCTTTTCAGTCCTTTTCAACTGTTTATGTATATAACTTATTTCCAAAGGTTGCATACATAAGAGGTCGGTTTTTCCATCAATATATAAGATCTTTTTGAGTGCTTCAAACAAGAGAAAAAAAAAGCACATTCATCTTTGAAAGTAAAAAACACCTTAAACTATCTCCAAGAGTAATCTTCATCTTTTGTGCCTAAATTTGAAGGGAAAACGTAGTCTTATCTCACAAAAGTATTTGTGTCACCCTAGGCATTCAGTAAGGGGCAAATAACTTTTGTAGGAAAGTGTTTACATGATTCTACGTTCATATCAAGCAAACCGAATTTCTGAATTTTAGTTTTCCTGTGTTTTTCGACATTGTTGTTGTTATTCAAACCTCAATTTTCTAACAGTCTACAAAAGTTATTTAGTTTACAATGTCGAGTGTCAAAGAAATGACTGCAAATTTTGGGAAGTTGGAAAAGTTCGATGGAGTAAATTTCAGAAGATGGCAGAGAAAGATGCACTTTTTGTTGACAACCTTGAAGGTTGTGTATGTGCTTAGTACACCGATGCCGGAAGTGATGGAGGACGGACCTTTGGAAGAATTGAGAAAGAAGAACAAGTGGGAGAATGATGACTACATTTGCAGAGGCCACATTTTGAACGGTATGTCTGATGCTCTGTTCGATATTTACCAAAGCGTTGAATCTGCCAAAGAACTTTGGGATTCTTTAGAATCAAAATACATGGATGAAGATGCATCCAGTAAAAAGTTCTTGGTTGGAAACTTCATGAAATATAATATGGTGGATTCACGTTCGGTAATGGAACAATATAATGAATTGCTTCGCATTTTGGGACAGTTTGCACAACACAAAATGGAAATGGATGAGTCTATTTCTGTTTCAAGTATAATTGATAAATTGCCACCATCTTGGAAATATTTTAAACATTTTCTGAAACATAAGAAAGAAGAGTTGTCTCTGGTACAACTTGGTAGTCACTTGCGCATAGAGGAATCTCTAAGGGAGCAAGAGAACGGTAAAACCAAGGGTAAAGAGTTTCTTCCATAAATATGGTGGAAACCGGGGAAAGTTCTCAAAAAAACCAGAAGAAAAGAAAAGGGCAATCATCTAAAAAAAACGGCAAAGATGCCAACAAGAAACCGAAAAGTGCTTGTTGGGTTTGCGGGAAAATTGGGCATTTTAAAGTTGATTGTCGATTTGGCAAAAATCAGAAAGGGCCAAACAACAGTTCAGGGCAAGGGTCTAAGGACCAAGGTGCTCCTAAACATCAAGGTCAGAATATTGTTTGTGGATTTAATTCTGATATGAATTATGTACCACTAATTTCTGAGGCATTTTATGTGCATGATAATGATGTTGCTTGGTGGATTGACTCGGGTGCGACAAGGCATGTATGCAAGGATCAACGTTGGTTTAAAGATTATGAACCTGTTAACGATGGATCCAGGCTATTTATGGGAAACGAGTCAAAGGCCGCCATTCGTGGAAGAGGAACTGTTGTTTTACCTTTTAGTTCTGGCAAATTTGTAACTTTAAAACATGTACTATTTGTTCCGGAGATCCGGAAAAACTTGGTTTCAGGAAGTTTGTTATGTAAAGATGGTTTTAAACAAGTCTTTGAGTCTGACAAATACATTTTAAGTAAGTTTGGTGTATTCATAGGATTTGGTTATCTTTGTAATGGTATGTTTATGCTTAACATTCAGCATGATGTTGTGAATAATGTTTGTATGAATCATGATGTTAATGTTTCTGTTTTATGGCATGCTCGGTTAGGACATGTTCATTACAAACGCATGTTATTAATGTCTAAACATGATTTGATTCCGTCTTTTGATATGAATGTAAATAAATGTGATACATGTATGTTGAACAAAATTGTTAGACAACCTTTTCATAGTATTGAAAGGTCGTCTTCAGTTTTGGATCTTGTCCATAGTGATCTATGTGACTTTTGTGCTACACCTTCTTTTGGCAACAAAAGATATGTAGTGACTTTTATAGATGATTGCACTCGGTTCTGTTATGTGTTTTTACTTCATTCTAAAGATGAGGCAATCGATAAATTCAAAATCTATAAAAGTGAAGTTGAGTTGCAATTAACCTCTAAAATTAAAAAGTTGCGTACCGATCGAGGTGGTGAATACTTTGATCCAACCTTTTTCGGGTCATGTGGGATTATACATGAGGTTACGGCACCTTATTTCCTGGAAATGAGCATAAGGTTTGTAAGCTTGTTAAATCATTGTATGGTCTTAAACAAGCACCTAAACAATGGCATCATAAATTTGATGAAGTTATCTTGTCTCATGGTTTTATGATTAATCAATCAGACAAGTGTATACATAGCAAATTTGACAATACCGGTAATGGTGTGATAATTTGCTTATATGTTGATGACATGTTGATCTTTGGAACTAACCAAGATCAAGTTGACCTTTGCAAAGCATTTTTGTCATCAAGTTTTTCTATGAAAGATATGGGGGAGGCGGATGTGATTCTAGGAATCAAGATAAAACGGAGTGACAAAGGGTTCTCTTTGACACAATCTCATTACATTGAGAAAGTGTTGAAGAAGTTCAATTGTGAAAACTCCACTCCGGTTAATACTCCCATGGATCCTAATGAGAAACTCATGCCTAATACGGGAAATCCGATATTACAACTTGAGTATTCTCGGGTGATAGGATGTTTGATGTATGCTATGACTAGCACACGTCCAGATATTGCTTATGCTGTTGGAAAGCTAAGCAGGTTTACGAGTAATCCAAGCAACCATCATTGGCGTGCTGTAACTCGTGTGCTAAGATACCTTAAGTCTACCAAGGATTTTGGCTTGACTTATGTTGGACACCCTTCTGTAATAGAAGGATACTCGGATGCTAGTTGGATATCCAATGTGGAAGATTTTTCTTCTACAAGCGGTTGGGTGTTTTTACTTGGAGGAGGTGCCATTTCATGGGTTTCTAAAAAGCAAACATGTATTACTAGCTCGACTATGGAGTCCGAGTTTGTTACCTTAGCTGCAGCCGGAAAAGAGGCTGAGTGGCTTAGGAATTTGATTTATGAAATTCCGTTGTGGCCAAAACCAATATCACCCATTTCTATCCATTGTGATAGTGCTTCTACCTTGTCTAAAGCTTATAGTCAAGTGTATAATGGTAAGTCGCGACACCTGGGCGTTAGACATAGCGCGGTTCGTGAGTTGATCACTCACGGGGTGATTTCGGTTGTGTTTGTGAAATCTCAACATAACTTAGCTGATCACTTAACAAAAGGATTGGCTAGAGACTTGGTACAAAAGTACGTTATCGGGATGGGTTTACAACTCATTTGAATCTTGGTGATAGGATACCCAATTCCCTTCTAATACAATGTTAGAGGCAGAATTCAATGTGGAAGGCCTATTATCTAGATTTGAGCACATGATATTATCCCGATGTATGTGCTATTACCTGTAAGTTAAGGATGAAGGGATTCTTCATAATGAGTCTTTGACAAAGTGCTATTGCGGGTGCACGATTATATAAAGGCTCACCTATATGAGTATGAAGTTTGGCCGCTTCAAGAAAGTTCGAGAGTTGGCTTTCTATATGCTCATGAATGGATATGGACACAAGGCCCGAATAATTAGTGTCAAGAATAAGCTTTTGGAGTTATATTAACTCATGTGTATGTTATCTTCATGTATTCAAAACGTGTAAAGGGGTTCAATGCTTAGACACACCCTAATACTCGAATATTTGAAATGTGTAATTTTACTAAGTGATAATTCAATCTTTGTGACATTATCATTGATGCATGAGTTGCTATGTTTTGACTGTTATTCAGCTAAACCAAGGATTACACTTAAATGGGGGAGGATTGTTGGTAATTTAAGTGTTACCATGTTCATTTATGTAATCGGGGTTTGGTACAAAGATGGGTGAACTCGGAATGCTATAATATGAGTTTGGAGGTACGGAGTGTACACTCATATAAGTATCTACGAGTTTACGGATTTAAATGACCAAGTATAGTTCGGGAAAATCACTTAAAGGACTGAAAATCCACTTAAAGGACCAAAATTCAGAATTTGGAGAAACAGATAGTTATCCGTACGGATAAGAATCTATCCGTACGGATGATAGCTATCCGTACGGATAAGAATCTATCCGTACGGATGAAAGGCTGAAACGGTGAAAACTTTGATACTGTGATATATCCGTCCGGATGATAACTTCATCCGTACGGATGCGGCCCGAAATTTTGAAATGGTATGTCTTTTCAGTCCTTTTCAACTGTTTATGTATATAACTTATTTCCAAAGGTTGCATACATAAGAGGTCGGTTTTTCCATCAATATATAAGATCTTTTTGAGTGCTTCAAACAAGAGAAAAAAAAAAGCACATTCATCTTTGAAAGTAAAAAACACATTAAACTATCTCCAAGAGTAATCTTCATCTTTTGTGCCTAAATTTGAAGGGAAAACGTAGTCTTATCTCACAAAAGTATTTGTGTCACCCTAGGCATTCAGTAAGGGGCAAATAACTTTTGTAGGAAAGTGTTTACATGATTCTACGTTCATATCAAGCAAACCGAATTTCTGAATTTTAGTTTTCCTGTGTTTTTCGACATTGTTGTTGTTATTCAAACCTCTATTTTCTAACAGTATGTACTCTCTCCGTCCCACAATATAAGGCATTTTAGTTGTTTCACACTGTTTAAAAATTTTAATAAATGAGTTGTTTTTTAATATTTCAATGTAAATTTTAGTATTGTTTTCTGAAAGTGACTAATAATATTGCATTGTTTAATGTGAAAGTGAAAACAATGCATTTAATATTGTATTGGAATGTGAAAAGGACATATATTTTGAGACACCATAAAAAGGTTAAAAAGCTTATATTACGGGACGGAGGGAGTATTCAATTTTGTGTCGAATAGAGTTGATGTTATGTTTGTGATGTGTTTGTGATCCAGAAGGAAAAAAAGGAATGGAAATAAATTCAAGTTGGAATTAATTTAATGGTAGTCCTATGGATATATTAGTCATTTATATTCTAAAAAATTATAGATTTTTGTCCAGAAGGACAAAATTATCAAAAAATCGGGATGGAAGGAAACTGTCATTTAATAAGGACAAAAGTAACAATTATGAAGTAAGAAATATGAAGTAACAAATGTGGAATAAAGTAAATATGAAGTAAGAATTGTGAAACACAAAGTAATATTAACACGTGAAGTAACAATTTTAAAGTAACAATTGTGATTTTTGTACTTTATAATCATGAAAATGTTACTTTTGTCTTTCCAGACCCATTTATTAAATTTTTTGTCCTTGTGGCCCCTTACCCCAAAAAATTATGACACTTTACAATTTTTATTAATCAGTGTGAACAGGGACGTCTCTGAGTTTAGGTCATCGGCTTTATAATCAAAGTGGGCCTTTCGAAAGAAACAAACGATTTAAAAAAAAAATGTGTCACATGTTTCAACTAATAAACTTATTGTACCATAAGAAAACCAGGCCCTTAAATTTTTTTTTTTTTTTTTTATGGCTTTAAGCCGTGGCCTTGTTTGCCTATACCAATGACGGGCTTGTGTGCGAAAACGCAAAAAATAACCTATATTTTAAAACGGATGTAGTAATAATCTTCATATTGAAAAGCCTATTCCTTAGAAGAACAATTCTTCTCTTCTAAAGAAAAATAGCATACTAATTTGAGCAAGGATCATCTAAGGCGAAAGAGTCAAATATTTTTAGACATTTATTAAGAAAAATAGCATAATAATCTCTTTCAAGATACAAATATTTTTAGACATTATTAGCAAAATAACGCATTTTTGAAGAGAAAAAAATTACGATTAGATCATTCTAATATTATGAGTGTGTGGTTAAATAAATTGTACTTCTTAAATCACATCCTCTCCTTTGGGAGGATACAAAATTCACTTAAAAATGTCCTGAGATTTAAATTAACAAAACTTATTCCCCTGGAGTAGGGTGAGATGATAAAAATTTTGGGTGGTACATCCGCACGGCCGGATACATACTTATTTTGAACTATAAAATGTGAGTGTTTCACCGTATTTATCATTTATACCGAAAACGAGAGCGTTTTACGATTGAAATAAACATATTCATACCGTGCTGATGCACCAGCTAAAAATTTCCAGGTGTGATGACGATGACTATGATGATTTTCCATAACTTTTTCTAGCAGCAATAACTTTGGAAAAAGTTAACTGAGAAAAAATGAAACAATGATACTAAATGTCCAAGACACGCAATATGCGTTGTTTTTTAACAGATGTTTCGCCCTACGATGACATTTGAAAATCATAAGAAAATCTTTTTCAGGATACAATGTAGGTGTTTGATTCAGACGGTGAAAGTCTGGTCAAACCAAAAACCCTCAAAAGATATTACTGATGATGCTTATTTCTAATGGACTAATTCATTTTTGCATTGAGTGCCGATGATGCTTATTTCTAATGGACTAATTCATTTTTGCATTGAGTGCCTTTGATAGGCACAAGACGTACACCAATTCTGAATTGCTGTAAGTGCAACAGACATTGCTCTTCGCATGCAGAGCTGTGTATGTTCTGTTGCGCTGCGCAGGGTATGTCTTTTTGTGCTGCAAGAGTACGTACATCAGTTCGAATTGTAGAGGTATATATCACTTCAGCAGGAGTCGTTAGCTTTCGGGGACGTAGCACCTTAGGTCCTTAGCCCCCATGAACATGGGCGGAGGTATGTACACTTAGGGGGGTCACGTGACCCCGGCCACTGAGATCCGAGAATTTTTACGATGTAATTTTGTTGTTAAAACGTGTCGTTTTGTTGGTAAAAAATATAGTTTTAGATTCGGTAACTCCCCTGGAACAAATTTTTGGTTAAAAATATAGTTTTACGGTCCGGTGACCCAACTGGAAAAATTTCCTGGATCCGCCACTGCCCTTGAATATAACATTAATCTGTATGGCAATTCGAATAGAAACAATTACAAAATATGTAATTTATGAAAAATCTAACACTTTTCATAGAGAAATCTCACAAGATGCTGGATAACAAAGAAGGTTACAAAGAAAGTTTGAGACAACAACATTGCATGTATAATGGCAGTACTCCTCAACCATACAAGCACAACATAATACTTTTTTTTTATAGCCTGAGAATATGCAGGCTTGTAACACAATATGAACTATAAGAAATTTGAAAAATAAACAATGCCAAAAATGAGAAAAAGACACATTAGTTATTGAAAAGAAAAAGACAAAAACACACAATAGAAAATAAATTCCCATTCTCCGCCGTAATGAAAACCCTCATTAAGAAATTTTCAATATTATGTGTCCACATTGCCACTTGTCTTTTAGATTACTGTGTTATGATCGAAGGCGGATAGTGTGATGACAATTCAATACATTTTTGGGTTTTTCTACAATGGGTTTGCTGCAATATATATTCAGTGAATAATAAATATGCATGTTGAGAAAAAAATGAGTTTATTCAAGGTATATTGGTTGTTGTTATTTTAACCCATTGCTGCCATATCCTCCAGCTTGAGTGGTGTAGCTAGCTACAATCTTCAATTTAAGTGGTGTATCTTCAATCTTTATGGCCGATAGAAAACTAATTGTGAAGAGATAAAGATATGATTAAAATCTGAAGTGATAAAGATGATGGTTGTCAAAAACGATATAGATGTTATATTGATAAATATAGATAGATTTATATTTTGAATAAATAAAAGATATATATTTATTATATTAGGATAAGTCTTTACGTTTATCTTTTAATTATTTCTCTATATACTATATAAGAGATCCATTGTAAGTATTTTTATTCAATCAAATAAAACACGAGTTCATTGTTTTTTATGTTTCCGTCTGTTTATTTTGTTTTTCTTCAGGCTGACAGCTCTAATTCGTTGTCTTTACTAGGGATCCGTCACCCGATCACCGTATACTTGTCTAGATCCGACATCCTCCATGCTAAAATCATGGTTTCCTTCCTTTCCTCTCTAGTCTTTAACCTTGGTGCTTGATGGCCAAATTAAACTAACTAGTCCAAGTTTCGCCGGCAACATGCCAAGTCGGTTGTACTTCAGTGACAATCAAGGTCGTATCCACAAGAAGTTCAGTCGAGTATCAAAGTGATAACAACACTTAGTCTAGACGAATCTATAGTTTGAGAAAGACATTACGAATTTACGACTCACATTCACTATGTTTAACTATGAGATATGAAATGAACTATGATTGTACTTAAGTAGTAACGATATTACTTGATTGAACTAGGAATGATATGAGGAAAGTAGCTCGGGTAATGATTCAACAAATTGCATACGAATTCTCATGAATTGCTCCGGAAATACACTTAACGAATTAAGAGAAGCACGACTTTCTTTATCAAACTCGTTAGATTATTCGAGTTCATGGTTATACGCTATTCTTCATATCTATTGAGAAGCAAATCAAGTTGTGGATTTCTTAACTAAGTCCTCGAATCCACTGGCTTATCCCATCAATATGTTAATCACACACCTTTTCCTTCGAAGTTACGCCTTCTTATTCTCTACGATAGACTTGGATTGTCTGTCATTCGCTTGGTCAAACAAAGATGAATTACTAGGTTGTATTCTTCAATGTTTTGAAAAGTGCAAACCAGGTTGTCTCTATCTTTATTATCTCTTTCATTATTTTGTTTCAGATGTATATGCCATATCACCACGGTTTGTTACAGGAGAACAATATTACGTTTGCGGAATGGATCAAATCTTAGGAGTACAAAGGACAATAGTATTGAGTTGGAAGAACGCATGGATCATCTCTTTGGAAACACCCTTCAATTTTTCGAAGGATGCAAACCATGTGTTATCTTTTTTATTTTCATAGGACTTTGATCTTCTTACTCAATTTGAGGCTGACCATTTTTTCTTGCAGGTATCACAAGCCATGAACTTCGTACCTTCAAGGTTACAAGTCTGAAATTAGCGCTAATCGATCTCTCGCATCAGCACACTACAACTATATCTCCGGTTTATCGATTAAGACTAAACCTAACGCTTAATTGTGCATTAAGTTACTTGAACTGCCCAACGTGAATTGGGAAACGCATGCATTTAAGAAATTGAATCCTAGAAAATAGATGATTTTACTATATACTCACGGTCAGGGGCGGACCCAGCCAATCTAATGAGGGGTCAGATGACCCTACTCAGATTCGAGAATTTTTTAATATTAAAATGATGTATTTTTGTTGTTAAAAAATATAATTTTAGTCTCCGATGACCTCAAAGGAACAAATTATTTTTCGGTGATTCTACTCGAACAAATTTCTGAATCCGCCGTCGCTCACGGTATTTCAATTCTGTTAGCAATTCTTTGCAACTAGACCTCAGATCAAGCATGTAATAGCTAATTAAATGCAAGCATTAAGATCTAATACCATGACCATGAGAAACCTATTCTATTCATCCAAATCAACCAAAATCCCAAGCAATCACAAGAATTCACAATTAGTTTTCACATCACCCAAGCCACAAGATGCTTAGCCACTCATGTTTTGACCTGGTATTTGTTTATTTAAGCTATTTTGTCAAAGATTTTACTTAAATAGTATTTCAACAAAGATTGTTACCTAAATAGACTCACTTTTTCATCAAACAACATTCTTAAACCTATACCACCCTATCATCCCTAATTCAAAAACCCTAACCTCAAATTGGGGAACCCTAACCCTAACTGATATTAAAGAACCCAAACCCTAAATTGTAGGATGCTAATCCCTAACTGAAAAGCCTTAATCCTTAATTGAATACCCTAATCCATAGTTGAAGAACCCCAACCTAAACCACCGTCGCCATAGACGCGGAGAAGCCGCCGTCGACACCGGGGAATTAAACAACCGTCATCGGAAAAAAAAATGCAGAGAAACCACCGTGTACAGATTAAACTTGAAACAAAAAATATACCTCATCAATGCAATAAGAAACATGAAATGAACTCAAGTATCATTAAGGAAGAATCCAAAGTTTAAGAATCGAACACAAGCATCATTACGCTTCTAATCATAGAATGAAAATCAAATCAACTTAAGCAAAGCAAAGCATCAAAATTTATGCCCACATAATTAAGTGCAATCATCATTATATATACATTGTACTTAACTATAATCATTAACACTTGAAATCTTAATTAATTCGAACAAGTAACCTTACTTTCAATTCAATATATAATTCATAAACTAATATATATTAACTGCATATACTTCATTAATATGAAACAGAACTCTCAACTTCTACTCATCAAGACATTTTCAGCACAAGTCTAATATTATTTGTGCGTTAATATCTTCCATTCGATTGTTTCCTGATGAAATCGGATTAATTATCTACACAAAAGATCATTAATTTTATGCTTAACAACCGGTACAAATGCATCCACAGGGGGGATTTCATTTTGAAGTCTCCGTTCTAGGGAGACTCTTTAATTTAACCACGTTAATTGGAAAAGATTAATGTTTGTATAAATGTATATTTAGTAACAACACATAATTAGTGTTTATATATATATATAGCAGTAAAAATAAGGATATATATATATATATATATATATATATATATATATATCTATCTATTACTAATAAGAAAGGATGTCTTTTGCTGATGTGGCAACTCCTTGAATTTTCTGAGCAATTTTCGTCTTTTTTTTCCCTCTTAACAATGGGCTCTTATTTAGTTTAGGCACGTGAGCAAAGCTGGCGTGCACGGTACGCGCGGATGTCAAGTGAAACTTAATTGGTTTAATTGTTAGATGGGTCCTCAAGAAAATGATAGCTGGCTTCTATCTCCTCCACTCAAATAACTGCCACAAAATTTAGCCTACCAAATATTTGCTCTCTTTCTTCTTTTTCCACCATTTCTAAATTATCGATCTTCTTGTGGGGAAGTGAAGATTATTTTCAATCTTGAAAATATTAAAGCCATATGAGCTAATTTGACTTGGTTATAACTTATAAGGGACATAAACAGTGGCTTCTGCGTTTTCAGGGAGTTGTTCCAGACGGGGCAAAGGAAGTTTGATGAATTGAAGATGAGAGTAGAGATAGGGTGTGAGTTTTGGGAGGCGGCCGATGTTTCTTGGGGTGGACATGAAGGAAACTCTGTGACTTCTTTTTAGCTATGAGCTTGGAAAGCTCAAGAAATGGGATCATATGACCAAAGGCTAGCCATGGGAACACAGCTATGCGGAGCTTCCTTTGTTCAGCCATGGATAGATGAAGGTGGAATTGTTGGTGGGAAGGTACAGGATGAACGATAGCCAGTAAAATTGCAGGTATATCATATGTTTTTTTAATTTTTAATTTTTTCAGGAACAATTTATTTATAAGATTTGAATGTTTGTGCAATGTCTACGAATCGTCTACATAGATTTGACAGACAATTCTTTATGTTTTTTCTATAAAAAAAAAATCTTTATGTTTAAAAGTGATTGACAGACAATTTTCTTGATCCAATTTGATGCGGTATTGGTTTTTTATTTTTCAATCTTGAAAATATTCAAGCCATATGATGCTCCACTTTTTTTTTCTTCCGGTAGAAGCCTGAAAGAGATGTGCAGTTTCACATGTCGAAGATGGTGTATGTACGGTTTGTTGGACAGTGCAATCGTCCTTTCGGATTAGCTGTTACAATCTTCCGTCGTTTGAGGTTGAGGAAGGAATATTAATGGTTGGATCGAGTTCTTCATAGTACAAATGAGTTGACAAGGATGTGTTGTTGATATCACAAATCAAGGGCTGTATACTAGAATGCTCGATCCGGTGGTTTTAAAGATGAGGATGTATTATCTGATGAATAGATCGGTTGTCCATAAGGGAATCATAAAAAGGTGCCTACTTTGAGCTTTCCGATGGTTATTCCTTTAGTAATATGTGTTGATTGTTCATTTTGTTTACAGTTCTTGAAGGTGTAGCTATGGTATTCAGTTTTTCCTAATGCATGTTTGATTTAATCATTCTCATGTTCAGTGATGGTTGGTAAACATAAGAAATCTTATTTATTGCATCAGGAACGAATTGAATGGTGTTTGCTGATAGTGTTTCTTCTCAGGTACAGGTGAATCCTCTCATAAATATTTCAGTTGTGTTATTTTAAAATAAGTTGTGCCCTGATAAGTTTCGATATAAATATCCTTCTAATACTAATAAGAAAGGATCACTTTGGGTGACGTGTTCGATCCGTGGCTGGTTTGAGCATGTTTGCTGCTTCCTACGTAAGTAAGTAAAATACTATATTTTATTATTATTATTATCCATGCCATTTTGGAAAAGAAAAAAAATTTGAAGGGGGATGTATTTCGGAGTTTCTTCACTGCCATCATTGCCTTGACGTTCATCCCCATGTTTTTCGGTCTCAGGCACATGCAAGTTGCAAACGGTAGAGAAAGATCGACAGCCGGATTTTCTCTTTGACTATGGCGAGATGGAGGGTTGGATTTCGTCCGGGTACATACGACTTGACGTGGGGGATGTATTTGGCCTGTCAATGGCCTAATCACAGAGAAGAGATACATCCTTACACAAAATCTGTTTTATTTAAAGAAGAAATCGGGTTAGGCTCTTCACTGTTCCGCCTATTCATCAGGTAAACAAGGGATTAAAAAAAAAAAAAAAAAACCTTCTTCCCTTAGCTCTTTCCTGACCTGTTAATTGATTGTGTCTAGGAATTGAAATTGATATTTTATGGTCTTTTGATTGTGTCTAGGAATTGAAATTGATATTTTATGGTCTTTCTTTTTTTGTTCTTTGGCAGTTTTTTGGATTCTGCTGTTTCAATAAAGTATTAGATTTATTGATTTCCCTTATTAAAGTTTGTTTCTTGGACTAGGGATTTGTAGAATTTGTGTTGCGTGTTCTGTTGGGGTTCAGGGATGGTCTTCCAGTCTCGTTATTTCTCCTATATGTTCGTTTCAAAAAAGCTTTCTTACCCTTCTCAACCCAAATGAATATATATTTTCTTTTTTATGGGTTTTCACTTCGACTGTCTATGAATGACAGTATGCATGCCTCTCTAATGTTAGTATTGTTTGGGTTCTTTGTCTTGTGAATGATTTTCAGAATGTGTGTTTGTTTGATATGTGTGTTATAATGTAGAGAGATAAGACTAGATATGCATGATGTATTAATAACGGAAGAAGCTGATATGGGCTTCAAAACTTGAATGTTTGGGTTTCTGCCATAATGATGTTGATCATTTAAGGTTGTTTACTGGTGTTTGATATGTGTTTTTTTATTTGTCTTCTTTCATTGCAAGCCCAACTGTGAACAACAAATATTGTGGTGTTCTCGGTTTTTCCTGTTGATGTAAATGCATGTTTGTTTTGTGTGTTTTGGTTGTGTGTGGGCGTGTGTTCTTTCCCTATGGTTGGGTGTTTGTGTGTCTATGTATTCTTATCACTGAACAAGGTATAAAATGGCATTTAATATCATAGTAACTGATGCATTGATATACATATATGATGTAACTT
Source organism: Gentiana straminea (assembly GCA_036785695.1). Lineage (NCBI taxonomy): Eukaryota > Viridiplantae > Streptophyta > Magnoliopsida > Gentianales > Gentianaceae > Gentiana > Gentiana straminea. The sequence continues at coordinate 865,443 of JAVUPR010000223.1, forward strand.
GTTGACTTTGCTTGGATAGGATCACCTCTTCTGTTCAGAAAGATGCATTTGCTGCTTCGTTGCGATGGCTTCACATGTGGTATTTGCTCTTTAGATTCGTTCTCTTGGATCATTAGTCTCATTGTTGGTTTGTTAAAATTTAGTGTGTTTTGATATATGTTTTGTATGTTTATTGTTTGTAAAGGACAGCTAAATTAAGATAGTCACCTTAGCTTCTTCAAATGAGAAGAAAAAATATAGCAAAAACTAGGTTTGTTTATCAGCATGTACTGTTGCCTTCTGTTGTTTTGAGCAATGATCATGTGGTTGGAATATTCGATGAGTTTAAGGAACGCCATCGCTTCTGAATTATTAGATGGAAGAAAAAAAAAAGGGGTTGGAGCTCCTTCCAAACAAAATGTTGTGTCGATAACGTCTTTAGCTTTACAGATACGACATCAGTTCACTGGACTTAATAAAAAATAGCCTAGGTGTAGGGGAAGAAGTTTGGTTGACTGTGTTCCTAGAGAGTCTATTAGACTAAAAAAAATGCCTGCGTGCTTGCTCTGTGATGCTACAAAATTCATACATGAAACGGAAGATTTCTGTTGTTCTTGTGGTCGGGTTGTGCTAGCAGCGAAAAAAAATTCCGATTACACTAAAACTTTTACTTAATGGAGCTGATGAAGAAGCAAAGCAATTTAAGAACTGTATAAGAACACACAATAATCATTTGGCGCTCACTTTCTAGGTGTTAAATATGACAAGGATTTAGCAACAAAAAAAAATAAAGACTTGTATACATTCAGAGTTCATGGTCAAATGTATCGTTTTATTAATGATTTAGATAATGAAGGTAAAGGTTTTAAGAATCTACAATTCTGATTTCATGACACAGCGAATGAGACTGATAATAGAATGAAGGATTGTCCTAGACCCTTAGAAACAGGACTGTAGTACTGTAGAAATTATTATCGATCTTGGCAGATAATCCATATGTGTATTCTTTAGAAGTTTAACGTTTTACCAGAACCTTAAAGAACTAGAGATTATTTTGTATTGTAATTCCACGTTAGATCAAAGATTGTATACTAAACCGACTATCCCTCAATTGACAGCTATAATTGGAGAGCCACAAGGTAATGTAGAGAACAACGTTAGAAGTATTAATGTGTACCGTCATAGTGGTCAGTCACGAACAATCCAGTATTACTGTGGATGCTTTGTATATATGTTGTTGTTTAATGAATCTGATAAGGTCTTGAGTGAAGCTAGAAGAGACAAACAACACTACATATGGCCAGAACCATAGAAGACAAACTTAGAGGTCAGAAGTTCGGTAATTGTTTGTGCTGCAAGGTATTTTTTTTTATTTTTTATTATTTGGCCAATTAAGGTTAGAAGAGACATCACTACTACTTACACACACAAATGCATAAGAGTTATCTTCATTTCAAAATTGAAATTCTCCTGATGATAGATAATTTTTGGTTTTGTAGGTTGTTATACATACATATATATATATATATAGAGAGAGAGAGGAAATGTTCTAGCATTTTGTATAAGCAAAGCCTTTTGGATTCAAGTATAAAAGTTGAATGTACAATTGTTTTGACAAATATCCAGATATATCGAATTCTGAACGCTAAAAACCATATTTTTATGTAACTATAATTGCTTAAACAGGTATGGCATTGTTTAAATGGTTTGGCAGTATGCTTAGAGATAATTCAAGCAACAGTTGATTGAGTGGACAAGTTTCCCAGATGCTAAATTCCATTTGTTCTACGTCGGCTATAAAGCTTTGTATTGAAGGTACATGCATGCCTTTGTACCGTTCTTCATTGTTTTTCCACCGTAAGTGATAGTGAAATTCGTGAATGGAATTCGACCCATGTTTGCGGCCGGAACTTTTTTCCGGTTTGCAACCAAAGACATAGCCGGTGCTTCATTTACAAATATGAATGTGTTGTAGACCGAGTCCGAAAAAGATGTTCATTAGGTTAAGTCATTACTGTTAAATTTCAGAGGCTATGACGATCATGAATCTAAAAAATACTCTGAAGATACATTTCTGGTGTGGCGTGATTCGTCACTCTGGATGGCAAATGAGAACCTTTTGCCTTCCTATAATGATGTAAATCGTCAGCATGGACGAGGGATGTAAATATTTTCAATTTGCAACCAGCGTAGCCAGTGATGCATTTTCAAATATGAAAAAGCTATACATCTGAGCCTCAAAAAAGAATTAAGTTGTTGTCTTTATTTACTCTTATTTGGTGTTCCGATTTTGTGAATATGAAATTTATTTCTTATTCGTCCAACAAAGAAAAAGAAAATTTTATTTCTTATTGAACTGTTTTTTTAATACCCTTGTCTTTGAGTTTATAGATGATAGAATGAAAATAGCTAGGAATCATAGGGAACAATATGTGTAACTCCTTTCTCCATTACACATGGGATTCAATCTGCCTTGTGAGGTTTGGATCTACTTTTCATCCCATTGTCGGAAGAATGGTCCTTGCATTATATTTTTATATTGTCATTGTTTTGTTTGTTTCAAACTGCAGGTAAGTATTGTCTCGCACATCATACCGCGTAATTGATGTTTTTTATGCATCGTACGCTTGGGAGCGCGGTGTGCAAGTCATTATTGCTAGAGCCGGTGGTGCAGCCCACTTGCCAGGTGGGTATATATATATATATATATATATATATATATATATATATATATATATATATATATATATATATATATATATATATATATATATATATATATATGCTTCACTTTAGCATATCATAATATATGTTTGATGCTGAAATTCGTTTTATGCAGCAGGTACGGTAGCAGCACTAACCCCTCTTACCAGTAATTGATGTACTTGTACGTGCGTCTACACTTGCCGGACCTGGACTCGTTTTGTCAATTGTTCGGGTTATTATTTCATGAGCCTATTTTATAACTCCAATCTTAATCTTGAGGGACTCACTTCTACTTCCAGCTTTAACATTACCCTGAATCCAGGCTCATTTCTCCTGGAACTCATGAAGAGTGCAAACATGTTGTGCTTGTTACCATTATTTTGTGTTTTTGACTTCTGCTTTGTAGGACAAGCCAAGCTGTTTCTTTTTGATAGGCTGAGTTGTTTTTTTTTTATAGGCTGAGCTGTTATGCTTGACGAAATGGCTAGCTTTTTCTGGACTGTGCTCTTCATTTGTGAAGAGTGCAAAAAAGTGATGAGCCAGATTACAGTTTTTCTGATGTATTCTTCTGTTTTTTAGGTTCTATTTGCTGCTATTTTTTGGCTGTGTTGCTGCTGTTTTTGGGCTGAATCTGCAGATATTGGGCTGTGCTTTTGCTGTGATAAAAAAGGCATTTTTTGAGTCTTTTGATATTGGTCTTTGTATTTTGACTTAGTCTCTTGGGGGTTGTTACACCTTTTGTCTTCTGATGTTGATGAGCTTCAATTTTTTAATTTTGTTGCTACCTAATTTGTTTTGTTGTGACAGTAGTTGCATTTTGCTCTTTGTTTACAGATCCAAATCTATGGTATGTTTTCATTGATACTTTGTTCATTTTTCTGTTTTACAAATACTGTGGTAGAGCTTCATTCCTATTTGAAGTTCATGGGGATGTTTGTTCAGGTTTTATCTTTGAAATAATAGTTGTGTGTTATGCAATGTGTTCTTCCCGCATTTCCAACCCATTTGTTTTCTAACTTTTCCCGTTAATGTTTTCTATAGAGCTCAAAAAAATTGGCTTGGGATTCATTGCAAAAAGTGGATTGCTTAGTATGAATGGCATGGGGTTCAAGTTATATAGAACGGCTAGCATGGGCACTCCGTGCGTTGCACGGAGCCCCATTTTACTAGTATATATATATATACTAGAGGTAGGGGCCGCACAACGCGCGGCAAGTACACACTCGGTGGATATGAAATCGAAGATACATGGTTAGGATAAAATACTGAAATATGGAATAGGAATATATTGCATTGCTTTTCACCAACAAAGAATAGCACAAATGGGGAATACCAAATGGTGAATCTTCCAACATCTTCTCCACAAATATAAATATAATTAAATGCTTACATGTCAAAAAGGCATTCAACCGATCGAATTGTAGCGTCGGCTAAATTGAGTTTAAATATGCAAAGTAGACGTGGATTGAAACCTAACTTTTAAACCGAAAACCATAACCGAACATAGCACGATTCGGCTATTCCAAACCCTCGCAAGAACTTTGACGACTATGATCGTCAACCAACTCAAACTCTCCAATGTGACCGAAAATGACATCAACAAAAACGGAAAGAGTTTCACGTGGTGAAAGGGTCCAAAAACATATATGCAAACTTATAACAAAAAGAATTACAGTGTACTACATATATCAAGTAGCAACTACAATCAAGAAAAAGCAACAAAATCAAAGCCTTGGATACATTAAAGCTTATATCATAATAAGCTCAAGATACGAACCTCGTTTGAAAACAAATATGACAAGCGGCCAACCAAGTCATCCCATGCTTCCTCCGGTAAGAACATCTTCCCTCGGATGAATGCCCAACTGTTAAAGATGAAAGAAATCATACCAAAAGACAACATTACTTTGTTAATAAAAAGAAAGATATACACCTCCTTAGTAACTTAAGAATTTAAATTCAAAGACGATTCGATAATATACCAAAAGCAGGAGATCAAGTGTTCATATCTCAAAACTATTGTGTATGTTAGGCTTGTTATTGAGCTTGGATTCAGGTCAAAGGTGAGGTAGAGGCTTGAAGCATTATAATGTACAAACTACACAGTTCCTTAGTAGCTTAAACTTTTAGGTATGAAAATTAATTCAAGAAACATCGTTTGAAAAGTAAAAGAACAAGGGACACAGCCAATAAATGTTCCTGATGCAAGAATATTCACATTAAAATCTAAAAACCTGATTGAAGAACTACAGTGAGAGATAATGTGCAATCAAGTATAGTCCTACGCTAATTCAATAACGAACGAATCCAAATCATGATTTCACCCTTTTCAGTCAAGAATGAAAGTGCAGTGGAACATATACCAATAGTTTCATACGGCTCATTTGTCTGTGATATGTGGATTAGCTTCTACAACCTAACATCAAAGAATTAATCCTTCAATCAAATAATACAGCAGTGAAAAGCAAGCGTTTGAGCTACAAATCCATCAGGTAGTATTCTTGAGCCTATGTTCAACCAAGTGTTTTTGGCCAAAAAAAGTATATATATATATATATATATATATATATATATATATAATAAAATAACCCGGTAAACATAAATTAGTCCTCATATTGAATACTGGCAAAAAGAGTAAAAGCTAAAGAAGACACACCTTTATAGCTTTTGCAGCAGTAACTAATTGGAATAAGAAGCAGATCTCCTTTTCATTCTAAAAGAAACCAAACTGCAGTTTGAACAAAAAAAAGAGTAAATAACTAAGCATATTTAAAGAGGAAAATGGCACCGAAAGTTAGAGAAGATAGTTAACTGTTGATTAAAAAACAATTAAAATCATACCGACATAGCAATTTTTGTTCATAGCTTGTAGCATGCATCACTGAAGCCAGCCGAAACTGTCATCCATGACCGAATGAAGTCCGAATTTAAGACACACTCGAAGGGATTTAAGTCTAGGCTCGTTTTGAACCACAAAGAAGAATCTCATACATTATCCATTGGGTAAAAGGAGCAATCTTCTTTTCACCTCCTAGTATTGACACTACACACCTCGTTCAAACACCAAAAAGGAAAAAAATTATATATATATATATATATATATTCTCCACGGAAAAGAGACTCCACGTCAGAATTTCCCGTACGAATACAAGCATAACATAATACTAACATATACTATATACAAATGCAAACCAACATGTATATAGCCAGAAAACATGCGATATATATGAAGCATTAGGCCACGAATTATAGATAATTGTACGAGATCATGCCAAAAAAAAAAAAAAAAAAAAAAAACTATTAATTGAACAGCAACAAATCATTAAAACAGCTCGAGAAAATTCAAATTAATCTCAACCTTGCATTGATTCGAGCTCATTTTGGGATTCTGGGAATCTTGATATATAACTGTGTTATTCTCCTTGTCTTATATATGTAGCTGGGTAGTACCATCTTTCGAAACGGTTAGATTTATAGGAGGAGGGCAATCACAAAAAGCGATAAGAATGAAATTGCAGCATGCTGTCCATTGAGAATTCGCGGTTGCCAGAAAAGAAAATATGAGGATGAGGCAATGAAACCACAAAAATTCAGCCATTAATTTGATGAGAATAATTAACCTAGCTATATGATCATGTATATATGTATACATCATTCATAAGTTTGTATAATACATATTTATAAAGTAGCAATAAAATTCAATTAAAACAGTTCCCAGTATGAAGAGCCTTCCTTGAGCTAATTGAGAAGGGACTTGCTGTATCCGAAATTCACTGTTTAAATTCACTGTCGAAATTCGTTGTCGAAATTCACTAATTTTCAAAAATTCATTGTCGAAATTCACTGATTTTCGGGATTCACTGTCGAAATTCACTGATTTCGGGATTCACCGGGAAGATTCACTGATTTTCGGGATTCACTGTTTGTCCTTCTCGCTATAAAAATTATGCAGTTGTTCTTCTCCCTATAAAAAATATATAGCTGTCCTGTTATTTAAAAATATTCCAGATTACGTCATTATCCCTAATTTCCTAAAAAAAAAAAAATATGAACTCCTCCGCCGCAATGAAAAATCCTCATTAACAATTTACATTATGATGATTGTAAATATTATGCCATTTGTCTTTTAGGATGATGTGTTTTGAAGGCAGATTTGTGATTTGTGTGACACCTCAATCATGTATATCAATTATCAAAGGAAGGTTTGATTATATAGTTAGTAAATTGACGAATTATTCGCGTTCAAACGAATATCTATAAAAACAAAAACTCACAAATCATGTTCTGATTTCAATTTTTCGTGAAGATTCACAAAAAAAAATATTTGTGTTAAATATTAATCTGTATAGTTTAAATCCCGAGTTTTTCTAGCCAAATAATTCACTATTTTATCTTTTCATTTTTGCAACTTATGAGCAATTGTTGCTGTTTCAAATTCCAAACTTATCCAACATACGGAAATTCCGAAGATTCAGAATATGAGACTGTTACGTTGACTTTTCTTTTCCCAACTCACTCTCAATAAGCTCTATTTTTTACTTGTGAATTTGCTAATTCTATTATGATACCAAAAAAAAGTTTGACATATGTTCTCTTTTACAGGAAATACTTATGTGGAGGGGGGATTTTGAGCTGAAAGGATGGATGAAACGATCAGAACCACATAGTTTCAGGGTGTGATCCACCACTTGCCAATACCTATTGGGCTTGAGTTTTGCTTCATGACTTGGAGTATGGAATAATAACTTTTTTTCTTCTTGTAAAATAAGGATTAGCATATTTTAATTAAATAATCCATTTATTAATTATACATTTTATTTAATATCCAAGAATAATTTGTAATATTAATGTTCTAATATTATTTATTCATATTAAATAATCTGAATATTAATTTCAAATAAATCCTTATTTGATTATCGTATAGTCGCATTTTAATTTCGGACGGATATTCTTATGTGTGTGATTCGATGGACTTCGGAATATATTGACAGTAAATATAAAATGCATTTTCCAAAACACTCTTCATACTTAACGATCGTGATTGACATCTAGCAATGACCTCAAATCATCATAAGAGTCATGTCCTTTGACTACAACGTTTCTTATGAAAACGCTTACCGAGTAACTAGTATTCTTTCGCATATACGCAATATCCGTAATATCCGTACAGTCTCGAGTGTCAAGAAATCAACAACTGCATCTTATTATCTGAATATTATATTCTCTCGAAGTAGCAATTATTTCCGTTTTGCAAAGACTTTCGTGAATAAAGCACTTCTTATAAGAATGACTTTTCGGATATACATTCATACCATTAGAAAACACGAATTCCGGACGAATACCATAAATCATACGCATACTTCAATATCACACTCAATCACTACCGTGTATTCGCCATGTAGCGAGGAAACCTCAATAGCGATTGTGTAATTATCCTTAGACCGAAATTGCCATAATATCACTGTGTGAATTGTCACGCTTTGACACTATTTAGTGATGAGTTTGGAGGGAAATTAAATATGTGGTGTCTTGGGTAAGGGTCAATTTGTAAGAATAAAAAAGTTCATAGGTTGTATTATAGTTTCTTTTATTAGAATGAATTTTATTTTCACATGTGGTGTCATAGGTATAAAAGATAATTTTATAATTGAACTGTGATGCAATGTGTATATGTAAAAATTAGTGTGGTGTTTTAACTAAAATAACTTGTGAAAGTGTTGTGTTCCTTAATATTGATGTCCAAGTAAAAAATATGTGCTGCCTTTAAAGCCCACCAAATGAAATATTATAACAGGCCATTCCTTATATTTTACAGTCTCATCATTGCTTATATGAATGATGAATGTGCTGAAATGACAAACAAACAACTCTGTACTGCTTTGTACTAATATTTTATTTATGTGTATCAATTAATTTGAATTTTGTTCTTATATATATTAAAAGTGCGAATGAATCTTCTTAGTATGTTTTGTGGATGCACATGAATATGAAATGTACTTTTATTGTTAATTATCTTTTACGATCTTATTTTATTTTCTTATGCTTAGTCTTAAAAAGAAAGAAAGAAAAAAAAAATCAAACTAAAAATGCTTCATCCAAAAATGTGGCCTAAGGCCCCGAAAACTTCGGGGCGGCACTGCCTGTCCGTTCATCATAGATTATGTATCTTTTATCTAAATCAAATGATATAAACTTACTTTTTTTTATGAAAAAAGAATTAATAAGCAAATAAAAGAGATCCGTAGTTAAAATGTATAATATATATTGCCACACAGAAATACAAAACAAACACAAAAATTGTTCAACAACAACAATCTTTAACACATTCATACGAATTGCATTAAGAAACGAAAAAGAAAAAACTCAGAGAAAAACCTTAGAAACAATTTATTCTGTTGAAGACACGATCATTTATAAACCACATCATTCATTCGCACAAGAAAAAAAACAACCAAACAAAATCCACCAATCCGCGTATAGATCAAAGCCATGAAAATGAGTGTGAACTTCAAATTCATACACTCCTGCGCGCAACAACTGCTCTGACACAACAATCGTCACACTCTAATTATGCATTTCAGTTGGATCACCTCACCCGTAATGTTACAGTAAAACCCATCTGTAAACAGATGTTACAACACGAGAGGTCTCACTAGCATTTGTTATGTCATTATTCTGCTTGTTTGTTGAATGGAGCGTAACATCCGAATCGGTCGGAGGATCAGGAGGAGGGCAATCGCAGAAGAGAATTAATAATGGTACATAGCAGCATATATATATTATATTCAAAAGTTGGGGTTGCCAGAAAAGAAAAGAGGAGGAAGAAGAAGCAAACATTAATCAAGAAAAGTTTAGCCATATTGCAGAAGAAGTTTAATTAATTAATTAATCCAAGAAGATGATTTGAATGAATTCATTTAATTAGGGCCACATTTATGTAGTGAGTTCGGAGATCCAACTCCAAGAACAACAAGCATTTAAAGACAAAATTCATGGATGTTAAAATATGTTGAAGTTATCTATCCATACATGATCCAACTTTCTCAAAACTTAAAAGATTGATTATTAATAATGTGTTCATTGTTCTTTTTGGCTTTATATTATTGATCTTTAAAATCAAATTAAATAGTCGTTTTGTACAAGCTGATACCAAAACCGATTACAATATAATATGTTAGGTTTGGTTTTGATTTTAATTTTTCGGTTTGTCGGTTGCAAGTTAAATATAGCTAGTGTGAGTGAGTGATATGTCAAAATGTTCATAATAACCAAATTTGTTTTTTTAATTTTTTTTTGAAGGGGTTAATTAAATTATATTGAAGGTAACAAATAAAGTGCACGTGTTAACATATAAACTTTGGTAAGTTTCACGAAGAAACACCTTCCAACAATATCAAAAAAAATCGAGATCTGATCTTCTCCGGTATATTACCGTAAATTGCAAGTGTTCAATAAAACGATATCGTTTGGTGCTCAAAACGACATCGTTTTGAGGTAAACACTTTCATTTTACCCGTAAAGTACTGGATGAGACCTGCGGCCCAAAAATGTCATTCAATAATCAAAATCATCATCCCAAATTCGAAAGACAAATATATCTTCTTCTTTTTTTTTTTCCCGGGAAACGAAAGACCTAAATACTACGGAGGAGGGGATTCGAACCCGGTTCTCCAAACACGGGAGCCCGGGTAGACCCTAGTGGTGACCACTAGGGTATGTACCTTGGTACAAAGACAAATGTATCATATAGTAAGTGTAACAATATTTGTATATGCCTCAAAACGCTTTCATTTTACCCGTAAAGTACTGGATGAGGCCTGCGGCCCAAAAATGTCATTCAATAATCAAAATCATCATCCCAAATTCAAAAGACAAATATATCATATAGTAAGTGTAACAATATTTGTATATGCCTTTTTTTTTTTTTCAATCATGGCAAGAGAATTTCGATCTCCAACATCGTAGACCCATAACTAATCTCCATAACTAAAATCAATAAGCATGCACCTTTTTTTTAACCTTACAATATTTGGACAAAAACATTTTTTTTTTCTCAAAACCCCGGTGTTCGAAAACAACTGGTCCGACTAATCCATAGTTCGGCCCGGATCGTGCATGCAGAGTCTAACTCTTACGTACCTAGATGTAAGGTCTGGACAAAAAACTAGTATTAATAATAGATTTACTTACCGTCCGTAGCAACATTAAACAATTGACAAAAATCTTTCAACCATCATAATTAAATAACTCGATTCAATAATTTATTCAACAAAGCAAAGAGTGCGTAATATGAAATATATATATATATATATATATATATATATATATATATATATATATATATATATATTCACATCATACACACCCTAATAGGTGTGGAGATACAACATGTATTAATTGGTAATATCAAATAGAGGGTTAAGATTTGTCTACCTCACCTTTACACATACTATTAGGTGAGATAAGGTAAATTTAGATCGAATAATCCATGCATGTATTGTGTTTAAGAAATTTTAGCTTAGATTGACACCTTGATCAAGTAACAAACTCTTGAATGGAAATATTAAATATATGTATTTATGATGCATATAAATGTATTGTAACGAAGGTAATGAGTGAAAAGTAATGAACAAAAGAAGGTTATGTCCTGTCTTTTTGCATGAGAAAGCAAATATGATTTTTAAAGTATTTCATGCGTATGATTATTATGTACATGTGCTTTATAGGAGAGGCGATTGCTTTTAAATTGGCAAAATGAGATTATGAATTGTCTCCAACTTCAACAATGCACGAATTTGATCCGTTTTTGTGTTTTATGTTGTTTAATTAGTAATACCCCTTCTGTTTTGAATTTGCTCTGTTTTTATTATCTGTCGTTTTACATTTCCAATGCATCATTTTCTTTTCTCCTTAATTTACCAAATAAAGTATTCATATCTCTAATAAAAAATAAATTTCCAATACTAAAAACTTATTTACCAACAAAGTATTTACATTCATCTCTAATAAAAAAATACATTTCTAATACTATATTTTAGACATATTAATTACTTTATAAATCTGTACAATTCTTCTCTCTGCGACATATAAAAAACGGAGGGAGTACTATTTTTGTGCCGGCTCGTTTTTTAATATCGAGTCCTTGCCTGTAAATAAGATGTTCGGTACGTGACTTTCGTAGATAATCTTAAAAACAAGTGGCGGACACACATGTCCCCAAATAGGGTCCGCGGACCCCGCTAAAAATAATAAAACTCTATATTTTACCTGTGGAAAAATATTTCGGACCCTGTGAAAAAAACTATTTTAAAAAATATTACGGACCCCGCCGAACAAAATTCTGGATCTGCCACTGCCTAAAACCACGTAAACCTCACGTAATATCAAAGTATTAAAAGCAGCCGGTGCAAAAGAAAAAAAATATACAGAGACTCGAAAAACAGACCATCATGATCTTCCCTTAAACAACTCAACATAATATAACTGTTGTCAAACTAGATTATAAATAAATGCTAACATTCATGACAACAAAGCAATAACCAAAAAATAAAACTACTACAACTACTTGTCACTCATGTCTTAATCAAGAGAACAACTACTAAAGAAAAGACTAACACATAAGAAACTCGGTAGCTCCACTCTTAAGCTTATTCTCCAAACTCGTCATCAACTCATCATGTACCTACAACCTTCTTACTTTAAATAAAGGAGTAAACTCATACATAAGCTTAGTAAGGAGTAGAAGATTCAAATGAGAGATTCGTGTTTGGCAAGCCAAAAAATATGATATGAATCTTCTTACCAAACTTTCAAAAGAACGGTTTAAAAGCAAACCATAGTATAGACCAGTACATATGGAAAACATCTTGTAATGCACAAAACATGATCCTACATGTAGTGTAACCAATTACCTACTTAACATTCTTATTACATTACCCCTCAAAAAAAAAATTATTACATTCAGATTTACATGTATCTTGTTCAGACATACAAAGCATACACGGAACAAATAGCAGAATCTATACATAACGTCATTGTTTGACGCATGCATAGCCTGGACTGAGTTTTAACCGAGTATTCAAGGGTAAAACATCGTTGTGAAACCCCCACCAGGAGTCCATAAAGTGCAACATGGTGATACCCTCAAAGTACCTATAATTTTCTTATCTAGTACCTAACCATGAATAACCGTCTTCACAAAACAAGTAATAACACATAAATCAAGTTCATTGTTTACATCTTTCTACCCACCTAAGTAATGACATAAAAGGTTAAAACCATAACAACACCAAAATTCCAAACCTCGTTTCCATCTACTAAACAAAAGCCAAAAAAAAAAAAAAAAAAAAACGATTTACAGAAAGTGCTATAAAATACATAATACATGGAAAAAAAACTTTGTATAGCACATAATTCACAATACTTTAGAAATTACCGGCAAGATGCAACACATAGCCCTATACCAGCAAATTACATGCAGATACTTGAAAAGCAATTTACTTTAAAACAATTTGAACTATAAAGCAAGTCTTTTTTTTATAAGAAAACCTCCTTATTTTTTAGACGAACCAAACACATCAACTAACTTCCAAATCTACATGAAGTCATTAATGTTTCACCAAAGATGTTAAGAAATTAATTTCATCACCTCATAACCAAAGTTTTATGGATTATACCACTCTTTTTAGATGTTGTTGTGAGGTTTCTCCTCTTATGTGTTATTTGGCATGTTTTCTACATTATGTCATAGCCACCAATTTATATTGTTCAATTGTTGAGCTCTTTTTTCAAGTATTGATAATGATTTAAGATCTATTGATCATGACGTAAGAAATAAGTTTTTATATTTCTACCGACAAACGGTCAAGCATAGAAATACATTGCCAATGTCACGGGTGATATAATGACCATCAACGATCAGTAGTTTCATAGTGGTCCTGGACCATCATGTCACACATGTTCCGCCGATAAATATTCTTAAAAGAATGGTAAAATTGTAAGAACATTACATTTATATTTTACATGGTAGAGGCCCATGTGTTTTTCTGATTTCATGTTGGTGCTTATTTTACTAAGTCATATATACTTGATCCAGGAGTATAGTAAAATTTGCCACGAACAATGATAAGTTTTCATACTTAGCAAGGGTCTCTATTTATTAGACAACAAAACTGAAATATGTCTGTTTTGTTTGTCTACTCATAAGGCAAAGTAAAGGTTAACAAAAGTAATTATCACGCAAAGTTTTGGATTCTTTTCCTTTTGTGTGTCGGAGGAAACAAAGAAATTTGTTGCATTTGATTACTGCATGCACAAGGCAAAGTGAAATGTTGAAAAGAGTGATTATCACATTAAGGTTTGAGTTCGTTTAGGCTTTTTGCCTGAACATTTCAATTTGCTATAATTTTAGATTCAACTTGACTCAGTTCGAACCTTCTAATTTCTTTTTTTTTAATATGTATTATTTTCCTTTTATTAAGCGTTGGCACGAGTAGTGCAACCTATTTGTTAGCATAGATGGGTGTGCGTGATTGAAGAGTTCATCCCCTACGAATGTTCTTCTAAATAAAAATATTTTCATAAACAAATCGTTAACTCACGAGCATTTTCGAACTTGTAATACATGTGGAACTTATTTATGATTTGAATAATATACTTGTCATACGAAATATAAAAATACAATTCTAACAATGTAGAGCTAATAGTTAGACGCACAATTTGGATATATGATCTCAAGCCATAGTTAGATTGGCGTGGTTACAAAAGATAAATAATAATTTCATATTTATGATCTATTAGATTAATCCGCAATTACTAATAGTTAGAACTATGCCATAGACATGCCATACAATTAATTGGTGAACTCATATACATCTTTCAATTATCCTTTTTTTTTATTTTAGAAAACAAGAATTTTATTAATCAACATCCGCTAAACAGAGGCCAAAACGTCACCAGGGGGCGAGACGTTCCAAGATGTCCTAGAAGTAACTATCAAAGCATGTCTAGCTAGAAGATGCGCCGGGACATTCCCCACACGCCGAATAAATAAAAAGAAAACTGATGATAAACTAGATAAAAGGGTCAAGCACTCATGCAACAAACAACCCTGAGTCGTAAGGTCCTCTACTGGCCGTCGGAGACGCGAAACACATGTCAAGCAATCACTCTCCACCTCTAATCGTTGAATTCCCAAGTGCCTCACCTCCTCCAGAGCCAAGAAGATAGCCTTAAGCTCCATGTATTCCACCGGGACCCCTGGATCATATGATACGCGAAGGTGTGAAGTACTGCCCCATGAGAATCTCGGAAAATAACTCCCACCCCCGCTCCTGTCTCAGTAACTGACGCATCCACATTGCTTTTTATCACCCCCTCCGAAGGCTTCACCCATTTATCCAGCAAGTGCTGGACCGAGCCCTGCACCCTATAGGTCTCCAAAGCCGCCACATACTCAGCCGATGCTGTTAAAGATCGTATACATACTGCAGAAACATAAACAGCTTGATCATCAAACACTGCAGAACAACGCGCCTTCCAAATCCCCCACATAAACCATAAAATCTCGCGGTAACCTGAGCACCCTGATCCTCGAGCAACCTCATAAAGAAGTATGCAAAAGTGGCAGAGCGGAGGCGCCCCAATACCCCCTAAAATGGTGACACCTGCCAGATTCTATCCGCCATCTCGCATTCGGAAAGTACATGCCGCAGTGTTTCCAACGTCTCTCCGCAAGCCAAACAAACAACGTCCCCATATTCCTCATATGCAGCCCCTGGCCGATAGCGAGACAATCATTAAGGCAGCGCCACAAGAAATGCTGAATACGAGGCTGCACAGGGAGCTGCCAACAGCTCCTCCAAATCCTGCTCTCCCCCACCGAAGTAGTCGGCCCAACCACAGATGCTGGTCGGTAGAGTGATAAGGCCAGGAAGTACTCTGAGCGAACAGTATAAACTCCCTTACGATCATAGTGCTAGATCTGCTGATCCGGGTGCTCTCCTGGGGCAATAGTGGTGCCCAAGATAGCATTAGACTCCCATGGACGAAACAATTGTTGAACCCGTTGTACATCCCATGCCACACCTAGAGTTGGGAATAAACAAGTCCAAAACCTTAGAATCTGTTGGAAGCTCATGTCCTGCAAAAGGAATACGGAACGAAGGCTGACGACTAGTCCAGGCATCATGAAAAACAAACACCGACTCACCATCTCCCACCCTCCATCTCATCCCACTGAGTAATAGGTCTAGCCCCTCTAAAATACTGCGCCAGAGAAAAGACGGTCGAGTCCCCAATCTTGCCGCAAGAATAGTGCTATCCTCGAAATATTCCGCATGCAAAACCTCTGCCGCCAGTGAGCCCGGGCTTCTCAAGATCCTCCAGGATTGCTTTGCCAACAAAGCCAGATTAAAACATTCTAAATCACGAAATCCCAGACCCCCAGATTATTTGGTAAGCAACAAGCCTTCCAGTTCTTATACAGGGGCTATATTAATCTTTTATTTATCATTTCAAATTTATCGGATATTCCCGTAATGACTTTTACTCATCCATCTTTAACAAATTTGGCATAAAAAAAAAAAATAGGATGATAAATAGTTACTCGTTTTCTTCTTCAAAAATGTTTAAAATCACTCCTTAAAGATGATGTTACAACATATATTTACATATACAATACAATGTCATGTATTCATTGAGCGAAAAAATAGAGAGATTAATTTCCCTAAAAAAAAGATTAAGAATAAAGTAATAATACATGACATCATTAATACAACATGTAATAACTTAACTGTAATTATAATTCACCTTGCCAAAACTTCAATAATAGAAAATAAACAAATAAGCAAACAAACTATTCATCTTCTACAAGGCCACAACACATCTGACCTAATAAACTGGAATAAAAAATACCGGTAATCCAATCTACCACTCGTCCCTGTCTGCGTCCACAAATGAATGAATACAAATTTCCTTTGAATAAAATACTTAATTTTACCATTGTTTTGGATTCGTCGTTGTGTAGTTGGGTTTATCACTCGTTCACTCAATTCAGCTGCACATAATCCAGTATGCTTTACCAGAACACCCCACAATTCTTTTTTAGTATTTCTTCCCCATTCTTCTTCTTCAAGAATTCCTATTTCATTTGTTCATCTTCATCCCCCTCTTGCAACCCACGCCAAATGTATTCTCGTCTCACGTTAAAGCTCAGATCGCACTTCAAGTTTTGTCAGTCTGGAAATTCTGGAGAATGAATCAGATTCGTATATTGATCTTCTTCAAGTTCTTTCACATTATTATATTCGATTTTCTTTAGCAGGTAAAAGTGGTTTTGAGTGGGCAGATCTCTTTGTTTTGTTCTTGATTCAAGCTCTACACTGGAGAAATCAAACATTTCGGAAAGCCCAATGAAAAAGGTGAGGCTTTTATTGAGCTTATTGTTCTTGATGGTAGCATCAGCAGTGCTGACCTCTCGTATGGCGCTTCCTCACGGCTCAATTCAGCCGAAATCCGAGACCCATTTTCCGGAAATCATGAAATTACCAACCTTTAATGATACCCTTTTGAAATATGCTTCGATCGATTTAGGTGAGCCCAAGCTGGAGAAAGAAATTGAGGAATTGTTACATGGGGATTTCAAACACAATAGCAGACATAGATCTTTCTTGTCTTCTAGAAGGAATAATCGTTTCGATGTGCGTGCCAGGTCAGCTAGGGGTCTACCGGTGCAGCACCAGTCACCGGAATTTCACCGGATTTGGTTGAGATTTCAAAGGCTCTTACATGATTGGTCTAGAAATAGAAGGTTTCAAGATGATGTAATGCTGGATTTGATAAACAATGCTAATTTGGGCCTAAAGAGAAAGTACAGATCTTGTGCTGTGGTGGGAAACAGTGGGATTCTGCTAAAAAGTGAATTTGGGGGATTAATTGATGATCATGAAGCTGTAATTAGGCTTAACAATGCAAAAATTGGGAGCTATGAGAAGAATGTAGGAAAGAAAACCAGCATCTCATTTGTGAATAGTAACATTCTGCATTCATGTGCTAGAAGGGAATCTTGTTTCTGTCATCCATATGGCCTTAATGTCCCAATTGCTATGTACATTTGTCAACCTGCACATTTACTAGATTACTTGGTGTGCAACACTTCACACAAAGCACCATTGATCTTTACAAATCCCCAGTTCGATATCTTGTGTGCTAGAATCGCTAAGTACTATTCGATGAAACGGTTCATCTATTTTAGTGGAAAGAAGTTTGAAGATTGGAGTCCTGTTCATGATGGGATGAATTTTCATTACTCATCTGGTATGCAAGCAGTGATGCTTGCTGTTGGTGTTTGTGAGAAAGTTAGCATTTTTGGATTTGGAAAATCAGGTGATGCTAAGCATCATTACCATACTAATCAAAGGGCTGAACTGGGATTACATGATTATGAAGCAGAGTATGATCTGTATCGCGATTTGGTATCGAGTCCAGAGGTTATACCATTCATTTCAGACAAGTTTATGTTCCCTCCAGTAGTTATATATCATTGACACATTACACTACACATGTATACTTTTTGTTCTGTGAATTATTTCTTCATGTAAGAGTATAGTTGTTATGCCTATTGTTGCAATTCAAATCATTTTTCCACCACATTTTTATACATTCTCAAAAGGACAAAATTCAACTATTTTTGAAATACACATAAAACGCGAAAACAGACTCCACATCAGAATTTCCTGTTTACTAACGCCTCCTCGCGGAGGCTCTTTCTCTCCTACAATTGAAATACACAGCAGCAACAGGTTGTCCAAGCTCATTTTCTTCAGCAAACTTCCTGGTGTTAAAACTATCCCTTGAATCAGGTGCTGACATTGTTTGCTTACCCTTCTGCTTGAATAACAGGAAAACAAATCTATGGACTCCTACATTTGGGGCTGGCTTTTCATAGCTCACAATTTCTGCTCCTGATAATAATTAATGTCATAAAAGTTATAATTATGTATCATGATGTGTATAATGTCATATATATACATATCTTATCCTGAAGGAAAAAAACATACGATTAAATCCTCAGAAGCACTTACCAAATGAGGCATCCATTGTGCCTGGTATGTTAGTGACAATCCTGTAGCATCATTAAATTATTAAGGTATGTCATTTAGAGAAATATACAATTATGATATATATATATATTGTTATATATATATATATATATATATATATATATATATATATCATTAATTAATAGTCATGAATGAGAGGAGCCCATTGATCAAAAGCACAAAGGGTAGTTTCAACCACTTCACGTATATTAATGTCCTAAAATATATGTGGGTCTTTATTTATATCATACCGTGCACCGACACACTACATACGCGCATTATACAAGATCGGCCAATTACGTGAAAATCGTTTCGGAAGAAAAAAAAACGACTTCTTGATAGAGTTAATTTTGAGAATTGACATTGTAAAAGTCGGCTTTTAGCTCTAGAACCGACTTTACAAAATCGGTTATATGAAAACGGTGTAGTGCATTGGTATAACTGATGGGGTTCAAATAATAACCCAAAACATATGTCATGTCATTAGAATGATTATAAAACAAGTATGATTTGTTGTTTCATAACCAATAAAATTGAAGTATAAAATGATGGATCATTTATTTGAAATAGAATACAAAAATACAATTAATTATTAAGTGTTACCAATGACAATGCTCCCTGAGATATGGATCACTTGGACCAGGAACATCAGGGTCAGTCATGATCTGCACAAGTAATAAGAGCAATATTATAAAGCAAATTACATTAATTTCTTAGTGATTTTTCTAAGTCCCAAAATTTGGTTTGGTGAAAACATAACAATTTAAGTGATATGTTATGAAAACTCGTGTTTATTTATGATACAAATCGTTGTGGTATCAAAACAATCTACCATATGGAATTAAAGATCAGTAGTGATACATCCACTACACTTTCAACCACAACATCTTACACAACACAATCTACACCACATATTCTGTTGGGACTCATCACAAAAAATAATTCATCATTTTAATCCATGGCTACTACCACTTGTGTAGTTGATTGTGCACTACACTCTTACACAAGAGTGTAGTGCACATTATTCATTAAAGATACAATATGAGGGGCAGTAGGGGCCCACCTAAGTCTTCTGATAAGGTCGAGAACATCAATTTATTAAATAAGGATGACTGTATTATCTCACATTGAAAAGTCAAAAGATCTTCTCAAAAAAAAGAAAAAAAGTTAAAAGAAAATTCATTTATATAAAATTGAAAGTGAGGAGAGAGTCATACCAAAATAGCTAGAAGAAAATAATTTTAATATTATATTTGAATAATAATGGAACATTTATCAAAATGTATTTGCATTGTTATGCCCCGGTTGATACCGATTCACATCGTGAATTATCGGTCACCCTGGTTTGCTACTGGTTTTTTTTTTCTTTTTCTTTTTTATTAGTATGTTGTATTAGATCTTATGACAAATGAAGTTTAAGATTATGTCTCTTACCAAACACGATTCTCGTTATTGAGACGGAGTTTGGTTTCATTGGGTTCCCAATGATTTTAGTTTTAGGGTCCAGTAGCGTGCTGGTTGTGTTCCGGTAGTTGCCGGTGTGTTTTCCGGAGTTCTTCCGGTTTGTAATCCTTTAATTTTCAATGAAAACCTTTCGTTTCCGAAAAACGAAAAAAAAAAAAAAAAAAAAAAAAAAAAAAAAAAAAAAAAATATTTGCATTGTTATTAAAAGAATAGTTACAAAATAACATGATTAATTAACATAAAAATTGTTACCAGAGTGAAATAAGATCCTATGTCCCTTCCTTGAAATTCAACTTTGGGTCTTGAAATGAGAGAGGAAGGAGTAAGCTCGTGGCTATTGTACACTTGTTTGTTAGAGTTGTACACAACAATCAACTTGATTGTATGTGAGATGCTATCAACAACATCTCCTACCACTCCACTTATCACTAGAGGGTCTCGAACTCTTGCGATGTATGCTATGAAATATATATGAGTTACCTTTTTGAGGTGTCAATAATATGTATAATAAATAGATTGTGAATTTACTCATGCCTTATGAGGCCATCATTTATAGTGTTAAGAATTGCCCTCCAACTAACGTAATCAAGATTTGGAACAAAACCTATTAAATGGAATTTTCCTCTTTTAAGAAACGGAAAACAATAACATAAGATTCTAGTAATTTTTCGAATCCCCAGAAGAGTAGTTGGGTAAATATGAGTTGGGCAATTAAATGGCGGTGAAATCAAGATTAAATCAACCATCACCTAACACTCATGAAACGATTCGCAGTTAATATGGGTCTATATTTATCGTTTCGACGATTTGACTTATAACGCGGATCTCTTAATTAATGGCACAACGATTTTATTCTAATGTTAGGTGACTGACCTCAAACCTTTGGCAAGGCACATGAATTTAGTATCGAGGCCACTAAGAGGGCTCGGGCCCAAGGCATCCGATCATGTGGAACACGCATATGCACCATATCTCTTGACAATTGGTCCTTATATCTATGTAGCACGATATGCTTATCATGATTATTCACTCTCGCCACTCACATTCATATATACAACAACCTTCCCGACATGATGTCACACTCTCGTCTCTTCTAATATATAAACCCCAATTTCTACAATTGCAAATGTACGTTCATTAAATCTATGAACTATGACAGCTTGATCTCACTGACAATAGCAGACAATCACAATTGTGGTGCAACTATTTTCATTACTTACTCCTCCATGTTTACTAACCTATATGTGGCTTGAGACCTTAGCTCCACCATGGGACAGCTCACAGTTCATGCAAATCATACTAGTTCGGTTTTAATCTATGTGTTGATTTTATTAGCATCATCAACATGCATGAGGTTGAAGGAAAAAAAACACATTAGATGGAATTTAAAATCAATGGACAAGAATACCTTTAATATCTGCGATTATCACGTTCAAACCAAAGCTAAGTTAAAATCGTGATATTTGATATTCTATATGTTTCTACAAAGGACATGAAAATTGACAAGTGCAAAAACTCTCTTGAATGACATCTTTCACTTGTTGTGTGTATTTCACTGATATTCAACCGTTATTTACGAAGCGTCTCAAGATCCGAATGAGTTGTCTAAAATGTTACTGGAAATATATGTTACTTTCAGCAGAAAGCAAAAAAAAAAAATTCCATCCAGATCTTGAGACAACTCATTCAGTTATCAAAACTTGTTACTGGAAAATATGTTACCTGAAAATATGTTACTTTCACTTGTTGTGTGTATTTCACCATCCGAATGAGTTGTCTAAAATGTTACTGGAAAATATGTCACTATCCGATGGTGAATTTTGAGCTTTTTTTTTACCATTTCAATGACGTCTGATATCAACATACATTAACATTGATATTCTACAGTGAAAATATAAGTTCAATAGCATATCAGAGGGGTCTCATCATCAAAATCCATGAGTATTCATAATTTGAAATTTTGAATCAAGGGGAAAATATAAAAAAAATAACATTGTTTGAAAATATAAACCCAACAACGTATATCAGGAGAGTCTAAATCTCAAAAACCAGGCTATGAAGTGAAATATGTTGTTTCTAAAGCACTGTTTAGAAATGCCAGAACAATCTTTTATTATAATACCTTTAAATTGTACATCATTTACTTTTTTTAAATAAACAAAAACCTTTTATTGAAAAATTAAAAGAAACGGTTTACACGTTATCGTATCCTGACCAGTGGCGGACACACATGTAAGTAAATGGGGTCCGCGGACCCTGTTAAAAATAATAAAACTCTACATTTTATTTATTGAAAAATATTTCGGACCCCGTTAAAAATAATAGAACTTTACATTTTACCTATAAAAAAATATTTCGTAACCCGCTGAAAAACTTTTCTGGATCCGCCAATGATCCTGACTCACCCCTTATGCCATAAGACGTAGGCAAATCGCAACTCTGCCTTCTTAAAACCTATGCATAACAAACCAAGTGTGGAAAATTCTAAAACATAGGAAATAATACAACACGCTTTCGCTTCCAAGAAAAAATAAACCACCAAAGGAAAAAAAAATACATTCGTATCCCAATGCTTAAAAACAAAGTTGATAACCGTGTGAGGAGAAGAGTATAAACAATGTGCATTCCAAAGGTCTTCAGAGTTCATATTCCATGTGGTTTGTCTATGCATTTTAATAAATTTTTAGATTTCAAAATCTTCGTCAGCAACAAAAGGAAGCTTGATTTAAAAAGTGTTGTATACATCATGCATAAAATTCCCAGCCTTTTTTCCCAAGCATACTCAGTTTCTCAAAGAGATATACTGGAATTTTTCCCAAAAATATACAGAGACAAAATGTAAAGCCAACCAAAAAAAAAAAAAAAAAAAAACAAACATAGATACGACATGGTTTGCACTCTTCAAAATTATGATGAGTGCAACCAAAAGAAGGTGAAGTGTGTAAAACTAGGTCCACGAAAAATTGTATCTAGGTGGGTATTCCTATCAATAGAAATGTACAAAATCTCTAAAAATAATTTCATGGTCACGACAAATAGTATGTGACGATGCTGGATCTTGTCTGGATGTAAATACGGGCCAAGATAAACCCTAGTGACAAAGAAGAAAATCAAAACCCTAAAAACGGAGGAGTGTTTTATTAGTTTTAGACTGAGCCTGGAATAAGTGGTATCCCAAGTTGCCTACGTATCATGTAAATGTTTCAGGAATCAAGTCTCTCGTAGTTTATTGGGATCGTTTATATAGAGGACATCTCGTCCTAGGCAATCATGTGCCGTGTCCATAAAGGATTCTTTACGTGTTATTCCCTTTTAATTTAGGAGATAATCACGAATAGTTTAAATGTTAGTCCTAATGGGTAAAGGATCTCTAGGATATTCCCATAATTATCTTGTATTATATGCACGTGCGCTGGTATCGGATAAAGGAGACTCTGGATGACTTGCATCGAGCCCCCTAGGTCGTCTCGGCCCGAACTGCGTTTACCTGTCTTCTATGATCTCCGAGCCGACCTGCGGTGGTTTTTACGAGAGAACAGATCATACCTCCACCTGGGGCTTAGGTCTGTCCTTAGACATGAGATGGGCTCCTAACCCTCAACATTTTAATTCTCTCTCTTTATGTAATGAACTGCCAATTAGAAGATGACACATGGCGAGGGCTAGTTCGACCCTCATCAGCATGCGAAATGTGTTTGTTATATAAAAGAAACAAGGTCACCTAATTACACTAAGGGTGGAATCGGGTCGGGACCCGTCCCGAAACCCTCCTATCCGATTCCCATCCCGAGAGAATTCGAGAATCTATTTTTTACCCACTCCCCTACCCGAAAAGTGTTGGGACCCGACAACCGGGATACTAGAATGTTTCAGGATCCCGTCGGGTCGGGAGAAATTATCCCGAAAGTAGTTAATTTACTTCTTTCATCGAATTTATTAAACATAAAACTTATTTTTTATCTTCAACTTAGGCACTCGTTTTGAAGGTTAAATATCAATTGGTTTTTACTCGATTTATGATTTTGTTGAAATCAAACTCAACTTATAAAAATACATAAAGATTGTGACAACTTATTTAACTTTTTGCCAAGTAAACAAAGAGGTAGTTGTGAAATATGTAACAACAACAAACACAACTTAGCCGGTATAAATAAATAATGATCGAGGTCTACCATATTATGTTAAAAATGAGTAGATACATTTTTTATTTGTATCGTGAGAAAATATAGGGTAGTCACAATTGAGCTTGACCCAAAATTTTAGAAATCTTGAACGCAATAAAAAGCAATAACTAATCCAAAGTTCAAGAAAAATATGGTATACGTGGAAAATATAGTTGTTTTAAATTGGAAAAAAATGAAAATAATAACCGGGTAATCGTAATAATAATGGTATATTATTAATCAAATAAAAAGTTATGAAATGTACTATAACTTTGATACGGGACGGGTCGGGATTCCCGTCGGGGAAAAGTTCGGAATCGGAAAAATTCGAGACGAGAGTCGGGTTGGGTTGGGTTGGGTTTTCCGGAAATTTTGCCAACCCTACATTACATCATTCATCGTAAATGAATATACATATTTGCTTATGCTTTGAATTAAATTCGTACGATTATGAGAATGTCTAAAGGAATATCCGATACATTAGATGGCAGATGCTCAATGCAGAAGTAGTGAAATTTAAAAGAAGTCTAATCATCGAACAAAAGGCATCATCAGAATCATAGTTTCTCCCATTTCCATTATACTCGACATCAACATTCACCATGTGCTGCTGACGGTAAAACATCTGGCAATTTTGGTATTTTGGATGGCTCCTCGTCCCGTAACATGTTAGTACCTGCAATTGTTGAATAAATTAAGGATCCACCCCAAAAAGAGGGGGGAAGGTAAAGATATAGACAAAGTTATGAGATCTTTCTTTAATAAAGTTTCAAGAATTCATAGTGTGTCCAAGAGGTTTAATTCTAAATGCACCACTGCTAGTCCTAACAAGATTTCAAATTCTTGGGAGCTAATTTCTTCTCCAAAACATCATCCTCCTCCTCCTGGTAAGCTTTTAGAATCTTGTAAAACACAATCTCCCCACTTGTTCTTTCAAAGATTCAATCTTTACATGTATTTGTCGTGCTTTCATTCATTTTTGTTTATGGGGTTCCCTAAATTTTCTTGTATTTACTTTTTGCAGAAATGGTGTTCAAAAAATTTATTGGAATGATGATGGGTTGCTTGGGGTTGGGTGAAAAGCGCACACTTCCATCACCTTCTGAAGCCAGTGAATCTCCCAAGCAAGTTGTAGATCAAATTGAGAAGAAAGCAGCACCAAGAGTGACACTTAGTGATGGAAGATGCTTAGCTTACAGAGAATTAGGAGTCCCAAAACATAAATCAAATTACAGAGTTATTATTGTTCATGGCTTTGGCAGTTCTAAAGAGATGACCTTTTTAGCTCCCCAGGTACCAAATAGTGGATTCTTTCGAAGGGTCTTTGATTTTTTGCTGACCTGTTAGTTGCAATTATTGCCTGTTTTGGTATTATGATTTTCCATGGCTATTCTGTAGATATCATTTTCATATTTTCATTGCAAGATATGACATGCAAATGAATATACTCTAATTAAATGAATTGTAATGTCCTAGATCTATTGAATAGCTAGCTTGTTAAGGATGTCTTTAACTTGGGTGGTAGGAAATATGCAATGCACCATAATATATGGGCGTTTTTAGTGGCACCATACCAAATCTACAGATTATAGCAACATTCGACTTTTCTGCAGTCGATTTTAGACTTGATGATCGATTTTTTGCCGGTTGATTGTGCCAATCAAATGGGTGAAAGTTGATCCTAAAACTGAGGGTCCACTTTCCATGGGTCGACTGTGACAATCAAACGGGTGAAAGTCGATTAAAAAGCCGAGACTCATCTTTTTACCAGTTGATTGTTGACAATGTGATGTCACGCTAAAAACATTATGATGCCGTTAAAGACGCCCTAATAATATACGGTTGGGCAAAGATCTTACCTCCTACTAAGAAAAGCAAACTTCTAGTCTGATTCATAAGAGATCTGCAAGCTGGTTAATGGTTATCATGTAGAATGATCTCATACTTTTCTTTTTCCAATTTCCAGGAACTAATGGATAAACTGGGAATATATATCCTATTATTCGATCGAGCAGGGTATGGAGAGAGCGATCCGAATCCTAAACGGTGCATCAAAAGTGAATCTTCTGACATTGAAGAACTAGCAGATCAGTTGCAATTAGGATCTAAATATTACGTCATTGGAGTCTCTTTAGGATGTTATCCTGTCTGGAGCTGCCTCAAACGCATACCGCACAGGCAAATTTTCACTTAATACGCCTTTTCTTGATTTCATAATCAACTACGGTTTGGTTGAAAATGAAATGTAGGATAATTTCTAATTGAGAATCTGCAGCAATGCAGGCTAGCAGGTGCAGCTCTTGTAGTTCCAATTATCAACTACAAATGGCGGGCTTTGCCTAAAGATCTTATAAAAGATGATTACAGGAAGAATCTATGCAGATGGATTATTTGGCTTTTAAGACATACTCCTGGATTATTGCATTGGTGGCTAACACAGAAAATATTTCCTTCATCCAATGTTCTTGATACAAATCCTGCATTCTTCAACAGCAAAGATTTGGAATTCTTACGGAATACCCCGGGTTATCAGTTGTTTTCTAAGGTAATTCCGTGTTTAATTATCATACGGTAATGATACTGTCACAATCAGATTGAAAGTTTTTTTTTTTTTTTTTTTTTTTTTTTTGTATGTGACAACTAAATCCCGATGAATGCAGAATGGGATGGAACATAGGAGCGTGTTTGATTCCATACGTCGTGATTGTCTGGTGGCATTTTCTCGTTGGGATTTCGAACCGATGGAGCTAACCAACCCGTACCCTGATAATGAAAGCTCGGTTCATATTTGGCAAGGCTTTGAAGACAAGGTAGTGCCGGTTAAATTGCAACGCTACGTTTCAGAAAGACTACCATGGATTCGTTATCACGAGGTTCCGGATGGTGGTCATATGCTTGTTTATGACGGTACAGTATGTGAAGCTATTTTGAAATCTCTTTTGCTTGGAGAAGATACTCCACAATACACGCATTAGTGAACTTAAAATTGATTTCTGTATAAATATACATTGTTTATGCGAAACTGGATTGTGAATTCGGCCACGTAGAGGGCCAAGATCTCATAGCTAGAAATCAGGGTACAAATTATTAGTCTCTAGAAAACATGTTTGTATTTCTTCCCCAAAAGATTCACATGTTAATGTTGCATTTGTTTGAAGGAAATTTCTGCATTTTATTATATGGGGTTTAACTGTAAATGTGCTGACAGTCTTATGAGTTTGCAAATTGATCCAGTATTGTGTTGTATCTTAAAATGCATGGTGGTACCGAATGAGGCGTTGTTATTGGCACCATAGTTATCTGCCAAGGCTGAGAACATCAATTCTTTAATAAGGATGACTGTATTATCTCACATTAAAAATACATCATCTGAGAACAAATTTCGACTACTGTAAATTCTAAATTTTTCCAGAGTGTAGTGCACAGAAGATAATTCGATTATGTTGTCATTAGCAATTCACTTATTTATATTGATAGACACTCATGTTTTCAAGTGTAAACTTCACTGCAGCAGATACTTGAATTGGCTTTCGATCTAAAGACGGAACTCTCTAATTGCTTCTCCCCACTAGGGTACTACCATTCCTAAAGCAAGACCACCGGAGTAGATAAAGTATAGAATTCACGAGAGTTAGAGTGAATGTTGTTATGAGTTGTTCTTGTTGTTCTTTCTCTTGAGGGGGCTTGAATCCATCCACTTCGAGGTGCGAAGCCACTCTAAAGAGGAGTGGTTATAAGAAAGAGGCCAATCAAGGCGTATACTTAAAAATGTGTGTGTAAGTATATTAGAATTTTCCCCTTGATTTGGTATCAAGCTAAGCAGCATCTACATGCACAAGCAGCCAAATTGAGTAGAACTCCACTAATACAACATCAATAAAATAATAAAATAAAAAAACTAAAAGAAAGAAAAAAGACAAATAAAGCTGTATCTATCACCACTGGAATCAACAACTTTTTATTGCATGGCCTAATATATTCGATATTTTTTTTTTAAAATAAAATTTATGGTGCCTCGAAAGTAGATAGTTGGTTTTAGTAAGTACAGTACTTATCTTACGTGATTTGATAAGTCAAACCAAAGAAACAACAAAATAAAATAACATGATATAAGTAGGATGTACATTGCCTTAATGGTTTCCACGGCTTCAAATCCTGCTAGGAATGAATTAATGGGTGTGTATTTCTTTTCGTATGATATAAGTAACTAATACTCTCGCCGTTTCTTTTAACTGTCATATTTGAAGAAAAAATAATTGATCATGTTCATCCAAAAAATGACTAATCTTAAGCTAAAAAGTGACCAGATTCATCCAAAAAATGACCGGCTTCAAACTCCGCTAGGGGTGAATTAATGGGTGTGTGTTTCCTTTCGTATGATATATAAGTAACTAATACTCCATCTGTTTTTTTTAACTGTCACATATGGAGAAAAAATAATTAATCATGTTCATCCAAAAAATGACTAAAATTAAGCTAAAAATTGACCAGGTTCATCCAAAAAATGACAGTTATTTTTTCTTATGATATAAGTAGCTAATACTCCATCCGTTTTTTTTAACTGTCACATTTAGAGAAAAAATAATTGATCATGTTCATCCAGAAATTGACTAACCTTAAACTAAAAAGTGACCAGGTTCATCTAAAAAATGACAGTTGTTTTTTCTTCAAAATGTGACAGTTAAAAAAAAACGGATGGAGTAATAAATTCCAAATGGCTATGTACCGTTCTCGGATGCCGAATCTTTATCCGGAAAATACTATCCGACACGTATAACATTACATACATCTAATATTATCCGTAAACTTTACGTCATCGTATCAAAAATAAAATGAAGCGAAAACTAAATAGACTCGAATAATAAATGCCAAGATAAAAAAAACGAGCAACAATTCATTAAATGCTTTTGATATTATGCATGGCAGGAGGGTTTTTTTTTTCCCGAATAAAAGTTTGGTGTCCGAAAATGGGACATAACTTAGTTCTAGTAAACGAACGAGACTAAATAACAAGTAAAGATTGGTAGGGATTCCATTAAGGAACACAACCAAATTGATGTGAATATGACTTTTAAAGCATTAAATTATATAGGCGGTCCCTATTAGAACGGACCGTCGGATGATTGTCATGAATAGAAAAAAAAAAACAAAATTGTTTTGTTTGTTTATACACGTGACACAAATCCAACGGATAAGTATAATAGGGAGTCCCTGCATCATAATTACCCCTAAAAAAGACGTATGAATCTTTGATATGATAGGTCGGGGCCCAAAATCCATTATCAACCATTGTTATAATAATATTATTACATTATTGTTTGTTTAAAATAATATTATCGTTGTTAAAACATTATTATGTTCCTTCGTGAACATCCGATAAAACTGGAACGATACTGACGGAGGTCAGATCGGCTATTGCCACATGTCATCTCATAAATGGCTAAGTAATAAATGAAGTTAAGGGAGAGTCCCATTCAGTGTCCAAGTACAGGCCTCTACCCCATGCGGGAGATCGGTCTTGTGTACCCAGCCCACTTCATACTTCATAGTCCACCGCAGGTCGGTTATGGCGCGCAAAAAGTTGGGCCAGGGTAGCTCGGATTTATCACATCCTTGGGAGCTCTCCGCAGGTTGGGAGTTACCCTTTATGTTACACGCGTGCTTCATAGAATCAGATATATAAGGGAAGAATCTTCCCTCATTATGACTCTGATTCAAATCATCAGATATGGTTAAAAGTATCTCGGAAATCGCGGGATAGAGGCGTAAATCAAGCCTCCGGCGGTTACACGGGAAAGTCCTTGAAGGATAGGACATAACCATAACCTAAGGCATGAGTGTTCCCTATATAAACCTTCATAAGAACTATGGCTGACTTGATTCATGAATAATGGTAGGATACGTAGACAACTTGAGAAAATGCATTCTCAGGCTCGGTCCAAATACCACAAAATTATCCCTCGTTTTATATTTTGTTTTAGGTTTTTGGATCTTGAATATTGTCTCTTACGGCCCGGATTTACACCCGACGGTTTCCAACATTGTCAAATA
This sequence comes from Gentiana straminea, assembly GCA_036785695.1. Taxonomy (NCBI): domain Eukaryota; kingdom Viridiplantae; phylum Streptophyta; class Magnoliopsida; order Gentianales; family Gentianaceae; genus Gentiana; species Gentiana straminea. The sequence continues at coordinate 895,906 of JAVUPR010000223.1, forward strand.
CATAGAAGATTGCATGGCCATGCGCATTGATGATACGCACAAATAGAGAAAACATCACATACTATGTATGTTTTAATACAAACACTAACGAAAATAAGAAATATTGATTTAAGAATGACATGCTCTTAAAAAAAAAATAGGGTTAATTATTTAAAAGGACTGATTTTCAACTTATTATGGGTAATAGGACACTCCGAAATCTTATTTAGTTATAAGGACATTCTAATTTTAAGAAGAAAACTCTTCAAGTGGATAAAGAGGAAGAAGGAAAAAAAGGAAGGAAGGGAAAAAAAAAAAAAAAAAAAACGCTCAAAGGTGAAGGAAAAAAAAAAAAACTGCTGAGTGAACGTGTGGGTGGTGGTTAAGTTTTTTTATTTTTTTTATTTTTTTAATTCACCATATTTCTAAACGTCATATATTTTGATCTAAAACTCGGATCATCATAATTTTTTCACTAAAATTCATATTTTTTCGTCTTCTTTATTCTAAAATCAAATTTGATATTTTTCCGAATAAATTTCATAAATCAATTTTTTTCTTCATAAAAATCGACGTGGCGTATTGATCACCGTCATACATTGACCACCTACCCCGATGCATTGATCACCGGGATCCATTAACCACACCGATGCATTGACCGCCGCGATTCATTGACTACCATGATGTATTGACCACTGCGATCCATTGAAAACCTTGATCAGTGACATCTCATTGTAACGATTTATGCAATGACGTCTCATTGTAGCGATTTATGCAGTGACTTTTTATTGTAGCGATCTATGCAATGATGTCTTATAGTATCGAATTATACAGTGACGTGTTATTGTAACGATTTATGCAGTGACGTGTTATTGTAACGATTTATTCATACATTTGGTTGTAAAAATCTGCATTTAAACCAAAAAAAACAAAAGAAATACAGTTATTTTACAAAGTTATCGAATATTTAAACCAACACTAATCAAATAAACCAAGATCAATCAAATATTAAAGATAACAAAGAAATAAAGTTACTTTACAAAGTTATCAAATGTGTGTATCAAGTTGTATATGCGGTGACGTCAATATCATTACATCAGTTATCTAATTGTAAATACAGTCATCAATGTCACTGCATAAGTCATCAACGTCACTGCATGAGACATCAATGTCACTACATAAGTCATCAATGTCACAGCATAAGTCATCAATGTCACTGCATCAGACATCAATGTCACTGCATAAGTCATCAATGTCACTGCATCAGACATCAATGTCACTGCGCGCATAAGTCAGCAATGTCACTGCATAAGCCCAGACCACCAAGATGATCATAGAGGGCACTCTTGTCATTCTCTTGATGATGGTAACTCTTGCACACATAGTAAAACACACTCCGCACTAATAGGCCAGCCAGATTAACTATCACCAGCAACCCAACCAAGAATCCACCAACCATAATTATTGTAAGCACACCATGATTATCCCCACATTAACCACAACTGATGAGAATATAGTGTGATCAGTCCACAAATAGCCATATACCCAAAAACAAGGCTGAAAGCTATCATGGTCCTGCCCTTTAATAACTGATAGCTTTTTTTCATAGTTGCAAGCCCATAAACCGGCTCCAATACAGAAACCATGCTAGCCAAATGCCACAAAGCACTTATATCGACCTGCAACCCAAGAAATAGGACAAAGACAACCATAAGAGAAAAGAAAAAACAACCCTAAACTATGAGTATCCACAGCTATTATAAGCAGCACAAGAAACCCAAAAAAGACTTAATTGTAAGCCACCATGGTGAGTGAAACCCATAAGAAGGTAATAAAGAGCTTCCTAGATCGTACTTGTGCTACGAAAGCAAAAGGGACTATATCATCTGTTATAAGCACCCAAATACACTGTCAACTAATTAGTAAAACACAATCTATGAATGCTCTAAATGTTTCTCCTAGACGTGTTATTGTGTCACTGCTTCAGACATCAATGTCTCTGCATAAGTCATCAGTGTCCCTGCATCAGACATCAATGTCACTGCATAAGTCATCAATGTCACTCCATCAAGTAGCATGTAAATCAGAAAAATAATTCTTACTTCGGTAGTTCTTGAGCTTACACTTCTTTGTCAAGATGCATATAAACACAAGGGAGAACGTAAGTAAACATCGAAAAGCTATTGACTTTTTAAACTTTATGAATGCATGTACATGACTTACAAGTTTAAGGAGTCACATAATTCGGTTTACATCTCGGAAAATAAATCCTGGTCCAAAGAAGAAGAAATGGGGCAGGTGGAGGAGGCAACAAAGTCATAATGGCAGGCAAGTTGAACACTCTTTTATTTGGTGTAAGCGATGATACTTGATCAACCTATTACAAACTCATAATACCTTTTTTGAACAGCAAAATAAACCTTTATTAATATATATCAAGCAAGATGCTTGAGAAAAGTTCATATAATTTTTTAACACCAGACCAAGAAAAGAACAAACAAAAAAACAATATTACATCCAAAAACTAAAGAAGCATCAACATGATTTATCATTGAATAAAGATTCATATCAACATCCTACATGATTATCATTGGTTGGTGTAACTTGTAAAATGTATGTAGGCTGTCAATTATTTTGAAGCAGGCCACCATGGCATTTTCCTACGATTGACATCATCATTATCACAATTTTAACCCACCATCTCCAAAAGAAAAATGCAAAATAAACATGAACAGGAAAGAAAGAAGAAAGAAAAGCAGAATTAAAGAAATCAAAATCAGATAGGCGTGATCTAAACTCGAAAACAGAGGTTTAATCCTCATCGGAATGTTGTTGTTGTTGTCTGCTTACAAGGTTAAACCCAGACGTTTAAGGTCAACGTGTCCGGCAGCAGCTAAGAACATCATTACTAATTGATTACGGATTACCTACCCCATCTGTAAGAAACGGGCGAGTTGTGCCGGGTTGAAGATTCCGGGTAAATGAGTTGCTTCACCTTTTAGAATATCAGCTACTTCAATGTATCTTTGCCGTTTTTGAATTTCGATGTAATCGCCTCTCTCACTTCCAACCGCCTCCGCCGCCGCCTCCACAACCTTCCTCTTCTCCCCTCTGCTTGAATCCTCCGTTCGATCTGGATCCTCTGCTTGATTTCGATGAGGTTGCAGAGACGAGAGAACAAATTGGAAATTGAAGCAGCTTGGTATCGTACAATGCCTTTGGTAATCTAGGAGAACATAAAAAATAAATTAGAACGTCCTTATAACTGAATAAGTTTTTTAAGTGTCCTAAATGATCATTAAGTCTCTAGCGACGGCCTTATAACTAATAACCCCAAAAAAAAATATAATTTTTTTTATATAATGTGTAGAGACTTAAACAGGAAAAAAAAATACTCCCATCATGGTTCCTATTTTTTTTTTTTTGAAAAACTCATGGTTCCTATTTTTTTAAAAAAACACCCACATCATGGTGCTAATTTATTTAATATAGTTATTAAAATTGAGCTTAAGCTCATACCCTAATGGTTACCACTGTAGCCTACTACTGTGGCGCTTCGGTCAAATGTAGGAGGGCCCGAGGTTCGATTTTCCCCCCTAGTATAATTAAAAAAAGCTTTCGTATTCCGTGAAAAAAAAAATTTATTGAAATTATTTATTAATTTTATATGATACGGAGTATAGTATTAACGTTTATTTTAATTTTTTAGGAGTTTTTTTTTATTTAGGGGTCAGAGTCCATAAGAACATGTTTTAATCTAAAATGGTTGAGAATGACAGTTACTACATGTGTTACTACACTTTTGTACATGTGTTACTACATGTTTTTAATTTTTTAGGAGTTTTTTTTTTTATTTAGGGGTCGACATAAAACGTGTTTTTTGAGAAGGCGATTCTTACGTGTGTTACTACACTTTTGTACATGTGTTACTACATGTTTGTTTTGTACATGTGTTACTACATGTTTGTCCTTCTCAACCATTTTAGATTAAAACCTGTCATTTACGACCTTTAACCTTTTTTTATTTATTTAATATTTATGCTCTGGTATAAAAACGAGATTTCCACCCTACTTCTACACCCTAGAGTTTTTCATTTCTCCGCCACTTTCTTCTTCTTCTGTTTCTCCGTCCTGAAATCAGAGAGAACAGAATCAAAGGAGCTCTGTATCGTAAGATCTCTTTCCAGATTTCTCTTTGATTATTGCACCTTTTCTTATATACTGGTTTTGGAATTGTGATTTTGAATTCTATCGCTGATGATGCTGATATGTATTACGTTGTTTCGTTTGAGATCCTGGTTTCCTTTTTGTCTATATATATCGGTAAAACGTCATTGATTATACACGAATTACATTTTCATTCTGTAGGTATAGTGTTTTGTCGGCTATGAGTTAGATAATTCTGACTTCCGTTTCTGATTTAAGAGCTTAAATCTTTTGTATTTAATTCCGAGATTTTTTCTATATGAAAATTTGATGGAGTTTGATGCTTGCTTACTGAAACGAGGCTGCTGTTTTAATTCTTAAGCACTTGAATCTGCAATAGTTTGAGTGAAACGAAAATGAACATGTGTTCTGTAATATCTTTACTAATCTAATTCAAGATGTGATTCCATAGCTGGTAGGTCATTGATAAATCTAATTTCAGATTGTGGATATTTATTTGAAGGATTTGAAATGTAGAGTCTCGTCGATTTTGTTTTATAAAATGGAGCCTCGAGTAAAGATCAGGGAGCCATAGAGCTTGCATCTTTTCATAGTGCTCCGTATATGAACTGCCTCAGAGTTTTAGTGAACGGAGTATTGCTTTCTTATTCTGTTGAAATGCAATGAAGCCTGAGGCAAACATTAAATCTTTTGAAAATGCATCTTTCACCTTTTGTTCTTCAGGGTTCAGGTTGTGAATAATCCCTGTATATGGGTCACTTGTCTAAAGGGAGTTTTTTTCGCACCACACCTCAATTTAGCATCACACACAATCGACCTTCATAAAGTCGATTATATTTTGAACTTCCAAAAGTCAATTGTATAGTCAAGACTCGACTTTTAAAACTATGGATTTGGTGTGGTGTAAAAGTAGTGTGGTGGTGCACCATACCGAATCGGTCTTTTGAAAGTCGACTCTTGACTCAAGAATGGACCTTCAAGAGGTTGATTGAGGAGTGGTACATAGGTGGTGTGGTGTATGGTAAATTTGGGCGACTTTTAAAAGGTCAGTTCGGGTGTGGTACACTACTACTTGTGTGGATGGTAAATTCAGGCAGGTGAAAATAAACACTCCCATGAGCCCAATGAACATGAATTTAAAAGTTGCATCTCATATTCTTTTTGTCTTTGCCTACTATTGTGTTGTAAAAAGATTGTGCTTAAAAAACACATTTTGGTGTATGTTTTGCTCTAGTATTTCAGTATGTGAAACTTGCAGTTACTGTTTTGTTCATTAAAATTCATCTTTGTGAGATGTTACAGAGCTATCATTTATCATTTATCGCTAATCGTTAATATTTAGGTAAATATGGCGAGTACAACTGTGCCCGCCATGTGCATGGCCAAATGTGCACCACAGAAGCAAGTCCCAAAAGCCTTCCTTAAGTGCCCATCATTTGTATCAACTCCAAAGAGCCTTTCAAGAACCTTTGGTTTGAAATTCAAACCAAACTTCAAGGCCTGTGCCATGGCAACATACAAGATCAAGCTCGTCGACCCAGATGGTAAAGAGCTACAATTTGAAGCAGCAGATGATACTTACATCCTGGATGCTGCTGAGTCTGCTGGAATCGATCTGCCATACTCGTGTCGTGCCGGTGCTTGCTCTACATGTGCTGGGAAGATTGCCTCTGGGACTGTTGATCAGTCTGATCAATCTTTCCTTAGTGATGATCAAATAGAACAGGGCTATGCTCTGACTTGTGTGTCTTATCCGACTTCGGATTGTGTTATCCATACTCACAAGGAGGGCAATCTCTACTGAGCTCGGTTCGGTTCAGACTTTATGGTAGTAACTGTTGTAATAATGGTTATATCAAGTGAATGGACATGTTATATGACACACAAAGTTTTCTCGTGTAGTCACTTGATACAACTTGCTTACAATTGTTAAACCGTAAAGATTGTCATTGTTGAGAATTTCTTTTTTGAATTCTTTAGGAGATTTTAAGACTTGTTGTTATATTGTGAAATGGTTCCTGGTAATCAAGTATGTCTAAAATGGTTTCTTCTTCAATGTGTGTTTTGACATATTAGTTTATGCTATTCAGCTTTATAAACTCGTGTCCAGAACTATGATACATTGTATTCATAAAGCTATTATGAGCTCAATTATTTCTTCGTCTCAGTGTTCTTTTTGAAGGTGCATTTCACAGACAATGTAGTTGTCTTTTGTAGTGTTTCACTCATACATGATACTCAACATACAGTGTTCTAAAAATCGGCCGACTCGACCTCCTAGGCGCGGTCGGCAATCAACCGACCTGAATACACTACTCGGCCCTGTCTAGGCGGGTTGGAAGTCGGACTAGGCGGGTACAGGGCGGGTTCAAGGCGGGAAAGTCAGGGAATCTTGGCGAACTCGGTCAAAGTGTTCACGGTTCGGTTCGGTTTTTTGAATTTTCAAAACCAAACCAACAATTTCGGTTTGAAAAAGATGAAACCAAACCAAACATATTAACTTCGGTTCGGTTTGTCATTTCTTCGGTTTGGTTCGGTTCGGTCTCGGTTTAGAATATTAGACAATTGAATTCATAAAAAATAAAGCATATGGAAAGGAATACCATCTAACAACTACTAATTACTTATTCAATCAAAATTTCTTCAATCATCATATCCATATTGAATAGACATGCTGACAATGTTTTCCAGACAAACAAGCTAACGATAAGAAATGATAACGGATTTTATATTTTCAGAAGATGTAAATATAATACATATAAAAAAATGGAAAATTAGGGATAATGACACAATCTGAAATATTTTTAAGTAACATGACAACTACATATTTTTTATAGGGAGAAGGATAACTGCATAATTTTTATAGCGAGAAGGACAAACAGTGAATCCCGAAAATCAGTGAATCTCCTCAGTGAATCCCGAAATCAGTGAATTTTGACAGTAAATTTCGACAGTGAATCACAAAAATTAGTGAATTTCGATAACGAATTTTGAAAATTAGTGAATTTCGACAGTGAATTTCGACAGTGAATTTAAACAGTGAATTTCGACAGTGAATAAATAGTTTTGTCCTTTATGCAAAAGTTTCAAAAGACTGTTCTTCTACTCAATTGATGAAATATTTATGTCATTCTCCCTAAAAAAAATTGTGATGGATATTTTTTTTGCCTAATATTGTATTATTTTGGACGTCTTTTCAACCGTAATTTTTTTGACATCATTGAAATGGATTTTTTTTCCCTTAAAGGTAGAAATATGTCATTCAAAAAAAAAAAAATGGAAATATGTATTGTTATGGCTATCGGTTCGGTTCGGTTCTTCGGTTTCATTAGTTAAAACCAAAACCAAACCAATTAGAGTCGGTCCGGTTCGGTTTTACAATTTTTAAAAACCATTTAAACGGTTCGGTTTGTTTCGGTTTGGTCAGTTTTAAATAAAATGAACACCCCTATATATACTACTCCGTTCCAAAATATAAGTCATTCAAGATGTTTTCATATAGATTAGAAAATTGATTAAATGTCATAAATTTAATGCAATAGTTGTTAAGTACTCTCTGCGCTCCGAAATAACTGAGGCAACTGCCAAACACATGTATATTAAGAAAATTAGTTATTACTTTAATTTGAATGCCAAAATAAGTAATGAAAAAAAACCTTAGTCGTAATCTCTTTATATTTTTTTTAGGGTAATGTCTCTATATTTGGAAACCCTAAAAATTAACAAAAGAAAATCGTTTCCATTTCTGCCGAAGCTGCGTTCTTTCCCCCTCCCTTCGCAAGAAGCCCCCCAGCCCCCAGCCCCCAGCCCCATAGCAAATTGCGCCGGCTACCCTCCAGCTGCACCGCCGACCACCGTCCAGCCGGCAGCAACCACCGACGACCACTGGCCGGCAGCATTTCCGGCGTGCGGTGAGGGGTTTTTTTTTTCCCTCAAGTAGATTGACATAACAGATTGAAATATAAAGTGTTTTTGTGTAAAGTTCATTAGTTCATTTTGTATGGTTTTTTCAGAAGTAGAGTCGTTAGTTTCATTTTTAATCTTGATGTAATGTAACTATGTAAGTAAGCATAGAGCTGAAGTCATTCTACTGATTGTATTCAATTTCATTCTAATATTGATGATGATGATTGAATAAGGAATTCTTCTTTTGTTCTTCAAAGTTTCCTTGAAGTTTTTCCTCAGTTTCATTAATCTTAAACTGCAATGATGAATGATGCAATTTATACCCGAAGTGAGTCTGAATTAGTTATTAGTGAATTCTGTTATGTCAATCTGTAACAATGTTTAATGGTTTATCAATGATTCAATATTGTGTTTTACGCAATTTTTTTTGACATAGTTTTATTTTGATTTGCAGACATTTAATCATGTCTCAATCTGAAAATCCGAATGTTGGCTCATCTAATGCCTCGAATGCGGATACGTACCACTGTTAAATTGAAGAGAGATAGTGGTGATATTGGATGGGATTATACGGTGCTTTGTAATCCTAACAATACGGATAGATGGAAATGTTTAAGGTGTGATAAAGAAGGTGGTGGGGGAATGAATAAATCGACTTAAACACCACATTGCCAACATAAGGGGTAATGTTGCAGTTCAAACTCTCCTGATGAAGACAAGAAACGGTGTAGAGAAGTTCTTGGACTAGGTAGAAAGAAGAAGCATGATGCAAACTTAAGGAGAGAAGTTCATTTTCAAGAGTTGGATGAAATTGAAAACGTGGAAAGTGGAGGATTAGGAAACCTAGATGTTTGATCTGTGTTTTTGGGCAAAGGTTGATCACCTTTGTGTAGAAGACCTTTTGGCCCTATCTACTTTTTTTTTCGTGCTAATTTGAGAGAACTGCAAGTTAGTACTTTTTAAAATATTGATTCTCAAACCACTCTCACGAAATGGCTCGCGAATCCCTCCGCCCCGCATCCACCCCTCAATGTTTGGGAGTGTATCAACTGTGAACGTGGCGTCGTTACAATACTCTGAATGCTCTCAATGCCCACAACAAATCCAAACATAACAAGCATATGAAGAAATTCAGTGAGGGATGTGGGAATATGTTTTTGAACAAATCGATCTGCATAAGTTATCAGGTATGTCTTCTTAGTATTTAATTATTTGATTAATTTTTTTTGAAAGTTATGGAAGAAGATATGTTAATTATTTGATTAATTTTTTTGAAAGCTATGAAAGATAATGTGAATGATTCACAGGATGTTGAGATCGCTGATGAAACTCTGGAGGTTGCTCCATGTATAAAAGTTAAATTAGTTGTTAATTTTGTACTTATTTATTTTTTCAAAGTTGGGAGATGATGTTGATGTTGTTGTTGAGTCCTTTGAGGATGTTGTGGTCATGGAAACTGGTGGTATTTATAATTAACATTATTGTGATCCTGTTAAAATTATTAGCTAATTAATTTGTACTTATTTTGTTACTAATTTTATTTTTTCAAAGCTGAGTAAAATAAAATTAATTACAATTTAATTACACCTAATAATTTTAACAGGATCACAATAATGTTAATGACAAATACCAACAACTTTCATAACCACGACATGCTCAGCAACATTATCATGTTAAAATTATTAGCTAATTAATGTGTACTTATTTTGTTACTAATTTTATTTTTTCAAAGCTGAGGAAAATCAAATTAGTTACAAATTAATTACAGCTAATAATTTTAACAGGATCAATAATGTTAATTACAAATACCAGCAACTTCCATGACCACAACCGGCTCAGCAACATCATCTTCCCCAACTCTGGAAAAAAAAAACCAAATAAATAAGTACAAAATTAATAACTAATTTCACTTCATGATAAGATATTATACCTGGAGCAACCAGAGTTTCATCAGTTATCTCAACATCCTCTGTATCATCCAGATCTTCTTTCGTAGCTTTCAAAAAAGTTAATCAAATAATTACCACATCTTCACCAGAGCTTTCAAAAAAATTAATCAAACAATTAAATACTAAGTAGACATACCTGGTAGCTTAGGCAGATCGATGCCTGGTAGCTTATGCATATCGAAGGTAAGTTTGTTCAAAAACATGTTCCCACATTCATCACAGAATTCCTTCATATGCTTACTATGTTTGGATTTGTTGTGGGCATCAAGAGCATTCGGAGTATCGTAACGATGCCCATGTTCAAAGTTGATACATTCCCAAGCATTGAAAGGTGGATGCGAGGCGGAGGGCGGATGTTTCGCTGAGCCATTTCGTGAAAGTGGTTTAAGAATCGAGATTTTAGAAAGTACTAACTTGCACGAAAAAAAGAGGTAGATAGGGTTGTGAAAAGGGTTCATATTAATATACCATGTATTTTTGGTACCACCCAATAAACTAACCTCAATAACACCACAAAGAGGACTAAGGCAAAGAGACCCCTTGGCCCTCTACATGTTTGATATGTTTATGGAGGTCCTAAGTAACCTTATTGATATAGAGATGCACCATAAACGTTGGAAAGCCTTGAAAATTGGCAGACAGGGCCCATACATTTCTCACATTTTCTTTGCTGGCGATTTGATTCTCTTTGGTGAGGCCTCTAAAATGCAGGTTGAGACTATCAAGAGAGTGCTGAGTAAATTCGGCAGGATGTCAGGACAGAGAATCAGTACCCATAAATCAGTTTTTCATACATTTCAAAATACTGATAGACACATGAAGGAAGCTTTAAGCCAGCAACTGGAGATGCAGCACACAGAAAATCTAGGGAAGTATCTTGGCATTCCCCTTGTACACTCTAGATTGACAAAGGCCCATTTTACCACCATTCTTGATAAGATGAAAAAGAAACTTTCTAGCTGGAAGATGAAGATTTTATTCAGAGCTGACAAAATGGTTTTGATTAATTACTCTCTTGCAACGCAGGCCTTTTATACCATGTGGACTATGAGGATTCCAGCTGGTACCTTCCAAACAATGGAGAGACTATGTAGACAGTTCTTCAGGGGTGAGGAACAAGGTACAAGAAAGTTGCATTATCTAGCCTGGCATACTACCCAAGGAAAGTAAGGGGGTGGTAAGGGTTTAAGAAACTTCCTTATTGTTATGACAGGACCGTCAGGGATAAAAACGGATTGCAATAATCAAGAATAAACGAGAAAGAATAAATCACATAAGAACAATAACACATGATTTAACGTGGTTTCCGGCAATATGCCGACTAGTCCACGGCATACCCTGCTGGCATACCCTGCTGACATTGCCCTGTTGGTATACCCTGCTGATATTTGCCCTGCTGATATACCCTGCTGACATTACTCAACTGGCTTGCCCTGCTGAGAGGTCAAGTCACTATTTCTAACACTTATATGAACCTAGTTTTACGGGGGAAACTGGTTTGGCAAACACTTATGGATGACAAGTCTCTGTGGGTCAGATCCTTAATCATGAAATATGGTAGCCTTTTTGCACCACATAAACCCTCTGACTCAACCATATGGAAGCACATTTGCTATGCTGCTAATTACTTGAGAGATGACTTTGTGATCATTGATGAAAGCATGTCTGGAAATATTTTGTTGCTGAAGCTTATTGATTTAAGTCAACTAGATGATACATTTTACGATATTTTATCCTCATTTCTCATGCATTTGTTAATGTTTTCGTATCAATTAGAGCAACTGCTGTGATGATTTGGTATCTTTTGCGTACACAATAAATATTATAAAACTGATACCTTTGTCGATTATCTAGGCCCTGTTGGCCAAGTTTTGTTATCGGATTTATGTGTGGCATTCTCGTGTTTTTGTTTTGCAGCACATATACCGAAGCTCGAGAGCCTAGATTATGGAGTGTCAAAGCTTAGATTTGATTGCGATTCAATTCGATGCATAAAAGAGCGGGAAATCACATTTTGAAGCTGTTGGCGATCGCCAAGCCCAAGCAGAGCCTAAACTGAAGAAATTACATTATTGGCGCCCACTAACCCAACTTAGCGTCCACCAATATCAACATGGAGCCCGTCAACATTTGAAAATTAGATCTACTGTAAGGAATTGATATCTGACATCTGACACCAACTACCATGCAGAAGTTGACATCCGACAAGAAGCTCTGGAGGCCGCCAATGTTTGCAGATATGTATTAAAGACATAACATTCAATTTCCAACCACATTCTTACTCTTTCCCTCCAACCCTAGCTTGGAGGCACCTCTAACTTCAAGGCTTTTCTAACCAAAATCCACCATAGTTTAGCTTCTAATTCAACTTGTAACATAAAATTTTCTTGCTTTTGATTTCTAGAATCTTTCTTGGAACCAAGTTTTCATCTTTTGGTGTAAACTCCATTAGAGCACTTTTCATATTGAATGAAAGTTTCCTTATTGAAGTTCATAGATTTTAGTTGGTAAATTCTTAGCCTTACTTGTTATTTAGTTGTTGTCATAGATATTTAATTCATTATTGACACGTTGGATTTCATAGCTATGAGCGACTAGTTTTCTTACTAGCCAAGATGATGCCTTTGTGATAGTTCTTAATTTCTATTAGTTGAATGAGAATGTTTGTGCATTGTTCTTAGCCTCTTGTGTTGTTGTCCCTTCCTATTTGCATTGTATTGCATGTTTGTGTCGGAGTAATTAACTAACACTTGCACACACACGCTAAGTTGAGTCCGAAAAGGGATTCTTTGTGTGGAAAAAAAGATAGGAAGACCGAAAGGTAAAACCTCTTATTCGGGGGTTATTATTCATTCATTGCATCAATAGAACTTCATCATGTTGAATCATTAGGTCTATAGTTCCTTTAGACCAAGAAAGAGGCATAGAGTAATCACGGACACTAGCATGAGGGGTGGTTACTAGATTAGAGGTTGCACCGGTAACACACACTTGAGCATTATTGGAAGGTTGGAATATTGTTCATTCTCATGATACTAGTAGAGATATACTTCATCATTGCATTGTTTTGACTAGGCTTTTTTTTATTTGATTACCCCCTTAGTTTAGTTGTAGTTAATTGAGCTTACTAGCTTGATCCTAACATCTTTTACTTTCTTGTCATTTGTTGACTTAGACCTTAGATAATATAGTTAATCGGTACTTAACCTCACAATTCTCGCGGGATACGACACTGACCACTTACTAGACTACAATTGATCCGGTATACTTGCCGGTAATATTAAACACCTAGAAAAACCCGATCACTTATAAATACCTAAACAGCGGGGAGACAATAGAGATCACACAAACATTGAGCCATATCTAGAAATTACAAGGCCTCCAGGGGCTCAACTTTGTACTCTGGCAGGCTAATCATGATGCCTTGCCTACTGCAGACCTTTTATGCAGAAGGCATGTTAGCCCCTCTCCCATCTATACCCACTGTCATCAGTCTGCTGAGACTGGTATTCATGCCCTTAGAGATTGCCACCCTTCGAAGCTGATTTGTAAGCATTTTTGCCACACTCAATGGAACTCTTTTCTTTGACGCACCTACCATTGGTGACCGGATATCTTCAAGAAAAGCTTGGTGAGTAGATATCTTTGGCGTACCTACCATTGGTAACCGGATATCTTTGACGACGTGGCAGCATACGGGTCACCTAAATAAAAAATAGTGAAATTTTAAAATACAACCGTTGTAAAAAGATTTTACCAAGTGACATGTATTACAATCATTCATTTCTAACCTCTCACACACGATAAAAATGTATTATATGAAAGAGAGTGAAAATGAGAGGCTCTAATGTATGTCACTTGATATAACCTTGCTACAACCGTTGCACCATAAAATCTCTATAAAAAAAAAAAATCATAGCAAAATGGATACAGAGGATCCGATCCCACCCAGCAGGCCGCCCTCTAATTTCCCAAATTTCTTCATATAATTCAAGTCCGAAAATCCTTTACACCGAGATTCAGCAGGCGTGGCTGGATTTATGCCCTTGGTGAAATCCTCTTAGCGTAACCTAATCGGCGATGCTACATATTTCCTTCGGCCGAATCGGAGGAGAAGCACCGTAGCACACCGGAAGCCTTTCTCAAATTCTGCTGTATCCCCTCCAAAATAAATAAATAAATAAATAAATAAATAAATAAAATCTGCTGTATGAATTCTGCATAGTGTTTGTTTTTTTTGCTGAATTTTGCTTAGTGTTTGATTTTGCAGTCACCTAAAAACATCGATTGCCTTGGCTGATTAGGTGGTGATTTACTCTGATTAGTGTTTGTTTTAGCTGATAATTTGTCATTTTTCCCCTTTTCCGAACTTTTTTCCACCTAAATCATGCCTTTCTTGCAGAGCAATTAGTATCTTATGAGTATTCAATGTTCTTACTTAAAATAATGTACTTGTAGGTGATTAAACATCGTTTGTAATTGGCCTCTCCACCGGGTCTTCTTGCAAATGGATAGATCAAGAAGTATTGAGATTAGTAGTCTGGAAGCTGCACTATTGAAAATGGTTAGTGACCATAATGAATCCTCAATGAAGCTTCGTGAACGCACAGGTGTGTACAATCGCTGCTTTCTGTTTATTACATGTTTTGATAATATGAGAATTCTGTAGTCATAGTGATGTGTACTGGCTATTTCTTGTAACTAGATAAGGCGAAGAAAGATGCGATTAGAACTGCAACACGAGTTTCGAATCTTTTAGTGGATACAGTGAATGGGGGTGTGCAAGAAGCTTTTGTCATGGAGAAAAGGATTGAGATGGAAACCCGAGCAGTAGCTGCTGCGATATTTCAGTTCGGAAAGCAGACTGATCAGTGGCTTTCGGCTTCTCATGCTGTTAATACTGCCATTAAGGTGAACTATATTTGCTCTATTGATTTGTTCGATATTATCCTTGAACTAGTTTTTGGAGTTATCGGTGAAATTGATCACTTTGTTGCCTCGAATTGTGAAAATTTCAATTATATTATGAAAATAAGTTGCTTTCAGTTCTTGTGTATACCCCTCATCCCACCCCTTCTTCCTTGTTCATCCTTTATGATTTGATTACCGATGTACGGTAAATTTATCCTAGAACATGGTAATTTATCTCTGCCTAAACTATAGGGTTGAATATCTGCAATGCCTGTCCACCCTTCGAAAAATTGAATCTTGAGCATTATTTGTGATATAGTACAAGTATGTATTCTGACACGATGTTTCACGTCACTTATGGTCTTGTCAACGTGGGGGGCAATATGGGCATTTCAATATGTCCCCTCACGTGTACAAGGAGGAGTATCAGTAGCTGTAGCATGGGGTTAGCCGACATGAGCACAATTATAGTAATAACTTTTCTTTTTCTTGAACCAAATTGGGTAGTAGTGAGGTTTCTTCCTAGGATTCAGAGTACTGGGGTAGTTGTCAGGTACAAGTGTAATTTATACATTCGAACAAGGTTTCTTTTAAGTGTCTTTTCAACATTGATGCGTTGCTTATATGCATGAATTTCTGCTTCTCCGGTTCGATTTAATAGAAAAAATGGTACTTAAAGCTCATCTAGGATCCACCATTGACAGGAAATTGGAGATTTTGAGAACTGGATGAAGACTATGGAGTTAGATTGTAGGAGCATTAACATGGCAATCCACAACATTCACCAAGCATGATGCCTTTTGAAAGAAGTCTGATTCTAGTTGATGCAGTAACTGAATCTTTGAACGAGTTTTCTCTGCTTTTATTAGATATGACGTTGTTAATGACACTACCCCAAACTTACGATTGTGGTATCATAGTAACAGTGGACTTTGTAAATGTCTGTGAAAGATCCATGTGTTATGAAAAATTCTTTAAAGTAGGAATGACCTCTTCAAGATTGTCGTTCTTCTTATAGCACGGCATGAATGAATGTATGTAAGGCTCTAAAATTTAAATGTGTAAGCGAATATATTTCGGCAATGTTTCAAATTACTTTTCAATTGAAGTTATGTGGTGAAACATTATTGACGAAGATATGTTAGAAAAGACATACACCACTTTTCATCCCTCGAACATGCTTCTGCGGCAACAGTATCGAGAAAAAAGCTTTATGAAATATTATGAGTTGATTTTATATCTCCTCGTAGCCGTACAAAATAATGAATTTTTGATGAAAATCATGAATCTCGACCCACGAGATCTATCCGTACTTTGGGGGTGTATAATTGATTATTTGTGCGGCTGCCTCTTAGTCTTTTTCTCGATATTTTCGAGACATGAAAAATGATGAATGTCTTTTTCATCATGTCTTCATCGGTAATGTTTTCATCACACAATTTCAATAAAGAAGTAATTCGAAATATCGTTGAGTTATGTATGCTAACAGATTTAAATTCTTGAAGCCTTAGATGCATACATTCATACCGTGCTTTACAGAGTACAAGCATCTTCAGGTCATCATACCTTTCTTTTTAGGATTTTTATATATGACACATACATCTTTGAGTTAGATATTTAGTCTTCAAAGCCTTGTCTAGATGAGGACACAGGAATATCATTGCTGTAGAACAGTCTTTTCGAATTAATGCTATATTATTTTCTTTTATCGTCTCTCCGAGAACTTTTGAATCAAGATGAATTTCAGCATCTAGCGTCCTTCGACATATAATTCTTTCCAAAAGATGTCAAGAGGTACAAATTCACAGCTGATTAAATTTGACATTAATTGAGGATGGAAATATTCAGTAACCTACAAACTACATAACGGCGAAATTCCCTAAACATATTTAACACAGAGAAAAGGTACTATCATTTTACATAAGTCTGTACACGTCTTCACGATAAACTTTACATGGATCCTTCTTCATGAACATGTCTATATTGTACTTCAAACGAACGAATAAGCAACTACAACAACAATGGTCAAATTTATGCCTAGTATTGTACAAGAAAAGGCAATATCATAGACAAAAATTCATCATATCCTAGTGTTGCTGAGCCTGTATAACGCGGATCCTTCTCCTTGAACTTGTCAGTCAAACCCTATATTACAATCAAACAAATTAACAAGAGAAATAAGGATGTAGTAATTCTCTCACAAGATACTATAACAACAACATTGTCACTTCAAATTCAGACATGAAATGAAACAACCACTGAAATAGGAAGGAAAAGAAAAGAAAGGAATCAAGGGGTCACTTCATATTCTCCTGTCATGTCCGTTTGGATATGAAATGTTTCAACTTGATTTGACTAAAGTATGGTTGAAATGGGGAAATTCTATCCCGGGGAATCCTCACACGCACTGTCCCGTTGGATGTGCGCCATGTGCGCAAGAAGACAAAAACTAATTTGTCTTCTTGCGCACATGGCGCAAATCCAACGGGCCGTGCGTGCGAGGCGAGTGCGGGATAAAATTTCCCGTTGAAATGTTGTTAGGTTTGTATTGAGTTTCGTGTTGAATAAAATAGATATTGAGATGTTTGTGAGGAGAATAGTGAAATGTTGAATCAGAAGCTATTCGTGTCCAAACAGGTGTCACGTGTATGTATGATGCGGATTGTCTATGAAACTTAATACACGTGGCTTGTTGTCAAAGGCACCACACAAAATCTTACCGTATTGTGCATCACAGTACCAACAAATTTGAGTCTGATATTCGACTTTGTTAAGGTCAATTTGCACAATCGACCGGATGAAAGTCATTTTTGTGTGGTGCCATGACTCCAGTGCCTTTAAAGCACCTTTTGTATGAATATGTTACAACATTTGATAAAAACACGCACGTTGCCATGGTAGAATCAAACAGCAAAATTTCATTAACAAGAAAATCTAGAGATGTAAAGAATCGTTGCTCACCTTCACGATCATTCCACATCTGCACAAATAGAAACCAACATACAATATGAGAACATATTATTTGCATAGCAGTAAGTGGGAGAAAAACAATGACAGTAAAGTAAAATATAGAGGCCTTACTCAACAAAACTATCAAAACTCAGCTCAACTCTCCTGCTACTTCCATTAGCAAATCTAGAGATTAGAAGTTCAAGTACAGAAGGTGGTACTGTATATCCAATGCTATAGAGAGCATCTTTTAGTTCAGTACTATCGATTGTCCCACTTCGATCTTGATCGCTTCTATCAAATATAGCCTGCAATTATAGGTGAATAATAAAGACATGAACACTACTTGAAGTTTTAAAATCGAAATAAGTAAATAAGGAAAACAACAAAAGCAAATCCCTTTCAATTGCGTGGATAGAGATGTGAGTGTCTGAGAAACCACCAACTCATTGAATTTACGTGTTCCATGTCCTTTTACTAGCAAACGGAGACGAAATCCTCTAAGAACATGACCCTCCAAATTATTTCCAACAAAGAGGACTAACACAGAGAATTTCTATGAATTATCCAAATGAATTTCTATATTGTTCCAATGACAACTCAGAAACTAATAAAATAATGGCCATCAAATGATTAAGGCAGTGCCAAACCTAACCAAGGGGTTCTGGACCCAAACAAGCATAAAATCGATAGACTAGAAAGTATCTTAAAAACAAACACATAAGGAGAATGAAGGGAGGAAGGGAATTAGACATATGGAACAGGAAGAATGTGTTTAGTTACCCGCCATTGGTCAAGACAACTCCACAATGCAGAAAACTCCATGGGACCTGCAATTAATCAACAAAATATAAATAAAATAAGAAGATAGTTAACCAAATTATTCAATACGACCAAACAACATACTCTGTGCTTTTCCTTCGCATAATGTGAGTGGATTACCGATTTCTTGAAAACATTACTCCATTTCAAAGTAAATGAAGCAGTTCTATCTAGACCAGGCTACTTATGATATTACCAAGTTAGATCCCATATCGAGTTCCATTATCTCTTGGAATGATGGATCAGCCTCCATGGCATAGAAACCATAGAATGAAAGGCACAATTCACAAGGAACTTTGTTCCTGATTTCACATTAAACATGAGCAACAAAACGAAGCCAATTCCCTTTATGGTTTTGCAACTTTCTTGAATATTTCTTTTCTTTTCAGTAGCTTTGAAAACTCTTACAGCCATCCATGATTCTAACTTAATCTAAGCATAGGGTAGTCAATCATTCATGATTTATGATTCTAGAGACATCTCTTATTAAATCAAATGATTCCTTAATTATGCATCAACGATGCTAAGGTTATCATTTCAGAATACGCCGTAATGCATAGATTCAAAATTCCATCTTGTTGACCCTAGCTTTTAAATCCCAGTACTGTAAATCGGTTTAAAAAGCAGTAGAAAACTACTTCACTTAATAATATAAAGCTATTTTATTATATAAATCATTGACAAAGACAAAGAATAATACAACATGAATACAGACAAAGACTAATTTTCTGCTTAAAGGGCTTTCACACAACACCATCTTTCAGAAATTGTCACACAGATGAGACAAACAACCAAACAAGTCTTTGGTCAAAAGAAGAAGACATGTTCAAGCTCAAAAATATTCCTTAAATCCCTTTTATTCTTTGTTATTTCATTTGTAAAAGAATATTTCAATGCAAAAGAACAATATATTAGATGAATTCAAAACAGAAGTTGGGCTAAAATGGAGCTTCACCAATTCTAAGGGCAGAGTCATGGGGGCTTTTGAAGAGGAAGATTAGTAAACGGATAGTCCGAATACTGAACTCATGGTAACCCGAGGATAATGTTTCTTGGAGCTCCTTTGCTTCAATAAACCCGCTCCGATCCCTGTCCACCATTTGAAAGCTCCGAATCACATCCGGATGCGTCCCAGGCGGAAATGAATTCTGATTATAACTCGGATACTGTTGTTGCTGCTGCTGCTGTTGAGGATAACTGTATGGATACTGTTGCTCGTACGAATTCGGAGCTTGAACCGACCCGTAATTACCACCAGAGCTGCTGTAGCCGTAGTCATGGGAAGCGGTCTGACCCGGGTGAGAATAGGGGGAAGATAATTGAGACTCCTCATGGGCTCTAGAGGGATTGTAAGGGTGGGCTAGCTGGGGCTCATCAGGTTCGGGCATCGGTGGAGCTGATGGTGCGTATGATGCTCCGACGTCGCTCCGATAGCGATTCTCTGACGAATATGGTGATGACGCCATTTTCGCCTTAGGTGTTGTGCGGGTATCCAACCGGATAAATTAGAGACTGATCGGAGAAATCAAACCGGCGCAGAGTTTGGTGGTACACTGAAACTGGAACTGGAACCGAGACTGATCCCGCCAAACACGTATAACGTGTGAAATATGACGTCATTGCGATAGTTAATAGGGCTAATTATTTAAAAGGACTGATTTTCAACTTATTAGGGGTAATAGGACACTCCGAAATCTTATTTAGTTATAAGGACGTTAATTTTAAGAAGGAAACTTATTTAGTTATAAGGACATTTAATTTCAAGTGGATAAAGAGGAAGAAGAGAAAAAAAAAATCGTATTTTAAACGTCATATATTTTCATCTAAAACTCGATCATCATAATTATTTCACTAAAATTCATATTTTTTAATCTTCTTTATTCTAAAATCAAATTTGATATTTTTCCGAATAAATTTCATAAATCATTTTTTTTCTTCATAAAAATCGACGTGGCGTATTGATCACCGTCATACATCGACCACCTACCCCGATGTATTGACCACCGGGATCCATTAACCACGTCGATGCAATGACCGCCGTGATTCATTAAATACAATGATGTATTGACCACCGCGATCCATCGACAACCTTGATCGATGACATCTCGTTGTATAAGTCATCAATCGTCACTACATCGTACATCAACGTCGATGTCATTGCATCAATCGCCATCGCATCGACATCAACGTCGACCGCATAAGTTATCAATGCCACCGCATCGACATCGATGTCGGCGCATAATCGACAATGTTCTTGCATAAGCCCGGACCACCAAGATGATCATAGAGGGCACTCTTGTCAATCTCTTGATGATGGTAAATCTTGCACACATAGTAAAACACACTCTACACTAATAGGCCAGCCAGATTAACTATCATTAGCAACCCAACCAAGAATCCACCAACCATAATTGTTGTAAGCACACCATGATTATCCCCACCATTAACCACAACTGATGAGAATATAGTGTGATCAGTCCACAAATATCCATATACCCAAAAACAAGGTCGAAAGCTAGCATGGTCCTGCCCTTTAACAACTGATAGCTCTTTTTCATAGTTGCAAGCCCATAAACCGGCTCCAATACAGAAACCACGCTAGCCAAATGCCACAAAGCACTTATATCGACTCCGCAACCCAAGAAACAGGACAAGGACAACCATAAGAGAAAAGAAAAACAACCCCAAACTATGAGTATCCACAACTATTATAAGCGAGAACTAGAAACCCAAAAAAGACTTAATTGTAAGCCACCATGGTGAGTGAAACCCGTAAGAAGGTAATAAAGAGCCTCCTAGATCGTACTTGTCTTTGCGAAAGCAAAAGGGACTATACCATCTATTATAAGCACCCAAATACACTATCAACTAATTAGTAAAACACAATCTATGAATGCTCGAATGTTTCTCCTAGACATGTTATCGTGTCACCGCTTTAGACATCAATGTCCTTTGCATAAGTCATCAATGTCATCGCTTCGGACATCAATCCACCGCATAAGTCATCAATGTCATCGCATTAGACATCAATGTCGCTTGCGCATAAGTCGGCAATGTCCCTGCATCAGTCATCAATGTCACTCCATCAAGTAGCATGTAAATCAGAAAAATATTTCTTAATTCGGTAGTTCTTGAGCTAACGTTATCACCCTATTTGTGTTATCCGCGCATTAGATCTCTTAATTTACCCTTGAGTGTCTTATGTTGGCCCGTGATCTTTATATGAATTAGTGCATTTTCTTGACCACATCAAACATGAGTTCTTTGTGTTAGGACTACTCGTGAGGCCATGTTGAAGTGTTTATATATCTTAACTATTCTTCCTCATAACATAAGGTATCAGGTTTGATGGTAATTTATGATAAACATTCCGGCTTTTCTGGGATTTCGAATTCGAACAATAAAAAGATCCCAAAAAAGAGGTTCAATGTCTATTTTTTAAATGGAAAAAAGTGGCCACCTTGTCAAAGGACACATACATATTAAAGCATTGAATATGGATCAAGGATTACCTAATAAAAGAAGTTTTTGTATATGCTTCTCAGCCTTAGATTCTTGCTCTATTCGCCTATCTATTTACTAAGTATGAAAAAAACATCAAGCTAACATACATAAATATTGATGACAAAAAAAAATCTCCACACAAAAAAAGAGAAATAAACAAATCATAGTTAACACGCGCATTTTCTTCAACTTGACTTGATTATAGTCCTTCCGTCTACCGCATAGTAAACCCATATTTTGTTCCAAAACGAGATAGCATACGGGGGTGCAAAAATATCAAAATCCCCAAGGCATGTAGCTTAAAGAACTCCAAGCTCAATCTTTTTTTTATACCAAATTTGTGCTTTTTTCTCGCGATTTTAGAACCCCATTAATACATTTGGGCAAAATGCGGCAAATACTTCACGTATCAGCTCAAAAAATGTAGTTTTTCACAATTACTCAAAGTCGGGATCCTAACATGAGGGATTTGGGAAGATTGAAGATCTTCACTTTTGCTTGGAGTCAGGATCCTAGTATTTAAATGGCATGAAAAAGATTTGAGGGAAACGAGCCAAAAAAATAAGAATTCACATCGAGTAATTGCATATATAGGAGAGGCGTATTTGAGCGGGAGAAAAGATACAACAACATTCAAGGGTGTTTGAGGGGGGGGGGGGGTGGTCTTAAACAACTACGGTCTTGATCGCATCCCCCCCGCAACAACCAAAACTTCCCAGGTTATGTAAGAGGCATCATCGAAGCCAAAAATGCAGCGGCCGCACCCATATCTCCCGGGGTCCCAAGCCTCCTCCTCCTCCGTCACCTCCTCCAACATCTCCTTGCCCACCGGGCCACCACCGCCTTCACCTCCACCACCACCGCCTCCGTCACCACCGGCTTGTCCTCCACCTCCTTCTCTTCCTCCTCCGTCTAGCCGTGATTGTCCACCATCACCTTCGGTCCCGTTTACCCCTCTCCGCCGCCGATAGATTCCAATTTGTATCCCAACCAAGCTCTGCCGGTGGTTGCGGAAGTGGTTGCCGAGATGAGGAGATAAGAAATTAGAACGAAATTGAAGCGGCTTGGTAATGCCTTTGGAAATAAAAAATAAATTAAATCGTCCTTATAACCGAATAAGTTTTTTGAGTATCCTAAATTATCATTAAGTCTCTAACGACGGCCTTATAACTAATATCCACTAGTTAATAACTTAATATTAGAAAGATGACACGTTACATAATTTTAACCATTCATTTTAATAGATACATTTTAATCGTTAAGGGATGTGGTTGTATTGTAGTGCATATATCATTTTTCTATTGATAATATTTTATTTATATTTTTTTTTTTGGAATGATCTATTGGGAAATTGTTTATTGCAAATAAAACAACCACAACAGTCTCACGATAAAAAAATAAAAAATCGTCCGGACTATAATTGAAGGTGGATTCAAATAAATGAAACCCCTATAAAACAATAAAAAATAAAATGATATTTAAGTATGTTGGATATTTTTGCTGAGTTGTCAAGTGTTTTTTTCTTGTTTTTAGTTATAAATAAGACTGCATTGAATCAGTCTTAAGTCTGTTAGTTGTTTTGAGCTTTAGTAGGAAGAAGTATTCCACATTTCCTAATTTATAGGAGGTAGTTGCAGGACTAATACTTATCTGATTAGTTTGCTGCATTTTCGATTTTCTGTTGTTTGTTTTGGCTATATATATAGCCTGTTGCTTAACAGTAATAAATAAGAAAATGATTCTCAGCATTTTTCTATTGTCTAATACTAAGTACTCTTAGATTAGATCAAACAGTGGTATCGGAGCCACTTCCAAGCATTAGAAAGATCCAAATGGCTAAATCAAATTTTGTTCAAGCTGCCATTCCTAAATTTGATGGTCACTATGACCATTGGAGCATGTTGATGGAAAACTTCCTTCGGTCCAAGGAGTTTTGGTCAGTCATAGAGGGAGGTGTGCCTAATGTAACTGGCACACTCAATGAAGCTCAGAAAACTGAGCAGGAAGGCAAGAAGTTGAAGGATTTGAAGGCCAAGAACTATCTATTTCGGGCAATAGATAGATCCATTTTGGAAACGGTTCGAGTAAGGAAGCGCAAAGGACATTTGGGATTCCATGAAGAAGAAATATCAAGGGAATGCTAGGGTGAAAAGATCTCAACTCCAAGCCTTGAGGAGAGATTTTGAAACCCTTTCTATGAAGGATGGTGAAGCAGTTGCTGCATATTGCTCCAGAACCATGGAGATATGCAACAAGATGAGATTTCTTGGAGAAAAAATGGAAGATGTTGCAGTTGTTGAGAAGATTTTGAGGTCCCTCAGCCCAAAATTTAATTATGTAGTGTGCTCCATTGAGGAATCAAAGGATGTAGACACACTCTCATTGGATGAATTGCAAGCCTCATTGCAAGTTCATGAGCAGAAAATGATCAGAACAGAAGGTCATGAGGAGCAGGCTTTGAAGGATACTTCTTTCAATTCAAGAGGAAGAGGAAGGGGTAGAGGAAAAGGAAGGGGCAGAGGTGGTGGCAGAGACTCTAACAGTGGTAGAGATGGCTTCAAGAATGCAGACACTGATCAGAGAGGTAAAGGGCATGACAAATCCCAAGTGGAGTGTTATAGATGTCACAAGTTTGGACACTATAAGTCTGAATGTTACACTAAGATGCCTGGAGACAAGGACAAGGAACACAAAGGCAAGGGAGAGGTGTCCAATTTCATGGAGACTGAGGACAATGCTACACTTCTCATGGCTGTCCATTCCACATATGAAGCTTCAAACAATGTCTGGTATGTTGATACATGATGTAGTAATCATATGTGTGGAGATAAGTCTTTGTTCACTACTTTACATGACACTCACCACTCTAAGGTTAGTTTTGGTGATAAATCTGCTGTCATGACTGTAGGAAAGGGAAATATAGAAATTCAGACTAAAAATGGTGGTGTAGAGACCATTTCTGATGTGTTATATGTGCCTAAACTAAAATGCAATCTGTTAAGTGTTGGCCAGTTGCAGGAAAAGAACTATGAAGTCACATTTAAGGATAAAATGTGTAAAATCCATGATCCTGCAAGAGGCACGATTCTTTGTGATAAATATGAATGCGAGCGAGATTGTTTCCCTTACATATTACACCTGTTAAGAGGTGCTTGATGGCCAAAAGTGGAGATGTATCCTGGTTATGGCATTACGGGTATGGTCATCCGAACTTTGGTGGTTTACGAGAGATTGCAACAAAGAAATATGGTGGAGGGACTACCAAAAATTCGAGGCTCCCGCACAAGTTTGTGAGGAGTGCACCATGGGGAAGCAAAGCACGGACTTCCATTTCCAAAGGGCAAGGCACAAAAGGCGACGGATGTGCTAGGACTAATACACACGGACTTGTGTGGTCCAATCACTCCAACTTCAAATGGTGGAATAAGGTATGTAATTACTTTTACAGATGATAAAAAAAGGAAAACTTGGGTCAGTTTTTTGAGGGAGAAGTCTGAGGCATTTACAGCCTTCAAGACTTTCAAAAATCATGTTGAAGTTGAAACAGGTAAGAGGATTCAGAGATTGAGATCAGACAGGGGTGGAGAGTTTTGTTCACATGAATTTGAGCAATTCTGTGATAAACATGGCATCAAAAAGGAGCTGACAGCAGCTTATACTCCACAGCAAAATGGAGTATCTGAAAGAAAGAACAGGACCATACTCAACATGGTGAGGAGTATGATGCTTTTGACAGGTGTACCAAAAAGCTTTTGGCCTGAAGCTGTAAATTGGAGTGTGTATGTGCCGATTAGAAGCCCTACAAGTGCCGTGAATGACATGACACCACAACAAGCATGGTCAGGACATACACCAAATGTAAGTAATTTCAGAATATTTGGTTGTATTGCATTTGCACATGTACCTGATGTGAACAGGAGGAAGCTCAGTGATAAAGGGGAGAAATGTGTGTTCTTGGGACTAAGTGAACAATCCAAGGCATACAAACTATATAATCCAGTCACAAAGAAGGTTGTCATAAGCAGATATGTGGTTTTTGATGAATCAAAGGCCTGGAACTGGAATTACAGAGGTAAGAATGATGATGTTTTGCTTGATATTGACATTGAAAATGTGCAGCCAGATGAGGAGGCTGCAACACAAGCTGAAAACACAGATGATGCAACAGATGGTGCTGAAAATGATGAACTTGTGGAAGCAGAAAATGGAAATGATGAGGAATCAAGTGAACACACTGAGTTTCACACTGATACTTCATCAAATGAGGAGGAAACAAGACCACAAAGATCAAGGAAAAGACCTTTGTGGATGACTGAATATGATGTACCAACTTTGCCAGGTGAAACCAGCTACTATGCTCTCATGACAGAAAGAGATCCTACCACTTTTGATGAAGCTATAAAAGATTCAAAATGGAAGGCTGCTATGGATGAAGAAATGGCATCCATATTGAGAAATGACACATGGGAACTTACAGAATTACCAGCTGGACACAAGACTATTGGGGTGAAGTGGTTGTACAAAACTAAACTCAATGAGAAAGGGAAGGTGGACAAGCTGAAGGCAAGACTAGTGGCAAAGGGGTACAAGCAAGAGTATGGCATTGATTATAATGAGGTTTTTGCACCTGTTGCAAGGTTGGACACCATCAGATTGGTGTTGTACGTGTCGCACAACAAACTTGGAAGGTGCGGCGGCTTGATGTGAAGTCCGCATTCTAAATGGCGAAATTGCGAGGAGGTGTACATTGATCGGCCTCAAGGATATGTCAAGGATGGACATGAAGACAAGGTGTGCAAGCTTAAAAAGGCATTATATGGATTGAAGCAGGCCCCTAGGGCCTGGTACAACTGCATTGATTCATACTTCATCAAAAATGAGTTTCAGAGATGTCCACATGAACCTACATTGTATGTGAAGAAAGGAAAGAATGGTGATATGCTAGTTGTCTGTTTATATGTTGATGACCTGATTTATACAGGTAATAGCACAGACATGATGACTGATTTCAAGAAAGATATGATGAAGACCTTTCAAATGACAGATTTAGGACTGATGCACTACTACTTAGGCATTGAAGTACAACAAAAGGAGGATGGTATCTTTATAACTCAAAGGAAATACACCTCTGAGTTACTGGACAGGTTCAAAATGAAGGAATGCAACCCTGTGAAGACACCAGCAGATGTTGGAGTTAAGCTCACCAAAGCTGGAGATGGAAAGAAAATTGATGCAAATCTTTATATGCAAATGGCAGGGTGCCTGCTATACCTTACAGCTACAAGACCAGATATTATGTATGTTGTGAGTGTAGCTAGTAGATATATGAGTGAACCCACTGAAGGACACCTGCATTTTGTCAAGAGGATACTAAGGTATCTACAAGGTACTAAGGACTATGGGATCAAATATACAGCAAGTCCAAAACCTAAACTGGTTGGCTACTCAGATAGTGACTATGCAGGTGATGTTGATGATAGGAAGAGCACCTCAGGTCAAGTGTTTATGATGAACAACAACATTGTATCATAGGGATCAAGAAGCAACAGATTGTCACTTTATCCACCACAGAAGCTGAGTTTGTAGCTGCTGCACAGTGTTCATGTCATGCAATTTGGTTGATGAGATTGCTGAATGGCTTAGGACAGATGCAACATGGTCCTATTCCTATCTACTGTGACAACAGATCAGCTATCCAATTGTCCAGAAATCCTGTTTTACATGGAAGGAGTAAACACATAGATGTCAGATACCATTTCTTGAGGGATCTATGTGAAGATGGTGTTATAGAATTGATACATTGCAGCAGCAGGGATCAATTAGCTGATATTATGACCAAGCCACTCAAAAGGGAGTTGTTCATGAGTTTGAGGCAGAGATTGGGAGTATGTGCAATCCAAGAAAGTGGCTGAATCGAAGATGAAACAAGTTTGAAGGCTCTCTAAACTGTTTTGCATTAAAATCAGTTTAAGGGAGAGTATGTTGGATATTTTTGCTGAGTTGTCAAGTGTTTTTCTTGTTTTTAGTAATAAATAAGACTGCATTGAATCAATCTTAAGTCCGTTAGTTGTTTTGAGCTTTAGTAGGAAGAAGTATTCCACATTTCCTAATTTATAGGAGGTAGTTGCGGGACTAATACTTATCGATTAGTTTCTTTCGCATTTTCGATTTTTTCGTTGTTTGCTTTGGCTATATATATAGCCTGTTGCTTAACAGTAATAAATAAGAAAATGATTCTCAGCATTTTTCTATTGTCTAATACTAAGTACTCTTAGATTAGATCAAACAAAGTAGTAGCCTTTATGATGGGTCTGGAAACACTCAAAGAGATTGATAAGTCTTGAAAATTGTCTCTAATAGACATTCTGATACTGAAATCAGTATTTTGATAGAGAATTTTCTATAAACGAAAATGTATTGCAAGTATATAATATTGCGTGTATATGCATACACATGAGAATCATTTATATAGTTATATAGAGGATTATCATGGGATGGTGATTATTGTGCACTAATGTAGTGTGGTCAAAGGCATTTACCACGTATTGAAGCAATAGATCGTGATTCTCGGAGCAATTATGAGTCCATTACGGAGCAGTTGTAGTTTGTGGCATAAAGTCCGGAATACTTGCTCAGTGGAGATAACACTATGTGATGCCGATGACGGCATGTGCTACAGTAAATATGAATCACTGAGGTGACATGCACGACGTCGGCAATAAGAAACTGTAAATGACCTACGTCATGCCGGCTATGAGGGACAGAGAACAACCTTCTTCGTGTCGGATATAAAGAACAGAGGATGACATGCGTCATATCGGTTAGCTGATGTAAGGTCGACCTGCGCCATGTTGAAGATGATCCTGCTGATAGCGGCCTGATATCTAGCTGATGTCTTCGATATAGAAGCCCAATATTGAACTGAAGCCAAGCCATGTCGGCCATACACAAAGGTGACCTTCATTATTTGTACGAGGCCCGATGAGTATAACATATAGGGTCACCGATCTCACCTATTTCAGGATCACCACACATTTTACACTATTGATTTTTATAGGACAATAAGAATCAATAGCTTTCGCATCATGATCAATAATGTAGAATATATGTTATGCATTTTGTTTGACCATTTTATTCTGTAACTATCACTTCTCCTAACATTGTTATTGCACGGTGCCACAACAGTATTATTGCATTGTGCCACAACAAGGAATCCGAGTCCGGTATGTTGATGACGTAGGTCGAAGACGAAGACCATCAAAGATTGTCCGTAGTAGCTTCATATTTAATTTATCGTTCTAGCATCGCAGTGATAATCGATTTTTTTAACTAAAACTGAGATTCAATTTACTATTAGTTAATTGTTTTCGATATAAACGACAAATTCATTGTAATGTCACTAAAGACTTTCTACATCAAAAAGTCGATATAAATTAGTCCAAGTTATCAAATCATCACAACACAACTTACCGGCTTATCCAAACAAAATTCATCTGGCAAATTCGGTTAACAGTTTAATAAATTAGCAGATATAATATAAACCCAAACATTTATTTGATAACTTCAGATAAATCCATAAATTAATACATCAGTAATCACAGCATTGGGAAAGAACAAGAATCAGGCCTTGCATTGTGGTAATGGAGAACCACATAAACAGTCATTCCCTGTAAATGAACTAGCGGAAAACGTTGTTTTTGGAAGCTGCCCACACAAATGGTTGTAGCTGACATTCAGATTGTTAAGCCCAGAAACTGCTTCAGGGACCTTTCCATAAACCAAGTTTCTTGATAAATCCAAGTACTTCAATGTGGGTGGTAATTTTATACTTTCTAAACTGAAGTTCAATTTGTTCCCTGAAGCATAGAATCCCACCAAGTAATCAGTTAGATTCAGTAGCTGAACAGGACTTCCCGTGATCTCGTTTTCAGATAAATCAATGTAATCATAAAAGTATGTCTCCAATGGCTTCCAATTGTCCAACTTAATATTGATACCACATTTTGCAAGCTTGAGAGAGTATATTATAGGTGAAGATGTGACCCATACCGGAATCTCCCCCAAATGGAACTGATTATACGATAAATCAAGCGATTCGATACCTATTACTTTCATCTCCGGAAAGGGATCCGTTAACAAATTGTGGGACAGATCAAGATTGAATATTTTTGTGAGATTTGAAAAACTCTTGGGCACAATTCCTTGGAATTGATTCCAGGACAAATCAAGGGTATCCAATGCATGAAATTTCCCAAGAAATGCAGGGATTTGGCCTGTCAGGCCATTGTGGCCTAACTCAAGGTACTGCAATCCAGTTGCCACAGTCGTGATACTTGGTGGGATTTTTCCGGTTAGATTATTGTCGGAAACATTGAAGATTCCTAGATTTGTTAAACCCGCGAAGAAATCGGGTATGTTTCCGGTGAGCTGGTTTTCTTCTAAACTGAGGTAAGATAAACCGGTAATATTACCAATACTGTATGGTATGTTTCCGGTGAACTGATTGCCGCCGAGTACGAGCTGAGTTAACTGAGTCATTAACCCAAAAGAACTCGGTATCGGCCCAGAAAACCTGTTCCCCTTCACACTAAAAGCAATTAGTTTGGACAATATACCAATATTTTCAGGCAAGGGTCCGGAAAGCTTATTGTTTTCAATGTAAACAATTACCAAGCTAGACAAATTCAACAGAAAACTCGGAAATGGGCCGGACAAGTTTCGTAGATTAAAAAAGGAAATACTACTTAGATATTGAAGTTCAGACAGAGCTGGTGAGATGGTACCAGATAAAATCTGGGTCGAATTCTCGGGTTGTCCGGTGAGGGAGATTCCGGTGACCCGAATTGGTTTTGATTGTGAACATGATATGCCGAACCAAGTTGAGCAGCAATCGGTTCCGGGTTTCCATGAAAGAAGAATACCCGACGGGTCAGCTTTGATTCCTGACTTGAATGCTAGCAAACCCGCTTCATCATCCGGGTTGCATTTTGCTGCTAATGTTGTTGAATGGTACTGTATATTCAAGAAGATAGTGAACAGATAACAATAAAGTATAAACTTTGGAAACATTTTCATAAGGTTTCCACTTCAGATAATGAAGATTTGGTTTGAAGAGTTACTTAAAGGATGCACTCATGCACCCAGAATATATAACATGAGAAGAAAGTTGTCAAATGAGCTACTTCTACTTCTATTTCTACTTGCAGTATTCTATAATGGCGACAGTGGCTTTGGGGCCGGTGGATTAAATAGTATACAAAATATCTGGAAAAAAACAATCTACATAAAACTGTGTGGTCCAGATGATGTCACGTAGATAACTTTCTACGTAAAAAGTCTCTACCATAGAAGGACCCCCATAATATATCTTCTCCGATTCAATTTAACCAACTATGTTGATCGAATTTGGTGAGAAAATAGTTTTGAATATATGAATAGTCAGAATCACGATGGAAGTTGTCTAGATTCAATAGGGAAACTTGAAGAAATATGTTTGAAAAATAAAAAAAATTGACAAAATATGTTTCGATACATGCGTGTCTCGTACGTCACTCATGCGTCGCGCAGTGGTCATACGTGCCTCGTGCGTGGGAATCCGACATAGTTTTCAAATATTTACATTTCATATATATTTTTGCAACTTTTTATTTTTCGGGCATATTTCTTCGAGTTTCCCATTCAATATGAATCAGAATTTTTTTTAATGAACTTTTCCATGATATTGAAAGTGACAAAACAAAGAAAAAGGGGAAAAAAAATTTCAGACCCTGTCACACGTTGTTTTTTTTTTTTTTTTTAGGTATAACTTTATGTACAAGGTCGAAAAGAGGTTATCCTCACGTATACGCACGGGATGGGTGTTTCAAGGTGTATTATGTGAGGGATTTACAATTTTCACGTGTGTAATGTCACAAAATGGTACATACAGGGCGAATTTTGATACGTACGGGACGAGATGCATTTCCCGGGTGTATACACCCCAGAAAAGCCCCGGGCGAGCCATTTTTATTATGTACATGGCGAATTTTTGTTGTTCCCGGGTGTATACGCCCGGGAATTGTGTTTCATGGATGTATTACATACTTGATTTATGTATTATAGGTGAATGTAATTAAAACATTCACCAATAACCAATTAATGTAACTAGTTTGTTATACTACTTTCATCCGATCTTCACCTTCTTCACCACACTTTCATTATCATTTTCACACCTTCTTCACATATACATCATCAAATCAAATTTAATATCATCAAATTGGATAGTTTGGGAAGGAGAAAGGTATCAACGGATCGACAAACTTTAGCTCGTTGAAAAAATGAGTGTCATTTTATTTTACTATATTATTTGTTATTTATTTTTGAATGTTTATATAATACAATTATTGTTATTGTGGTGCATGTTTTATAATTTTTTTATTATTATATATTGTAATAGAAAAAAGCCTGCAAATGTTGATGATAGTTGATTTTTTTATTTTTTTTTTTGATTTTTTGCCAAAGATATTTGTGTTGTTAGTTGAGAGTATTAGTTTAAAATGATCATAGACTGATATGATTGGCATAAATTCGTTTTTAAATTGTAAGTGTACATAAAAAAGATTAGAGACTAATTAGATAAAATTATTACAGAGTACAGACTAATTACATAAAATTATTTCTTCGGTTTTAGTTATTATACTATCACTTGACTACGTAGAAAAGAATATAATTTATCAATCAACTACAGGCTGTTTCGATTTTATTGGATTTTTGTTATTTATTTGGACAATTAATAGTAAATAAAAAACTAAAATCCAATTACACCGGAACAACCCGTAGTTGATTGAGAAATTATATTTTTTTAACGTAGTCAAGTTGTGTTAACACCGTCTTTGATTGATTGAAAAAAATTATTATATATATATATATATATATATAAAAAATATATATATATATATATATATATATATATATATATAACATAAAAACTTGAAAAATATCATGAAAAATATACGTGACGATAACATAAACCCATATGAATGAACTCGCCCCAGGCTTATAAATCCAGGAAACACAATTCCCGGGCGTATACACCCGGGAACAACAAAAATTCGCCCTGTACATAATAAAAATGGCTCGCCCGGTGTGTATACACCCGGGAAAAGGCTTTTCTGGGGTGTATACACCCGGAAAATGCATTTCGCCCCGTACGTATCAAAATTCGCCCCGTATGTACCATTTTGTGACATTACACACGTGAAAAGTGCAAATCCCTCACATAATACTCCCTGGAAACACCCATCCAGTGCGTATACGTGAGGATAACATCTTTTCGGCCCTGTACATAAAGTTATACCTTAAAAAAAGCAACGTGTGACAGGGCCTGAAAAAAAAAATTCCCAAGAAAAAGATGCAAACACATGTCATAAGATTGCAAAATCTTGACAGAACGTTTTCTAGAAAAGGGAAACTTCATTGTTAATGTCATTCACTTTCTCGTAAAAATGTTATGAGATATTAATATTTTTGGTTATCTTTTAGAGTTTTTTAAAATTATCATTTATGTTTAATTGTTACAATTTTATCTTGTTTATATGATTTTGTTATACTCTCAACACAGCAACTAATGTGAATTTGTGTATTATTAATGTTTTGGACAAGCCCTGAAAAAGAAAAATGTTTTGGACAAAAGTCCTTCTGATAAAAGGTGTTTTTTTTTTGGGAGGGACATTTTGATTAACCTTTAATTATAAGAATTGTTTTTGAACTTGAAGTCCGCAACCAAAAGCGTGGGAGACTCATTTTGATTCAAGCGTTACTTGTAATACATTAGATAAATTATACATCAATTCTACCACGCACAATATGTATA
The DNA here is from genome assembly GCA_036785695.1 of Gentiana straminea. NCBI lineage: Eukaryota > Viridiplantae > Streptophyta > Magnoliopsida > Gentianales > Gentianaceae > Gentiana > Gentiana straminea. The sequence continues at coordinate 929,944 of JAVUPR010000223.1, forward strand.
TCAATAGTCATATTGAAATTATGAATAGACAATTGCAGTAATATTTGGGAATTAATCATACAACTCTGCTCTTTTGACATTGTGAAAAGGAGAGATTTTTCTCATATTTTTGTCGAATCGGATGATGGATTGCTATGTAGGATTTCTATTCAAAACGTTAGCATTTGATCCTTCATTCTGTTGTGCTTTCCTTTCTCTTCCATTCTATTTGGCTCATCCATTGAGTGGTTGAAGAACAATGAGGGCATGAATATGAATAAATCTTGATCCATTAGCTTATCTACGTTAGATGAGGTGGAGGTGTTAATTATAGAATTAAGTGGAACATGTTTTCCTCGAGAGTTAAGTCTGATAAATCATATATTTGTTCGATTGTATGGCAGAAGGGCAGAAGCGAATATGAGTTGTCAGATGTGGAGATTTGCAAGGATGTTTGATAATACATTTCTGAGCAGTTTACAATCAAAGAATTGTCCAATGTTTGTAGCCACTTTGGCATACTTGTGTAAGTCATGGTGCTTAAAAGATAAGAGCCAAGGTGTTCTGTCTATTGCTCAGATAAAAGAGATCCCAGAGAAAGATAAGAAGATATCAATAGGTATTGCAAATGAAGCAGACATAATCATTTCTAAGCAGCAATTGGGTGTGTTCAGTTCTGTTGTTGACATCTTATCTGGTGCAGGTGCCCCATGAAGTGAGGTATTGAAGATTGATGATTTTTTATGTTGGGTCATGATTGTAGTTCGTTTTTGGGAGTTTTTAGTGACATCACACCGAGCCTTACTTGAGGTGCCACTTAATTACCAGACATTTGATATCTGGAAAGTTGAGTCTCACACACCGGTGTGTTGACATTGTGTTTGATGTTGTTTACTTTTTCTATCTTTAATGTTTCTAGAATGTGGTACTTTTTTTATTTTATCTGCTACTTGCTCTTGGGAACATTTGAACCAGAGGTTATTATATGCTTAAATCACAATATGCTTTATTTTTTTTCATGGGGTTTTGATGACATAAAGCATGAGATGATATCAACAAGATTGGTCTAGTTAGGGGCAAACATGGTCCGGTTTGACTGGTTTTTTTCCGTCTATAAAACCATACCATTTTATACGGTTTCTAAATTTTCAACCCAACTTTAAACGGTTTTTAGGTTAAAATCATTTGTTTGGTCCGGTTTAGTTTGACTCGGTTCCGATTTTTCTCGGTTTTCATGAACAAATAAAATTATCGATTGGAAATCAAAACTTATCCAAAAAAAAACATGATAATATATACGATACATCAATACTACTATGTGATGTAGCCGAAGAGAGGTATGACAAATTATCTATATTGAACTAATTCATACCAATGCTAAAATTAGATCCCAAAATCAACCACCCTTCGACCCTCATCCATCATCCAAATTAACAAATGCGACACCTGCCACCGAACTTCCTAGCTAGGCTTAATCAAGATAATAACCGATAGTATTTTACTCATTTCAATTCACCAATTAAGATTTAACACCGATACATTATTAATATTGAACTAACACCTTCCTAGAAAAACTATCACCTACAACATTAAATAATTAACTTAGATAAACAACAACGTGCTTAAGACAAAATAATATTTGAGTGAGATCATAGGAAAAATTAGGGGTGTACATAGTCCAGTCCGGTCGGTTTTTTACGATTTTCTGAACTGAACTGTAGTTACGGTTTTGATATTTTCTAAACTGAACTGAATTGGTCATTTTTCTGAATTGGACTGAACCAATACGACCGGTTCGGTTCAGTTTCGGTTTTCAGACTGTATTTTATTTACCATAAAATTTTGATTTTTTCTTCTAAAAATGAGACAAACACCATTATTGGCACCATAAGCCAGCGGGTGGTCGTTGTAACGACAATTTCAAAGGTTGCTTTCAGCTTTTCACGATCAAAGGATGAAGAATATTAGAAGAAGCAAGAACGGCCGGTGAGCTCAAACGGCGGATATCGGCGGCTGTGAAGCATTTTAGGTTTAGGTTTAGGTAGAAACGGCATAAGTATAAGATTTAGAAATTTAGGGTTGTGTGTGGAGGGTTTTTATAGTAGGAGCTAGTGAACAAATTAAATTATATATATATATATATATGTGAAGTATAACCGGTTCGGTTCGGGTCATACCGGTTTTTATGGATAAAACCGAAAACTGAATTGGATTTCCGGTTCGGTTTTTCTTCAATGAAAAAACCGATTGGAAAACCACGGTTCATCTTTTTCCGGTCCGGTTTAATCCGGTTCAGTCGGTCAGTCCAGTTTTTCAATTTCGTTGTACACCCCTAGGAAAAATATGAACATATTATTTTTCGTAAGTGAGTGAGAGATGTGAAATGTAACAAATGTTTGCATATATTAGAAAAACAATGATGAGTTATCTAAAATATTGATGCTGAGAAAACAAATAAAACAAAGAGTTAGAGATTGCGAGTCATTAATTGATTTGTGTTGTGTTGTTCTTTTATAATATCTATTTATTGAAGTAAAGTGAGTGGAACTTGAAACAAGTTGAGTGTTTAAGATATGAAATTATGATAGATAATTAATATATTGCAAATACGGAATTTAAATGAAATAAGTTGGAGTGAATTAAGCAAACTGGTAAGCTAAATCTTTCATAGAAGGTTTCAAACGGTTTTCAATTTGGTCCGGTTTCAAACGATTTTCAAATTGAAACCAAATTGTATTAAACGGTTTGATTTTAAATTATAATAAAACCGATAAAAAAACCATGGTTTACGCTTTTCAGGTTTGGTTCAATTTGGTCCGGTCGGTTGGTTTGGTTTCTAAAATTTTTGTTCACCATAGGTCTAGTGGTTTACACTAAATCATAATATGGTCGAGACTAGGATTCGAATCTCGCTTGCGGCGGAAAAAAGATGCGTGTGTGAATCTTAATATAAGTTGTATATAGATCTATAATGTCTATATCATTGGAAAATATAAATTATATATAATAGGATAAGGAATGAACTTGGCATAGCGGTAATAATCGGAAAATATCAATTATATAGATCTGCAACAATGTCTTATCATTGCACTTTCAGGCATCAATCAGCTATTGATAATAAATTTCTTTTAACGACCCTATTTAATATTTGTCGATACTCTTTTGAAACGAAAACATTTATTTTATTTAATACAAAAGATGTTTTGCATTTAACTTAATTTAAAATTGAGTTTGTGTTAGTGATCGAGTTTGATTTTAGGGAGAATGGGGAAGAAGGACGAAAACATTTTATCAATTAAGGATAATGTCAGTTTTTTGAAACTTTTGCATAAACTACAAAACTATTTTTATTTTTTATTTTTTATTTTTCTGGCTCATGTTTTCTACTATCTCCGTTCCTAATTATATGTCTCATTTATAGAAAAAATAACTTTTATTTTTTGGATGAACCTGGTCACCTTTTAGTTGAAGGTTAGTCATTTTTTTGATGAACCTGATCAATTACTTTTTTTTCAAATACAACATATAATTAGGAACGGAGGGAGTATAAAAAAAAACCCAACACATTTTTTCTCTCATCCATATTTTAAAACACGCATATCTCTCAATCTAGAACTCTAAATTTGAAAATGTTTCACCAAATTTTTTATTTTTTCATGCTCTTTATTTTGTGACCACATTCAACATATTCCGACGTGATTTCAGAAAATCCACTGTCGAAATTCATTATTGATATTCACTGATTTTCAGGATTCAGTGGGAAGATTCACCGAGTGAATTTTGACAGTGGATCTCATAAAAAACGATGTAATGATATCGAACCAAGTTTCAAATAAAAAAATCAATGAAACTTCATCACGTTTGGAGATTTAGATCAAAATATACGAGTGTTTGAAAATCGATGAGGAAAGAGAAAAAAGAAAGGAAAAAAATAAATTTAAAAAAAGGTCCCAGGTACGGGCAGCGCGGCTCTGGGTTATTCTGATGTAGGGAGGCTCAATAGAGAGCTGCATACGTCGCAACATCTGGACCACACAGTTTCATCATCAATAGGGAATCGCATACGCGTACGAAACCGCGTGGTGGGGATGTTGCGCGTACGCAGCTTCTCTATCAGCCTCCCTGCATCCGAATAACCCCGCGGCTCTTTTTTTTTATTTTTATTTTTTTACTTTTTGTGTCTTTTTTGCCATAAAAATGACAAAAGATGCTTTGCATTTAACTTAATTTAAAATTGAGTTTGTGTTAGTGATCGAGTTTGATTTTAATAGTAGTATATCAATTATCAAATGCGTGCTGAAACTAATGTTTATAAGGTTCGATAGGCTTAATGGTCGACTCGATTTAGATATGACACCGTTAAATGGGCCTCCTGAATAAACAAATAAGCCATTTCGCAATATGTGGTCCTTGGTCGGCTTACAGGCCTAGCCCATTGTATTTATCCATTTCTTGAGCCTCACTCCAGTTCAGTTTACTTAAGCTCAACAATTTCCAAAAACCCCAAAAGCTAAAAGTCTCTCTTTCTCTCGAAACTACTTCCCAGCACGAATTTCTTCACACTCGGTGAGCATCTGTGTATCAATTTCTATTTTCCTTCCAATTTTGTAGTCAAATTGTTTGTGTTTTGCATGAAACTGTTCATCTCTTCAATTGCTTGAACTGTAATTTGGATTTGAATGTTATCTGTAAGAACTCGCCGCCGGCGAAACTGTATTTTCGCTCTGTATTTGAGCATTTTCAGGACGATGCATTTTTCTTCAGTTTTACCTTTATTAGTTTATTTTCCGTACTGTGTTTAAGCGTTTTCAGAGGTAATGGTTTGTGGATACTGTTGCAGGATTGTTAGCGCCGATACAGGTTTTTATTGGTATAAATCGGACTTCTAAAACTCATTTTAGTTTGCGTTGCTGTCTTTTGTTTTTATGCTGAACAAATTATTTTTTCGCATATATGTACATTAGGTTATTAAACATGAAACGCCGATAGGGCATTTTTGTGGTGATTTTGTGGGTGGATTTTCCAGTTAATTTCCACATCAATGGAAACTGTTAGTGTTATATTTCCTTAGCCCCACAATCTTTGACATTCTCTATAAGAACGTAGAGGTAGTGTTTGAAGCAGCTCTTAATGAACTGAGGAAATCCAGATAGCTAGAAAAGTGACAGTTATGAATGGGTCAACAATGGCTCCCACATTCTTATTCATCATTTGTGCCAGGCTGTTTAGTTGCGATTACTGCAGGATTCATTCAGTGGCTGATTTTGTAAACGGTATTTGTATGCATGTTTTCTTATATATATTGTTTAACTCAGACATCTCATGGCTTGGCATGTGCCTGGGGGTCAGTCAAAATTGTCGTCATGGATTTTCTTCTATATTTCATACATGAATAATGAAGCTAATACTTCATGAGATGTTAGATTGGCTTGATCGATTTTTTTTTCGTGCTGTGTTGTTTGCCAGATTTAGTTTACAAAACCTTGTGTGTTTGGAAACTCCATTTACTGAATTGACGGATATCTTCTTGTTTATGGTGGAAATATTAGATTTGGCGTCATGGCAACCAGGATGGCTTCGCGTTACATCTCTCGCAGGTTTTCTAGCGGTGGAAAAGTTCTGAGTGAGGAGGAAAAGGCTGCAGAAAACGTCTACATCAAGGTAAACTCCTAAGTTTGCATTAGAGTTTGGTTAATATAATAATATTTGTGTAGATTTTTATATTAATTTCATTCTTTGAAAGTGTCATTGTTCTTGAAATGTTGATGATTTTCTCATCAGCAGAGCATATATCTACGTTTTTGTAAACAGTACATAGGTTGAGGCATGAAGGAAGGAGATGAGGCGATGAGGCAGAGTAGATTGTCAGTATTTGTAGTTTTGTTGCTTATTTGATTTTTGATGTGATTGTATCCTGCTTCTATTTCTTATTTAAATCTTGTTTATACCCTGAATTTTACCGGGTTTCTTACTGGTATGGACACCATTAGTTGAGTATATCAGATGTACTGTGTGTGCCAGTCAGCATTTTACCTTTCTCTCCATTCTCTTATGCTCTTCAGTATATTGGTTTTGATAAACATGTAAAGTTATTAATTCATGTCCTCCTAGTTCATTCTTTTGTATTTTAGGAAGATCCGTATGTGCATCTTTTTCTGGTTGGTAGATGTCTGTCTGCTGCCTGGACAGCTTGTCACAGCATTTATATTTGTAAGATGTAAAAGTATCTCAACCTTGTCTATATTTGATGGAACTTTAATAGAATCACTTGTCTTATTTACCTTAGAGACGTATGGAGGTTAATTCGAGTTATCTGGCCTCCTTTTCTGACCCTTTTGATCTTCGTCTAAACAACCTTTGTAGTTTGTACCAGAATTTATTTTAGTAAGCCTTCACTTTTTTCTTAATTTTTGCATCACTATATTGATGAAGACCACTATTTCAATTTTCAACTTCTTTTATGATGGTCCTTTTATACTCTTCCAGAGGAACTGAGGCCCAAGAGATGCTTTTGAACTTTGGTTCCTATGGTGGACTTACTTGACAGTTTTAGGCCGGCTTACATTATACTTTTGGGGCCTTAACTTTTGCATGATCTTTGTATGCTCTAGGACAGTACAAAACTCTTCACCCTTCAGAGGGGAAAAAATGCTCTTGTTGCCATTGGTTTACATTCAAGCATCGATTTTTTTCCCCTTAGTGAAACTTTATGGAGATACTGGTTATTTGTCTCTTTCTTTTTGTACAAATTATAGTGAAAAAAAAATATGGTAACCCATTAATTGACTGCTACACTTCCTACGGTTGTTCAACATTCATGCACATTTTCCGTGCCTTCTGTTGATGGTTATTGACCTAACTACTGAGATTATTTTTTCCTATGCAGAAAGTTGAGCAAGAGAAGTTGCAGAAGCTAGCACAGAAGGTAAACCTGTTGACACAAGTTCTCTTTTCCCTCTAATTTATATTATGTAATTTCCACTTTTGCTTGTTTCACATTTCTGTAATAAGTGAGAGAATATTTTGGGGGGCCTTACCAGGGACCAAAGACTGAGGAGAAGTCACTTTGTAATTAGTAATATATTTGGGGGTTTTCCTGTTCTATCAAGCAGGGACCAAAGGCTGAGGAGAAACCTGGAGCAGGAAGCTCAGAGACGGTGGCTGGATCCATAGCTAAAGCAGCAGGTGGTGGTGCAGAGAGCTCATCAAAGCCAGGGGTGTCAAATGACAAGTTCAAGAACTATGCAGTTGTGGCTGGTCTGGTGACTCTGCTAGGCGCTGGTGGGTGGTACTACCTCTCCAAGGATAAGAAAGCTGAAGAAGTTCGCGATTGAAGCAGGCATCAAAACGCATCGTTAGAATCATCATGTGAACACCTTTTCTTTTCCCATGTTTTCTTCTTCTTTTGCTCTGAGTTGATGGTGATGATAAGATAGTCCTTATTATCATTTGCTAAATGGATATGTAAATCGTTCCGTACTTGAGGTTGAGGTGTTACCACACCTGATAACTCAAAGACTTGTGTTTTGCTTTATGGTTCTGCATCATAAATCCGATCAGGGGTAATATCTCTTTGTTTGTGTTAGTGTGTGTGCAACCTTTGTTTTGTTGTTAGCATAATGTGGTAATGCTTAGTGGAGAACCATGATTACTTCTTATCCCATCTCTCACACACTAGGAGTGTGTATGTGTGAATTGGATTAATCACGGCCCTCCACTTGGTATAACCCGAAAATAACCGTTGCACCATAACTCTTGTCCATATTTTGTGGTAATAGCCATGCTGATTGCAGAAAAGTTAAGTTTAGATCCCCCTTATAAGTTGATAAAAATAGCTCGATCTAACTAAAAGGATTAAGGTGACAGACATGGCATTGTGGTTCAAAATGTGATTATCGAAAACATTTTATTCAAAATGTTTTTAGAATGGTTTATTTATAGGTCAAGGGTTCGATTAATGTAAGCAAGTCGAATGCTTTAGAGGTCAAGAGTTCGATTCCTCTTTAGGAGGTAAAATGTTTGATTCCTCTTAGCAAGGGTTCGAATGATCTAGAGATTAAAGGTTCAATTCCTTTTAGAAGATTGAATATCAAATTTTTTTTTTTTTTGTGACATGAAGTGTTAAAGAGCTCCGGATACCACTGCCCCCCTAGATAAGTAGAAAAGTTAACTCTGAGGACACTGGCTCTTGTTGTGATTGTATCTGTTGTGATTCCGGATGCTAAGGTAACCCCCCCAAAAAAAAAATTGGAAAAAAGAATGAATATAAATAAATAAATGAACATAAGGCCAAGTGTGGTAATACAAGACAGCTTTCATGTGGCAGTGGCACGCTTTGGTTATAGGTTTATCTTCTTTCTCCACCACTGAACTGAACCAAAAAACAAACAAATAATGGGCTTCAGTTTCTTCTTCTGCTAACAGTTTCTCATTATTATGATGGCCTCCATATAAAATCTTGAAGAAAAAGAAGGAAAAATAATGGCTTCTTCTGCTGCAGCAGCATGCTCAACCCACATCAAATTCCCACATTCAATCACTCTCAGACATGATCACAAACTTCATCAACAAGAAGAATCATCATCCCAAAAAACCATAAAATGCAAAAAGCAAACACTTATTCTCAACGAGAAGACGAAGACGACGATGACGACGAAGAAGAAGAGAATGGTGAAATGTGGTATAAGCATACAAGACTTCATTGGTGGTGACTTAGTGAAATGGGATTTGGGACAGTGGCTATCTGACGTTGAAGAACATAAAGCCATAGCAATATACCCACCCCATGAAGGTGGGTACGAGGGACGGTACCTAAGCAGACTCAGATATCAGGGTTACTATATAATGAGCCTCTCTGCTCGTGGACTTGGTGATCCTGAGACCACTCTCACTAAATTTCACCCTGTTTGCCCTGTGAGTCTCCTTTTTTTTTTTTTTTTTTCTTTCACCTTTTTCATTCTGTCATTGCTCTGTTTCGGATCATCTGTCCCGTTATTATTATTATTATCCAATTTGTCTCTCCAAATGGGTGCAGGCTCATTTAGGAAAGCAGCCAATAGCAAGATGGTATTTTCCTCCAGAGGTTGATTATAGACTTTCATTACTTCCTCCAGATGCCAAAGGACTCATTGTTTGGATCATTGAATGCAAGGTTCTTAAAAACCATTGTCATGTTTTCATTTTATTTAAGTACTAATTATATATGATTTTGGGAATGTTTATTATATGATCTCAATTGCATTCTAACTAATAATGTTTTGTTATATGATATAATAATGAAGGTGTTATCAAAAGCTGAACTGCAATTTCTTGCCTTGCTTCCCGCTCTAAGGCCTAATGTTAGGGTCATTGCTGAATGTGGAAACTGGTATGTCTTTTTTCTCACTAAATTGTAGTAGTTATCGTTCGCGCGGCACGACACATGTCCGACATGTGTCGACTCTTTATTTCTTCTTGATGGGCACTCGTGTCTCGTGTCTGATGAGGCGCATAACTCAAGTGACAAAGTCATTCTCCGAAGGTTCTAGGTATAAATCCCGGCGTTATATGTGAGGATCATATCTTATCTATCGTTTTTGTATAAAATGAAATAAAAAGTGCCTCGTGTTCATGACATATTGTGTTTTGTATCCAATCCGGTGCTGCTTAGATGACCGTTTATAGTATGGACACACTACACATTGCACGTATGAAAACAAGGTAAGAAACCTTATTTTTGTGTGTATGTTTTTGGTATTTTTCTGATTTAATTGGTTGTTGGTAAAATGGTGCAGGAGGAAGTTTGTATGGAAGCCTCTCCAGGAAATTGTTGAATTAGAAGCTTAAAAATGGGGAAAACTCAAGGCATAATAAATGGAGTATTTATTTATGAAGAATCTGAACATGTGGTTAAAAAAAAGAGGGTAGAAAGGGAAAAGCAGAGAGAGAGAGAGAAATGTGTGTATTTTTCTTGTAAAAATTTCAAGGCCTTTCTCCCACTATTTGAAAAAGGCTGAAATGATTGAAATCTTTGTATAGATATTGCATGTTTGTAGCATTCTAAGTCTCAATGTGCGAAGTGTATTCCAGTAAGCAAAGGATATAGGAGTATATTCAAGTCAAAATCAGACACAGTTTCTCTGTGTGAATTCTTTGAAACTTTTTTTTGATGTTTTATATGCTTACATTACACCAAGTCTAAATGACGGATAATTCTTATGTATGGACTTCCTGTTAGGACGGAACGTCGGATGATTGCCATATGTACAAGCAGACAAAACAATTTTGTCATTTTCTACATGTGGCAGTGATCCGACGATCCGTTATAATAAGAAGTCGTTGTATCATAATTTTTCATGACGGACCCCACCTTTTACTTAACCCTGCATAGGTTGAATTTTTTCATGTATCAGACTGTTCTTTATTTAATGGCACTGAGTTTTGTGGAGCTCCGGTCCGGTGGTTCTAAGTAGGGAAATTGGAAAAAAAAATTGCTTTAAATAAAGCCCGAGCTCTGAAGGATTAAAAAACTGATGTCGTTGTCAGGACTCTACTTAAAGGATTTTAGAGGAGTCATATCCTCTCTCGTAGTGTGACACTTAGTTCTATTTGGTACATTGCTTTAATACAATCTGTAACGCTAGCTCTAGAACACTGGTCTAGCATCGCTACTTTTATTTTTGAGGGCTCTAGCGTCGCTACTTGAGTCTAATATATTCAATAACTATTTAGGTCCACCGTTTTCACTTGACAATAAATGTTTGTTAATGTTTCTTCTACTTTTTCAATATGGATATTACATTAGACTTGTATGTTTCTCTTTTGAAAAATACTACATGTTCTAGTTGTAGTATAGTTTCATTTTTTACCGATGCATGTTCTAGGCTTTTGTGGGTTCAGATTACCTGTCTAATATTGGTGTCTAATTTCGGTGTCCAAGTAAAAACTACATCGTTTCATGTGTGTTTTTTTTTTTTTTTTTTTTTTTTTGGTTTTTTTTCTTCTGTTTTTCTTAAATTTTGTCAAAAAAATAAAATACACATGAAACGGCTAGTTTTTAATTGGACACCGAAATTAGACACCAATATTAGACAAGTGATCTATATCCGGCTTTTGCTGAGAAACAGTGTACTAGTGTCACCGCCGAAGCAATGTGTTGGTTAGTGTTTTCTATTACTCCTTCCGTTTTTTCTTAAACGTTCACTCATTAGAATTTGTTTTTTTTCCATTTATATCTGTCATTTTAGATTATCAATACATCATTTATTGTTTTTTTTCCATTTATGTCCTCACATTATTTACAAGATTTAAACAAAGTCTTACACTTCAAATAATAAAATATACGTTTTCAATACATCAAAAACACCTAGGTCATTTTAGAAACTCTAATAATACTAGTATGTATATTTATATTTATATTTATATTTATATTTAATGATTACAAATATATTTAAAATATTAAAGAAGAACAATCTAGTCAATTCATACTACTCCATCCGTTCCTATTTAATTGTCGCAATTGCCAAAAACACTCATTAATGAGAGTAGTTAATGCTTTTGACTTAACATCAAAATGTCAATAGGTATATTGGAATCAAGTCATTCGTAGTTTCTTAGGGATTGCTTATATATGGGGTGTCTCACCCGTTTACTTGTCCCACAAGTAGTAGGATTCTTAACCCCTAAGGATTAATTTGCATATTGATGTAAGTCAACCTGATGATATGATTTCGGATGATTTACCCCTGTTTTCACTGCAATTAGCGCTATTTTGACATCAACTTGAGCAATTTTGAATGAGGATTGTAACCATATTTTGTGTACATAGAAATTGTAGAAAACCATGTTTTTAGCTGTATTATATTAGTATTAGCCGATTTTGTTATCAGATTTACACGTGGTATCTTTGTGTCTATTTTTGCAGCACAAATACCACGGTGGGGAGTGTGGATTTTGGCCATAGGATGGCATTGGATTCTTTTGTGATGATTTTGTGTCGTGGCAAGGATTTCAGCCCTAAGGATTATTTGACACACATTAGAGGGTCAATCCAAGCCAGCTGGGAGAATAAAATGATGATTTTGTGATTTTATATGTTGATGACCTGCGCCATGTCACATGACCCACGTCACTGAGTGGTTGAGCAATTAATGCAGATGTCATTCAGTCAGTCACCACATTTGGACATGACGTGCGTCAAGAAGCTATGACCTGCGCCATCAGTACAAATTGGTGAATGACGTGCGCCAAGATGGAATGACGTGCAGAGTCAGAAAAGTTTAATCTCTTTTATCTCTCCATTCACATTATTATCAAGGATATACATCATCTTCTCCAAATTTTTCTTCCATCTTGCAGGCAAACCCCACCCCAGGCTCTTACAGCCAAATTCTTGTAGAAATTAGCCCTTGGTTATCATTGTAATTATTAAGAATCTTAGTTTAATTTCTATCACTTTTGGTTGGAGTTTGAAGACATAAGTTTGTTACTCCATTGAAGGTTTTGGAGCTTGAATGAAGATACCGAGTTTTGCTTTTGATTGATAATTCTTAATCTTTATTTTTGATTCAAGTACTCTTATGATTATGAATGTTAGCTTTGTTGTGTTAATGTTTGTAGTTATGAGTGGCTAGATTTTTCTAGCCAAGATTTTGTTGTAGTAGTAGTTTATCCTCTTGTGATTGGGAATGATTGTTTGTGTTGTTAGTTTTGATTGTTGTGAAGCTTTGCCTACTTGTTTGCACTGTTTGTTGACATTGGAGTAATTGTCTAGTGTTAGCACCTTACGCATTTAACAGATACCGAACGGAGATGTTAGACGTGGGAAGAGGGTAGGTGAACCGGAAGGTAAAATCGACCTCTCGTAGGCATTCGATTTCTTATCCGGGGATCATTGGCTTTGTCATTGCATTCACGAGCGTAGCATACCGAATCATTAGGTTTAGCTTGTCTAGACCAAGGAGGAGGTAGAGAGCAATTTCATTCAATCGTATGGGGGGGAATTGCTTGTTTAGGAATGCACCGTTTCACGCTTTCAAACACGAATGGTAGGTAGGTAGGAAGTCGTTCCCATGGCATTGCAAGAGGATAGCTAGTCTACGCATTATCTTGGTTAGCTTCTTTTATAACTTCCCATCATTGTTAATTCAGCATTTTATTTATGCAATCGATTAACCTTTCACACATTTGCGACCTAGATCGAATTAATATAGACTTTTTAGTGTGTAACCTCATTTGGAGTGGATATTCCCCGAGGAGACGACCTCGACTCACCAAACTAGACTATAGTCGACCCAGTACACTGCCGGTTAGATTGGACCTCTCGTTTTGGCCACATCACATATATCCCGGATTTTAGGGATAATTACGGTTATAACTGATTATTCAAATCAGAGTCGTAATGACCCACGATTCTTTCCATAATTATCTGATTTGGTTACCTGCGTCGAGCTCTTTAGACCTGCTCAGTCCGTACTTAGTTATCTTGGAGCCATGGCTTGACCAGACCGACCTATGGTGGTCGGATCGGATTCCCAGATCGGACTTCCCACCCGGGGCTCCGATCCGTATTTCTTAAGTATTGTATGAACGACACGGACATGTTCTGCTTCGGACATCGTCAATCGATAAGCGAAACGAAAAAAACGAAGTTAGTATTGATAAAGGCTGATAATAAAGATAATCACATGAAAAGTAAATTAGCCCCAAACTAGAAAAAAAGACAAAATGCATGCAAATATCACTAAAAGACTCGGTTGACATAGTGAAATAGTGAAATAGTGAGTTATGAGGCACTAGCATATATAAATATGACCAAATGGTTGTGGAAAATGATTGATGCAAAACATTACTACCTAATAATTGAGGCGAATTTCCCCACATGAAAAAACCAACAATTGGAAAGAAAGCACAAAATCTTTGTGCAATATTTGAGGATCTAAGATTGCTACATTTGTAACAGAAGTCTACATCCAAGATTATTGGAATAAGTTTGGGACTACATAAAGATCGGATGAAAGAAGAAGAATTTGGAATATTTAAAAGAGTGGAGTCAGAAATCGAAGTCTGAGGTGGGTAAATGTATTGTATTTGAATGGTCACGTGGTGGTCCGGATTTAAATATCTTAATAAATTGAAATACATTGTATACGTTTTCTAATATAAAAAAATCAGGTGGACTTAACCCTCTTAGTCATGTTACTACATACGGCTGTCATTGGAATATGCTTGTAAGCGGTGGCATATGCACATGGAATTGCGATTCTCTGCCGTGGTGTGCTGTGAGCGCGAAACGACGTCGTTTCGGGCCGCAGCGACGCCGTTTTGAGCATGATTTTTTTTTTTAGGTCGGAACCAAACAGTGTCGTTTGTACACAAAACGATACCGTTTTGTGTCACAGAAGCCCTTGCTGTGTGCCTTTTACAACAGAGGATCGGGGCCCTATGCACATGTATCAGATGGAAATGTTCCCCATTGAGATTCAAGATCCAGATATTTATTTATTAAAACAATTTAGTTTTGTTGTAAAAAAAAGACTTTGAATATTGTTTGTAATTATAGTGAGATATGTGATTTTTTAAATCGTACCTGTTAGAAGAAAAAGAAAATTGTTATAACCGGATGTTGACAAATTTTAAAAGCAACAAATAAAGTCATCAAATGATAAGAGACTTAAGAGTCTTTCCGAAAGAAAGCACTAACAAAACTTTTTCAATTGTGGTCTTCTTCACTGTCTACGTACTTCTTTTCTTTTCTTTCTTTGTTTCTTTTATTTTTATTTTTATTTTTATTTTTATTTTAAATATGCGTATTTAACTTTGTATGCTACTACCCAAAAGATAATGGAACTAAATGTTATTGATCTCATAGTTAGTATCTAAGAGGTTAAATTTGTTATGGTCTGATCGTATTATGTAATTACAAAAACGATACACACGTGTAGACATAAATGGACAATTCATATCTGCTCAGAATCTTAGTGTTGTTTCTTAAATAAAATATATTTACAAATATTAGTTGTGACTTTGTTCAAATGTTTAATAATTTGAACAAGTTGATACACGATGACTAGAAAATTTAATGTATACAGAAAGTGTCCACAAAGTGGACAAAATATTTATGTGATGAAAAAAAAAAGTTTACAGAAGAAAAAACTCATGTATAATTGAGAAAACAGTTTAAAGATTTAATATCCAAGAAAATCCTTTAAAACATGTCAAATAATTGAGGAACAACAAAGTATTTACATTACCAATAAAAAAATACATTTTCAATACTATAATTCAGACACATTAATCATTTTCTTAATCTGTGTGAATCTTCTCTTAGCGACGTATAAAAAGAAACGGAGGGACTAGTATTATTTGAGAACTTATATGATAATGATAAGAGGATACGAGCGGACATATGGATATGGATTAATTTATTTGGATCCAACGAATTTTAGATGAGTCATTGTTAGGATTGCATCGTTTTTTTGTTTTAATCTTTTGATTAAAGATTGCATCTCTTTTTGTAACGAATAAAATATATAAGTGATATTATGATATGTTGTGAAATAATTTGATGTGTTGTGAAAATAAAAGCGATATGATGAGATGTTGTTAAAGCCTATATAGTGTTAATTATCTACCTTTTCATTAGCTTAAGTTTTTGGGTGAGATGGTAGTTCAATATGGTATCAGAGTCAGATGTCATGGGATCAAACTCTGCTGTGAACATTATTTTCCTCATTTATATTGTGCAAGTGTATGGAGATATTGTTATTTTCCTCATTTATATTTTTCTCAATGTGAACATTATTTTCCTCATTTATATTGTGAAAGTGTATGGAGAGATTGCCCACACTTTAGGTGAGTATTGAACAATTTAATAATTGTGCAAGTGTTTGAGATATTAGCCACTTAAGAGGCGTGTTAAAGCCTATAAATTGTTAAATATCTAGTTAAAGCCTATAAAGTGTTAAATATCTACCTTCAATCAGCTTAAGCTTTTGGAATAGATGGTAATTCAACATATGTATAATGAAAAAATGTTATGTGTATAAAGCCTATAAAGTGTTAAATATCTACTTCCCATCAGCTTAAATTTTTTGAAAAAGATGGTAATTCAACATATGTATAATGAAAAAATGTTATGTGTATAGAAAACTTTTACCCCAAAAAAATATAAAATCCACAAAGAATGATTAATTCGTCATTTATTTTAAAATTTTCAACTAAACATCATATTGTCATCTTTACATTATATTCCATATACTAATTTTTTTATTTTTTACTTTCGCAAGATATCTCACACAATTGTCTGAGTCTAATCCGTCCAGGTATTATCAGGTAGTAAAGATGAGGACATCTCCTAGCAATGTTTTTTACATCTACAAGGACTCAAACCCGAGACATTTTGCTAGCTTAAGCTGAGAAAACCAGAGTCCTTTCTATGTGTACTTAATTTGTAAATAGATCAAATAGTAATTGTCAAGATATTTTCCTATGATTATCAACAACCAAAAAAAACTCCCTCAAACAAAAAAGAAAAAAAAAAAAAAAAAAACAATCAAGAAAGATATTTTCCTATCGATTTTTTCTTCATCTAAATAATCAATCACTTACCTTCTAGCTAATATTGTAAATAATTTGTGGTTTCAATGAATGTAATGATGTGCGGTGGATATATCATTTTACTTCTTAGATATGGGAAGTACATCTATTTGTACCAACTTAATTAACATGTAAACAAATCTGAACCATACAGTTTGAATTCAGTTTAGAAATAAAAGGTCTTCATTTTGCTACATGGGTGCTCGGGTGTTGTAACGCCCAGTTCCCGGACACCGAGTCCTTATCAGGAAAATGAACGTTTGGCACGCATAATATTAAATAAATCTAATATTACACGTAAGCATCTACTACGTCGTATCAAACAAAAGCAAACGGAAGCAAAGACTCGGGTAATTTTTCCCAAATAACCAAGAATAGAAACTCAATAACTAAAGAAAGAAATGTAACATTTATTACATTGGAAGAGAAACCAACGAAATCCAAAACGTACGAATCCTCAAACTAAAAGTAAATTACAAGGTTCTCAACAACTTCCAAGTCCAAGAAATAAATAAAACATAAATAATGAAACTCTTCAACTTCGGCGTCCTTAAACGTCGTCATCGAAGTCCTCTCGAACTCGAATTTACCTGTTCGTCTTCTCTCCCCCAAACACATAAATAAACATGCATTTGAGGTAAGTACATTGTACAAAGTAAGAAGTAAAAGCTACAATATAACTAAGGTTTATAATTAAAAGATTATCTTAATGAGACCGACTCAATTTAGGGTTCACTTCATGCCCATCGACATGTCATGACTATACGTTTCTAGCTTAGCTTATCTTGGTTACATCATTACTCAAGGACACTATGCATGATGAAAATTCCACCACGAGATATACTTGCCAACTACAGTGATTAGCACCGATAGTCCAGGGATCTCCCCGGTATGCATATACGTTCGATGGATTTCCTCCACTACCCTTCAGCCTTTTGATCCAGTAGCGTTGTCCACCTTATATGGACGTATCACATCGCCGATATGAATTAGTGCCTAACCGAGAATAAGTGACGTTTTAGCTTTTACTACACTTATGTAATTATTATTGTGTATTAACTAGCCACCTAAGTGTTTTCAGAATAAAACTCACCTTATCAACTCTACTCCCTCGCTTAGACAACTAGACTTCACATCCTATCAATTACACAGACATTGTTGAACTCTAGTTCATCAAAGCACAAGCCCTTTCATGCCCTTCCGACGGTCCCGGACTTCAACTCCTTTTAAGAGTACGTCCGGTGCCGGAACCAAACGCATCAGAAACTCAATCGGGGCTTGTTCATGTTTAATTAATATTGTTTGATCATGTTATAACATTTAAAATTCCAAGACATAGCTTAAACAAGATTTATAAAAAAACTGGGGAATTGCGTGCGCATCCTTATGGAATGCATGCGCATTCCCTGCTTAAAAGCATGCTGAAAACTCTCTGTTCAACCAATGCGTGCGCATTCCCTGACCAGAACCTAAGCTGAAAGACACTATCCAACCAATGCATGCGTATTGTTCGTGCTGGGAGCATCCTGATCAACTTTGAACCAACAATGCGTGCGATTCCCTTGGATGCGTACGCATTGAACCTGCTGAAACTATCCTAGGCAATCCTGTAACAGGAATGCGTGCGCATTCCAGTGAATGCGTACGCATTCAACGCAGAAAAACCCTAATAATCTGATTTTCATCTCTTTACGATCTCTACTCGAATCCAAACTTATTATACATGAATTACATCAGAAAAACAACTTAAAAACACAACTTTCTCAGATCCTAACATCCCTTAATCTATAAACAATATCTAGATGAAACCTTGGCATGAAAACATTTCAAAAACATGGTCTAACTACTCCAAACCATAATTAGATTGTAGGAAGAGCTTCTTACCTTTTAGCAAGCTAATTCCAACTCCAAACTTAGAAAAACGCAGCAAAAACTGATCCCTTTTCTGCAGAAACATGTGTGATAAATCCAAACTTAAATTAGATTCGATCACACGCTTCAAAACGAGCAAAACTACGAATTGATGAGTTTGAATCCATCAAACTCGAACAAGAACAAAACTAGGGCTTAATCATACCTTAAGAAAGCTCCAACTTTCTAATATTGAATCGACGCTCTCTTCACGACGATTTCGATGCTCTACTCTGATCTGAAAACCGTTAAGAATTGACTTAGAAACTGATCGAAAACTCACAACCCTAACTCTTGCTCTTCACACGCAGGAAATAAAGTTTAGGAGGTGGAAAATCTGATTCAAAAGGTTAGGGAAAACTGATTGGGTTTATTTTCCTTAAATAGGAAAATCCCAATAATTAACCTAATCTTTATTTTCCTTAATTACTCTTAATAATCAGATTTTCTTTTCCTTAAAATACATATATATTTCTCGAAAATATACATATATTTAACAAAATATTTAAACTCCGAATAAAAAGAAACCGAACCCGATATTCCGTTTTCGCAAAATGACACGTCTGCCCTTTTTCGAAAATCGGAATATTACAGATGCACCCAATAACTTCCTCTTAGATATACTACTTTAACGGAAACTAAAGGTTTATACACACGAACCTTTAATTCCCCTAACAGGACTCGAAGCCTGATCACTTATCGGGTTATACCCGTGATCACGATGATACCTTCGTCCTTAGATATACTACTTCGTGTGCAAATAAAAGTGGGGTTTTGCATGTCAGGTTGTTGAAGAAAAAAAAATTATATATATAGAGGCAAAGTCAATTTTGTAATCCTGACGACCAACCACAGTGGCGCCTCCAGGGTAGCCAACGTGGCCATGACGCACGGTCTTCCCAAAATCGATGAAAAGTCCTGTCAATTTTTTTTATATATATATATATATATATATATATATATATATATATATATATATATATATATATATATATATATATATATATATATATATATATATATATATATATATATATATATGTGTGTGTGTGTGTGTGTGTGTGTGTGTGTGTGTATATATTTTTTTTTTTTCTTTTTTAAAGACTCGGTATCCGGAACACATATATATATTTTGTATTTTTATACTAAGTTTCAATAATTTACCAAATAACATAGTACTATCGTAGTAGTGAGCAATATTGTATAACAAATTAAGTGACTTGGGTTCAAGCTTTATTAGGTGCAAAATTTTTGGCTATTATTATTTTTAAAAAAGCCTAAATTTGGACTGAGACGACCCCTCCAACCACAAACCATCCTTCCTTGTTTCCATTTGCGGGACACTTATATAAATTTATTATGTAAGGGGTAACAACTTGACAATGATTTTTTTTTTTTTCAAATTTAAGAGAGACAAATACTACTATATAAGAATCTTCAAAACCAAAAAAAAAAAAAACAATAAATACCTTCATCCCATGTATTTTGGTTATTAATTTTTTTTTAAGAAAGGCAAAAATTTTTTTTGACCCCGAGTCTAAATTTAGACAGGGACGTCCCTGCCATCCACTAACCATCCTTTCTTATTTCCATTTGCGGGACGCTTATATAATTTTATGTAAGGGGTAACAACTTGACAATGATTTTTTTTTTTTTCAAATTTAAGAGATACAAATACTACTCCTTCCGTTTTTTTATATATGTCGCAGAGAGAAGATTCACACAGATGAAGAAAATAATTAATATGTCTCAAATATAGTGTTGGAAATGTTTTTTTTATATTGGAGATGTAAATACTTTGTTGGTAAATGTGTTTTTAGTATTGGAAATGTATATTTTTTATTGGAGATGTAAATATGTTATGGGTAAAGGAGGAAAAAGTAATAAATGATATATTGGAAATGTACAATGACAGATAAATAAAAAAGGAGTAAATTGTAAAATGTGACAGATAAAAAAAACGGAGGGAGTACTATATAAGAATCTTCAAAACCAAAAATAAAAAAAAAACAAAAAAAAAAAAAACAAAAAATACCTTCATCCCATGTATTTTGGTTATTATTATTCATTTTATGAAGGGCAAATTTTTTTTTGTCCCGGTTAAATTTGGACGGAGACACCTCTGCAAACCACTAACCATCCTTCCTTGTTTCCATTTGCGGGACGCATATATAATTTTATGCAAGGGGTAACAACTTGACAATGATTTTTTTTTTCAAATGTAAGAGAGACAAATACTATATAAGAATCTTCAAAACAAAAAATAAAATAAAATAAAAAATACCTTCATCCCATGTTATAAATCATCCTATGGGTTTTTTTCAAAATCAAAAGTGGATCATTTATTGAGTTCTTAATAATGTGCGATATAAGACTTTATTCTCATGTATTTCGAATCTTTCGATAATTCTTTCTTAACAAATACTCCGTATTTTTTCTTATTTTACCCTTATATTTTAAAGCTTTATATTATTCTAATTAGATGAATATGGGGAAAATTTTTTTTATTTTATCGCCAAGATGATCGAATATCTAATGGAGTGTTATTTTTCTGTTAAAATCTGTGTTATTTTTTCGGTTGAAATCTCTGTTATTTTTTCGATTGAAATCTTTAAAATAGAGTTTTCATAAAACTTATTGTATTTACCGCATGTGCTCTAATAGATTTTTATTTTATTGCTTAAGGTTGCCCCATTAGTTGTATAATTATTTTTTTTTTGGGGGGGAGGGGGGGGGGGGCTCAAGGTTTATAATATGGGACGAATGTATAATACTCGAATCTTTCTCTAAAAATAAAAAATAAAAAAAATACTTGGTTGAAATTTTGAGTGAAGTTAGGAAAATTATTAATTTCGTTAGTAGCATCCATACTTATCTAAATTACGACAAATGACATATAAATAATATTAAACGATATTTTTATCTCCTAAACATTGATTGATGAGAAATTTACTGATGCAATGTGATAAAGTGAATTGAGAGGTGATACAAGTATGAAAGAAAATAATGAAAGTTGGATTTTTTTTTTTTGAAGAAGAAAGTTAGATTATTGTGAATGAAGAAATTGATAACTCGAAGACGAAGATGGGGGGATTTTTTTAGATATAACTCTATTTCGTTTTTTTTTTCTCGATTATTTCTTCAATTTCTATAAGGTAATTTTTCCCCTTGACCAATATGGCATCGGCCCAGCATTTATTAACCCTAAGATTTCGGGTTTGAGTCCCAGTAGGGAAAAAAATGTATATGGGTGGGTTTTCTTTTATATACGAAAAAAAAAAACTATTTTCCCCTTGAAATAAAATAGAAATATTTTCCCCCTAAAAAATAAGGAAAATTATATAATAAAAAATTGATATATAATAGTTGGGTCGGGATCGGGATCGGGATCCCGTCGGATTTTGAGCATATATCGAAAACCCACCCCGAAGCAATCTGGGTCAGGAAAAATCGGGTCAACTTCGGGTCGGTATTCGGGAATATGAGATTTTCCGCGAGCTCTATGCCCAACTAACTGTAGGTATGTCTGGCTATGTAGATAATATAAGAGGGTAAAAAGAATGATTTGTTTTTCTTTTTCTTTTTGTATTTATTCCAAATGAGAGATTCCAAACTTTATAGTGAATCTATAATTACACATGTGCATATTATATAGAATTCTATGATAGTTAGAATATCCAAAATTAGAGATCTTATAATATGTACAGATAATGAGGTGATCCTATAATATATTAGTACAAAATAATGCATGTGTTATTTACCAAAAACAACTCTTCAAATAAGGAAAAGAAAAAAAAAACCTTTTTATTCGGAATACGATAATGAAGAATTAGATATTTTATTATATTATGAGGAAAAGATAAGAATTGAGCTATGGATATAAATGGAATTCGAATTATAATTTTAAAAAAAATCACTTTATTATAACCACATTATTATCCATACTATTTTTCTAAAATATATGATCCTTTGTTGAATAACTCATACGTTTTAAAAAATTATATTAAAAAAAAAAAAAAACGTATACAAATTTAGAAGGTCGTACATTTGGGACATTTCCCATACGTCGAATAAAAGCAAAGGAAACAGAAATGAAACTGGGAAGGAGCGCCATATATAACTCTTTAATATCCATATGAAAAATTCAAAAATGATTTAAATTTAGGGGTATGAATATCCAAATATAATTAGAAAATAATGGAATTCTACAGAAATGCATATACATAAATTTCACATTATATTTGAAGTGGCGTTGCGAATTTGGCATCGTATTAAAATCCAAAAAATAAATAAAATAAAATAAAATAAAATAAAAAATTCTGTGATCGGCACCGCTCAATCGCAATATTATCAGCATCCCCAATAAATTAGCAACTTCTCACCCTTATATTTTGCTCTGCACATTTTTGAAATTAAACTCATTGATTTGGGGGTAATACTAATTCTTGACTTCATCAACCCCTTCCCCGTGATTTCTCTTTGTTTGGTCTCCTCCTTATTACTATTTCCCCAATCTTCCAGCCATAATTAACTCCTCCTTTTTTGCTTTTTCAAGAATTTATATTCTCCCCCTTTTTTTTTTCTTCTCCAGAATCACTGCAAAAAATACAGAGCATGGCTGCCTGTAGTAGCCTTGACCACATATTTGATAAACCATTACCAGAAAACCCTACTCTTCTTGAATCCCTTTCGCCATGGAAGCATTTGAAATCAGTGAAACACAATCTTGAAGATTCAAATTACACCGAAATATTCGGTGAGCTGCATTTTAAAGAAAACAACAGCAACAACCATGTTCTTCAATCTTCCCCTTCCACACCAAAAATTCTTCAAGAAATCGGTAATGAGATGGTTATGGAGGAAAATAACGACAGCCCAGATAAAAAAGCAAGCTTTTTTCCCATCAGAAAACAATACAGGCAAAGCGATGGATTTTCTTCAATGAATTCTGAAAGTTTATCTCTGTGTACAGAAGGTCTTGGATTTGAAAGCTCTGATGATGTAGAGGAATTGAAAAATGAGAATAATTATTATTCTGATTCTCAATCTCATCATCATCAAGAAAAATCAAAGAGATCAAGAGCAAATAAAGGGTCATTTCCACCACCAATATCATGTATTGGAAGGACTGGTAAGCCTTGGGTTTACTTTAAATCTTACAGAGAAGATGGGAGATTTATTCTTCAAGAAATCAGAATCCCAACACAAGAATCATTGCATGCAAGCAGGGAAGATGGGAGGTTGAAATTGCAGTTTATTCAATCAGATGATGATGATGAAATTCTTGAAGGAGATGAAGCTCATGTTGAGGATGGTTCTGCTTCAGATGATTTTGGAGAAATTAATTGTGAAGAAAATGGACAGACTAAGGTTGAGAGGCTCAGCAGCAACAATGTTGGTGGGTGATTTTGGAGAATTTGATTTAAGAAAAGGGTTTATTTTTGTTGAAATTTTCTTGCTTCTTTCCTTTTTCTTATTAGGTGAATAATTTAAATCAAATAATTGGAGATTACCTTTTTTCGATTGGCTTTTTTGCTGTTCTTTCTCTGCTGCCTGTGGATTTTCCCTGTGTTTTTCAGTATCATGGAAATATGGAATGCATAGTTTGTCCAGTTAATCTTTTGCTTTTTTTCCCTGACAAACTTAGGCTTTATTTGTTAATACTACAAATCATGACATATTTGATAGTAAATGTTTTAGGCAACATTTAGATTCTCACAATACCGTTAAGTCTTCAGATTTCATACTTCAAACCTCGTTGATGATTTAGTAATTTATAGTTGTTTGATTTGAACAGACATTGTTGATTGTTGCAAGACATATACTGACTACTAACTAGTGTTTTTGGGCCTCAAATGAAATGAGTTTTATCTCTGTTAATATGTGTAGGCTTGGATTGAATAGATAGTTGGATTTCATATAACCGTTGTATCATAAAATCTCTCAGATGTTAAGTGTACCATAAAAATCTCTCGGACGATTAATGCAAATATATTAGGATTATGCTTTAGATGGAAAGAAATGAGGGTGATTGGTGTATCATTTAGGTGATTGCCTGATTTCATTAAATCAATCTTGCATGATTGTAGTTGTGATTGTTTTTAAGACATGTGTTAATAGTGTGATGTACTATAACTATGGCACCTTTGTTTTAGTGAATTTATTGAGTTCGAATCCCCATCTTTCGTCCCAAATTTTATACGATAAAAACCAAACCGAACGGACAAAACTCCAACCAGAAATCGCACCTCTGTCAAAATTCCGAAGCCCATACACGAACTGTATGGGTGGTGACGCACATACGTATCATGAACATGAAGGCATCTTAAGTCCTCTCTCCTACCGAAAAATGTCTTACCCCTTGGTGCATATATTCTAAACTAGTGGCGGCAAACGTGCGTTGCACGTTTTTGGCCCTCGTTTATGGTTCATCCTTCTTGTGAGTAGAGAAATTAGTTACAATTTTTTTTATGCACGTTCCCAGAAGGGATTGTTGTTGTCCTGGGTGCAACATTACTGCAACCTCTGGTTCAAAAGACATACAAAAATATGTGGTATTGGGACGTATGTTCCCTAGTTCATCACCTGGAGTAAAATGTTTTTTACATTGTTAGAAGTTCCTAAGAGGGATTATTGTTAACCTCGGTGCAACATAGCTGCTACCTCTGGTTCTAAGCATGGACAAAATATGTGGTATTGGGACGTAGGTTCCCTTGTTCACCACCTGGACTAAAGTTTTTTGTACATAGTTACAAAAGATGATAGTAAGAGTCTAGGTAAACAAAGGAGGATGGAGTTGTGCAGGCTCTGTTCATATTTCGTCTGAAGGTTGTAGTTCGGTTTTCTTCGGCGCTTTTGTCAAAGAGAGTTGCGGATACGGTGCGTGAAGCATCAATAATTTGCACAGCCACCTTGCACCTGTTTTTGTAAAATGGCACGGCACTTGGGACGCGATATAGTATTCCTGGCAAGTGTTGCAGTAGAATTTCTCCTCTGAAAGTGCTTTTTGTGTCTGGTTTCATTTGGGGCACATTGTGTAGGCTGCTTTTTGGTGGACATCCACGATGCTCATTGACACCATGGTATTTGCGGGATGTAACATACGAGTTGATAAGAAAGTAAGCATAGCAGGAAAGCACAATTATCGGATTGTAATGAGGCCTAGGCATCTGAAATTTAACATGACAATTTGTACACAACAAACTGTGTTTAGCAATGAGTAAAATACATGTCTAGCTACAGCCATTAATTCGTGGGTTGTGCAAACAGAACCATGAAGTAAATTTGTGCCTAGTATAGGCATACTCATTTGACATAAAAAGCAAGCGGTGGCACATCGGGGGCGTGAGGAAGCAAATGAATTGTGCGAAATAAGGTGCACATTACCGGGAGTCGGGCTTTAAAAATTGTAAAGAATACCATATGAAACTAAAGTTCGGTTCATTACCTATATCCCATATAGCAAGCTTCAATCTTTTCCCTCCAACAGTAACATATTTCACCTTATTGTGGGTTTGTCATCTGAAACCTAAACCAGTTGAAACCTTACACTCCGAGAACAAAAACCAGCACATCAAGGCTCAAGCCATTCCAATTCACAATCAAAAATATCACCAAAAAGAAGAGATCATTAGACGAAATGACGACCTGAGCCAAAAACTAAAAAAGAGAGAGAAAGAAGAACATTACCAGAATCGGCGAAGCTAAACCATGATCCATACCATCCCAAACACAATCCAAACACCTCTGATCACAATTCACCAGTGCAACACAAATTTTTATTGACATGCAATAAAAAAATACCAAAGAGTAGCAGTGATCCCTGTCCTCCTCGATCTGATACGACTCACCCATACACCAGCAAAATGAAATGTAGCTTAGTCAACAACCAATTAACCGTTAAGAATCCCCGAAGCAAAGAGACAGACCCAAAATTGACAATGAATCTGGGAATGCATGATCTGAAACTTTCTCTTACACCGACATGCATTAAGCAAGACAACACCCAATAAAGAAACCGAAGAAATAAAAGGAGGAGAAGAGACCGCTACTCACAGAGGCACTGATGAAACTCCGGCAAGCAGTCAATTGGGTGGATACCTGACAAAATTTGACACAACTAAAGCTATAATCAACGACTGTGAAGCCAAAAAGGCTTTGAAAATTAAAGATTGACCCAGAAGAAGAAGAAGGTCTGTCAATTTTCTCCCAATTTTATACATTGAGTACGACATCATTGGCCTCAATTTTCTCTATCACCGGCCTTAGCATGTTGTAGCATCAAAGAGATGTCTTTTTCTTCATCTATCCACCTTCACATCACCTTTAATCCAAGAAAGCTTCCACCTTTTCATCAGGAAAGGGGCACCATCGGACCGGGTAAAGTGTAGCGGAAGATTCAGAGGGATTGTTCACCCAGACAGAATGGAAAAGAAGATGAGTCATGGAAGATGCTCATACAGTAAGCCGAAAGTGGAGAAGAGGGAGGCTGGGAGATATCGATGGCAACTGGCGTCGGAGGAGGCAGAGAGGAGGAATAAGAAGAAGGTAAGAAGAAAATAGATCGAGAATGAAAGAAGAGGAGCCTCAGGTACCATTTCATCTGTTGTAGAGATAGTGGAGTTTGATTTGAGTGGAGGACTAAGCCATTCACAGGCTAATTAGGACGGTGGTGCAGCGATAGAACACACGTGTTCCATACGTGTTTACTGCGAAATTAGGATGTAAAAATAATTGGAAAAAAAAAAAAGGAAACGTCGCAATAGATAGTACGACCAAAAGCCTAGGATCAACAAATAAAGGTTACTACCTAGTATGAATAGCAACTTTGCCTCGTATGTTAGCAGTGTCTCCTTTAGATGGGCGACCACCCATGATATAAGGGACCTAAAATTACATCTTTAACAATAGTGTAAGCTAATCTAGTAAATAAACAAAGGTTCTAGTTCGATTCTTGATCTTGTCTTGACATATTTTGGTTTTATGTATTTAATGTAATGGTATATTAATTTAACGTTAAACTTTTGTAAAGAAATGACACTAATGAAATTTTGTCATAGCTGACCGCTCAGGCCGCATTAAGTGAATGATATGTTGGACAATATTAAACTTGTTACTATAATTGATGATTTTCCATCTAGACATGCACATAGATCAATTTGTTTTCTTGCTACTGTAGTTATGTTGTCGATTGATGTTTCGCAATCTTTCGATGTTGTTGGTTACGATTCTGTTGTTTTATACTTGTTTGTGATGTTTTTGTTCTAGCTATTATTATTTTATCTTTATTGATTCAACAATTTTATCGTTTTTACTGGGGCATTGTTAATGGCACCACACCCAATATATTCGGGCACCACACATGTGCAAAATTCGACTTTTTAGGGGTCGAAATGTGTTATTTCAACCCCGACAAAGTCGAAATGTGTTATTTCGACCCCTAAAAAGTCGAATTTTGCACAAGTGTGTTGCCCGCAGGGGCGGATCTAGAGTCAAGTAAAGGGGGTCCACAGACCCCGTTAAAAATAGAAATACTCTGCATTTTACCTATAGAAAAATATTTCGGACCCCGTGAAAAAAATATTTACTGTGTTAAATATTTACGGACCCCGCTGGAAAAGTTTTCTGGATCCGCCACTGGGAGCCCGAGTATATTGAGTGTGGTGTCATTAACAATGACCTTTTACTATAATAGGTTGTTAGATAGTAGTTTTAGTATAATTAAATTTTTAAATAAAAACTGGGTCATTCTTCAAAATTTTCCCCGGACTTATTAAGTCTCAGGAACGACTTACTTACATTATTCTTTCGACTTTGTGCATTAATTATCATTCACTCGAAATCTAAATCGAGCGAGTAAAATACCTATCATTATCTACTCATTACATATTTTTTAATGATACCATAGGCTCTCGATAATTCACACGAGAGCCACTGATAAATTAATGTCGAAAAAAATGTTGGTTGGTGGTTGAAGACGTAATGTTAGGTTGCAGCCTGGAGGATAATCAATTGCTATTTTCTTTTCTCAAATTAAAGACAAGTACTATGATGTAATTTTGGCGCAATGCGTCATAAATACCCAAAATGCCTCGTTTATAAATCACACATACATAAAGTTCTAAAAGACACATGATTAAATTTATGAAATCATCCTCGTAAAGACGAGGAGTGTCGATGGATTTGAAGTTTTGTGCAGATATGAATATATTTGCCTTTATTCTTGTTTATTGTTTTTTTTTTAAAGGTATTCTTGTTTATTGTTTAGGTTTTACATTGAGTATCTTGTTGATCAAAGTATGTCGTGTATTCAACGTTATTGTTTGAAGAAATATGAAAGAGAATAAAAATTCACTTTATTAAGATAGCAAAAATTAGTATTATTCAGATATAAATTACGGTGAAATGTGAAATTTATTTTGTTTAAGATGTTTTCATTACAACGAGTATCGTATCGAGAACTGCAACCGAGTTGATGGTCTGGGCTGCGTTTGTGGTCTTACCGAAGTCATTCCTCTAACGCCCCAGATATAATTTAATCATTATGAATAAATCCAAAATCTTTTGTAGACAAAGTCAATCATTAATTCCCAACCGTGGGGTGAATGAAATCCGATACATAAGTCAGTTAATAATAAAATAGAAAAAGAGAGTGATTCTTACCGAACTTGTTATGTACCTAGCAAAGATACACCAGTGACTTGCGCAAAGCTAACTTGAAAAGGCGACGATGGTTAGACGACCCAAAGATTGTTCAATCAGTAAGGGTAAGATGTAAAAATGTGTGGAATCCTATTTGCAAAGTATTAGTTGCTTACATGATAAGATATGTATGTTGGTTCATACATGTGAGGTTGAACCGTAACTATGAGGATAATGCGTGGAATCATTGAGGAAGCGTTAGACGTTCTAGCTGTGGTTCCTACGAATCGTGTTGCCATAATAACAGGTCCATGCTCCTGTAATAAATAATGACGCGTTATAGCCTATAGGCAATGGCCGTGACATGATCAGACCGAATGTAATTAAGTAATCATAAATTTATAATCAAACTTAAGGCCTACACAATGCTCGGGTACATCCCAAGTCATATTAGATTAGTATAATCAAGGTTTGTTTTATGACCATGACCCCCAAGCTCCCAAACTCTATGGGAATACCAAAACTCCCAAGCTCTAATGTTGGTAATACCATGTTTCCCGTTGAAAATTTAGGTCTTGATGATGATCAATCTACTTATATAACACATGACATAACATACATAATCGTGACCATTTACGTGAATATAACAAATAGCTTAAACAAATGATCAATAACAAATTTTCATTTCAACGAAAGAATCACCGAGATTGTTTACTGCATGGGATCCCGACCACAACAATGTCGTATTGACAACATGGATTATAGTTAAAAATTGAAGGTCTAAGGGCATTCGTAGTAGAAGCCTTATATGGTGCTTTATCCCTAAAACGAAGATAAAAAATAGAGTTTACACCAAATAGTTCACACAGCAGAGGCTCTATGCCTCTATCCGTGTTTATTTTTAGGGATATGAACAGTGCATCCCCACATTTTAGGATGCACTATTCACATACCTAAACATATTTAATTATAAAAAATGATAGGGATAAGGATAGGGATGCTGCTAGAGTGAAATAATAAATATTTAATGTGTATGAATATGGTTGTGAGGTAAAATAAATATTATTTAATAGTATTTGAATGTTATAGGGATAAGGATATGGATTCTGATGTGAGTGTTTTGAATTGAGATATTGTAAAATAAAGATGTATTATTTTATATTATTTTAGAAATAAAAAATGGTGATCTCGTGTGAATGCCCTAATAAGTATTTTGTTCGTAAAAAAAAAAAAAGAAGTTCTATTTTGTTTAAAAATGCAAAGAAACCCGTAACACTAGGGGTGCACATGTTCCGGTTTTCGGTTTTTAACCACTTTTAAAACCAAACCATTTTTTACTGATGTGATCCTTACGAATCAAATCCTTTGTTTGCCCAGGAAGAAACTGAATTGCAATCAATGAGAGCTATGGTCCGTATCTTAATCAAGAATTGGGAAGCTTGTTTACCTTTCGCTGAATTTGCTTATAATAGGTGTAAACATTCAGCTTCTAAATTTACTCCTTTTGAGATGGTTTATGGTTTCAATCAAGCAACAACTTTTACCTTGGCTCCTTTACCTGATGGTGCGTTGGTTAGCTTGGATGGTGAGCAGAAGGCCGCGCTTGTTCGTGAGCTACATGAGACAGAAAAGAAGAATGTGGAGGCAGCCACGGTGCGGTATGCTAAGCAGGCTAATAGGGGTCGCAAGGAAGTCATCTTTGAACCTGGCGATTATGTTTGGTTACACTTGCGCAAGGATAGGTTCCCAAAGCAACGCAAGACCAAACTACACATGAAAGGCGAATGACCGTTCCGAGTGCTCGAGAGGATCAACAACAATGTTTACAAGATTGACTTGCCACCAGATTGGAATATTTCTCCATCTATCAACGTGGCTGATTTGACACGTTTTGATAATCCCTTTGATCTGAGGACAAATCCTTCCCAACCGGGAGGGAATGATGTGACATATGATGAGCTTTATGATGAGGAGCCAGATCCATTAGCACCCATGAAGAAGAGTGATCCATTGGTCATTAGAGATGGACCTTTGACAAGGCTCCAAAGGAAGAGAATGAGGGAAGCCTTGAATACCTTGCTAAAAGAAATCCATGAAGAGTATGGGCAGCCCAAAAGGAGTGATGAAGCTTCAATATTATACATTCACTACGCTTTTAGGCTTAAGGAAAACGCCTAGTTTAATCAGTCTTTTTATTTCAGTTTTGTGTCAATAAAGGCTAGTTAGGCCTGAAGTGTGGTTTGGCGAAGCCCATCTAGTGGGAGGCACATTTTTCATTTAGGTTTGTTTAGTTTTCATTAGTTTTCCGTCCCACATTGGAAGATGTGAACATTGAGTCAGTTTTTGTAGCCTATATATAGGCCAACACTATCTCTGTGGAAATATTACGTTACATTAGTGTAACATATTAATTGTGAGACATATTAATTGTAAGACATATTAATTGTATTGAATAAACAATTAATATGTCATAAAGTCATAAAGTAACTCTATTTTGTCTTATTAGGTAATAGACAACTCTAGCAATTAATACTAGCCGACTCTAGTAATTAATTGCTCTCTCCTAGCTTATACTCTACTAGGACCTCTCACTTACTTGTACCTATTTATACTCACTCTTTTATGATGAATAAACCAAGTTGAAGTTTACTCAAGTATTATTTACTTTCTCAAACTCTCTTCATGGTATCAGAGAGTTAAACTCCCGAATCCGCCGCAAACTCTCGCACCTCGTTTCGAATCAAGAATGTCTTCATTATCCGAAGCTTCCTCACCCTCGTTGAGTCCCACCGCCTCGACGGACCGGGATCACCGACTCTTCATCTTACACTAATCATAGACTTGATGGCAACAACTACTTGTTGTGGTCAAGGTCTATGAAAATGTACATCTCTGGACAAGGTAAGATGGGATACCTGTCCGGCTCTAAACCTGCCCCTGCTGAAGATGACCCAGGATTTGAAGCATGGGATACTACTAATAATCAAGTCATGACCATTCTCACAAGATCAATGACAAAAGAGATTAGTGAGAACTTTATGATGTATGATACTGCAAAGGAGATCTGGGATAATGCCAGGGATCTTTACTCCAAGAAAGACAATACATCAGAGGTCTATGAGCTTGAAGCTCAAATTCAAAACTGCAGACAAGGAGATATGTCTGTGACTCAATATTTCAACCAACTATCTAAGGCATGGCAACACCTAGATATGTTGGAAACTCACTCCTGGAATGATGTCAAGGATGCTGCTCTGTATAAAGACATCATAGAAAAGAAGAGAGTATTCAAGTTCCTCACTGGACTGAATCCTACTCTTGATGATGTTAGAGGTAGAATTCTGGCTACTAAACCTCTCCCAAATCTCAAATCCATGTTTGCTGAGGTCAAACACGAGGAAAGCAGGAGGAAAGTGATGCTACTGAACTCCCCTGCTGACAACCCTACTGAGAGTGCCACCCTGCTGACTGTCGGAACCCTGCTGAGGTTACTGAGGCTTACAGGAAGCCCGCCGATAAACCGGGAAGCCGTTTCGTGACCACCGCAAACGCACAAATCACACCAAGGACACTTGCCGGAAACTACATGGCAAGCCTAACTCCTCCAAAACCTCAAGACCCGCCAAGGAAAGTCGTGCGTACACATAAGTGAGGAAGAAGATGACAACAAAGTTGAATGCACGCCTTGCCGCATTCAAAGCCTTCCTAACTCAACAAAAGGGAGGTAGTCACTCTACCGACATAGCCTCTCATGCCGTACGGGTAAATTCTACTCATCTATTAGTAATGAAACCCGGATTGTTGATTCGGGGCCTCATCCCATATGACCGGTAATAAAAATCTCATTACTCAACTTAAGCCATGTCCCCAAATTCACAATGTTAAGACTGCTGATGGATCTATCTCTAGTGCACAAGGTTTTGGTAAGGTGCAACTTACTAATAAGATATGCCTACAGGATGTCCTATTTGTTCCAAAATTAGATTGCAATCTCATATCCGTCAAGTAAACTTACTAAAGATTTGAACTGGACTGTTGTTTTTAATGAGAATCAAGTGCACTTTCCAAGATCATTCCTCAAAGGCGTGATTGGGACCGCTAAACCGTGCTCGGGATCGTATGTGGTCGACCCCTCGAAAAACAAGACCGAAGACCGAATCGCCTCGCCAGCTCGCACTCAAAACCTTGACAATATCATGTTATGGCATTATAGACTAGGACATCCCAGTTTTAGTTATTTAAAGTCTATAGATCCTGAATTGTTTAAAGGTTGTAATTTGAATGATCTTCAATGTGATATTTGTCAATTTTCCAAACTCACCAAATCTGTGTATGCAAAATTACCTCACTTACCATCCACACCATTCACCTTAATTCACAAAGTGATGTATGGGGACCCTCAAGAGTAAAAAGCATAACGGGGAAGAGGTGGTTTGTTACCTTCATAGATGACCACACCGTAACCACTTGGTTATTTTTAATGAAGGATAAATCGAAGTTGGATCCATCTTTCAAGAGTTTTACAACATGGTCTCCACTCGGTTTGACACTAAGATCAAAATTTTGAAGATCGACAATGCTCTTGAATATTATGAGTCTAATCTTAGTAATTTCTTGATGAATAAGGGAATTGTCCATATCAGTAGTTGTGTTGAGACTCCTCAGCAAAATGGGGTTGCTGAGAGAAAGAACAAGCATCTGCTAGAAATGGCTAGGTCTATCATGTTTAGCACAAATGTCCCAAAATATATGTGGGGTGAAGCTATATTGACTTCCACATACTTAATCAATAGACTTCCCAGCAGGGTGTTAGGCTTCAAAACTCCTATCAAAACCCTACTGGACATACACTCCTGCCCCCATCTTATTTCCCAGTTACCTCCAAAAATCTTTGGTTGTACTGTGTTTGTCTATATCCATGCCCAACATAGAAGCAAACTTGATCCCAAAGCTCACAAGTGCATTTTCCTAGGATATGCAAAGGACAAGAAAGGCTACAAGTGTTACTCTCCTTCTGAAAAGAGATTTTACAATTCTATGGATGTCAAATTTTTTGAAAGGGCTCCCTACTACAGCAAGTCCACTGAGGCAGTCACTGATGGAAACCTGATTGAAATTGACCTAAACCCTTTCCCTCAGCAAACTCTTAACCCTCAGCAACCTACTGACTCTCAGCAGACTGAACCTCAGCACCCTACTGACTCTCGGCGGCCCTACCGAACCCGAGACTACCGACCCGAGCCCGCCGACCCCAGCCTACCGACACTCAAAGCAATCTACGGACTCTCGGCGGCACCGCCGACATTGATGATAGGCCTATTGCTCTCGGGAAGGAAAGAGATCTTGCACCGATCACTCTATTCATACTTATTTATCTTATGATCGTTGTCTCCCGTCTTTGCCATGTTTACACAGACTTGGATTCTCACTCTATTCCTAAAAATATTAAGGAGGCTCTTCAAAATGATAAGTGGAAGGCTGCTGTTAAAACAGAGATGACTGCCCTCCTGGATAATCATACTTGGGATCTCACAACTCTTCCAAAAGGCAAGAAGACAGTCAGCTACAGATTGTTATTCACTATCAAATACAATGCTGATGGTACAATTGACAAGTACAAAGCCAGGTTGGTTGCAAGGGGTTTCACTCAAACTTATGGCATTGACTATAAAGAAACGTTTGCACCAGTGGCAAAACTGAACACTGTCAGGGTGCTGATTTCTCTAGCTGTCCAACTTGACTGGCCTCTACACCAATTGGATATCAAAAATGCTTTTCTCAATGGTGACCTCACTGAGGAAGTCTACATGAATGTACCTCCTGGTTTTGTCAATCCTCACACTCAGGGCAAGGTATGCAAACTCAGGAAATCTCTATATGGCCTGAAGCAATCCCCAAGAGCCTGGTTTGGGAAACTCACTACTGTGGTCAAAGTTGCTGGATATCATCAATGCAACTCAGATCACACTATGTTTATCAAGACAACCAACCAGAGAAGGTCCATTCTTATTGTATATGTGGATGATATCATCCTTACTGGTGATGACTCTACTGAGATCCAAAATTTGAAGACTCTACTGGCAAAGGTGTTTCAAGTCAAGGATTTGGGCTATCTTAAATACTTCCTTGGTATGGAAATTGCAAGAAACAACCAGGGTATCTCTATCTCTCAAAGGAAATATGTCTTTGGACTCCGCTTGAAGGAAACCGGTATCCGGGCCGCAAACCTGCTATATCCCCAGTAGACCCCAGTAATACCCTGCTGCATGGTGACATTGCTGTCAGGAAGGATCAATATCAGAGACTTGTAGGGAAACTCATTTATCTATCCCATACAAGACCTGATATTGCATATGGAGTCAGTCTGGTAAGCCAGTTCATGCATTGCCCTACTGAGCACCATTGGGATGCTGTGAACAGGATACTGAGGTACTTGAAATCCACTCCTGGCCAAGGCCTGCATTTCACCAAGTCTGCTTGAGAGATCTATCAAGGTTTACACTGATGCTGATTGGGCTGGCTGCCACATAGACAGAAGGTCCACTACATGCTACTGTTCTTATGTATGGGGAAATCTTGTCACCTGGAGGAGCAAGAAACAACCTACTGTCTCTAAAAGAAGGTCGAAGCCGAACTCGTGGCATTAGTTTTGGGTATTTGTGAAGCTCTATGGATAAAAAGAGTCTTACCGAACTTCGAAGAACCAATCGCAACCTATCACACTCGTCGTGACAATAATTCACCTTATGCATGGCGAGAGGATCCATCCATCATGATAAAACCAAACATGTGGACATTGACAGACACTTCCTGAAGGAGAAGATTGATGCCAAGATTATTCAACTCTAGTATGTTTCCTCAGCAGATCAGAATGCTGATATTCTCACCAAAGCCATTCCGCCACTTATGTTCAGCAGACTGAGTAGCAAACTTGGTTGTATAAACATATACAACCCAGTTTGAGGGGGGATGTGGAAATATTACGTTACATTAGTGTAACATATTAATTGTGAGACATATTAATTGTAAGACATATTAATTGTATTGAATAAACAATTAATATGTCATAAAGTCATAAAGTAACTCTATTTTGTCTTATTAGGTAATAGACAACTCTAGCAATTAATACTAGCCGACTCTAGTAATTAATTGCTCTCTCCTAGCTTATACTCTACTAGGACCTCTCACTTACTTGTACCTATTTATACTCACTCTTTTATGATGAATAAACCAAGTTGAAGTTTACTCAAGTATTATTTACTTTCTCAAACTCTTTTCAATCTCTTTTATAAACAACATATATTTTGAGTGAAATTTTATTATTTGATTAAACTTGTCTTAATTGTGCACGTTTATGTGTGAGATTCTCTTGGATTGGAGGATCGCCCCTTTGAGAACTTATCAGCGTAACCGAGCATTACGTTGTAGCATTCCAACTGTAGTCTTAGATTAAGATACGGACCATAGCTCTCATTGATTGCAATTCAGTTTCTTCCTGGGCATACAAAGGATTTGATTCATAAGGATCACATCATTTACAGTTTCAAAATTTACAAACCAAAACCGAACCACAGCTAGGTGAAACCATTTTGTTCGGTCCGGTTTGGATCGACTTGGTTACGGTTTTTCCTGTTTTCGGTCCTTTGTTTTCTTTACAAAGATTTCACTGAAATGACAATATCACGGTTCAGCGAATTCATGTCATTATTCATACGACAATCATACAAGATTCTTATTATTCATCTATCATACACCATATACAACTCGAATGTCACTGGGTCCTTTCTCTCTCTCTCTCTCTATATATATATATATGTGTGTGTGTGTGTGTGTACACACAACAT
This sequence comes from Gentiana straminea, assembly GCA_036785695.1. Taxonomy (NCBI): domain Eukaryota; kingdom Viridiplantae; phylum Streptophyta; class Magnoliopsida; order Gentianales; family Gentianaceae; genus Gentiana; species Gentiana straminea. Next base: position 966,894 of record JAVUPR010000223.1, read on the forward strand.
TATATATCATATTTTCCAATTAAGATGATCATATAAAACCATGTAAACTGTTGTATTTCATATTGTCATGGGTCCTATCAGAATCAGCATCAAACTACGTTTGTGAGGTAGTTGACTGAAGTATTAATAGGGCATAGACTGAGATATTAGTTATTTACATGTATTGATAATTGAGATTGTGGTGATTAGTTCTCACAATGTACTGACGAAAAGTCGGTTTTAGTGTGGTGCACATGTAGAGTGGTACATGAGTGGATTGTGTGGTGCAAATAAATGCCCCTTGTATTACTAGTGTCGATATTCATGACATATAAATACACACACATGTGTGTATATATATATATATATATATATATATATATATATATATATATATATATATATATATATATATATATAGTTCCGGTTTGGCCCAGTTTTATCTTTAAAACCAAAATTAAATTGTTTTTCACGGTTTGATTTTTTTCAATACAAAAACCAACAAAAAACCATGATTTACGTATTTTCGGTTTAAACCGATTTGGTTTGATTTCCGGTTTTTTTTTGGTTCACCCCTACTAACACGTAATAAAGCTACTTAAAACGCACACAAAACATAAACGGACGGGCTCCGATCCGTGGACTTCACATTTCCAACAACTCCTCCGTACCTCCGCCACCAGCCACTGTTACAAGCTTTCATCTGTACTATCAGCCAGTTAAATTCCGCTCAATTATTGAACAGATTTATGTTTACTAGTTGACGTACATCTAGATAGACTACAGAGAAGGTGTCTAAATGGCGATATTGTATGCTTTGGTGGCGCGTGGGACGACGGTGCTAGCAGAATTTAGCGCCGTGACGGGGAACGCCGGTGCTGTGGCTCGGAGGATACTCGAGAAGCTGCCGTCTGTGGCTGATTCAAGGCTATGCTTTTCACAGGAAAAATATATCTTCCACATACTCAAATCAGACGGCCTTTCTTTCCTCTGTATGGCTAATGATACTTTCGGAAGTATGATGGAATTCCTTTGTGTGTTTGAGTTCATTTTTGTTTTAAGCTTAAGTTTTTTAGCATATTATTAGGGAAAATTAATATATTTGAGTCATTTTGTTGATCTTTGTTAAAATCTTTTAGTTTGTTTTGGATCAAATGAAATGAAGGCTATAAGAACTTGTTTATGTTTATACATGAGCATACTGTTCCATATAGGCGACTCTGCATTTATTGGACTAATGTCTTCAATTATAACTCCAATACTCTTGTCATTTTAGTAGAATTTGGTTGCTTGCAGTATGCAAGCAAGGCTGATAGCAGTGGGATAATATTTCTCATAGTAGTGACATCTCTAATGAAACTGTTTTCTTTTTTGGTCTTTGTTGTTGTCTTCTGCTTCATGTAGACTTAGCTCTGACTTATGATTTTAGGACTTTTCATTCTTTAACGTTAGTGGTATGGAACTTCAAGTACATCTAGCTATTGAAAATACGAGTAGCATCGATTGTGGAGAAACTGTTTTTGTATGATTTTAGTTTGACATTGTTCCGTCTCGCTAGCAGATTCAGCTATGGAATTGATTACAAGAAACATTAGTGTCCCTAGTCCCCAAAGGGGTATGAGAATGAGAGATTTTTTGCTATTTGAATTCTCTGAATGGAAGACCTCTGTGTTTGAGTTACTGTAGAGTGTAGACTAATGTCCTTAAAAACTTTGTGTTGTCTATAGCCACTCTTGTGTTTTGTATGTTTGCACTTTCTGCAAGTTTTTTGCTTAATGTCAGCCACTCTTTTGTGTCATATGTTTTCACTTTCTTCCACATATGTAGTAAGTGCAAAAGAATACTTTAGTTGTACAATAAGTCTTTATTGTAATTGCTAAATAGGAAAAAATAAAGTAAAAAGAGGTGCCATTTCATTAATTTCCCTCATTGACTTGCCATGGGTATTGATGGATCCAGGAAGAGTACCATTTTCATACCTGGAAGATATTCACATGAGGTTTATGAAGAACTATGGTCGAGTTGCTGCTTTTGCACCGGCATATGCCATGAATGATGAATTCTCAAGGGTCTTGCATCAGCAAATGGAGTTCTATTCCAGCAATCCAAGTGCAGATGCACTAAATCGTGTTAGAGGCGAAGTTGGTGAGGCATGTATTCTCTTTTGGTTTCCTTGTGGAAAAATGGATTTTTCGAGTTTCGGATGCTTTCCTTTTTCATGATTTGTGTTTGTCTTTTCTCTTTTATGTATGGAGTGATGATGTCTTATTACAGCATATATTACGTGAATGAACGATTCATCTGAGGTTATACTATGGATACGCCGGTTCACGTGGGCTTGTATGGATTGCTATCTTTTATAATTTTTAACATGAAGCATTTGGTATCGGAAATATTATTTGCAACCTCTATTATTTTGCTTCCTCCTTCATTGGCTCACAAGTTTGCAATTTTAATATAGATACGTACAATTATGGTTGATAACATTGAGAAGATTCTGGAAAGAGGTGATCGCATTGAGCTACTTGTTGACAAGACGTCAACCATGCAAGACAGTGCATTTCATTTCAGGAAACAATCAAAGACTCTCCGCCGAGCTCTTTGGATGAAAAATGCCAAGCTTTTGTGAGTGCCCTTGTTCTTTAACTGGACTTTGTTTGATATTTATCAACTTCTTAATGCAAAACTGTTTCCAAAAGCAAGAAAACAAGGGAAAGATGTCGAAAGCATCTTGTTAGTTGCATAATTTGCATTCTGATAAGATGTACTAATATAGTTAGTGAATTCCCAAGTACTCTGTTTGAAACAGTTCTCCAACTTGGGCATTAATATTGGATATCTTCTAGTGTAACCAATCTAGCATATTCATTGCCAACGTAAGTTGCCTTATCTTATTTATTTATTCAATATTTTTGTAGTTATGAGTTGCTATGGGTCACTCTTTTGTAAAAGTCGTGACTTGTAAGTTCAAGTTCAATTCATGCTAGCCAGCTTAGGAATTGCCTTGTTGGGGGTTATCTACAAGTACTTGTGTAAGCAGCCTATGATCTTGGAGACTTTCTCTGGCCCTATGTGGTGGCTCGAGTCTGAACTACTCAAATTCCTTGTTTACCATAAAAAGAGAATGTGATGCTTCCGGGCATTGGGCTATGCTTCTTATACGTGTTGTGGATCTTGGACCGAATCATTGAGAAGTAAAGTGTTTATTTTCATTTTTGTACTTTGGGGTTTCGGGGGACCCCAACATCACATGAATCTGTGGATAATCACCACAGTGAGTCAGCAGTAAAGAGATGTCTAAAGTCCACTCCCAGTTTGCAAGACATCAAAAGGGTAAATATGGAATATAGAATATGCTCAACGAACAAACATGCTCTGACATATCGAAATAGACCAGGTGACTGATTGTATAGTTAAGTTAGAGATATATACACATGTTTACAAAACATATTTTCTTCAATTCTGTGACATTTGATGTGCCAATTAAGTAACACATATACATTGTCCACAAAACACGAGTGACTTGGCCTATTCGTCTTGACTTGGTGGTGTTGTTTTCTCAATTTACTGAAATTCTGAAACATTAAGGGGGTAGTAAGAGTTTAGAAATACACTCATATTCTGCAAGGTTGGTTAATTTTTTTTTATTGTACCAAACAGCCACTGAAATCACCATAGCTTGCCTCTAAAACTGACCAGCTTAATGGATTGAAACTTTATACAGGGCACTGCTGACAGGGATAATTGTCGTCCTCCTGTACATAATTATCGCAGCATGTTGTGGGGGAATCACTCTACCTTCCTGCCGGAACTGACCCTTTCGAGGCATCATAGATGCAACGTTCGGTTCGTATTATAATGGTGATGATGATAATATATGGACCAGAGTATTCTTGCCTCTTGACTTGCTACAGATCTCCATTTCAGAGAGTACCTTGTTTAAAAATATCATCCAACTAAGTAATGTGATGCTTATGTATCTTGTGTTGCAGTTGTTGCAAAGTAATAATACTAATAATAATCCCTTCTTATTATGTTGTTATTATTATTTATGAGTTGTATGTGGATTCGGTGCCCGGGAGGTTTTTTTTTTTTTCTGTCTGTAAATTCCTGGAACTTCAAAGAAGTTAAATTATTTGTGTGCACAAATTGAATTGACTATCTTGATTGGTATAATGCATCATGTCTATCGTGGTATCACATCGAAAATAATCAATTAGTAGATAGGTAATTCTCAAATTTAGAATTGTTTTTTAACCCAGTCAATTACTGGATAGACTTATGTTTCTGATTTCTTATTTTTAAGACCCATTTTGTTTTATCCAATTCCCCGTTGAAACCGCTTCGTATTTTGTATTACTTTCATTATGTAGTGTAATATTTAGTATCTTTTTTTTTTTTTGTGACAAAATATATAGTATGTTGATATATAATAATAAAAAATAAAAAATAAATTTGATAGAAACTCGCAATTAAAATCAAAGGATTGTTTTCTTTTGAAAAGAAAAAAAGAAATCAAAGATATGTATTTTTCGTTTTTCTTTTTCTTTTTCTTTTCAGATCGATCACCCGTTTTGCTCAAGGGATACAAGTCTGCCTTACATTAATTAAATTGATATATTTCCCAAATTCAAGTCACCCTTAGCTTAAACTCATACGTTTTTTTAATTCAAAAAGAAGTAAAATTGAAATCTTTCCCAAATTCAAGTCATCCTTAGCTTAATCTCATACGTTTTTTTAATTCAAAAAGAAGTAGAATTGAATTGGGTTGATTGTGTTGGGAGTTAGGACTCGTACAATCAATGAGTTCTATATTTTAATCAATTGTGATAAAATATGTAATGAGAGATGTTTGAATAAATTTGTAGTGCACATATCATTTCTCAATTGAATTAGTGTAATGACACAAATTGAAAAGGAAGAAGAAAAAAAATCATTCGATTAAAGCGAATCCATACCTTCAATGTTTTGAAAGACGGATTTAAGGTTAAGATTCGATTTTAGAGATTTAAAAATTATTTTCGACTTCGTACAACAGCAACAGTCTCCGCCCCTCCGGCGCCCTGCCGGAGGCGGCTTCTCCTCCCCTTCTCTATAAATATTTAGGTTGTTTTTGCTCTTTTCTTTTAAACCCGCCGCTCATCACCATGGATTCCGGCGATTGGACTCCTCCTATTGCTGGTCTTCCGGTTTTGGGGCTGACCGTTGGACTCCTGCTTGGTCGGTCTTGGTGGAGGCGGTGCCCCGATGGCGTTTGTTCTGGGGTTTTTTTCTCCTCCCTTGCTTCTTCGTTTTGACTCGATCTAACTCCTCCGTCGTGTCCTTGCCCGGTGCTTCGATTGGCTGGTTGCTTTTTGCTCCTCTCTTCTGATCTTGATCTGGGGGGAGCGGCTGGCTACTCCGGCGACTTTCGGTGGCGCTCTTCGTTGGTGTGATTTAGATCTGGGGCTTGGGAGGTTGACAGCGGCATTGTTTTGCTACTGCTGCGTTGCTCTTGCTGCCGGATTCTCTTGGTCGACGGCCTGACCAGTTTTGTTCCGGGAAGTTGTTTTCCGGAGGTTCAGTCTTCGGCTTCCTTTTTCCGCTGCTGATCTGAGTTGTTGTCGGTCACTAGTGGCAATCTTTCGTGTCCAACCGTCACATGTGGCATTTCTCGCGGCAGCTTGAGGTTCGTTGGTTGGATTTTAGGAGGGGCGTCTGGTTTTGCGCGGGCGCGGTGGTATCTTGGCGGTGCTTGCTGTTTTTATTTTCTTTTGTGTTATTGTTTGTATGTTTGTATTAGCTTGTCTGTCTGGTAATAGATGGAATAAGAGGATCCGTGTCTGAGCTTCTTTCTGACTTTTGGAGAACTTTACTCTTTGTTGCTCAGCACCCTCTTTCGTTCTATTACCCGGCTTTGGTTGTAATCTTTTTTTGGCTTTGTCCGGTTTGTTCCGGCCTTTCCCGGCGGTGTCCGGCGTTGTATTGTATTTTATTTTACCGGCTTTTGTCCGGCGTTTAATAAAATCTTTCGTTCCAGGGAAAAAAAAAAACTTAGTTTAGCAACAATTTTGGCTGTTGGGGTGACCTGTGTCATTTACAGAAAGTAGAAGGACGTAATTTCTTTTTATGCAGTTGTCCCTTTTGTTGAATTAATTTGCTTTATTTATTAAACAATAATATAAATATAGAAAGTTTTCCTTGGCCTGGAAGTAGTTATCTGCTGCTTTAATTCACCTTTTTCTGTTTTCTTTGGTACACGCTTTTTAGCCCTAGTCACTCTTCACTTCGTTGCATACATCAAAATTCAATCATTTTCTTTCTTCTTCTTCTTCTTCTTGCTTTTCCCCAGGTAAGATTCTATCACTCGGAGTGAACTCGCATTTGTCAATTTCTATCGTCTGCAATCAATTTAATTCCCTTTTTCTATTGTTTAGATTCTAGATTCTTGAATCTTGACCACCCGATGGTAGTCCAATTACTTAATTTGCAGTTTTGATTAGTTTTGGGATCATCTAGGTAGAAATCTTTGTGCTTTTTTTTATCAATTCTGGCGTTTATGCATGTGTCGATTTTGGTCTTGATTAGAAAACGGATTGAATTTTAATCAACATTAGGTAATTCTGTAGCTTCACTTTTTATTACTCTGTGCCAATCGTTGGCTGTCCTTTTCTTTACATTCATAATCTCTTGTGATTTAGTTTGTAGCTAGTGTAGTGTAGTTTCTTGATATAATTTTAAGGTTAATTCTTAATATTTCAGGTCAGCTTCATTGATCTATTTTCTTTTCTTCTCAGTCAATTATGAGTGCTAATTTTAGGATTTTGTATGCCAAAACTTTAAGTTTCTATCGATGATTCAATGAAATGATGAAGTTTGGGTGCTTCTTCATATTTAAAAATCACAGGAAACCAATTACCATTTAGGGGTAAGCATGCAATTGGTTTCTTCTTCCTTTTTCTTTCCATCTTGAATTAATTTGAATGGCCGTTGCAACAATTTTGTTCTTACCCTCTTTCTAAGATTAAAATTTAGTTTTAATCTTGTAATTTTAGTACTGAGTTTCTTGCCTCTGTTAAAACCTTAAAATGCAATTTTCCTAGAAGACGGTCCCCTTGTAAGTCGATCTTGGTTCATATATCAAAGGCTTGCTATGCGTTTGCCTTTTCTTTTCTGTGTTTTAGTTTTATTTTTTGTAGCTACTTGAATCTTCATATTCTTCTTTTGTTTCTTATTAGACGGGCTTTGTATCTTTTCGCAGCTTGAGCTTGTGGAGGTTTCTAGTTCCTGTATTGCTTCTTCTGGTAATTTTCAAGAACCTTACAAAAGAGGTTTTGTTATTTTAGATTTTGGAGGTTAGGTCTCATGTTAATTATTAGGGGAATGCAGAAAGCTATTTGTGAGGATCAGAGTATATTTGCCTGGAGCAAATCATTCAGCCGAGGAGTTGGCTTGACTGCTCCCAAAGCCAGAGCCCGTGACAAGTTGCGACCTGATATTTTGTGACTCTAATTCTGCTCGATCAGAGAGTAATTCGCATTAGTCTGCAGGAATAAGAAAGTGCTGAAAAAATGACGCGGATTTTGGTTCAGCGGGGTTCCGGTGGGTCATCGTCTACTTCTTCTTCATCATCATCGTCGTCTTCATCATCAAATCAGAGCAGGAATCCATCTGCGTCGTCTTCGTTTCCTAGTTCCTCTTCTCCTGTGTCATCTCCAGTCCAGACGCAGATAGGTAATGATAATCAGGCTACCTTGACCATAAAAGAAGATGAACTTACAGTTGAAGCTCAAGAACATGTTGCAGAAGGAAACTCAGAGTTCTCTGGCGGTTTGGAATGCAAGGGACTGAAAGATGACGATCTTTCACCTGAAAGTGTGAGCAGTTATCAGAATGATGGCATTGACACTATATCTACCCATGTGTTGCTTGATGTCAATGATTATATGGGTTCTGGAGATTCAGGAAAGAGTTTAGGTGAGCTGAGTGTTGTGGAAGAGGAGAATGAGAGCTTGGTAGGCAGTTCAGTGCAGATCGTGACAGGAACATCATATCCGCCACCTCCACCTGTCCCTCCCCCCAGACCTTCAACTGTTAACTCTATCCCCAGGAGACCTACGTTGAGTGGTTCAAACGCTATCCGAACAGGATCATCCAGGCGAGCAGCTGGATGGCCTAATATGGCAGTTAGGACCTCACCTAGTGGTTCTCGGCCTTCTTCTCCTCGATCTCACTGTGAAAATGATGGCTACAATAGTTCTGACGAGCAAAACATTTGCTTTGGACCCTCATATGATGATATGGTGGGTTGTAGTTTGTCTAAATTTAGAGTAATTATGTACTTATAACATGCATTCGTCTTTTCCCTTGAAAGCACTAATTGTAGATTTTTTTTTATACTGTTTTGCATTTGAGAATCTGATGTTTGATCTTGAACATGCCTATAAAAGTGTAACCGTTTGGATCATCGTATGATAACATCCTTTAGTGACCTTAGTCTTAATTTTGGCATACCGTACTCTAACGTAGTTGTTCTCTCTCTCTCTCTCTCTCTCTCTCTCTCTCTCTCTTGCTATTAAAAGTGCTAATTGTGCATTTCTAATAGTGTTCAACTGTTAGCTTTCTGAGACGTGCAAAATACCTTTTAGAATGTTGACCTCTCCATAATGTATTGAAAGGGATACATCGTTCTGTTCATTTTTGTGTGAGATGAGAACTAGCTAATGCTGAATTTTCTTTACGTGCGCAGCTGATGTGTCGTTGTTACTGACTTGAAAGCCTTTAGTCATTGCTTATCATTTATCCCACTTGGATATTAGGAGGTGTAAGTCGAGTACGATGCTAGTAGAGGGTAGAAGATGTGCCTCATGCCTAAATAATTATGTTTGGTGCTGTATTTCTTATGCTGATATACATTGGTTGTATTAGGAGAGAGAACGCCAGTTCGAGAATGATATAAGACGTGCCAAAGGATTAGAGGTCAAAAAAATGCTAGAGGATGGAAACTGTCTCTTTCGGGCTGTTGCGGATCAAGTGTATGGTGATTCTGAAGCGTATGACTTAGTGAGGCAGATGTGCATCGATTATATGGTACCTGATCCTGTCTTAAGTGATGCTTACTGTTTCTGATAAATTTAGTGTCATTCAAATGGAATGTTGTGTAGTCTGTGCAGTAGCCTTCTGTCGTTCACTACAATGGTATTATTTTGAATATATCTCTCTGTTCATTTGTTAAACATTTGTTGTAAAGTTATTCTGTTTGGTGAAATTTTCATTAAAGGCATGATTATCCTGTTCTCAGAAATCATAATGCTATTCTTGAGAGATGATTACGAGCACAGAGGATTATATTACTTTGTCTGCCTGGCATTACCAGAAAGTGAGATTGAATATGCAAATAGGTTTCAGTATTTCTGGTTATGTTAGAATGAAGATAAACTGGCCATGGTTTGTTTTGAAGTGGTTATTTGCCGATAGCAGTTAAGACCAACATATGTGGGAAATGATCATACCAATTAGTAATGTATGTTTTGGCCTTCTAGCTTATAGTACCCAATATATGTATTTCTTAGGCATGTTTTGTCAATTGAAGTGACATTTATTGTTGGCCAAGTATGAGAAAAAGTTTATGTTGTATATTGCTGTTTTATTTTTGCTCTTTATTAGGATTCTCCTGCATTGCTTTTCTAAATCACTCCATGGGGATATACCACAATAATTTGTTCCAGTTATATTAATTGCTTGATGCTTTTACTCAATTTATTATAAGAAAATGGTAGATTAATGAAATTGTTTTTGCATAGGAGCGGGAAAGAGACCACTTTGCACAGTTCATAACTGAAGGCTTTACTTCATATTGCAAGAGGAAAAGACGGGATAAGGTATTTATATTCTGGACAACTTGATAATTGTGGTGCTTTTCATTTTCTTATTAAATAGCCTCGAGAATGAAATAAAATCGATTATGTTTGTGTGAATCATCTTTGTTTTTGTTTGGAAAACCCAAAAACACCGGTTTTCCAACGCTTGAGAGGTGCTAATATTGACGTGTCTCTCTTCAAAATGCTTAGTTCTTTTGTAATGGATAGGACAAGTTTCCAATTCTGAAGCTGGCTAAAGAGGATCAATGATCATTTCACTCTGATTGCCATTCTGAGTTTGTTGCAAATGCAAATGTGCATTGGGGGGGGGGGGGGGGAATGGGGGGCATGCTTTTATGGCTGTAAGAGAACCTATTTATATAGACTTTAGACCTTCCAGTTCAGGAAAGAAGTATATGTGGTATAAGGAACACTGCAAAAACTCTCTTACGTTGTCCGTACTTATTTGATTTCTACAATTATCTTTTACTACTGCCGTTTTGATTCCCTTTTGCCACCGATGACTAAGAGCGGTTTTGTGCTTTTCCCTGATTCTCTGTTAATTTCTACAGTTATCTTTTACTACTACTGTTTTGATTCCCTGTCAAGTTGGTTCTTAAGTTCTGCCCTACACCTTCACTTTGTTTTTAATTTATCAATTTCCTGTCCTATCTTCACCTTCTTTGATCATTCATTATGTTTCTTCACTTTGTCTGCCTGGATTCCCTAATTGAAGCCTAGGCTATCAAATAAAAGAAAAGTTATATCATCTAGCCACGGGCCCTATGATATCAATAAGTACTTCAACGAGTGGCCTAAGAACTCAGCTATGAGGCAAAACTTATATTTGGAAAGTGATTATTCTTAACCAAACCCCAGGTAAGGGGTTCAAAATGCTTGAACAGGCGTGTTTCCATGCTTGTTAGTTGTTTCTCGGCCACCCTCAACATTATCATCTCTTTCTCTTTCCCTTTCTCTTTCTTTTCTTTTCTTTCCATCGGTCGTTGTCATTTGCTTAGGGTTTCACATTGAAATTAAATTGGATTTACTTGCTTTTTGAAAGAGCGTGGCTAAACATTGGAAGACAATTTGGTTTATTCTATAACTGTTGAACAATATATGAGGTGCTGTTGAGTTATGTTGGCCTGCATAATGACAGGACTGTGAATCAAGTATTATGCATAATGAATACGATCTGTAACTGTTGGAGTTTTGTTTTGGCCTTTTCAGGTTTATGGTAACAATGTGGAAATTCAAGCTATGTCTGAAATGTACAACCGGCCTATCCATATTTACTCTTATAGCACAGGTATGCTAGATATGATCTTCATTTTGCTCTGGTGGGGGTTGTGGACTGATTTGACCTGAGTGATTGCAAATATTCATCTCTGCAGAGCCTATCAATATCTTCCATGGGAGCTACACAACGGACACACCTCCCGTTCGTCTGAGTTTTCATCATGGGAATCATTACAACTCATTGGTTGATCCTAGACGATTGACAGTTGGTGCTGGGCTCGGTTTTAGCAGTCTACGCGGGGTTAGGATCTTCTGGGCTTTGGTGTACCTTTTTTTTTTTGTCTTGTTGCTTTATCTGAAGTTGAACTTCACCTCCTTTGACTAGTACATTGCTTTTGCCTTTAATCTGTTGTTTAGTTTGTGGGTTATTATACCTAGTCCTTTCTATTCCTGATGCTAACTAGTATCAATCAATCAATCAAGCAGACAAATGTTGACAAAGATCAGGTGAAGGCAGCTATCCGGGCTCAGCAGGAGCAACAGATCGACAATGTAAGTCATGTAAATTCTTAGTTTTATCATTTTTTTTTAAAATTTTAATTTGACTAAATCTTGCAAATGGGTCAGGCACTGCTTGCTGAAGGGCGTTATTATTCAGACCTGGAGCTAACTGAGAAGGAAATTGAACGAATGGTGATGGAAGCATCTAGGTTTGAATATCTTGCTAATGACAGGTTCAAACAGCAGCTTGGTCACAGGGAGTCCTCTACTTCTAGAGCCGAGCCATCTTCTTCTGGAGCAAGTAAGTTTGTGCTATGTTTTGCTTGTAGGTTTGTTTGGAGTTTGGACACAGCCAGCCACGCATTCTGTTGATAGATCCTTAATAGTTAATAGCACTTACCTTAGTTCTGTTAACAGATTCTCTATTTTAGCGACTCAAACATGACTTATTTGAGTGAAATACAACAGAACCTCTACAACACAGTAATTTGAATAGAGAATCTGTATTTTGTACGGTACATGTATAGTGTAAGAATTTACAGATTCTGTATTTTACGGATCGGACTAGAGATGGTTTTTAATGGATCTGAATGATTCGTGTTTCTATTACTGACAGGATCATCAATGATGAGTGAACCGAAGAAAGGAGGAGTAGGTGGTGGGCGTGAGCATTCAACTTCATCGAGAACGCCAGATGAAGACTCAGCAACAGTGCTGAGTAGCAGCATGCAGACAGTGATGTCAATGGGGTTCAGCTATCTGAAAGTGATAGAGGCATATAGCATATTTGGGGACGACGTGGATTCTATGGTCTGTTATCTTTTAGAGACCAGTGAGAGTAGCAGGCGCAAGGGCAAAGCTACTGAATGAGAAAGAACTTGAGTTTGAGTTTGAGATTTCAAATGTATTACTAGTAGTAGTAGTAGTAGTGAATGTAATAGTAAAAGATGATTTCGTTTTACTACTTTACTGTATCTCTATCTCCTTCTGCTTTGTGAAATTGCTGCAAACATTGTTTTCATCTTTCCCAATAATAAAAAAATAGTTAAGAACGCTTTTAAAAAGGTTGAGGCCCGACCCAAAAGTTCTTCATTGTCTTGTCCCTAGAGCTCCGTGAATGATGTGAATTGAGGGTTATGCGTTAGTGGTTTAGTTTACGGAGCCTACATGAATTATTATTTTTTTTGTTGAGAGGAGTATAAATGGCATCAAACTCCTACATCTCAACTCAATGGCAAGGAGCACTTCTGTTTTTTTACTACTAAAGCCATGCCCTTGAATTTCCTATAGACCACTATTACGGGGAAGGAAATTAATCGGCCTCAATAAAAGCCACGACATAATTTTCTTACATTCTCCCACTTGGTTGATAGGAATATTCATTAATGTTTTCCTCGTAAGGATCATAAGTCGCGCGTTCTATGCTAAACATTTCCTTTAGTCAGTTAACGTAAGTGTCATCATTAATCTAGTTATCAATGGGAGTCATAGCGGTTACACATCATTCTCAAACATGTTCCCTTTTATGTACCACAACATTGACAACCGTCTTAACTAGACCATAAGCGGAGATTACATAAACGGTCCCGTTATGTTTGCAAGAGACAATTTCCGTTTTAATAATTCCATTTGTAAGGTGTGTACACAATGGAAAACAGAAAACAATAATGATGTAGAAGATTAACATTAGGAGCTCAACATATGTCAAACGTAAGTACAAAAATAAATGGCATAACACGTTAATAAGGAGCTATCCTCAAGACCCCTGCTTTAAGTGTCTCTGGAATGTCTTTGGAGTATGTCTGCAACCGTAAGATTTGTCCGTATATATTCAATGACAAACAAATATCTTCTATCATCATGCTTCAGTAATTGATATTTGAGGTCCATGTGTTTTGGTCCCTTAGATATCCTATCATGCTTAGAGGATCCGTGTCCCTTAGATCGCAGCCTCATAACATGCCACATACTATACATTCATGGTGGATGAGTAAGTCAACTCTGACTTCTGGCTTTTCCATGATACGCCACCTCTGTTTAAAGGATACACGTAGCCAAGAGTACAAAGTCTGGTGTCAGTACATCCTCCAAAATCCGAGTTTGAATAACTAGTCACTTGTGGGTGTCCTGATTTTCCGTATTTGAGCATGTAATTCCATGTTCCTTTAAGTATCTTAGTACTTTCTTAGCAGCTTTCCAGTGAGACATGCCTGGATCGCTTTGAAATGTACCCATCATGCCAACCACATGACTAATGTTAGCTCTCGTATGAACCTGTGCATACTGTAGATACAAGAGAAGCATAAGAATGTTTTTCCGTTTCTTTACATTCCAACTCATTCTGGGGAACAATATTGGAACAATACTGGAAGAACATGTCATCATGCCAAATCTTTCCAGAACTTTATCAATATAGGTTGTTTGAGACAATCATAAACATTATGTGCCCTGTCACAGAATATTTATATCCCTAACACATAGAAAGCCTCGCCTAAGTCTTTCATTTCAAAGTTCTTGAAGAGATAGGCCTTGTTTTCATGTAACAAACCAAGATCACTGCTGGCCAATAATATATCATCAACATATAGAATCAAAAATATGAACTTACTCCCACTGATCTTGAGGTATATGCAAGGGTTAACTGTGTTCTCATTGAAACCGAAAACAGTAATGGTTTCATGAAACTTTAAGTACCGCTACCTCGAAGCTTGATTCAGTCCATTTATTGATTTCTTAAACTTGCAAACCATGTCTTCCTAACCTTCAATAATGAAGCATTTAGGTTGACGTATGTAGACTTCTTCTTTCAAGTCTCCATTCAGAAAGGCTGTTTTCACATCCATCTAGTGTAACTCGAGATCATAATGAGCTACTAGTTCCATGATAATTCTAAAAGAGTTTCCTGGACACATGGGAAAAAGTCTCATTATAATCAACGCCTTCTTTCTGATTGAAACCTTTGGTAACGAGTCGGGCTTTATATCGGTCAATATTACCATTACAAACGCGCTTAGTCTTGAAGAACCACTTACATCCAACTGGTTTGTGTCCTTAAGGAAAATGACTTCCCATACTTGATTTTCATCCATAGATTTCAATTCATCTTTCATGGCATCAATCTACTTAATGGAATTAACATCCTTAGTGGCTTGTGAAGACGAAACTGGGTCTTTACTTGTCCCTTCTTCATATTCTGCTTGATAAAGCATATAAACATCAGGAATAGCAGATCTTCTTAACGCTGGTTCCTGAGGTGCTTCATCAATATTTTATTGGCGATGATCTCATCATGGAGTTGTTGATCATTTATTGGATTTTGTTTGTTGTTCAACGGTTCAACAACTGGAAGATTTCCAATACTCTTCGGAATATGGTTAAGAGGGATGAGAACCCTTATTTCCTTTATGATCACATCACGAATTTTAGCACTCCCACTGATTTCGCCATTCTCATATAATATAGCATTACCGGTTTCAGCAATTCTCTTGATATGGTTATAACAATAAAGCCTATATACTTTGGACTTTTCTGGGTAACCGATGAAGTAACCACTAACTGTTCTAAATCCAATTTATTTACTTGTGGATTGTAAATTCTAGCCTCGGCTGGACATCCCCATATTTGGAGATGCTTCAAATTAGGTTTCCACCCTTTCCACCGTTCAAAATGTGTCTTTGGAACTGCCTTACTGGGAATCCTATTTGAAATGTAAACATCAGTGCGTAAAGCATCCATCCACAATGATATAGGCATCAACATGACTCATCATAGATCTAATCATTTCCATATACATATGATTCTGTCTTTCTGCTACACCATTCCGCCATGGAGATCCAGGCGTTGTGTATTGAGCAATAATTCCAGCTTTTGGAGAATTTTTGCAAAAGGTCCAGGATGTTGTCTTGTTTCGTCATACCTTCCATAAAATTCACCACCTCTATCCTATCTTATGATTTTCACCTTTCTCTCTTGTTATCTCTCGATATCAGTTATGAACATTTGTAAAGTGTCCACAGATTGAGATTTGTAATGCAACAAGTATAGATAACAGTAACGTGAATAATCATAAATAAGAGTGATAAAATACTTTTCTCTTCGAAGGGTGGGAGCATCAAAGGTCCACAAACGTCTGTATGTATTATTTCAAGAAGCTGGGTACTTCTTGTGGCTAAATTGAGATACAAAATATTTAATAAGACTAATTTAAACAACACTTACATAAGAGTAAAGTATAGACAAGAAAATAAGGTGCTCATGTGGGTAGTCACCATAAATTCTTCACATAATGTCGTGATACTCACACATAATTGAGTGATATTTTTGTAAAGAAGACGAACAAGGTATCTGTGGATATCCTTGACCTTCATAATATACACTCTATAATTCTTTATGTTGTGATGATAATGACGAGTTTCATCAAAAGGAGTATCATGTTAAATTTTATAAAAGTGCTACACTTAAAAGCTAACAACTTAATACAACATAAAAGTTGCTTATACCAACTAACTAGGGTCAAATATCAATGTCATCCTTAATTTGAACCATTTGTCAATTTAACTGAATATCAATAAAATTTTCAATCACTTCACATAATGTGATAAACACATTCATGCATCATCATGTTACGTTGCTGTGGCACTACCCAACATTTGACACCATTGACATTCAAGTATTGGCAATCATACAGAAAGCAACTTAACATTATGTTGACATAAACATGTGCAATGTAATACTTAAAAAATGGTTCAACTATACATGTCTACTTCCTTACTAGACATACAAAATAAATATGTAGCAATCTAATCACTAAACATAATGTGAATAGTCTTTATATGTCAAGAATTTGAGCTGAAGTGGCAATACTCTAAACATGACACATCTATAAAACATATTTATAATCATTACAATAATTCAGTAATTTAAAGGACAAAACTTTATGATATGTCAAAACTTTTATATGGACCAAATATCAACAAATCTATAACTGCACTTTAATGATATTCAGTCTTATTGCTTCGGATGTCATAAAATAATCATTAACAATAAATGATTAAATACACAATATGTGACAACTAACATTCTAAAGAATAGTTCTTCCAATTCATCACAAAGATATGTACACTAAGTACACAAATCCAAGGTAAAAGCATGAATGAACTGATTTCATAAAATGGACCAATCAATTTACTAATCAATCAGTTCTATGTGATTAATTTCTTTATGTGTCACTGTTTATCATTCATCAAATGTGATAAATCATTTCTCGTAACGTTTGATTAAATTGTCTTCACTTAATATAAACATAATACAAATAATGTATACTAATCATTATATGTGAAGACTTAAGATCATAAATAGTCAAACTTTTAATCATTTACCAAAGCAACATATTTTTCACATAAAATGTTTGATTGAAATTATCTTCCAACATAAGGCATGTTAATGGCAATTACAATTGCTTATTCAAAGAAAGGAAGCTAACTATTTTAATCAATCGGATGTGTCATTGAACTGCACCCTTAAAAGTGTGATAAATTGTCATTTATATGGCACAAAAGGTATGAATTAATAGTCCTTCAATTAATATACACAACAACAACAAATAATGTGTACTAATCACTTTAATGAAGACTTCGTAAAATAAAATAATCATATCATCAATAAGATTATTTAGTTCTCTTAATTTACCGAGTTATAATCTACCTATAAAGGATCAATTACTGAATAAAAGTATCCATTCAAATTAAGCCAGGTGTAAGATAATAAACTAACATTATTGACTACAACAAAAATTTGCAGTTGACTTGAACAACCAAGTGTAACGCAGTACCTTTACCAATCCATGTGTGGGACGAATCTATTATTAGCGGCAGAAAAGTGACACTATTATTATTGTAATTTTTTTTTTCAGATCCTTAAATAAAAGGGAATAAATAAAATAAACCCTAATATACTTACCGCCGCCACTATGATAATAGATACTGCAATAATCTTTCTGATTGTCAATTTTTTTTTTTCTTTTTTGGACATGTACGGTAATTTGAACCCATAATGCAATTAAGATGAAGCCCAAAACAATCACAGAAGGGCGAAAAGCCGGAAACTAACAAAGAAACCCTAATATTGATGTATTGACTTTTCCAATACATGAAGCTGCCGCCGACCTTTCTTGCAGTTAACATGCAAAGAGATTACAGCGTGATGCAATTATGAATTTAATACGTCCATATCTTGTTTTTACAGTTAAAGGCAGCAACAGATACGTAAAACAAACCAAAGTGACTCAATCTGCTTAATTGACGATTCTAATATCACAGCAAATAGAATAGTTCTACCTTGTTTTAATCAAACTATCATACGATTAATATGAATTAAATCGTTAGATAATTTAATAATCATGTGTTCCAAATAAAAAACGATTCAACTATAATTTCATAATTAATCGAATAACATGAATGTAGGGTTGCTCCGATACCACATGTACGTTAACGATAAATTTAGAGTACCTGAATAGCGGAAGAAATCATCAGGATCGTTTCCCTACATCCATTGTTACTCGAATGCGTCTCCGTTTTGCTATGATGTTGTTGCCGTCTTGATGAGAATTCCGGTATCTCTCTCCTTGCCTACAACCGTTTTGTGTTGTTTTCTTTGGTATGCTTTATGATGGAATAAAACATTGCTTTTATAGGTGGAGAGATGACCGAAATCCGAATGATCTAGGTTTTAGCTTTAATCTCGGCCGTCCATCAAAACCGAGTTTTAATCGGATTAACACTCCTTTTAATTAACCAATAAATAATAAATAGCATATTTCTTAGGGAAAACCAATTTCCTATAAGATCACTGACGATACAGGGTTTTACCCCTCCACGTGTCGTCTATCGATTGGTCCTCGTATTATGGATAAACACTAAGGTACTCATGTCGATTCCCAGACTCGAGGCTACGGCGATCGAGAATCGAGCAGTGTAGGACAATGAGTCCCAGAGTCGAGTACCACAGGTCGGCAATATCGACATGGAGGACAGGGTCCGCACCAGCCGCCCAGGCCCATTAACAGTGTGATAACTTGTGCAAGGGTTAAGGCTCATTAAGGGTAAATATGACAATAACTCAAACCGACCTAGTATTAGGGTTAGGGCATGTGTTGTCATTATAAATACCACAATCCAGGAACTATGTAAGGTTTGATTCCTGAAACCTAACAGGATACGTAGGCAATCTAAGATAAATTCTTAGACTCAGCCGCAATCACCAAAACGACACCATCTCATTCTTTAGGCATTAAGGTTTTAGGGTGTGTTCATCACTAGATTCAATCAAGGCCCGGATTATTAAGGTGACACAATTTATCATCGTCAATCACTATTACGGGAAAACCAATTTCCTATAAAACCATTATTACGGGAAAGAAAATTAATCGGGCTCAATAAAAACCACAACATAATTTCTTACGGTAGAGACTGAAAACAATATTGTATTAATTGTTTTCAAAGAGTTTTGTTGTCATGTCGATGTTTAGTCAAAACATTAACCTTTAAAAAAAATAGAAAAAAAAATTTTAACTAATCTCTTTAAACTGCGATACTTTAAATAGAAACGGAGCTGGTATTACATTAGCTCCGAAAAAATTCCCAAAGAACACCAGGCAAAGTACATATACATCGTGAATGTTTTATTTAGCCATCGAAAGCCACTGGTAAAATCTACATAATCCCTCTCAGTCGAAGAACACCGGCCTCATAGCTAGGGTTTGTCTGCTGCTTGTGTATGATTTTGCATTGTATGAACAGGCAAAGGATTTACTGCTATTGGAATTGATCCAAGTGAAATAGGAAAGCTAAAAAATGTCGCAGAACGGTAAGTTGATGCCGAATCTGGACCAGAACAGCACCAAGCTCTTGAATTTGACGGTTCTTCAACGAACCGATCCTTTTGTTGAGGAAATTCTTATTACAGCTGCGCATGTTACTTTATATGGATTCAATATCGACACTGCCCAGTGGGTATGTATAGCTTTTAACAAATCAATTTTTTCTATGCTGAATTTTGATATTTCTGATTTATTTTTCATGCATTTGTTTCACAGAGTCGAAAAGATGTGGAAGGATCGCTCTTTGTTGTCAAGAGGTGAGTTGCTTATTCAAGGGTTGTTTTTTCCTAATGGGGAACTGAAATTTAGGGTTAAGTGTTTTAATTTAGCTCCACTACATGCTTTGCAGGAATACTCAACCTCGGTTTCAGTTTATTGTTATGAACCGGAGAAATACAGGTTGGTTCTTCAGACTTCATTAGTAAAAGATTTGGTGTATATCTGCGCCATTTTCTTGAGTGCTTGATATAGGTGTAGGGCTTTTTCCTCTAACCTTCCTTCTATGTGGCTGCAGAACGAACAGCTTTTACAGTCATTTATGTGTGAAATGAGATCTTCAATGCTTACCCTGAGCATAAGAATGCTTATCTAGTAAATATATGTTCTTTGTGGGATATGGTGGTTTACTTCTACCTAAATTGCTGATATATGGATAAGTAAACTTTATATTGTTCATTGATTTATGAAATGCTTACTTTCAATGTGGAAGGAAAGAATCATGCCTAGGTCTTTTACACCATCCTGGATTGTTCTGTTGAGATAGTGGGTTTATACTTTTGATACACTTGCATGTTGACAGAATGATGCATTGTTTTACTGTGTCCTATTGATTTTGTTAGAGTATGATCCTTTTCCTGACTGGCAGATAACTTGGTGGAGAATCTATTGGAAGACTTTGAGTTTGAAATTCAGCTTCCATACTTGTTGTACCGGAATGCAGCACAGGAAGTTAATGGAATATGGTTCTATAATACCCATGAATGTGAAGAGGTTGCAAATCTCTTCACCAGGTATTATTCATTATTTTTATGTTGTTTGTTGTTAGGTATTGATTTTTTTTTTAAATTGATAAAGTACATGTTTCATGGAGTAAAATTAAATTAGTTGTTATATCTGGATGTCTTTTAGAAAACAGAACTAGAATATAGTTTGGTGCACGAGTTTTTTTTAAGAAAATGAAAACTCTTGGTGGTATGTCCTTACAAAAATTGTGGTGGTGTCCTGGTTTCGGTCACAGAGATGATGTTGCACTTAGTGCTGTTGGTTTTCCTCTTGAAGAATGTGCTGATTATAGTGGAAATAAAGCCAGAGTGTTTTTTCTAGATCTGGAGCCTGAACGGTTTTGTAGTGGTGCATCAGTTGACCTTCTAGCAAAACCATCACCAGATTATATTTTCTAAAGGTTAACGTTGCATCCTAAAGAAATTTCATTTTGTGCTTAGATATGTAAACATGTGTTAATGTTGATGATTCCATGTCCACTTTTGTCAGTGGTCAGGGCATGTTACAATATTTCACATTTCTATCAGCATCCACCCTATATCCTTAATATTAGAACCAGCCTGACGATGTCAACCATTAGTAATATGACTGCTAATCAGCATGAACTAGATTGTTCTTCCTAAGGCATCCCTCCAATTGAAACCAAATTTCTTGTTGGTTGTCTCTTTATCTTGTCCCATGCATTTTTAAGGTGTAATGTGGGCACAGACCCTGGCCAAGCAAGAGTGGAGATAGCGTGGTGTATGTAGAATGAAGACTGATCTGGGGTATGAGACCATGTAATATATTAACTCACATTTAATTATCCCAGACTCCGAGATAATGAGAATGGATCTCATTTTTTGTTGTAATATGCATATGGATTATCCTTTTCAGAAAGTCAGCATCAATAGAGGGATGTGAGAATTTCAACGTATCAAATTCTTTCTAATCTCATTCCTGTAGTGAATCGTCATGGTTGAGTTTTCATCTACCATGTTAGTGTTACTTTATTGGATCTGTTTCAGTGGAAATAGCTGTGAGCAGTTTATACGAAGTTATGATGGTTCTATCTAAGATACCGTCCGCGCCAATGTAGAAATATTAAGAGTGAATATATTGTTTTTATTTTATTTGACCTAGCTGATTCTCTATTTTTAACCAGGATACTGAATGCATATTCCAAAGTTCCTACAAAATCAAAAGTGGGACCCGTACAGAGGTAACGCATATTATGTTGACTATCAGATTTTCAGCCCTCTACGGTATTACAATTGGTTGGTGCTTGTGTTTTGCATCAAACATATTGTTGTATCCTGTTGTTTTGGCGATTTTATCTGTTTCTGTTGATTTACTTGTATTTAGTTGCGCGTGCTTGCGCACATACAGAAAGTTTTGTTTGTTACCCGTTCTTGTGGAGAATCTGGACATGGTATAAAGAGATCTACAATATGGTTAGAAGCTAACTTCAACAGTGTTAGGAGCATTATTTCCCCCGACTTTGTAAATACATGCTGTTATCAACTCAAGCCACTTCTAGAATTCATTTGAGTGTCAGATTGCATATTTTATAATGTCAATGTCACTAGTTTCTCTTGTCAGATATGGTGAGTGAAAAGACTAGTATTAACTGCATTGAGAATTATATTTGGGAATAATTCCACTTTTTTGTAGATCAAAGTTGGTTTTCATTATTCTCACTTCTCAGTAATCAAAGCTTTAGTTTCAACTTTTCATTTACTGTATTCCAAGTATTATCTTGCAGTCCAGTATCTCTAAATTTGTTCTTTTTGCCCCTATTCACCTCCTTTTTTCTCTTTCTACTATAAAGTAATGCAACTTTCTGCTTGTTCATGCAGTGAATTCGAGGAATTAGAAGCAGTCCCCACAATGACGGTTATGGATGGCCCTTTAGAGGCATCATCAACAGCTAACGTCACCGATGTCCCTGATGATCCTTCATTCCTGAACTTTTTTGGTGTACGTTTATTATTTTTCTTATTCTAGTTTGACCTTTAATTTGAGTTCTATTCTCTGATATATTTTACTTTCAAGTCTTCAATGTCTCAATATTAACATCCTTTTAAAACTTTATGATGAATAACACTCTTTTCCCTATTATAATGCTATCATTACTATGAAAGAAAGATTTTTCATGATTGATGAAGTTGTGATTAAATGTTTGGAAGTTGATGCTTCAGTCCTCGATGACTGTCAATAATGATACAAGTACAAAAATAGGAGGAGGCCAACCTAATCTCTCGTCTTGCGCGTTTCCTCAACCTTGTCAACAAGCTCTCGCTGCGGCAATTCAAAGCCCGGCCCCACCACCTCTTTCAACATCTACTACACTGATGCCACTCCTTGACAATACAGAAGCAAGGAATGATACAAAGAGATTGAACAATTTGGTGAAACCATCAACCTTTTTTAATCCTCCTCCCTCTGCTCCCTTTATGATAGCTCCGGTCCCAACACCATTGCCTACAGCCCCTCCGCTTCATACTCCAGGGGTTGTCCAGAGGCCATATGGCGCACCTTTGCTTCAACCCTTTCCACCACCCACCCCACCACCTTCTCTCACCCCAACCGCTACTGCTATGCATCACAACGAAGCTGTTATAACTAGGGAGAAAATCCGGGAGACACTTTTAGTTCTTATTCAGGTACTTCTCCTTTTTGAAATATTTGTTTTTGTGTGTGTGTGTGTGTGCATGCTAGGCTGATGTATCAAAAGAATACAAAAGTGATGATGTTATTATGCAACCTTAAATTGTAGGACAACCAATTTGTGGACATGGTGTACAAGGCGGTGCTAAATGCACATTCATCGTGATAGGAGCGAGAGCTCTAGGTGAAAGGATATGCTGTTTCATACCGTGCATTTTGGGGTTGGTGAAGGATGATGATGTTCTTACTGTTCATTGTTCATCTTTCATTTGTTTATCTTAAAGATTATTTAGAAATGTTATGTATAGGATATATGATTTGATAGTGCTGGAGCCTGGAGGATTGATAGACTGTGAGACGTTTCCTGTAGTTTTGATTATCTATCTGACTGTCGTAGACTTTTGAGTGACTGCAGGAAGAATTACATACTAGATGTTGGTGTGTAACAATGACCTTTTTCTGATGAGTAATGAATTGTGCCCATAAGGGGTATATAAAACAGTATTAAATCATCTTGAATGACCTCCCGATACACGTCAAAACATTTCAACCAAACTTTTTATTAATTGAACTTGAATCAAGTAAAAACATTCCATCTTCAAACAAAGAAGCGATTTTCATTTTTGAACTTTGTTTTTGTTCTTGATCCAGCTCGTTGCCAGAATTTAGATGCACTTGCAACTGTTATGAGTACTGCAGCAGAAAACGGTAATAAAAATAAAAAGGTTGTTGGACCTCCCTTTCTTTTGTTTTTGGAAAAATACATGAATACAATTGGTGTTTGAACCTTCAAAAATAGAAGGCCACACAGCAGCAACAGCTCGAGGAATAGAAATTTTTGTAAGAAACACGCTCATCAAATCAAAATTACACAGCTCGATTAAACAAAATTTTCAAGGGGACAACAAATCCCCTCGAAATGAAAACTGAATAGACAGACAGAGACTCTACCTCCAACAAACTAGTAAAAACCTATCACAAATTAGTTTGATGAGCTCCAAATGGATATTCTCTCCTCCTATGCACTGATGACATCACCCTGTTTCAGGTTCCGAAAAGCCCACATCCATATCTGCCGCATAGTAATAGTCCTCTCTAACCGTGACTAGGTTGTCTTGACCTTTCGTGTTGGTGGACGACGTAACATACTGATGAGATCATCCAGACCCTGTATATACATGTTGTACATAATCAGATACTGCCTTCTACATTGGCATGCAAAAAGTTGTACGTAAAACGATGCTTTTGGAGGTCATACCCTGGTGGTGATAACAAGGACACTAAAAAGTATAATCAAGTAGGATCCAAGTACAAGCAACAGTAGTAAGTCAAATGTCACGCTCGCAACCTGCAATAGCCAAGTAGTCAAAAACACCCTTGTAGAATTAAGCAGAAAAGCATGATAACATTGCACCAGAATAGTAGATAATGGGGTAAAATGGTAAAAAGGTGTGGATGTCAACGGAGAGTATAGTAAAGTGCAAGACGAAAAGAAAACCTGGTAGATGTGCAATCTGCTTCGTGTTGAATCATAGAAAGTAAACACCCCATCAAGAACTTCGTGTTGTACATTCACCTCGACAGAGTGATACGCTAATTCCTGCCAACACACAACCACGGATTAAAAAATAGGCATAAGCCTGAACATTCAAAGCATTGACGTACAAGGAACATATATAGCAAATAATGAAGCGTTCAGATTTACCTTTCTAAGTTCCGCGATCAAGGGGTCTGTTTTCAATAGAGATGGAGCGACCCTTGGTGTCGTTGACAAGAGGTTTAACCATGATCGAATATAAGAAGGATTGACAGCTAAACTACTATTATCAGAAAATATGTTGATGTTCTTTCCTTCTTTCACGTATATATGCCTCTGTTACAAAACCAATAATAATAAGAAGGGAAAGGATTAAGGAACATTCTGTCACTACAAATTAGATGCAACAATCAACAATGTAACAGGTGAGAAATATAACTAGCAATGTAAACAACAGGCCTTGTTCTATTTAAAAGCATTAAGCATTAACACAACATGGGTAAGTATGGAGTCATATGAATACATGGCTTCTTTTCTGTGGTTTAACCATGGAAGTAGTGAATAGAGGGCAGGCAAACTACCCCAAGAAACCAACCTCATTCTCCATGTCGGTAACATTTCGCATATTGGCTGTTCCTCTTTTAGTGACAACTGTTTCTCTTCCAATTAGTTTCTCAAATATCATAAGCAAAGATATCTTCCTAAGCATGACAGTTCTTGTTTCCATCCTCATTTAATCTCGTTTATTTTTTCACAGGAAGGGGGTGTGCGGAGAGGTGTGTGGAGGCTTGTTGTCATTAAATGGGAAAATGTGTAAAAGTATAGCAGTCAGAAGAACATCAAGAAATAACTTTGAATGTATCCTTACAGCTAGGCTTTCAGCAACCAATTTGACTGTTTGGACTACTGAGGCCTCATTGACGAAGTATCTGCAGTAAAAAATCACAATAGTCTTCACACAGGCCACCAGGAATTTAACATGTATACAAACGTTAAATCTTGACGGTTCAAGTTCCCATTACCTATTATCTGACAAACCACCAGTGTTTTCAAACAATTCAGGGGCAACAGAGAGTTTGGAAAGAGTTGCTGCTGTTACACGTTGCCTTGAAAATTGTTCGTGCTCCCAGGCTACCTACAACACCATAGTTATATAACGCACCAAAACACAGGCATATATACGGGTTCTGTGATGAGAATAACAATTAATATAAAAACATAGTGAGAAGAGAAATGTGTATAAATTTAACCCAAGCTCAGACCATCTGATTTTTACTACATATCTTCCTTCATTTCTAGTTGCCAGAATTAGCAGAATCCAGTCCCATTCACATTTCATATAAGCGGACTTACTCGAGGGTTTGAGATGTTTATCTTCTTGTGCTTAATACCCAAGTTAATTCCCACTTCTTCAGCTACGCTAGAGAAACCCTGCAATAATGACAAGGATTATCGAAGGAACCTAATATCCTCAGCTAGTCTACAGATGTTTTTGATGCATACCTCAAACATTTGCTTAATATATGCATTTTCCGGAGGCTTTGACACATGAAGCCATAGTTCATTGCTGGCTGAACCAATGCTATTCAAGCAAA
The DNA here is from genome assembly GCA_036785695.1 of Gentiana straminea. Lineage (NCBI taxonomy): Eukaryota > Viridiplantae > Streptophyta > Magnoliopsida > Gentianales > Gentianaceae > Gentiana > Gentiana straminea. The sequence goes on from JAVUPR010000223.1 coordinate 993,111, forward strand.
TAGCAAAATCGATGCTCTCACGCACACGTTGATCAAGGCTTCGAAGCCACTGGAGAACCAACCATAAGGCAAGCTCAAATGATGAGGATCACAGTGAAGAAGAAATTAACAAAAAGATATTTTGATGAGATCATAACCTTTTCAGTGCCATTGTAGTTATAAGGCCCGCCTGATGTCAGCCCAAACAATAAATTGTACCTTCCTCTAGTTTTTGGGCTAGAATATAAAGTTGAAAACAACCTAGCCACTTCAAGAAGGGCAGCAACAGAACTCCCACTACCATCACTTCCCACAGACAGGGCCTATTATTGACATTGGAGATTAAATTCAAAGCTTGTTTTAGCAAGTAAATTGAAACAAACTTGTTAAAAGCCATTTACCGGGGCTGCCCCAAACGTGTCATATGATGCTACTATGGCAATTGTAGGAAGTTGATCTGAATCACCCTCTGCTCTCAATCCAGGCAACCATCCCTGATATTGCGAATTTACCCAAGGAATAAGAGCTCATGAATCAAAATGAAAAGGGAAAAAATAAGACAGACAGAGATCAGCGATCTGCAAGCCAAGCTTAACCTGCATATCTGGAGAGCATATGACCTTAGGTAACACCACAAGAATATATGGATGGGTGACAGAATGTAAAACATCCGACTTTTACTTCAAAAAATCATAAGATGCACTAGTCTTGATGCATGTGTTCCTTCTATGAGGTTGTATAGACTTCGCTATTTGCATATCTCAAGAGAAAGCCTTTAGATTTCAACATTAAGCACAAGGATAGTCATATCGCTAGAGTCTATTGAACTAGAAGTGTGAAAAATACGAACTTGAAAACCCGATCTTCATGCCTTATACTCTAATATATATAATATAAAGAACAGCAAAATATAATTTAATGTAAAATGATATCTAAAACTAGCTCAAAAACAAGATAACTTGAAAACTGCAATATATTAACAAGGCTTTAAAAACATGCCTGGATATTTGTGATGATCGGCGATGCAATCTTTCTGGGCTCAGGAGCAGCAACTACGAGCTTGTATCTGAAATAGCAGAGATGGTAAGCAATCAAACAAGACATCAAAGACGGGGGGAGCAACACCAGATAGCTTTCATCATGTCAATATTGTCATTGATGTTATTATTCATAAGATTACCAAGTGTGACATATTTCATGTTGAGAGTTATCAACAAAGATTCTGACGTGACAATAGTTGACATCAAAAGCCTGTCTATCCTTTCCATACTGAGATTTTCGTATCATCATCAAAATGATGTGGTAAGTGTGTATTTCTTTTCCATTTTTTCATGAACACAACTTCCGATAGTAAATCTTTTACAAGTCTACATGTATTTGTGACATCAGAAAGGTTTCAACACCGGATATAAATCAACATAGCATAGGTTTAACAATCATACAAGTGTATTGTTTATTTTTTCCAAGTATAAAAACTAGATATTCGGAAGATAAAATGCATTCGTAATATTTATCCTATCAATAAACAGGACTTCAGTCTTCTATACGGAGGAGCCACTGTAGGGTAATAAAAATGTGTAACATTCTTAAAGCTGAAATACTAGACCAACTAACCCGCCAGTGGTAGCTGTTGCAGGCTGGCCAGAAGCATCATTCCTCTTGACATTAGTGAGCACAGCGTTGATGTCATCATGCTCAAAAGCAAAATAAACTGGATACTGAAACAAATCTAGTAAATATTCAACACCTATTCAACCGACAAAAAGCCAGATGCTCAACTATAAAGAGGACAAAATAAAACCAAACATTACAATCCATAGTTAGAAGAGCACAAGTCACCATAAGTACCCTGGTGAAAATCAATTTTCCACCTAGATAAACAATACCCTTGGCAAGTTTACAACTAAAGAGGAATCCAAATGGTTACTTTCTCCTGGTGCGCATAGCAATAACCGTAAAAAGAGAAAAGGGTAAGAACCCATAACTCAGCAAAGAGAATAAAAAATAATTGCAACAATCAAAGTGAAAAACTACATGACAACATCACATGCAAAGTGTAGAATCCATTCCGTAAAAGACGTTGAGGGCCAACAATAGGTAAACTTCTCAGGTATGGGTATAAGTGTATAACAAATAATGATGTGCCAAAATTGAAAATTACTAGCTCACTCACAGGAATGTTGGAGTGCAATAGCAGTCGCTCTATTTCAACCAATATATCCCTGAGAATAACCACTTCTGAACTGAGATCGGCTCCAACCGCATTTTCAGTGTATTCAGGGCTAAAAATTGGAGGAAGTAAAAAAAGTAGACCTCCCAAGATCTTCTTTTGTCCAACATATTCTGGCCAGAGAAAGAAAAAGGGCTGAACATAGAAGGAAATAAGAAATACAAACATATAGGAATCATGAGTGAATCAAAATCAGAACAATCATACAAAGCTTCGCACTGGAGTGCCACATGAGAGCATATGACAAAAAGATCATAGATAGCTCAGGACTACAAGCATATCTGAGAGCTCAAGCACTTAAATACAAAGATTGACTATGTCCCTCAACGACAATATCACATGACCACATTTGATCTTTTGTTGCTTTATCACTTCATGTTCCATTAGACAGTGATCAAAGAGTTCCTTTTGATATGAAATAGAGAATCACCAATTAACATTTTAATTCGGCAATTAGCCAGTATACCAGAAACAGTGATTTCTTAATCAAGCCGAGTCATCTAACCCCACTTAAACTAATGATCTAAATTAATCATGAGCAAAAATTGTGGTAGAACTGATAAATAGCAAATAGCATTTCAGTATGAAGCATCCACTGAAGGGAATTCCCTTCATTATAAATGAAACAATTGGTGTGCTCGAACAATGCTCATTACGGCCTTCAGAAGAAAGCGACTATCAACAGGGTCTGGATTCTCGTTGAATGCTTCAACCAAAACTGAAAAGCTCAGTATGAAACTTATTGCTGAACAGAAAGAGACTAAAAAAGCAGTTCATTTCACTAGCAAAATTTAGGCTCACCAACGATTTCTTTAAAAAAGGACCAACTGAGACAGGGTCACTAGCCATTGAGTAAACATAAGATGTTAATTCGACGGATAGGTTAGGGAAATCAAAAGGAGGGTGCAAAGCTAATAAAAATCCAAAACATAAAGCTCTGCACATTGTCATTCCCCTGGCTATTGACTGTCAAAAGGCACAACCATAGGAACAGACGCAACACTGTCACGGTTCTATGTAAGAGATGAGAATACTAACTTCACAAAAATTGAACGTATTTGCAATACTATAGCTCAGATACCCTAATAAATTTGCTGCCAGATAGGCAGATACCATCTACTGATTTACCAGCACAGATTAATTTCTGCATAAAAGAAAAGGAACCTTTTGAAATATCTTTCAAATTTTTCATTAAGTTGCAATACTATATATGCACCTAAGTTTTACAGCCTTAACTCAAAATATCCTTACATGCTGCCATATTTCATCTTAATATTTAGGAAACATAATTAATACAACAGCGTTAAACACCTAAATGTCCTTTGTTTGAAAGCATCTTTTTCAGGGTTATATCCAAAATGACCTTGGTTCTTTTTGCTACAAGCTTTCTATAAAGATCAAACCTTCAGATTATTAATCCATACATTTTGATCAGAAGTCGGAATAAGCATGATGGGTTTTTTTTTAGTACCAGCAGCGAAAATAATCAGTTTTTTCCTGTATCATCAACATAAAGAGGGGGGGGGGGGGGGGGGGGTTAAAAAGAGCTGCTTAGCAGTTAGCATAGAGATTCAAAGGCATACAATCTAGGAAGAGCACTATTTTCCCCGTCCAAATCAAAGTAAACTAATGTATATTAATTTAAATCATAGGCGACCGCATACTCCACCGCAAATCACAAACAAAGACATGTTACCCTGGATAAGCGCATGCCTATCCACCTTTGCAAGTGTACATGCACCCCCATTGCAAAACGGACATTTAAACCCTCGACAGAAATCCATTGTAGCATCACACTAAGGTAGAGTCTCAGGGAAATGTATTACACAAAAATAAAAAATGCTTTGATTGAATTGCAAGTGAGAGCAAGAAAGCCATGCAGACTAGATATACATTGCATTATCATGCTGACAGTTGAACTAACCTACAGTCTCAGGAATTCCATTTTAAAAACCATACATGATAATATAGCGCCAGTAGAAGACTTAGCAAAACAACCACAATGTCTGAACCTCTATCCCACAAACAATTAATGCACAAATCTTCATGCATGAGTAGAATCAACAAAGGCACCAAAGGAACGAATTGGCAAACAACATTTTATTGGCCCCATTTTCGGCATTAATCCACTAAGTGAAGGATAAAAAAATAACTGTGCAAAGAATCAACACATATCTGATTGTGAAGCTTTAGCTGAGTCAAGCTTTCTATCACTCGCTTTACTCTTAAAATCCCTATTCGCACTAAAAATATACCAACCGCAGTTGACTGTCTAGTTCATTCATTCACCTTTATCCCTTTCAATAAACAACAATCATAAATATGAATCCACCGCAAATATTCACTTAACCTACACAACTGCAAACTAGAAACCTGAAATTTGGCACTGAAATTTGGCATTCAAAACAATTCAGGCGTAGATGCATGATATTGACGCCCCACCAGTGACGAGCTCAAAACATCAGAAATTTTCCAACAAAATGAGCCACGAGAAAGTTCTGGAAGCTTTACCTTTAAGAAGAGTAAGGTTCAGCTCACGAAGCGGAAGAATAAGCACCGTACGGGAAAGATCAGCTGCAGCAAATGCAGCTTCAGCACCACCAGACGACGACGAAGAAAACAAAGATGAACCAGCATGATGATTAAGATAAGCTAGACGAGATCCAAAAGGCACTCCAGCGATATCATACTGAACAAGACGGTAAACGTCGACCACAGTTGCACCATCACAGAGGTCAGCACATGCCGCCAGTACTACCAACACAACTACAGCCATCATCGACGCCGCGTACATTGGCTCCACCAGCAGTCCCGATCTCCGATCAAAGGCCGTGCTCCCCATTTTTTCTTCTTCTTCAGATGCAGAGTCAGAGAGTGGTGGTGATTAAAAAATTCACAAATAATTAGAGTAGGGTTTGGTTCTCGATGGTTTTAAAAAGAAATTCCAAAATAAAAGGACGGCTTACAACGGTGAAGATCATGTGTGTTTGGATACAATCTTAAGGGAAATACATTGTATCTCAATATAATGCTGGCATCGTTAATGGTATCACATGCGATTTACTCGAGACATTAAACCTTGTGTAAATTTTGATTTTGTAGAGGTCGAAAACATGTTTTCAACTCTTCCAGAATCGAAATTATACACAAAATTCGACTCTGGAGGGGGTTGAAAACATATTTCGACTTCTAAAAAGTCGAAATTTGCACGAGATGTGATTCCCGAGTAATTGACCGTGATACCATTAACAGTTGCCATATAATATATATTGTAGAAAAATACATGTGTAACTTTATACCCGATCATCGTGATCCTTAATTGATAAACAGCTATAATAATTGTGGATAAAACTTATTTCAATGGTTAAGTTGAGACTCACTTTTTGAGCCCTTAAGAATCGTGTCGTATAATACGGTAGTGTTGTTGTGCCCTCACAAGATTCGGGTAATGAAACATATCATAAGTGAATGTTTGTTCAATTTTTTCATAACATATTGAGGAGAACAATCTCCTCGACCTTGCTTCCCTAATTTATTGTCTTTTGTACGGCAACAATATCAACAAATATATTATTCACGCACACATTTCTTTCGGGTGAGACTCAAACTCATGACACCAATATGCTCCGTGTACAAATTTGCACCATGATCAAAAAAACTTCGCAATGATTTATTCTGAATATCATGTGAACATCGCATATCCCCTGTTAGTAAGGGGGTTTGGGCTTGTGCAAAGAAGTTTACTTGGGGTTTTCTACCCAAACATGCTTGGGTTGTGTAGCAACAACCTATCATGGATACTGCATACCGGAACTATGAGGTCTCGTTCATTTAGGTCATTTTGCACGATAGGGAACTCATCATATGCAGTACGTGCCGAAACGGTGAAGTCCAAAATTGAGTTAGTGGATCTACTAAGTTTTCTTTAACAAGCTTGTTATGTTGGTGTTGCGGTAAGGGATCATTTGCCAACTGATTTTCCGTATTATAACATCTGAAAACTCAAGAGGTCACAACATTTGTGCCTCTCGAGTGATTGCTTGAAGACGATGCACTGCTAGCTTATATGCCACAAGAAAACAGGCCTCTTTGTGATTTCTACTTAATTGGGATTGAGTCTATTGATCTACCCTTCATTGTTTCACGGGCCTACTCTATTGGAAAAAATGTTAATGGTTAAACCCTAATTACAAGGGTCTTACTTCCCTATCCAAATACTCGGTTTGTTTGATTTTTATTTTTTCTTAAGGAAAAAATATTTAATAATATGTGGAATACCCATGGGAGTTGCGAATAAATTACGAAAAAATTTACAATATAATTGTTGTTCGAAGGTGATATGCCGAACCCGAATACAGTCCAGCGGACCCACGAGCTGATCCGAACCAGCAGTCACATCTCAGATCGCGGCCCTCATGGCGTCCGCCTACCTAGTGACCAGCCCAACAGGTCATTCAACTATCACACTCAACATGTAATAAAGGTTGTGAACGAGCCCGCCTCCCATCAGTTGTTGTCCGATTGACCGGACCGTGGCCGCAACATAGGCAAACAGTATCCATGCATGGCATTTAACAAGGACAAGCACACCACGCGATCAGGAGAGTAGCACCGCGATCAGTGGACTTGCCCATCTGACTGCTTATTTACTTATTCGCCTGATTGTATTTAATCATGTCAAATCGTAGTTAATTATGTCTTGTCACAATTAACTTAATCGTCATTAATGATCCGCCTATAAATAGGGCACCCTGTAAATCATTGTTCATCTGAGAATTAATACAAACAGACCAAGCTCTGCCACTTTGTCGACTATTGTGCTCGCCGCCTTACTTGTTGTGTCCGCCGCCAGAATCTTCGTACATTTCATAATCACCACCACTCCACACCGGAGAAATCATACTTAAATAGTGAGATACTCACCTCAAATCATCGTTACTACACCCGTGATATTCTCTGCAATATCAGTTGGTTCCGTTACCGGGAAACTTCGTTAAGATCAAGCCATCTCTCGGTTGCTCCACCGCCGTAAATTCATATTCACGGAGTCTCCGGCGACCTCGTCATTCGTCTTCAAGCTCCAAGTCAACTAAAGCTTTGATTTTTGGGTTGTACGGCATGGGGATCATCATCTCAACCATCTTTGCAACGGATACTGTGGAAAAAGCTTTGATTTTACGAATAGTAGCTTCATCTCCAATCAAGATCTTCACGAGAAGCAGGAGCTACATCATCGGCGTATTTACCACTCCGGCAAGCTCTCTCTTCGAATTTTCTAGGATTTGGTCATTTTAGGCTAGTTCCAATTATCACGCACGTCAGAGCATTGCATTTGCTTGTTGGTTTTTACATTATTCTCGCCGGATTCTGGGTAATAAAATTGCACCTGCACCACCTGTCTTAACTTCGACAACAAGTTCCCTATCAAATCAACATGACTGGCGGGAAAACTGTCATGCCTGAGACACCGGCCAAGGGGGCCAATCAGGACGCTCCACGTGGCAGTGCGTCCCATCATAGCTGTCGCAGTAGAGGTGCACAGTCCGCCAGGGGTAACTCCGCTCATGAGGAGGCAGTTATGCAGACAGCACTAAACGAAAAGGCTAGGGCCCGCGAGATACAAGAGGCAGCCATCTGACAGGGCCGCGGAAAGCATGTTGCTGAGGCTTCTGGTCGAAACTTCGAGTAGCAAACAAATTTGAAAGCGGAAGCGAACCTGAACCACAGTTAACATGCCCCCTTGATACAACTTTTCCAAAAGAAATAAAAATTACATTACAACATTTCATTTGTGACGTCTCACCTACCATAAAAGTGCATAATGCAAAATAGAATAAAAATGAATGTTTAATACAACTTTTCCACGACGGTTGCAACATAAAATCTCTCAAAAATTACCGGCGCAATTTTTTTTTTAGTAAAACTGAGCAGGTTAGATTAAAAACAAAATAAATCAAGGTTTAGGGTTTTAGCAAATAAACGGAAGTGTAGCCATAGGAAAGAAATCAAAAGTTCCCAAACCATGACGAAGCTGAGCTCCAAGAATATTTTGCAGGAAAATAATACTGGAGATCCCAGTTCAATCAAAAGTCTCACCCTTACACACAGAGCTCTTTCAGATGTATGTCTCAAATCTCTGTTCAAATGTCTACTTATTTTTTTTTTCCGGAAACTTTTGCTGGTGGAAAGTTTTGATGAAATCTCTGTTCAATCTCGAAACGATAGGTATCATGTTTACCTGAATTCAAAATTTTGGAAAAGCTTGATCTTGGCTCCAATAATCTAACTTCACTCGAGGTAATGTGTTTAATTTAGCTGGATCATTTGGCTTTTACTAATCAATTAGTGTTTTTCTCACATTCTTTTATTTTTGGATTTTTGAGTTTAGGGCCTGAAGTCATGTGTGAATTTGAAGTGGTTATCAGTGGTACAGAACCTGCTTCAGAGCTTAAGGGGAATTGAAGGGCTAACTAAACTCACCGTGAGTAGAACACTCTGTTGTTTCCCAAAAGTCTAATTTTGATTTTGGTTCGTAAAATGCAGCTTTTCTAGTTCATCTGTAGGAATGAATATTTACTGGGGCAATTTTTTCAACACCTTAGGCATCTATCCTGCCTCTTGCTTTGTATCAGTAAAACGATTCATGTGCTTTCATGAATCTGTTATATCTAATATATTAAATCAGTGTTAATCTCTGTGATTGTCCATGCTCAAGTTACATTTAGTCTGAAGTGTTGAATTAATACATGGCTATGGTTGCATGTGACTCATACCGGGACTATTTTTAGTTTGTTTCGGGTTGGGATTGAGATTTTCCAGGAAACAATATCAATATGTTTATTTTGATGTTAGCTTAAGGAAGAAAAGAGTAAAGGTTAGAAATTTTGTATCCTTCCGGGAAGTTACTATGCCAAGAGGAAGATATGGATAAGATGCAACTAATTGTATACTAACCTTATGAATATGATGTGATATTGAAAATGCTTCATTCAAGAAATTGCCTTAGAAACCATATGCCCCTGTGTTGTTTCTGTTGTTCTCTTCTATTTCCTAAACAATAAGAAGTAAAGAACTATTAAAAAACAAATTTGTCAGAATAACGAATAAGAATCAACTGTAGTTTCGAATTTGCTACTTGTTGACCAATGTATCTTAATGCAGTTGAGTCCACACATTGCTTTTTGCCTTTTCATTAACGGTTTTAGGACTGAAGTGACCTAATAAAAAAACTTGTGTGTGGAATGTAAGAGCCTTTACCTTTAAAATAATCCATGGGTTTATCTGCCATAACCATACCTGAGTTTGTGCCAACATCAGTTCATGCCATGTTTAAATTCTTATAGGAAATACATTTTTTGTGCTCGTCTTCAAATCTATGGACTTTGTCGTCTGGACAACCTTTCCAAACATCTCCTGGATTTGAACACCGGTGATTTTCCTCTTCTATTTCCACATATTTTATATTATTTAGGTTCTAAATGCTGGAAAAAACAAGCTCAAATCCATGGATGAGATCACTTCTCTTGTGAGCTTGCGTGCAATAATTTTGAATGGTAATACAACTCATCATCCACTAGTTTTCTTGTATTATTTGTTCCTGGTACGCAGTATAAAGTTAATGATTATGTTGTTTTTATGGCAGACAATGAGATCAGTTCTATTTGTAAGCTCGATCAATTGAAAGAGTTGAACACTTTGGGTATTATGACCTTCCCCCCCTCAATTTATAATTTATCTTGTTAATCAAATGAATCTTGTTAATTTCGATGACATGGTTTTTGGTTCTTTTGATTTTCTATTTATTTCACATTTCCCATTTATGAACTTAGCCCGATATTTGTTACATAAATACAGTCCTCTCTAGGAATCCAATATGCAAAATTGGAGCTTCTCTTGCCAAAAATAAGTCGGTCACAAAAGTAAGCTGGCTGTAGTGTTTACTATTGTTGTTGCACATTGCTATAAAAATAAGGGCGGCTAAGATTCACAAACTCTTGTTTTTTCAGTTGTCTCTTTCAAACTGTGAACTACAAGTTATTGGCTCGTCTCTCACCGCATGCACTGAGTTGAAAGAGCTTCGTCTTGCTCACAATGATATCAAGGTACATTTTGTAGTTCATGGTCCTCGGTTATGATGGTAGATATTTTTTTTGTTACTCGACTGGTGTGAATATCGTAGCATTTCATTAATCTGGTTGGTTCCCTCTTTTAGACTCTTCCAGTTGAATTGAGTCATAATCCGCGGCTCCAGAACCTGGACTTGGGAAACAACTCCATCACGAAATGGTCAGACATTAAAGTCAGCCTCTTTCCCTCAACCTTGTTCATTATATTCTCGATGTGGCAGAATACCAGCATGTGCATTGACTTTATGACGTAATTACAGGTGCTTTCGTCGTTGGTTAACTTAAAAAATTTGAATCTACAAGGCAATCCTCTTTCTGAATTGCAAACCACAATCAAGAAGGTGACATATCTGCTCTCATGATTGTTTTACTGGCCTTTTGGCTGTTGTGAACATGTACCCGTAATGACAACTTTTCATTGCAACAGATCAAGAAGGTGGCCCCAAACTTGCAGATATATAACGGTAAGCCAATCGATCAAATTGCAACAAAGGTAAAAAAAGAAGAAGAAGAAGAAGAAGTCAGTGCTGATGATGGAAAAGAATTTGCCAGTGAAAAAAGGAACAAGAAATCGAAGAAAGATGATGGCGGTGAAAATGATACTGAAAAGCTAGGGATTCCTACTGTGAATACTAATGCAGAGAGGGAGCAGAAAAAGAAGGAAAAAGAAATCCTGATGACTTTAGATAAAGATAGCAGTGAGAAAAAAGCAAAAAGAGAGTCAAGATTAGAACAGAACGAGGACAAGACAGAGAAGAAGCAGAAGAAGAAACAGAAAAAAGAACTTTTGAGTACTGAATATCATGAGGAGGAAGAAGACAATGGAAAACACGAGAAAAAGTCAAAGAAGTCAAAACTGAGCCATGAAAGTGTCTGTGACGATCGAGAAGCTTCATTTGCAGAGCTATTAGCTATTGAAGAAGCTGAAAATGATATTGATCATAGTTCTAATGTGAAAACTAAATCGGGTCGTGTTGAAGATGATAGCTTGGTTATGATCCCAACAAAGACGAAAAAGAACAAGAAGCAGGGCACGCCTGTCGCGTTAACTGATATATCACCTGTGGTTGAAGTTGGATTAGGGGGGCCATCAACTTGGGATTAGTACACCAAGTCTGAAAATTCTTCTTCAGAGAGACTGTATTGAGGAGTTATCATTTTGCTCTAATCAAATTGCTGACATGTGTCTTACCCTTTTCAAACTTAAAACGATCCTGTAAGAATGCTTATGGTGCGAAATCATGATGTTGTTTGTGTGAGAATGCATCGACACTTTCGTTTAGTTGTGTATTAGCAGTATTGTGTCTCGTATCTTATACGTATCCTGAACACTGATAGATCAGATACTTTTGGATACACAAATTTGTATTATTAAAGTCCGTCATGGAGAAAAGATAAAAATCTTTAATTTCAAAAGTGTGACATTTTATGCTTTTGATACCATACATATTAAAAGATAATAAATAAGCTCATAATTATCCTTATCAACAAATTATTGCTAGTAACAAAATAATCTAATCTCCTGCTCTAATCTTAACTGCAAATCTACAAGAATCAGATTTTCCAGTTTCTCACTTTCTTTAGTCATTATTAATGTAATGTAGAGAAATAAATTATCAGAAAATCATGAATTTCAAATCTTTCTCTCCCTCACCTGCACCTGCTCCTGCTCCATTTCTCTCCCTATCAGATCAAAATCAAGATCATGACTTCAAACTCTCTGTCACACTAATGACCATATTATACACATTGTTCATCTTCGTGGTAACGTGCTTAGTCCTATACGGTGGCTACGCCTGTTGCAGAGACTTAAAAAAACGGTTGCTTGGAGTCGATAGCAATAATGGTGGGGCGTCTTCGAGTTTTCAGACAAGACAGAGGACGACAGCAGTTCCGGCGCCAGCGGCGGTGTATGGAAGTAGTAGTCTGCAGTCTAAGAGACCGTTCACAAAAGGAAACTATTGCAGTGAGTGTGTGATATGCTTGAAGGATATACTGTATTGGGATTCTTGTAGGGTTTTGCCTATCTGCAACCATACTTTCCATGCATCTTGCATTGATGATTGGGTAACAAGAAACCAAACTTGCCCGATTTGCCGTGCTACTATTCTGTTTTGTGATCCTTAATTTTTGTAACTTTTTTTTAGCTTTTTTTTTTTTTGTATACTTTTTTGGGCTCTAAACTGTGATCTTGATGTTTAATTGGCAAGGCTGAAGTCGGGTGGTATTTGTATATGGTTGATTAGGTTTTAGAACCATCTTTAGACCAGAGTCCTCATAATAACCTTTATTGTATATGTGGTTGTAGCAACATGTAGTAACAGACGCGTTTTTATCCTTCTCAATCACTTGTCATTTTTTCTTATTTTGTATCTTATTTTGTCCTTCTGGCCCGCCATCCCAAACACACAATTTATGTTCATTGACCTTAAGCGCATTCCCCCCCACCCCCACCCCCCTTATTTACAACCATAACACTCGGTCTGCTCGTACATTACTCTACATATGCAAGCAGAACCGACTTGTGAAGGTCGGTTCTTGAACCTAGAACCAACTTTTCATAAGTTAAGGAAACAAGAACCGACTTACTCAAAGTCGGTTATCACAATACACATACGAAAAGTCGGGTCTACCATACTGCACATGTAATCTACTCATGTGATACAAATAATAATCCCCTTATTCCACTTCACGGACGAGCACATAGCTCAGTGATAAAAGAGCAGTGGGCTGTGGAGGGTGACCTTGCTTTTGCTCTGCTTTGAGGTGTAAGAGTTCGATACACTGTGTAACATATCGATCTAATGTATACGACCATTGTAAAAAAGGGGGGAAAATAGCAAAATATAGATACATAAACATTCAATTACAGCTAGCTTGCTTTTTCTCCTCCTTTTATCACTACCATTATAACTTAAAATGCCCTTACATAACTAGAAACTCACATTGCAAACAAGGCTTTAATTAGGTTAGATTTGTATTAACATTTTGATCATTCAAATCCATAATAATACCATGGTCTTCTTCCAAAATGCTGCTGCAGCAGCAACTCAAACTCGAACTCAGCCCACGAACTCGTTTTCATGCTGCATATGTGCATTCTTTATAACCTAAACAACAAAATCATAAAACCATGTTGTAAGTTTTTCATATTAAACAAACATCCATTATATATCTGAAAAAGAATAATGAATAAAATGACTCACTTGGATCAACATCACTGATCATGCCAGTATTGAGAAAGTCACAATTAAACGAGTTGCGGCCCGAAGACTGAAAGTATGCATTCATGGCATAAGATGCGTGTGAACGAATCGTATCAGGCTCGAAGCAAGGCCCACCATTTTGAATGGGGGTACAATCCACTCCGTCTCCACAGACAAAGTCTATGTTGGATTGCAATGCTGAATCACTTGCATCGGGTTTGGGTACACACCATTTCTTGGCAGTAACATTGGCAGCAGTCGGTGATGGAGCAGTCGGCGTTAATGGCGATGGCCCTACTACGCCCTGCAGCAGTAAAGATAACAACATCAAACAAAAAGATGACACTCTGTAGCCCTCGAGCTCGACTAAAAACACTCAGACTCGAAACTCTCGATTCGACTCGATTACACCCACAACAATCTTTCTATGGATACCAATGCTATTTATTACCTGATTACTTCGGAGAATGCCCACATCATAGACAGGTGAGAAATCGGGTCGGAACAATCCATAATTTCGCTCCGAAATTCCGGGCTTCAAGTCCTCATTAAACAGAGAGAAAATGTAAGTTTCAAAAGTCCGGTTGGGCATAAGAGGAGTACCCAAACCCGAATTCACATGCTTAACCAGATTAGCATTATAAGAAATCGCATTCTCCAAGCTCACACCCAGCTGATTTGGGTCACCCGCCGACGGCCAACCCGTTTCCGCCACAACAATGTCTACATCACCGTACCCGAGGTTCTTCATAGCCGTGTAAACGGCGTCCATTTGAGCATCGAACATATTGGTGTAATTAACACTGGTTAATTTATCATAAAGACCGGGGTTTGGTTTGAACAGAGCGTAGTCTATATTCTTAGACCCGAACCCGAAAAACGGATACGGGCACACCATGAAAGGAGACCTGGTTTTCCGATGGAATTCAAGCATTGGAGCGAAAATGACCTTGTCGTACACTCGTCTAAACCGAGCAGAGCTAGGCGGCTCCGATCTGGGAAGAATCGCTAAAGAGTGAGGTGTAGAGACTTGAATGTTGTTGATTCCGGCGATTTTTAGCGCTGTATGAACTGATTTCATAGCAGGGAGGAGATGGGCGATGAGATTCTTGTCGCCGGAGTATATAACTTCATTTCCGACGGCGATGCGGTTGATTTTAGTTTGTGGGTAGTAAGGAAGAACGTTGGTAGCAACCCAAGACTGAGCGGAATCGAGTTTCCTAACGGCTATGAGGTCGGAGTTCGAAACGGAAATGGTGATGGAGATGTTGGAATTAGCAAAGGCTTTAAGAATGCCGGGATTAGCATCAAAGATTTTGACTTTGTTAATAGTAGTTTGGTCTTTGATGAAGGCTGCTACTTGAGCTGGTGGAGGAAGGTTGTCTGCTACGGTTCCGTAGTTGACGCCGATGGTGTACTCCGCCGTAGAGTGGCGGAGGAAAACGAAGCAGAGGAGGAGTAAGAGTAGATGGAGCTTAGCTGGTGAGCTGAAGTGAGTTGTCGGCATTTTTGTTCAAGTGAGTGTTGAGCAGAGAGACGTTGGAAATGGAAAGGGGTTTTGAGTTTCACGAGAGATTTATGAAAGGACTTTGTGCTGTAGAGAATTTTTGTCGTGATGTTGTAATAAATTTAACGTTATAAAACAAACAGTAAAGGAAGACGGTGGGTCCACTCTAACGATGTGGACAACATCGTGAAATACCGGAAGATTGTGTAAATTCTCTTGCAGAAATTTTCTATTAAAATGAGTTGTCAGCATGTGTTTAAAGAGATAAAATATATTTTGTCTCTTTAAGTACATTACATTATGATGACGTTAGAAATCGTTGATGATAAATTTGGGGTTGTTTTTATTACGGATTATTATTATTATTATGTTATATTTAATATTTAAGTAGCGAGGGTAGATTGGTAATTATGGATAAATACGGAAGCCTTGAGATTGACTATAAATGTTGTAACTATGTTTTGTGAATGAGATACGAAAGATATTGACCGAATTTTGTCGTGAGTATCGAGACGGTTTGCCCTTACGGAAAAAAAAAAAAAAAAAAAAAAAAAAAACTTTCTGCACCAAAGAACTCGGTCGGAAATTGCAGCTGACACCATTGACGGGAAGTGTGTTCTTTACCTAAGGGATTGCAAAACAGAAAGAAAAAAAATAAAATAATAATACCTTCGAATTGGTGTTGTGGATTAATTGACTAATCCAAACTTTTGAATCTCTCTCTGTTCGATCAAGAAGAAGAAAAGAAAAGAAAAAAAAAAATCCGTCGTCTTCAAGCTTGGAGCAGCGTCGACGATGGCAGCAATTGAAGAAATACATGAGCTCGATCAGCCTTTTCAGAGCTTGACGCAAGTAGATACCTTGCGTGGACGATCCGGTGGTCTGCCGATGCCGGACATAGATGGAAAGCTGCACTTCCGACCTCAGGTAGACACGAACCCGGGGACGACGGTGACCGTGGACGACGGCGACCGGCTGCGCTCGGGCACGCAACGGAGCTAGCCCGAGAGCCGTTCATGGGGGGTCGCTCCGGTTCTCGTGGAGGAGGACGAACGGCGGCAATTTGTGGGGTCAAGGTGACTCCGGTCAATGCGCAAAGGCACATGGAAATAAAGGTGAGCCGCCCGGCTCGACTCGGCTCGCGATCGGCTCGGATCTCCCTTCATCATTGGAGCAATGCGGGCTCTCCAACCTTAGCTCGGCCCGATGGCGGGGAATTTTAGATCTCTTAAATTTCTCTAAATCGATGGATCGTATGACTAGCAAAAACTCGTGGATTATTGACACCGGGGCAACTCACCATGTGTCGGGTGACTGCACTTTATTTGTACAACTACGACCGATTGAGCATTGTTTGGTTGGGTTACCGGATGGACGTTCCTCGTTTGCGACTCATTCGGGAACGGTTATTTTGTCGGGGAATTTACGACTTTTAAATGTTTTATATGTCCCAGAATTAAATTGTAACTTGGTTTCGGCATCCAAATTTTTGGATGATCATAATTGTGTGATGCAGCTCACCAATCGTTTGTGTATTATGCAGGACCGGATGACGGGGACACTGATTGGACTGGGTGAGCGTGTGGATGGACTTTTTTGGTTTGTGGGAGTTCCAGAGACTCGGGTTTTGGCCATTGATGGTGCGCAAACTGCGGATTTGTGGCACCGGCGTTTCGGACACCCATCAGAAAATGTCCTTCGGCAGGTTCCTAATATTTCTATTTCTAAAAATTTAAATAAAGATGGATGTGATATTTGCTTTCGGGCAAAACAGACTCGTGACCCTTTTCCTCTTAGTGACAATAAAGCCAGTCGTATATTTGAGTTGATACATTGTGATTTGTGGGGTCCCTATAGTGTTCCCTCGACGTGTGGTGCTACGTATTTTTTAACCATTGTTGATGACTTCTCTCGTTCGGTGTGGATTTATTTGTTGTTAAATAAAATGGAGGTTGAAATTGTTTTTTTGGACTTTGTCGCTTTGATTTCTCGTCAGTTCGAGGTCACGATTAAACGAGTTCGCAGTGATAATGAGACTGAGTTTAAGCCTTTACTTCCGTATTTTCGAAATGAAGGGATCATTTTTGAAACTTCTTGCGTTGGTACTTCGCAGCAGAATGGAAGGGTAGAACGTAAGCATCAACACATCCTAAATGTTGCACGCGCCCTTAGGTTTGATGGTCATTTACCCCTTAAGTTCTGGGGAGAGTGTGTTCTGGCAGCTGCCTATATAATAAACCGAACCCCGTCGAGTATTTTGAACTATAAAACGCCGTACGAGTCTCTATTTCATAAAAAACCGGATTTATCGATGCTTAGAATTTTGGGGTGTTTGTGTTATGCCCACGACCATCGTCCCTCACATAAATTTGCTAGCCGCAGTCGTAAGTGTGTGTTCTTAGGGTATCCTTTTGGGAAGAAGGGGTGGACCTTATACGACCTTGATTCGGAGGAAATTTTTGTATCTCGAGACGTAAAATTTTATGAGCACGTTTTTCCTTTTTCTCACCAGACTGGAGGTAGCGTGTCTCCCCCTCCCCTTATCCGGTTTTTAGGATGTTGACATAGTAGATACGCGGTTCGACGCTTCTCCTTCTCTTCCCGGGGATCCACCATTGCCAGATCCTCGGGTTGAGGGGGGATGCAAGGGCATGATGATACAGGGCATGATGATACTGCCAATTCGGCACATGATATTGCATCCTCACCACAACCTCGACAACCAGGTGACGTTGCGGAAGAGTTAGGCCGAGGTAGACGTAAGAAGATACCGAATTCTCGATTTCAGGATTACGTGACACATACTCTGGTTACACCGAAAAGTCCTACTCCACGCTCTTCCACTCCCTCGGCATCCTCAGATACTCTGCATCCTCTTATGCATTATGTAAATTACGATATGTTCTCTGATAAGCATCACAGGTTCCTCACAGCTATCACAGTTGAGAACCCTCCTAAATCTTTTAAGGAGGCGGTTAAACATGAAGGTTGGCGTAAGGCCATGGCTGAAGAAATTCAGGCCCTAGAAGACCAGGGTACTTGGGAGTTGCAGCCTCTTCCTCCCGGGAAAAAGGCATTGGGGAGTAAATGGGTTTATACAGAAAAATATGACGAGAACGGGACTTTGCAGCGGTTAAAAGCCCGGTTAGTGGCGTTTGGCCACCATCAAGAAGAGGGTATTGATTACACGGAGACGTTTGCGCCTGTGGCGAAAATGGTTACTGTTCGCACTTTTCTTAGTGTTCTTTGCGGTGAAAGGTTGGGATATTCACCAAATGGACGTGCACAATGCATTTTTGCATGGAGATTTGGAGGAGGAGATTTACATGAAGATCCCCCCGGGTTTTGAGAAGAACAGTTCGAACTTAGTCTGCCGGATGCGTAAGTCGTTGTACGGGTTGAAACATGCCCCGAGATGCTGGTTTGCAAAGCTTGCGTCTGCTTTGCGTGAGTATGGTTTCCGTCAGTCATACTCTGATTATTCATTGTTTACTTTGCATCGTGGTAATATTCAGCTTTATGTCCTTATTTACGTCGATGATATGATTGTCGCCGGGAACGATAAGGTTGCGATGCGGATTTTTAAAGACTACTTGGGGAAATGTTTTAAAATGAAGGACCTTGGTGTGTTGAAATATTTTCTTGGGATTGAGGTGGCGCGGAACAGGGACGGAATTTTCTTGAATCAACGGAAGTATGCCCTCGATATTATTCATGAAGCTGGTTTACTTGGAAGCAAGCCAGCTGATTTCCCGATTGAGCAGAATCACAAGTTGGCACTTGCCACGGGCGAGTTGTTGAGTGATCCGGGGCCATATCGTCGGTTGATTGGACGGCTTATATATCTCGTGGTTACCCGTCCTGATCTGGCTTATTCCTTGCATGTGTTATCTCAGTTCATGCAGGCTCCCCGTGTTGACCATTGGGATGCGGCCCTGCGTCTCGTCCGATATTTGAAGAAGCATCCGGGTCAAGGAATTTTGCTGCGGTCGGATAGCTCGCTTCTTCTTGAAGGTTGGTGCGACTCTGATTGGGCGGCTTGCCCACTTACTCGACGTTCATTGAGTGGTTGGTTTGTCTTCCTTGGTCTTTCCCCGATCTCTTGGAAGTCCAAGAAACAAACCACGGTATCCCGTTCTTCGGGCCGAGGCGGAATATCGATCGATGGCCTCTATTACATGTGAGTTGAAATGGTTGAAACGGTTACTTGCGATCTTGGTATTCGTCATTCCCCAGGGATACGACTCTTTTGTGACAGCCAATCGGCTTTATATATCGCACAGAACCCGGTTTTTCATGAACGCACGAAGCATATCGAGGCGGATTGTCACTTCGTGCGGGATGCGATCACGGATGGTTTGATTTTGCCGTCGTATGTACCTACGCGGCATCAGTTGGCGGATATTTTTACGAAGGCATTGGGTCGGCAGCAGTTCGAGTTCTTATTGAGCAAGTTGGGCGTTCGCGATCTTCACGCTCCCACTTGAGGGGGGGTATTACGGATTATTATTATTATGTTATATTTAATATTTAAGTAGCGAGGGTAGATTGGTAATTATGGATAAATACGGAAGCCCTGAGATTGACTATAAATGTTGTAACTATGTTTTGTGAATGGGATACGAAAGATATTGACCGAATTTTGTCAGTTCTGCTAATGACAACCTGTAAAAAGTTTTAAGGACAAAAACGATGAAAGATGGGTGTTTTGGTGCTAGTTTAGACTGCACTTGAGAAATTGTATCTCAAACTGCCGACGTATCCAATGCGTGTATTGAAATCAAGTCTACGTAATTCCTTAAGGATGATTTATATAGAGGGGCGTTATGCCCTAAGCCGTCATGAGCCTTGTCCTTGTTGGGCTTGGATTTCGTGTTCCCTAAGGAAAAAGATAATGATGATTTGATCTCCTTGATTTTATAAGATAATTATGGACATATTTGAATGTCATAATCAGAGTAGTTATGTTTAAGGATTATTTCCGTATATATCTGATTTAATGTGTGCGTAAGATGTTATGTCCGAGAAGGACTTAGGCCGACCTGTAGGGTCGGGCACGAGTAGGCTTGACCATATGCACTGGCCGACCTGCAGAGGTTGGAGGATGGTGACCGAGCTCATGCAACTCGGGTACTGGCCCTTGGGGGAGGCTTTTCTCTATCTTTATTTATTAATGTGCTGATGTGGAGGCGACACGTGGCGAGGTGCTGATCCGACCCTCGTCACATGACACTAATCTAATGAGCGTTTTAATAAAGGATCCATGCATCAGAGATCGATCCATGCATCATAATTTTCCTCAAGATTGACGTTCATAGCACAACAAACATGACAAATGTGTCATTAGTCATCCATTACTAATTAACCGAGACAATTACCATACGGTACGTAGCTTACTATAGTCCTCATTAAAATTTAACATTACGATGTAACGGTATTTAATCAATGTTTTCTGACGATGTTGGATATCGTCTGTGTAACTATTCGGGCCGTAAATATCCCAATGACAAATAACGAGATCAAAACCCTAGAACTGAACTTACATCCGGGAAGGACTTAGGCCGACCCGAAGAGAGTTTGAGAATGTGTTAACACAAGAGTAAACTTCAACTTAGTTTATTCATTGATATGAGAGGTGTATAAATAGATACAATTGAGAGAGAGACTAGCTAGCTAGCTTGGGCGGCCACTTGAGTATGTAGATGTGGGCGGCAAGCATGCAAAAAGTAAAAGTAAAAGCTATGTCTATGACATAAAGTAAACTAGAGTTTGACATATTAATTGTTTATATGTATCACAATTAATATGTCTTTTACAAATAAATAAAGTGTACTAATAATATAATACACGAAATAGAGATCGTCGAACATGTTACTCGCCAGAGGCATAAGAGCACCCCGCCGAGACCCCGCCGAGGCCGCACCCCGCCGGAGTAATATTTCCACACCCCCCTCAAACTCGGGCTGTATATATTAATGCGCCCAAGTTTGCTACTTAGTCCGCCGAACATAAGAGGTGGAATAGCCTTGGTAAGGATATCGCATTCGATCCGTCGATGGAACATACCGGAGTTGAATAATCTTGGCATCAATCTTCTCCTTCAAAAAATGTCCGTCAATGTCCACATGTTTTGTTTTGTCATGATGGACCGGATCCTCTCGCCATGCATAGTGCCGAGTTATTATCACAAAGCAGAGTGTGATAGGTTGTCAAGAGGCCGCCGAAGTTCGCAAGTACTCTTTTGAGCCAAAGAGCTTCACAAATGCCTAAGACAAGTGCCCCGAGTTCCGCTTTTCAAGATCGCTTCTAGACACCGTAGGTTGTTTCTTGCTCCTCCAAGTAACAAGATTGCCCCATACATATGAACAAGAGCCCGTGGTCGACCTTCTATCTATGTGGCATCCACCCCAATCGCATCGTGTAGACCTTGATGGATCTATCGCCAGACTTGGTGAAGTGTAACCCTTGGCCAGAGTGGACTTTAAATACCTCGCATCCTATTCACAAGCATCCCAATGTTGCTCGCAGGGCGTTGCATGAACCGACTAACCAGACCGACACCATATGCAATATCGGGTCTTGTATGGGAGAGGTAGATGAGTTTCCCTACAAGCCTTTGATATTGTTCTTTCCCGATGCCAGTTGTCACCATGTAGCAGGTATGACCGGGGTCTACAGGGATATAGCAGTTTGCACCCCAAAGATGCCGCTTCCTTCAACAGATCCAAGACATATTTCCTTTGGGAGACAGAGATGCCTTTGTCGTTTCTTGCTACTTCCATGCCAAGAAAATATTTGAGAAAACCCAAGTCCTTCACCCGAAACACCTTTGCCACAGAGTCTTCAAATGTTGGATCTCGCAGAGTCATCTCCAAGTGAGGATGATATCATCCACATAGACAATAATAATAGACCTCTTCGGTTGGTTGTCTTGATGAACATAGTGTGATCGAATTGCATTGGTGATATCCAAAGCAGCCTTTGACCACAGCTTGTTAATTTTCCAAACCATGCCCTTGGTGATTGCTTCAGCCATATAGAGATTTCCTCGCCTTGCACACCTTGCCTTGAGTATGAGGATTGATAAAACCAGGAGGTACATTCATATAAACTTCCTCGTGAGGTCCCCATTTAGAAAAGCATTTTTGATGTCCAATTGGTGAAGAGGCCACCAAGTTGGACAACTAGAGAGATCGAACCCCGACAAGTTGTTGAGTTTTGCCACCGGTGCAAAAGTTTCCTTATAGTCAATGCCATAAGTTTGAGTGAATCCCCCGGCTACCAATCCGGCTTTGTACTTGTCAATAGTGCCATCGCATTGTATTTTATAGTGAATAACCATCCGCAACCGATCGTCTTCTTGCCCCGTGGGAGAGGTGTCAAATCCCAAGTATGATTATCCGTAAGTCGTCATCTCTCGTTTTAACAAGCACCTTCCATTTATCATTTTGAAGGGCCTCCCGAATATTTTTAGGAACAGAGTGAGAGTCCGTGTCCCGTGAAAACATGGCAAAGGCAGGAGATAACTTATCATAAGATAAATAAGAATGAATAGAATGATCGCGTGCATGATCTCTTTCCCTTCCTAAGAGCAATAGGCCTATCATCAATGTCGCCAGGCCGCCGAGGATCCGTAGATTGCCGAGTGTCGCAGGCTCGGGATCGCAGGCTCGGGTCGCAGACTCTTGTTCAGAGGTTGCCGAGGAGTATTAGGTCGTAGAGAGTCGCAGGGTACCGAAGTTCGCCCGCCGAGGATCGCAGTTGCCGAGGGTTAAGAGTTTGCCGAGGGAAGGGGTTTAGGTCAATTTCAATCAGTTTCCATCGTTGAATGGCTCAAGAGGTTTGTCGTAATAAGGGTCCTTTCAAAGAATTTTACATCCATAGAATTGTAAAATTTCTTTTCAATAGGGGAATAACACTTGTAACCCTTTTTGTCCTTTGCATAACCTAGGAAAATGCACTTGTGAGCTTTAGGATCAAGTTTACTTCGTGTTGAGCATGGATATACACAAACACAAGACAACCAAAGATCTTTGGAGGCAAATCGGGAAACAAGATGATGGCAGGAGTGTGTGGTCGTAGGGTTTGGAGTGGAGTTTTGAAACCTAACACTCGCCGGGAAGTCCGTTGATTAAATAAGTTGCAAATCAAGAGAGCTTCACCCCACATATATTTAGGAACATGTGTGGTGAACATGATTGATCCGGCCATTTCCAAAAAAGTGTTCGTTCTTTCTCTCAAAGAACCCCATTCTCGCCGAGGTGTTTCCACACAACTACCGATATGAACAATTCCTCTATCCGTCAAGAAGGTACCGAGATTAGACTCATAGTATTCTAGAGCATTATCGCCTTTAAGATCTTGACCTTAGTATCAAATTGAGTGGAGACCATATGATAAAATTCTTGAAAGATAGGGCCAACTTCGATTTGTCTTTCATTAAAAAAACCCAAGTGTTCCCGGTATGATCATCAATAAAGGTGACAAACCACCTTTTCCCCGTTATACTTTTCACCCTGAGGGTCCCCACACATCACCGTGTATTAAGGTGAAGGGTGAGGAATGCAAATGAGGTAACTTAGCATACACAGATTTTGTAAGTTTAGCAAATTGACAAATATCACATTGAAGGTCATTCGATTACATCCTTTAAACAATTCAGAGTTAAAGATTTTAAGTAACCAAAACTTGGATGTCCTAATCTATAATGCCATAACATGATATTGTCTAAAGTCCGGGAGCAGCCGCCGAGGCAGCATTCGCCTTTCTACCCTCCGTCTTCAAACAGGTTGACCGTAAACAATCCAAAGCCGCAAGATTTAGCCTTCCCAATCACTTCCCGTGAAGTAGGATCCCGGAATGTGCACCGATTCTCCTTAAAAACAACAAATTCAATTCAAATCTTTAGTGAGTCTACCGACGTATATAAGATTGCAGCCTAAGTTTGGAACAAATAGACATCCCGTAGGCATATCTTATTAGTGAGTTTAACATTTCCAACACCTTTTGCACGAGAGATAGATCCATCGCCAGCTTTAATGTTATGAATTTGGTGACAAGGCATATAGTTGGTTATAAGGTTTTTATTACCAAATCATATGGGAGGATGCCCCGTAATCAACAATCCATGTTTCATTGCTAAGGGAAGAGTAGAATTTACCCGTATGAGTATGAGTAGCAACATCGAGAGTGACTACCTTCCTTTTGTTGATTCAGAAGGCTTTGAATGCAAAGAACCGAGCATTCATCCGGTTGTCATTCTCCTCCTCACCGATGTGTCCGCCTTGACTTTCCCCGATAGGTTTTGAGGTTTTTGAGGAGTTAGGCTTGCCATGGAGCTTCCAAAGCAGCTTGTCCTTGGTGTGATTTGTGCGTTTGCAAAGTGATCACGCACGCTTTTCCGCTTCTCTCGCAGGCTTCCCGTATGTCTCAAAGAACCTCAAGCAGCCTTCCCGACGCCGCCAGGCAAAGCACCTTCGCAGGGTTGTCGTAGGGATTTCGAAGCATGACTTTTCTCCTACTTTCTTCATGTTTGACCTCAAAGCAAACATGGATTTGAGATTTGGAAGAGGTTTGGTGGCAAGAATTCTTCCTCTAACATCATCAAGAGTAGGATTCATTCAAAGTGAGGAACCCGAATACTCTCTTCTTTTCTATGATGTCTTTATAAAGAGCAAGATCCTTGACATCATTCCATGAGTGAGTTTCTAACATATCTAAGTGTTGCCAAGCCTTAGATAGTTGATTGAAATATTGAGTTACGTACATATCCCCTTGCCTCGCAAGTTTGAATCCGAGCTTCTAGTTCATATACCTCGATGTATTATCCTTCTTGGAGTAAAGATCTCCGGCATTATCCCGCATTTCTTTGGCAAGTATCATACATCATAAAGTTTTCACTTATCTCTTTTGTCATTGACCTCGTGAGGATGGTCATGAGTTGATTATTTGTTGTGTCCCATGCTTCAAAACCGGGGTCGGTTTCAAAGAAAAGTGTGTTTTGTTCCGCACAAGTATCCCATCTTACTTTGTCCGTAAATGTACATTTTCATAGACCTTGACCATAACAGATAGTTGTTACCATCAAGTCTATGGTTTGTATAAGAAGAGGAGTTGTCGCATACTCCCCCACCGAGGTCGCCGAGAGTCTGCTGAGGTTGAAGTAATGTCGGATGTGGAAGACATTCTTCATAAATATGAGTTTTGCAGCGGAAAAAGTTAGAACACAAATGGCTCTGATACCATGAAGAGAGTTTGAGAATGTGTTAACACAAGAGTAAACTTCAACTTAGTTTATTCATTGATATGAGAGGTGTATAAATAGATACAATTGAGAGAGAGACTAGCTAGCTAGCTTGGGCGGCCACTTGAGTATGTAGATGTGGGCGGCAAGCATGCAAAAAGTAAAAGTAAAAGCTATGTCTATGACATAAAGTAAACTAGAGTTTGACATATTAATTGTTTATATGTATCACAATTAATATGTCTTTTACAAATAAATAAAGTGTACTAATAATATAATACACGAAATAGAGATCGTCGAACATGTTACTCAAACAGAGGCATAAAAGAGCATCCCCGCCGAGACCCCGCCGAGGCCGCATCCCGACAAATAACGGAGTAATATTTCCACTCCGAGGAGCTGAACCGACCTCCCACATGGGGTTTAGGTGGCTCTTAGGCATGAGATAGGGCTTATGTCCATTAATGCATCATTTTCTCTTCCTATATTCAATGCTCAGTCAATGAGAGGATGACACGTGGCGAGGGCTAGTTGGACCCTCATCATTCTCTTTGTATGTTGGCACAGACAAACTAAGCTTAGACGAAACACATAACTGAATTACAATAATCTTGTATTAATCTAAAATCAAGCCACATTGTTCACATCCAAAGGCCCGTCCAACTGTAACCTTCAACTTAGCTCCATTGTAAAATATGCAATATGTTGTAAAACTTTGTATAATACGAATACAATGAATATAACATGATGTGGACTAAAAAACGAGACAAAACAAAGGGAACAAAATGCAACTGATTCGTGGCCACGGTTTTTGATCGAAGAGGTATATATGGACCAACCACCTAAATTTGTTGCTCAGAGGAATTTCGAAGGCACGGTATGCAAGCCATGAAAGGCATTATATGAGCTTAAATAATCACCTCGAGAATGGTCCGGAAAGTTATTTGAAGATGTCAGAACCTTTGGTCTGAAGCAATCTCAAATTGATCATTCTACCAGCATACTATGCACAGTTGTATCTTACTTGTTGTTTATGTTGACGACATTGTCATTACTCAGAATGATGTATGTGTGATTGGCAAACTTAAAGGTTTCTTGCACACAAGTTCCATACGATGGACATAGGAAGGTTTAGGAATTTTCTTGGGCAATGAGGTGGCACATTCCAAACAAGGTGGGTTTCTCGTAACAAAGGAAGTACGTACTTTTTTGAAAGGTAAAAGTCATTTTATTAAGTGTGTTCAGAGGCACAAGACATCATTACATGGGAGGGAGGGGGGCCGAACCCCATTCGACACACCCAACTTAATTCATACCTTCTTTTGCTAGAAACTGCACGGGATTATTTCCCTCTCTCCTAACAAAAGAAAATGAAATGTGGGAGAAGAAAGGAAAAAAAGTGCGACAATCATTGACTATACTCCCAACCACTGATAAATCTTCTGACGAGGAAGTGAGGCGTTGATAGTCTAGAAGAGAATCACTCTCAAGGAAATACGTACTTGACTTACTGGAAAACATTGGAATGCTTGGAGGGAGGCCGGTCAACAATCCAATAGATCCAAAATATGAAGATCAAGATGATGAGAATTGTTTGGCTCACTATATATGTATCATAGGCTAATTGGTAAGTTCAGTTACTAAATGCACAAGGCCTGACATTTCATTTGCAATCAGTGTGATGAGCAAATCTGTTGATGCGTCAAACATTTCTCGTCGGAATGTTGTGGTCCATGTAGTTTGGGTTTAGGGTTTAGGAATAAACACTTTTTGGGAAAACAAACTCAACCTTTTATATTATATATATATATATATATATATATATATATATATATATATATATATGATGATACGGAACCTGACACGGTCCCATTATCCCCGGTCAACTCGTCTGAGGACATAAGTCAAACTCTTTCCCTAAGCATAAGCGCGCGACGTCGCCAACTTGATGGCCATCCCGCCATCCTCATAAGCATAAGGGGGCCGCCCCGCGCAAAGACGCGCGGGCCCATTCCTATGAGAATATCGTTAAAGGAAAGTTCATAAGCTTAGATAGAATGCGAGGCCAACTGCCATCTGTCGGGCATCGGCGCCGCTAGCACGAGTAGTCTTTTACAGCTTTATCCTTTCCCTATAAATACCCCCACTGTGACATTAATGAAGACAGAGAAATATAGAACAACTTTTGCGCATTTATTTCTATCAGCACTGTTCTCCCTCTCTCATATTTATTTCACATTACCACCGCGGGCTCATCACCAACGTCGATAAACGCCACCGTCCGACGGCGATAACCTCACCGATCGGAGCACCACGAAGAGGCCAGATATCCCACGTCCAAGTCTTCCTTTCAAACTACCTGACGGAAACGGATCACGTCAATTGGCTCCGTTACCGGGAACGTTTTCTTCAAAGGATTCAACACCTTCGTGGACTCCATAGTTGCTCAGCTTGTACCGATCTCCGTCTCCCTTGTATAAAAGGTTTGTTATTCCAGTTTATCATCATCAAATCGGTTATCTTTGTCTTCACAGTCCGTTGAAAAATAGCTCATGTGTTTATGTAGACTATCCCAATCTTGCGTTTGAAGATTCACCACTATTGGGATAATCTTATATGAACCGCTAAGAAACGGCGTGGTTAGCGTTTTTCCGATTTGTATGTTGATCGGGACGGTGTGAACGCCATAAAATTCGACTTGTAGCATCTCTCGTGTTGGGATCGATTGCTTATAGGAGGGTAAAAGGTTCATCGGATGTTGCGTACATAAAATCTGACAGCAGATCACGTCACATCAACTACCTTTTGAAAAGGATACTAGAGTCGGCTTGTGTCAGAGGCAATAATCCCACTTGCTACCTTGGAAAGCTTGTTGTCAGACTGGCATCGGACCTCCCATCATGGCTAACCCTTCGCCTAACCCCGTCACACCCAACCCGGCAGAAAAGCAGATCGCCCCAACGAGGTCTCATGAGAGTGACCCCGCCCGTACAACCGTCGATTACCGCGAGTTCTTAGAGTTAAGAAAGAAAAACACTCAGTTAGAGGCAGAGCTCGCCCGAAGACAGATTAACACCGAGGGCCCAGACAAAGAGGCCCCCGCCCCGCCGGTTCCTAGCGAGGCTGATCTGGCAAGAATAAAGAGTTATGGTGAATACGCGGCGAAAATGAAGGCAGCCAACGAGATCTTAATCTCCGCCGGCCAGCCCGCGCTAGCAATTGATCATCCCCCAACCGTAGAGGGCATGAACGCCGGACCTAACGTCATCGCCCCTCCGTGGAAAGGGCCAAACATGGGGGAAACAACGCGAGCTCAGCGTCACGAGCATCGAGGGGAAAGCGTATCCTCCTCTCGGCACGGTGAATACAGCCAAACTAGAATATCGGCGCACGACCGCCTGGGAAAACGTAGAGCTTTACCACCACCACCGAGGGATGAAGATAAAGGAACGCGAGGCAACGTCAGACGGAGACTGGGTCCCCTCAGTGAAAATCCCCGGAACATTATCCTGAGAAGAAGAGCACGGGCCGAAACAGAAAGGCACAAGCGTGTGACGAGGACGACGCCCACTCTCGTGGCGCACCTCGAGCCCGGACCAACCGGCGATTTGAAGATCCGAGGCCGATGGTTCGGAGATGAAAAAGAACAAACGAGAAGAGGATAAGGAACCTAGCGCTGCTATGGATGCACTTTCGGACTCGCTCATAGCGAGCCTCCTCGACGCCGAGTCTCCAACATCAACATAACAGATTATCAGGGTAAGTCAGACCCATACGAATGGATAGCCTCGTTCGAGAGCAAAATGATGCTCGCTACTCACCATAGCGCGGCCTGGTGCGTGGCTATGGTGGGTTGCATGAAAGATAGAGCCTCTACATGGCTTCGCAAATTGCCACGCCCGGATCGGTTAACGGTTGGGAGGATATGCGGACAAAGTTCCGACGAGAATTCAAGACGAGCGCATAGACCTCGCAAGACCACAACCGATCCGTTTTTGATAAAGCGAGGACACCGGGGAGTCCGCCCGGTCGTATTACGAGAAATTCGTCCAAGTTTACGATCAAACACGGGACGAGCCCGAACCCACGGTCATGATGGCATTCTTAAGCGGACCGGTGGGCGGCGAACTTAAGACACACTTAACGATGCACGCTCCGACCAACTTGAGGGACATGTTGGAGCGAGGCCCGGAAGTTTACTACCGTCGAGGTCATCCCCGCCAGAAACCGGGGCCTTCAATCTGATCCCACGGCCCCGTCCAATGGTACTCGAGGCCGATCCCCAAAGAATGGAGGAGGCCGTCAATCCGGCGAAAGAACGGACGACCGTGATTTCAAAAGGCCGCAAAAGTTCGACGTAAAAGATTACATTCCGCTGAATGCCCGACCGTCGGCGATCCTGAACGAAATTTCGGAACACATCCGGAAGCCCCGCGACAATCGTAGCGAAGACAGCGTTCGTAAAGCGGACACAAGCAAATTCTGTGAGTTTCATAATTATCACGGCCATAACACGGATGATTGTTTTTCCCTGATAAGGATCCTAGACAAAATGGCCCGGGAGGGAAAGTTAGATCGATTCAAATTGGCAGGCGGTGCCAACCGGAGACTCGTCGCAGCCCAAGTATGAGCGCGAGCTTAATGTCATCCACGAAAGCCCGCCTAGCAACAAAGCGGATAAAAGAACAGATCAACTCGATCAAAGAATTTGGACGTGAGCGGCCTAGAACTCTGCGGCCAGATGAAGAGGCCTTGACTTTCACAAAGAGCGAGCTTAGCTTTGTTACGGGAGCAATGGAGATGCCCCTCATAATCAAAATCGGGATTGGCAAGTGCGGGGTTAACAGAGTCCTGGTGGATACAGGTGCCGCCAGAGACATCATCTATCTTGACTGCCTCAAAGGTTTGAATTTCACCGAGGCCAATCTGAAACCGTACCTGGGCTCGCTAGAGGGTTTTACCAACCATGAGGTAAAAGTTAAAGGAATGATTGACCTGGAGGTCCGCATCGGAGACTTCGAGCCCTTCCGGATCGAAAAAATAGAATTTTCGGTGGTCGATCCGCCACTCGCTACCACATGATCCCGGGCATACGCGATGCGCAAATTTCGGATGGTGTCTTCCATTCCGCATCGAGGGTCAAATTTTATACGAGAAAATGGCAAGATAGGCCGGGCGATTAGCCGACCACGGACTTATCTTGACCACTTGGCAAAATCAAAGGCGGGGTTGAAAAGGGCACGGGAGCCCGAAGTCCAAGGTGTGCTAGGACAAGCTTATGCTACACCTCCCGTCGCACCGGCGGGGACTAACCCCATCACGAATTCAATAAATGCGTTGGGAGAAGCTCTAGTGACAATCGATACAAACCGAGATCCCAAGTACCGCCGGACGACTCAACCCCCGGATAGGTGAGTCCATGGCCGAGTTAGAGGCGAGCGCTAAGAAAAGAGCGGCGGAAGCCCATATCGAGCGGGGGCAAGGCACGAACAGCCCTCCGCCGCTTAAGAAACAACAAAAGGAAATTGTATGCGACACATTGCGGATACGAGATGATCCAAGCATTGAAGCGAGAGGGGAGCTCGTCGAGGTAATCATCAATGAGAGATACCCCGACCAAAAGATCAAAGTCGGGGCGCACCTCGGCCGAGGCCGATATGTCCGCGCTGATCCACGTGCTGAAAGAGAACCTGGAGGCCTTTGCTTGGGAGGTCACTGACATGCGAGGCGTCGACCCTGAGGTCGCACTCCACCGTCTCAACGTGAATCCTCACTTCAAGCCAATTCAGCAGCGGGCTCGCCAATTTTCAACCGCAAAGGAAGAGGCTATAAAAATTGAGATCGCCAAACTACTTACGGCGGATATCATTGAAGAACTACAATATCCTACTTGGTCGGCCAACGTCGTTATGGTTTTGAAGCACAACGGCAAGTGGCGAATGTGCGTAGATTTCACCGACTTGAACAAAGCCCGCCCCAAGGATCCCTATGAGCTACCCCGCATAGACGAGAATGGTAGATCGGATAGCGGGTTTTGAAATCCTCGGTTTCGTCGACGCCTATTCCGGATACCATCGAGTCCATATGGCCGGGGACGAAGGACAACTTATCGCTTTCGTAGCCGGAGTGGAGGCGGCATGTATTATTACAAAATGATGCCCTTCGGCCGAAGAATGCGGGTTCAACATTCCGAGAGGATGATCAACCGGGTCTTCCACACTCAAATCGGCCGCAACATGGAAGCTTACATAGATGACATGGTCATCAAATCCGAGCAGATGCGACTTCATAGCGATTTGAGGGAAACTTTCGCGAACGTACGAAAAAACAACATGAAGCTAAACCCAGTCAAATGCACGTTTGGGGTTAAAGCGGGAAAATTCTTAGGCTTCATGGTCACACAGCGCGGCATCGAAGCAAATCCTGAGAAAATCAGAGCCATTCTGGACATGGCGCCTCCCACGACTGTGAAAGAGGTTCAGAGGTTGAATGGAAGGATAACCGCTCTGGGGCGTTTCATTTCGAAATCGGCAGACAGGTGCCTTCCTTTTTATAAAATTTTGAAAGGCGGCAGCAAGGGGTTTGAATGGACTAAAGAATGCACTGAAGCCTTTGAAGAGCTCAAGCAATACCTGGTCAGCCCGCCTCTTTTAGTAAGTCCTATCATAGGCGACCAGCTTTATTTATATTTGGCGGCCTTAGATAGGGCTGTCGCCGCAGTTCTTGTAAAGGAAGAGGGGACTCCTGAGAAGCCCGTTCAAAAGCCCATTTACTATGTTTCGAAGGCTCTCAGTCCTGTGGAAGGTCGATATTTTAATGCAGAGAAATTGGCTTACTCTCTTGTTATAGCAGCTAGAAAGCTCCGTGCATATTTTTCATCACATACGATCATTGTACTATCGGATAGTCCGCTGCGTCAGGTTTTACATAAGCCAGACCTCGCCGGTCGTCTCCAGAAATGGGCAATTGAGCTCACTGAATTCGACATCAAGTACGAGCCTCGAAGGGCAATCAAGGCACAGGCCCTGGCCGAGTTCATTCTTGAAGCAAGCTTCCGAGATCCCTCGACAACACAACCCACTTCCCCTTCGACCAACTCGCCCGACAAACCGGCTCCTAGCGGCCCCACGAGGCCCGGCCCACCGTTGGCGTTGTTCGTTGACGGCGCTAGTGGAATTGGAGCTTGCGGGGCCGGCATCGTCTTGCTCGAGTCGGGAACATCCGAAGAAATTGAGAAAGCGCTTCGCTTCGATTTCACGGCGTCAAACAACCAAGCCGAATATGAGGCGGTCATCGCAGCCTTGAGCTCGCCCTCGCAATGAGAGTTGAGAACATACACGTCTTTTGCGACTCGCAACCGGTTGTCAATCAAGTGAATGGAGGTTATAAGATTTATTGTTCGAAAGCCGCGGCGAAGTACATCGACCTGGTCCGAAGTTACGTCGTCGGTTCGGATATTGCGAGCTCTCTTATATACCACGCACTCGAATTTGAGGGCGGACTATTTATCCAAGTTATCCGACGCCGACGCGGCGCTCGCTCCCGACATCCCTTTGGAATACCTCGGGGAACCTTCTATCAACGGATGCGAGGTCATGGATATTCAACCCTCCTCGCGCTGCTGGATCGATGAGGTCAAAGATTATATTGAGCATGGAGTTTTGCCTTCAGACAAGATAGAGGCGAGAACTTTGGCTCGCCGAGCAGCAAGATATGTCGTACAAAATGGGATACTTTACAGGCGCTCTTTCTCCAAACCTCTGCTCCACTGCGTCAGGCCGGAGCAAGTAGAGGGTATCCTCCATGAGCTTCATCAAGGAGTGTGCGGCGGGCATCCAGCCTGTCGAACCCTCGCACAAAGGGCGATCACCGCAGGATACTACTGGCCTACCTTGTTGAGGGATGCGGATGTATTCGTTAGGGAATGCGACCCCTGTCAAAGGTACGCAGATATACCCAGGTTACCCTCCGTAGAGCAGAGCATCGTCACCGCTTCATGGCCTTTCGAAATGTGGGGCATCGACCTCGTCGGTCCAATGCCTAAAGGGCGCGGAGGATGTGAATACATAGTAGTAGCGGACCGATTATTACACCAAATGGACAGAGGCGAAGCCCTCGGAGAGATCGCCACCACCCGGGTCATCTATTTTTTAATGGATCAAGTGTGGACTCGTTTCGGGGTACCTCGCATCATCATATCCGACCATGGACCACGGTTCGAACGGAATTCGACGAGTTTTGTAAAGAGCATGGCGTCATTCATGCGACGTCTTCGGTCGCCTATCCTCAAAGTAATGGTCGCGAGAACGCAAACAAACAAGTGCTCGGAGGCCCGAAACGCACTCTATGCGGAAAGAAAGGCGGTGGGTAGATGAGCGCCCGCGATCTTATGGTCGCTCCGGACCGCCAAAAAGTCCACCACGGGAGAAACCCCATTCTCCCCGACTTATGGTTCGGAGGCGATGACACCGGTGGAGATGTCTCTACCTAGCATCGAGTGTCGCATTTCAACGAGGACACCAACGAACGATCGCGTGAGTTTGAGCTCGACATGCTCGAACAAAAAGAGGCGCAAGCGGCGACCCGTTTGGCTAACTTCAAGATGGCCGCTAAGCGACACCACGATAAGAAGGTACGCCACCATATTTTCAAGGCGGGAGATTTCGTATTAATTAAATGTGAAGCCGCCGGCCGCAAACCCAAAAAGTTAGACAGCAATTGGGAGGGACCCCTTCAGATCTCTCGCGAGCTAAAGAAGGGGACATATTATCTCAAAGACAGGAATGGCCGTGAATATGAGAATACTTGGCACGCCGACAACCTCAAGAGATATTACATGTAGTCCTCTCGTTTTTGGAAGTTTTTGTTCCTTGTGTATATATTTTTCTTCCTTTTTGCCCACAAAAAAAAAAAAAAAAAAGGGGAGTAGGGGGACTGTGCCCAGCGCCGCCCCGACCCCGCGCACAGGCTTGTGTATTTTTGGGTTAGCAAAAACAAAAACAACTCAAAATACCAAAGCAAGAGAACAAAGGCATAAAACGAAATGGCCATGCGGCGGCCCCAATGTGCACGAAGGAAAAGGATCAAAGTTAACGGGGTGGCGAGGCCCACATCGGCCGGAAACAAAAGTTAATATTACAAACCAATAACAAAGTTTCGTCAATAACAAAAGGAGAATCAAACGCTTCCGGAATCAAGGCCGCCTTGCGAATCTCCCGGCCGCGCCCCCTCCTCACCACCCGGAGCCGCCCGATCCCCCTCTCGTATTGGCCCCATCCAAGATCGCCCGCACGAGTGATCGCATGTTCTCTTTGCCGCCGCCGGAAATACCGCCGCCCGTAAACCATCAACCCTACATCGCTCGCGGTATTCCGCGATCTCCTCCTCGGAGTATGGAACCACGGGATGATATTGAAGGAGCTCGGCACCGAAGGAATTCTCCCGAGTCCACGCCGCCATATCATGTAAGCGGGGACCCTCTCGCCGGTGCATCGACCTACGACACACCTCGCCATATGATAGCGACCTTGGTCATAATTGTCACCCGGATCCTTCCAATATTCGGCGCCGTCCTTATATTCGGCAAGGGCGGCCTTGATTTTGGCCGGACATCCGAGGCAAGGTCCTCGGCCCTTTTGATAGCTTCCTCGGCTTTCCGACGGGCATCCTCGGTTTCCTTAGCGCATCGGCGACGCATCCTCGGCAGTTTTCAACTTTTGCTCACGAGGCACCCGGGCGGCTTCGACCTTCTTGCGATGATTCTTCTCATGAGTAACTTGGCGCTCCAACTCCGCTATCTTGTCCGCCCGTGTCTTTTCTTTAGCGGTATATAGAGCCTTGGCGTCGCCAACTTTGGCCTCCGGGTCCTTCATCGTCCGCACCAACTCCCGGTTCTCCCGCGCCTTCTTCGCCGGCTCGTCGCTCGTTCGTCGTTCGCTCTCCACCAACTTCTCAACAAGTATCTAAAGCGGCAAGCATGCAACGCGAGACCTAAAAAAGACACAGTAAGCACTTGGAAAATAAAAGGAAATTCGTGCAAGGAAACATATTTACCTTATGCACCGACATCCCGTACTCGGCGACGGCAGCCCTCATAGCCTCGCGGGGATCGTAGAGTTTGTTGCCGATATTGGCGGGAGCAATCCTTTTTATCGTCCGGTCCCCACGGATAGGCGAGCCTCGGCGCTCCATTTTACGGTAAGTACGGGGAAGAGGAGGAACCGGCCGACGGGCGACTCCATCATCACACCCCGGTCGGGCGATGATTGATCGGCGCGAAAGCCTCGTCAAAATATAAAGGAATGTCAGCGCTCGCCGAAGCTTCTTGCCGTGCGCGCTCCTGCGGCACGAATTCATGAACAGGTGCAAGGTTGAGAGGGGGAGAGTCAAGACCCTCTAGGTCGACAACCTCAGATGGCGCATCCACTCTTGGTCTTTTCCGGGAAAGGGGGACGTCTTCAAGAACATCTTCAAACTCTACTGGCTGCTTACCAGGGCGGTGCCCAGAGCCTTCAGCTGGCGGGGGCGGACATCTTCTGTAATCGCTCTGGCGATCGCAATACCAGAGGAAGTCCCCGCCTCAGACGCTGTACCCGCCGCAGCAACGGTCACTCCCTGATTGATCCCCACATGAACAGTCGGTATGATCACGGGATCTGCCCTCGCTAACTCTTCCTCCCGCGTCTTCCTCGCGGCATTAGCAGCGGCAACATTAGCGCTCCTGCGAAGACCGGATGCCGGCATCTCTGAAAAAAGAAAAACAAAAGAGGAAGCAATCAGAAATGTACAAGTCAAAAAAAAAAAAAAAAAGAGGGAGTAGGGGGACTGTGCCCAGCGCCGCCCCGACCCCGCGCACAGGTTTGTGTATTTTTGAGTTAGCAAAAACAAAAATAGAGAAGAAATGGTTTTACCCTGGCGGCTAGACCAATCACCGCCACACTCTTCGCATTGCGTCGGAAAGTTCCTACCCAAGTGGCACTCGCCGACCCAGTCAGGATCACTAAGCTCCACGGATGGCGGGGGAATGTTCACGACGGGCAAAATCCCCGACTCCAAACAGACCCGGGATCCCCGCCATCCTTGCGCTACCCGGCTTTACGTTCGTCAACATCCGAACGCCGATCATGCGGACCGTGCGGATCCGTCCGCGAGCTTATCAAGGCCACAATCGCCTCTACTTCTTCGGGACTTGCGAGAGGAACCACTCGCCTTTGAGCCACTTGGAGTCTAGTCCCCGTGCGGCCCGACTCCCAAAATGCGGGAATGGCCATCCGACCCCGGATTGCACGCGCATCACTCTTTGGCTCCGGTTGTAGATTTTGTTGTCGGCGGGGTAAAAAGGGCGAGGCCTCCCCTCACGCGCCCTCACGCTCACCCCGACCCGGAGTTTGGGTGCCGACGAAATCATGGAACTCCCTAAACGAGGCCCAAGGAGGGCTCAATTCCATTAAGGCGGCACGTCGCAATAAACGCCGCCGGGGCCCTAACAAAGCATTAGGGTGAAAGTCCGCCGGCAAGGCTTCCGGCAAATACATCACCTCCACCAAAAAAGGATCGAAAGGGGCCCGAACCCCGCCGGGGAAATTGTCGAAAGGAACATACAAGCGGTCCCCGGTAGAGCGCCCACAAGTATAATCATATCGTCGGTGTCCATGCACGGACAAAAATGATAGTCGTCGGAAAGCCGGTATCGGGCGCGGATAGCGGTGTTAAAGTCAGGCGACGCGGTCAATAAAGATCTCCATTCTACATCGGCGGCGCGATGCATGGCCTTCGGCTTGCCACCCTCTTCCGAGACTCCGCCGCGGTCTCCAAGCCGATCCGGATTTTCCCCTCCGCGGGGCGGAGCTAGCGAGGTTTGGGTGCCCCCACGGTGTCCCCCTTCGCCTTTGCGGCTTTGGGGCGGACGCCGTCCGAATCCTTTCACCGGCGGTCTTAGGAATTCGCTCTCTGCGGGAGCTAAGTGCGCAAGGATTCGTAAAGAAAGCACCGAGTGCCCCTCGTTATAAGTAGCCTTTGGGCCTCGCCGATCGCGGGACGCGAGTCCTCTTCGTCGAATGGGAAGATGAAACCTCGCCGCCGGCCATTTCCTCGGCCCCGCCATCCCCATAACTAAATTCCTCTTTATCGCTCGTCGTCCCCGCGCGTGCGACATGCGCAAAATGAAGAGAGGTGGATCAACGCTTCGTTCGGTCGACACCGCCCCCCCCATTTCCGCGCAAGCCAAACCGCACCAGGGGGCAACGGGGTCATAAAGAAATACTACACGGAAAAATTGAAAATTGCACCCTAATCCCTGAGGGCTTCAAATTCACAAAAGAAGGGTTTAGGCATACGGATTCTATCACCGGTTAGAAAACCTCAAAAATCCGAATATCTACGGGACAAAAAAGCATACTTATGATCTATACAGGCCAAGAATCAACCACAAAAAGACGATCAACAAAGAAAAACCCAGTGTTAGATCGGATAAAGATGGTACCTTTATGATCTGGATGGCAGAAAATTGGGAAGACAAGGATGATCGCTCCGATCGCTGAAAAAGGCTCACTCCGATGAAGTTCAAACACAGCCTCAGCCTCAGAATTCTGGAAACTCGGTTCTAAATTACCACAGGATGCTCTTGATTTCTGGCTTGATCAACCTGGGAATGTTGGAGGAGGTTTTCGAAAAAGTGGCAAAAAGAGGGGCA
Source organism: Gentiana straminea (assembly GCA_036785695.1). Lineage (NCBI taxonomy): Eukaryota > Viridiplantae > Streptophyta > Magnoliopsida > Gentianales > Gentianaceae > Gentiana > Gentiana straminea. The sequence goes on from JAVUPR010000223.1 coordinate 1,031,093, forward strand.
ACACCCCCTTAAATAGACAGGCATTCAACCAACCGTAATTTGTGATTATCTACATCCAACGGTTCGGGTTTACGCGGGAAAGCGAAAAGTTTCAGAATCCGACACGACGCTTTGAAATTTGAAGTTTGCGTAAAAAACGAAAAGCCATCATCACCAGCCGTCACGTCCTGCGGCGAAACGTCACCTTGTCAGAAGTGAAAGGACGCCACATTTAATGATACGCCGCGTTCTGCAGCCCATTGTATTGCTCCACGTGGCACGCCACCTGTAATAGCTCGCTTGTACAGTTTTCGCTCTCGCCAACACAAATGGCTTCGCCATCTCGTCTGGGATCGCAGAAAATGATAACTCCCAGAACCTCAACATGTCGACCTCGGTCAGACCAACGAGCACGGACGATTTCCATCGCAAGCTCTCAAGCCGCAGTCGCGGCGACCAGAACAGCTCCTCGCGGCATATCTGGATCGCACTATGCTGAGCACGGACGATTTCCATCGCAAGCTCTCAAGCCGCAGTCGCGGCGACCAGAACAGCTCCTCGCGGCATATCTGGATCGCACTATGCCGTGCACCTCAACATGTCGACCTCGGTCGGACCAACGAGCACGGACGATTTCCATCGCAAGCTCTCAAGCCGCGATCGCGGCGACCGAACGCTCCTCGCGGCATATCCGGATCGCTCTATGCCGTGCACCTCAACATGTCGACCTCGGTCGGACCAACGAGCACGGACGATTTCCATCACAAGCTCTCAAGCCGCGGTCGCGGCGACCGAACGACTCCTCGCGGCATATCCGGATCGCTACATGCCGTGCACCTCAAATCGCGGTCCGCGAGCGTCATCGCATCTCCCCGCTGCGTCCACAAACTGTCAGGTATCCCAACGGATGGAACGGTTCAAAAGCCATCAATGGTGGTCTTCCCGAGTTTTAGCCGTGTTTAATAGGGCTACTTTGACTAGGGACTATGCTGGACAAAAAATAGCCCATGATTACCCACCATAAATAACCGTCCCTTCGAATGCTCATAATGACGGTAAACCTCTCAGATAACCATCATTACGCCGGTCATTATGACTGTCTCTTCAGATAGCCGTCGTTCTGTCTGTCCACCATTATGGTAATCCATGCCAAACACGCCACCTCCCTCTATAAAAGCCAGCCATTTCACTGCCTCCTCCACAGATGCTTCTTCTCCCATTCGAATCACTCGTTTTTTCCTTACAAAATCCCAGAAAAACAAGAATGTCTCAGTCGGATAATGTTGAATACGAATTTATGGAGGATTACAAAGGCAACGAGCATCTGGAATCCAGCTTGCACTTCCTCCATAACCCTTCAGGGGAAGGACAACCCCCAATTTCAATACCACGAGTGGAAATGGAACGAGAATCTTGATACCGCCGCCGCCTTCTTGCGCCCGAGATTGCGGAGTTAGAGCGTGAGGAGGAAGCCGAGATAAGTGAATCCGAGTCCCGCGGGCTCACGGGAGGATCGAGGTATTCATCGGCGATCGGATCCACGGACCGCACAAAGCAAGTTTGTTCAAAAAGTTTGTGCGTCTAGTCCGGAATGGAAACTTCCAGGGGGCCATGGTCGACGCCGTCTGGGAAGAATGGCAAAGCGTCTTTCACCAGAATTGGGCCCCTTACAATCACCGAGTCCGCAAGCTGAGATCCAAGATGAGAGAGGATCGCTTCCTATATGAGGGGAAGACTACCGGTAGGCCGCCGGATGAGAGAAGATCGCTTCCTATATCCGAAAAGGGGCGGCCTGGTAGGTCGATCCCTTGTTGCTTGCGACCGACCGCGAACTACCGAGCGCGACGACGACTCCAGATCACCACTAACGTGTACTAGGAGGAGGAAACCCGCTTGTAGTGATTGGCAAGCCTTTCGTATAGCTTCAACTTCACGAAGCGCTCGCGGGATATGTTGCATCAACTTCATGTCGCAACCCCGCCTCGCCTCTGAAGGAGAGGTCTTGAGATTTTTGATACAAACAGAGAGTACTCTTTTCCCTTGCTTAAGATTTTTTCCCACTGGGTTTTTCTTAAGAAAGGTTTTGATGAGGCTCTACGAGTTTGTATCCCTTATCCTGAGTCCGCTCAACTTTTGTCTTCCAAGAGTGTTCGACAACGGAGACTCCTCGACCAGTATACTACTCTACGCCGCAACAAATTTCCGCCGCGAGTAGGGGGCCATTGATGATACGGAACCTGACACGGTCCCATTATCCCCGATCAACTCGTCCGAGGACATAAGTCAAACTCTTTCCCCGAGCATAAGCGCGCGACGTCGCCAACTTGATGGCCATCCCGCCATCCTCATAAGCATAAGGGGGCCGCCCCGCGACCGCGGGCCCATTCCTATGAGAATATCGGTTAATGGAAAGTTAATAAGCTTAGATAGAATGCGAGGCCAACTGCCATCTGTCGGGCATCGGCGCCGCTAGCACGAGTAGTCTTTTACAGCTTTATCCTTTCCCTATAAATACCCCCACTGTGACATTAATGAAGACAGAGAGAAATATAGAACAACTTTTGCGCATTTATTTCTATCAGCACTGTTCTCCCTCTCTCATATTTATTTCACATTACCACCGCGGGCTCATCACCAACGTCGATAACCTCACCGATCGGAGCACCACGAAGAGGCCAGATATCCCACGTCCAAGTCTTCCTTTCAAACTACCTGACGGAAACGGATCACGTCAATATATATATATATATATATATATATATATATATATATATATATATATATATATATAAGCAACAAACAAGTATAAACTTTATATGTTTTTGTTTTATTATGACAAAATATAAATAAAAATAATAATAAATTGCCTTGTCCGGACGTGTCGGTTTTTAAAATTTTATCTAACATTATTTTAAATCAACCGACACGTGTCGGGTTGGAATTTTGTCGGATACTGCGCACGGCACCCATATTGGAGTGTCGATGCATCATAGATGGCAGGCAATGGGTTCTGATATGCCAAATCCTTAAGGGAGCCCGCAAGATTCATACTGGGCCTCTAAGTAGGTCCAACAGCGAATATGGCACCCGGCCCAATCAGTTCGCAACGAAGTAAGACGATCTGGGTCGGGAACATTTCTGCCCGCTAGAGACCATTGCGATAGCCTTTGGTCCTACAACGAGAATCGGGATCAAAAGCATTCATACGCCATCCACTAGGCGAAACGAAGCACTGGGGGCCACTCCGCCTGGCCCTCAGCTCAAAGCCCGCAAACTTAGGCAGGAATGTCAAGCTTACAAGTGTGGATTCCACCGCAGTCGAGATTATTATCAGTCCGCATCGTGTGGTCACAGTCTGCATTACCGTATTATTCATGTATTTATTTACTGTAAATATTCCATGTAATCGCCACGTAAGTATCGACTATGTAAACCCTATAAATAACGGCATCTTATACACTAAAAAGGCAGGCATAATAGAAAATACAGGCCAAGCCCTGTCACTTTTCCCTTAGCTATTGTGTTCTTGAGTTTCTTCATATCTTCATATATTTCTTGAGCTAAAACATAATAAAAACATCACTCTCGATCCAGATATCCACTCAAAACATCAGCTATTCTTGTTTGTAATATTTCCGACAATATCATGTTTTTTTTATATGCTTTAAAAGGCGTACAGTACAAAAAAATTTCAATTAAGCACATCTAAAATTTTCAGCTTCTTGACACATAGGCACCACATCACAATTTTGTGTCGGTCAACGGATGAAATTTAATTTCATCACTAAGTTTGCTCTAATCACAAATGGTTTTTTCTATAAATTATGGCCGGCATTTTTCTATGTATATATAGAGTGAAGTGACAGACCAAACGATTCGAAGTACCGTTTATATCATGAATGTAAACTGTGTGGTTTTGATCGTTTCACTCCAGATGAAATGACTATGTAAGAACCGCCCGAAATTACTACTTTAAAACAATTACCGGAAATTTGACGAATTTTGTATCCAATTCAGAGTATTTGTGCAATCACCAGAGTGCATGATGGTTCTCCTTGCCGGAGCAATAACTCCGATCTCCATAATAGAATCACAAGCCCCAACCACATGCCAGCCTACTCATGACTTGACTACAACAATCTTCTGGTCGATCTACACCATATCATTTTAAGCATAAGCCTATCATCAACATGACATACAACTCTTTCTTATCTTAGGGAGTCCGTCTCACAATGACCATTTTAGGGCTTGAGTCGTAACAGTTATATAATCTTATCTTCACCAGAAATTCTTGTCCCATAGAATATTTCCACACAATCCTAACACAAGATGACTGGTCTTAATACATTACAATTGTTATAAAAGGGGGGAGGGGTGTGCAATAAAATATCTGATTATTAATGGGTGCACTAGAGCGTCAGTTGCCTACTCACATATGGTATTCACCATAATTTTATTTATGTCGAGCTATATTTGTACTTTGACCTTGTTCGTAGACCACATATTTGTTCTTCTGCTCTGAGCACTACATCTATTATTATTTTAAAAAGGGAAACTTGAAGAAATATGCCCGAAAAGTAGTTGTTTAGAAAAAATATGCTTCGATGCATGCGTCACAAATGCGGCACGGATGCGTCGCGAAATGCCCTTGCGGCAAGCATGCGACACGCGTGCGGCCCTTGCAGACATATTTTCCAAATAACTACTTTTCGAGTATAGTTTTCCACACTTATTTTTCGAGGACATTTATTCAAGTTTCCCTTTTAAAAAAACATTGTGACAAACCTTACAAGGTTGCATGTCGAACTTCAGTTACTTAAAATCGTTTGACACCATATCTTTATTGTTAATTTTTCTTCTCAAAATTTTATTTTGACAAAAAATTTAAAATATAATGTTAAATTTTTTGCTCCTTCTTTTTTTTGAAAATAATTTTTTGCCGTCTTAAGTTTAGGCACAGAGTATAAAACAATTGCTTCATTTGACTAAGATTACAAATATAACCAGAATATTAATTGTTTGGCTCACTTTTAATTAATATAATGTAAAATACATGAACACAGTACAACAAGACAAATTTTAACTTGGTTATTGTACAAATACTACTTGATGCACCAAAACCAATAGAAATCATAGGTTTTAAAATGGACCCTACATATAGAAAAATAATCACCAATGATATATTTTAAAATTGATGACATGATGGTCAAAAACTTGTATTTAGACCACCCTAAAATTACACAATAGTGTCTACATCACTATATATGATGATCAAGTCAGAGTAAGGCTTAAGTAAAATATAATTAATAGTACAAATAAAAAAATAAGCATAAGGATACAAGTTTGACTCCGAAAGCTTCTTAATTGTAGGAAAACCATCCATATATAATTATAATTATAGTCAATCCTCACCATTTCTGCATAATCAACTTAAGACATTTAGCAGGCTCTAACAAAAAATAAAAATAAAAATCTTCTACAATGGAAGGAGTGGACTGCATCGGAACTCCGGCGATCACCACCGTTCATTCCGACATCATCAACACACATATTTTGCCCAAACTCGACGGCCCAACTCTTGCCTCCACCAGCTGTGCTTCTTCAGAGCTTCACACTCTCTGTTCTCATGAATTTCTTTGGAAAAATATTTGTGATTCCGCTTGGCCTTCCACTACCGATCCTCGGGTTCAGGACATCATTTCTAGTCTTCCCTCTGGCCACCGGTCGTTTTTTGCCAACTCTTTTCCGGCACTAGCTGACTACCAACAACAACCCAAGTCGAAGAATAGGAAGATCGGTGCAGCAGGGGTAAAGGCAAATCCCGAATTGTTATCGGTGGTGGATGTTCATGTCGGTGATCAATTGTTGTATGTTAAGGATAATGATAGTAATTAATGTAATTAATGAGACACTTGTATTGTGTGTGTGAGTGACACTTGTCTAGTAGCTTGGAGAGACAAGTGTCCTAGAGAATCTACTATGGATAATGTTTGTTAGATTGTGGTTGTTATATACCCTTGTAACCAAGAATGCTTTAATCAATGAAATCTATTCTCTTTCACTAAATCTATCTTGGTATCAGAGAAAAATCCGGTGGCAATGTCCACCGCCGATCCTGACGCCGGAGTCACTGCTCCTCCACCAGTTACTGCGGTCACCACTCCGCTCGTCACTCATGCTCCCGTCTCTATCCCATTCGGGTCATTTCCTCTTTCAGCTGCAACCGTAGCACAGACACCAACTCTGCAACTTCCGGTCTTTCCGACGTCTTTTCCGACCTTACCCTCTTTCACTCGAGCTGAGCCACCTCAATCCGGTACTAATCGTCCCTTTTCTTCTCTATTTTCTGGTAATCCCGTGCCACCACCTACTATTCCCTTTGGAGGGACTCTTAATCGACTTCCGGTGTCAAACTAGATCGTAAGAACTATCTCCTCTGGAAGTATTCAGTCCTACCAGTAATTAGGGGGTATAAACTTGATGGGTATCTCTTTGGAACCAAACAAGCCCCTCCTCAGATGATTACGAACCCTATTGGTATGGGTTTCATTTCCAATCCGGCTTATGAAGAATGGCAAACTACTGATAGCTTACTGCTGGGTTGGTTACTTGGATCAATGACTGAGCAAGCACTTATGGAGGTTGTGGGTTGTGCTACATCTCATGATGTTTGGGTCACACTGGAAACTCTGTTTAATAGTCAAGCCCAATCCCGTCTCCTGGAGTTCAAAGATGCCCTTACTAAAACTGAAAAAGGTGCCAAAACCATGGCTGATTATCTAGCCACAATGAAGAATTATTCTGATAGTTTGGCAGCAGCAGGTTTTCCTATTCCCACAGCTGAATTGGTTCTTGCAGTGCTTGGTGGATTACCCAGGGAATATGAGTCCGTTGTTGTGAATATCACCTCTAGAGTCACCTCTTTGTCTTGGCCTGAAGTTCAGGCACAGCTTTTGACCCATGAAAGACTTATATCCAGGTACAACACCTCCTCACATATTGATCTTCATACTCCCTCTGCAAATGCTGCCTACACACAATCAGGAAATGGTAGAGGACAGTCCAGAAACACTTTCTCTGGTGGAAATGGGAGCAGAGGTAGAGGTTCTAATAATGCAAATCGTGGAAGAGGTCGTGGCAGGAACAATGGAAGAGGTAGTTCAGGCTCCAACAACACAGGGGGCTCTAGACCTATGTGTCAAATCTGTTTGAAAACTGGGCACATAGCATCTGAATGCTGGCACATATTTGAATCAGACTATGTTCCTTCATCACTGTCACAGGGATCTCCTCAGCTCAAACAAAGCTCAGCCTACATAGCCACTCCGAATCGCAGTAATCGATCCAAGCTGGTATCTGGACAGTGGAGCCAGCAATCATGTCACTCATGATCTGAATAATCTCAGTTTGAGGTCACCCTATGAAGGCTCGATGCTTTGGTGATTGGGAATGGTGAGAAACTTGTCATAGCACACACTGGTTCTAGCACTGTCACCTTTTCTAGTCATAATCTCACCTTACAACTAAATAATATTCTTCATGTCCCTAGGATTGCTAAAAACCTCCTTAGTATATCACAACTCATTCATGATAACTCTGTGATTGTTGAATTTACTAACTCCTGTTGTTTTGTTAAGGACAAATCCACCAAGATCACTCTTCCGGAAGGTCATCTTAGAAGAAGGACCGTACCAAATCCGGACTCCTATCCTCATTGCCTCCACCAAGAGCTCTCCTCACTCCAAAATCTCCTACTGACTTGACCGCACCCGGTCCGTACTAGTTATGTTACCGTTTTAAATTCTCCTAAAGATGTAGACCTTTGGCATAGAAGATTAGGCCACCCCTCCGTAAAGGTCCTACATCAAGTTATGAAGCTTTGTAATCTCTCTCGTTTCGTTAATGAAAGAGTTAATTTCTGTGAAGCCTGCCAATATGGCAAACTGCATTCCATTCCTTACAATAATTCTGTTTCTGCATCTTCTAAACCCCTTGAGTTGATTCATTCTGATCTCTGGGGACCTTCCCCTGTAAGATCAGTCAATGGTTATCATTATTATATTGCCTTTGTTGATGACTATAGCAGGTTTACCTGGATCTTCCCTCTTAAACAGAAATCAGATGCTTTTAATGTCTTTGTCACCTTTAAAACCCTTGTAGAAAATCAGCTTAATCTTAAGATTAAAGTTTTTCAATTTTCACCAATTATCTTGCACAGTCTGGTGTCCATTTTAGACATCCCTGTCCTCACACACATGCTCAAAATGGAAGAATAGAAAGAAAACATAGGCATATCACTGAAACTGGCCTTACCCTATTAGCTCAAGCTGGTCTATCCCTCAAATTCTGGTGGCATTCTTTCCAACAGGCAGTTCACCTAATAAATGTTCTTCCCACTCCTGTTTTACACAACAAGTCTCCCTTTACCATGCTGTTTGACAAGTCCCCTGACTACAAGCAAATCAAAACCTTTGGTTGTGCCTGCTATCCCCTTCTTAGACCCTATCATACTCACAAATTTCAGTTTCATACACAGAGGTGCACCTATCTAGGTCTTAGTCCCAATCATAAGGGCCATGTGTGTGTTGACTCTACTGGAAGAATTTACATTTCCAGGGATGTCACTTTTGATGAAAATACCTTTCCTCATAAGTCTTCTTCTGCACCAACAGCAGCTCCTTCTTCCAATACTGACACCTATGCTCTTCTTCCAAAACCTCCTACTGATGTTTCTGTCAGTTCTACACCACCACCCTCTCCACATTATTCCCCTGCTAATCCTTCTAGTCCTGATCACACTCATTCTCATAGTCCTAGTCCTAGTCCTGATCATAATCATACTTCTAGTCCTAGTCCTAGTCCTAGTCCTAGTCCTGCTCACACTCATGCTCCTAGTCCTAGTCCTGTTCAGTCTGAATCACCTGTCAGTAGTTCCTCTTCTCCTCCTCCTCCTCCTCCACAACATCCCATGCAAACCAGACTAAAAAGTGGAATTGTTAAACCTAAACGTTTTTCGAGTCTTGCCGCACAGTTTCTCACCCATCTCAACATGAACCAACAAAGGTGTCGATGCCCTTTCGATCCTCAATGGACACAAGCCATGAAGGAAGAATACAAGGCTCTCAGTGACAACCAAACATGGATCTTGGTTCCACCTCATCCTTCTCAGAACTTGGTTGGCAACCGGTGGGTGTTCAAGTTGAAACTCAAACCTGATGGGAGCATCCTCAAACACAAGGCTAGACTTGTAGCCAAGGGGTTTCATCAACAAGCGAGGGGTGGACTACACGGACACCTTCGGTCCGGTGGCCAAATCCTCTACAATTAGAGTCATCTTAGCCATTGCGCTTTCTTTGAACCGGCCCATCAAGCAGGTAGACATCAACAATGCTTTTTTAAATGGTACTTTGCATGAATCTGTCTTTATGCCCCAACCTGAAGGCTTCATTGATGCTTCAAGGCCCCACTATGTTTGTAAGCTCCAAAAGGCTCTATATGGCCTCAAACAAGCACCTAGGGCTTGGTTTGCGTAACTCGCTCACACCGTTACATCGGGGTTTTGTTCATCCATCTCGCATGACTCCTTATTTATTTTTCATCAAGGAACCACCTTGTTGTATGTCCTGGTATATGTTGATGACTTCCTTATTACAGGTAACTCCCTTTCTGTAGTACAAAGATTTATCAGTAAACTGCATTCCAGGTTCCCTTTGAAAGATTTGGGTGATTTATCTCACTTCCTAGGCATGGAGGTGTACAGGGATCATACTGAGCTGGTTCTCTCACAACAACAATATGCCTCACAGCTCTTGCACAGACTTGATCTGGAGCATCTAAAACCCTGTCCTAGTCCTATGGTCACTGGAAAACTCCTTACTCCTACAGATGGCACTCCATTATCCACTACTGATGCCTTCACCTATAGAAGTGCAGTGGGGGCACTTCAATATTTGACTTTTTCCAGGCCTGATCTTGCCTTTGCTGTCAACACCTTAAGTCAGTTTATGCATTGTCCAACAACAGCTCATTGGCAAGCCCTCAAAAGATTGTTGAGATATGTCAAGGGGACACTCACATATGGACTGCACTTCAAAGCTACGGGCTCTATTGACATTCAAGGGTTTTTTCGATGCAGATTGGGGATGTAATCCTTTTGATAGAAGATCCGTCTCGTGCTATTGTGTTTATCTTGGATCATCTCTCATATCCCGGGCCTCTAAGAAACGATCAAGTAGTGTCAAGGTCCGGCACGAAAGTGAGTACGGGGCATTGGCTCATCTTGTCGCCGAGCTTCTCTCGGTTACGTGCTCTTCTCAAAGAACTTCATATCAAGATACCCGTTGTTCCGTACCGCATTGTGATAACATTGGGGCAGAGTCTTTGGCCAAGAATCCTGTTTTTCACTCACGCACAAAGCACATTGACATTGATGTTCATTTCATTAGGCATCATGTCCTGGCCCAGCATCTTAGTATTCGTCATGTGCCTTCTTCCTTGCAACGGCGGCGACCGTTTTACTAAACCGCCACCGGAACTCGATTTCGCCTACACGAAGCAAACTCAATGTGTCAACCTCCCCATTTCGTTTGAGGGGGGCTGTTAAGGATAATGATAGTAATTAATGTAATTAATGAGACACTTGTATTGTGTGTGTGAGTGACACTTGTCTAGTAGCTTGGAGAGACAAGTGTCCTAGAGAATCTACTATGGATAATGTTTGTTAGATTGTGGTTGTTATATACCCTTGTAACCAAGAATGCTTTAATCAATGAAATCTATTCTCTTTCACTAAATCTATCTTTGTACTCCAAGGTTCTTGTCAAAGAGGATATGCCAGGTTGGTACACAAATTATTTCCTTAGACTTGATCTTTTGGAGGGGTATGAAAAAGTTACAAAGCGGCCGGTGATAAAGGTCGACGACGACGACGGAGAGGAAAGTGAGTGCATTAAGTTTTTGGAAGAGAAAATGAAGTTGAGCTGGATTATGATCGACCCCACAAGAAAACGAGCTGTTAACTTGTCAAGTGGGACACCAATGAAGGTTCAGCAACATTGGATGAGAAATGATTATATACAGATGAACTACGGAATGGTAATGGCTGCCGCCCGCAGAGTTGAAGGAGGGTTTGCAAGGTTTGAAGTGACGGTCATCTGTGTAAGGAAGAAAAAAGCAGCGGAGTTGGAGGTGATACATGTTAAAGGAACAAAATCAGAATCGGATATTTGATCACTCATTTAGTGCACATGTTTCACATTTGATTTTGTAAATATTCTCTTTTATTGTACCGTGATATACATCCCTTGATAGTAGGCAAATATTCTCTTTTATTGTACCGTTTTTTGCCGACTCTTTTCCGGCACTAGCTTACTACCAACAACAACCCAAGTCGAAGAATAGGAAGATCGGTGCAGCAGGGGTAAAGGCAAATCCCGAATTGTTATCGGTGGTGGATGTTCATGTCGGTGATCAATTGTTGTACTGTACTCCAAGGTTCTTGTCAAAGAGGATATGCCAGGTTGGTACACAAATTATTTCCTTAGACTTGATCTTTTGGAGGGGTATGAAAAAGTTACAAAGCGGCCGGTGATAAAGGTCGACGACGACGACGGAGAGGAAAGTGAGTGCATTAAGTTTTTGGAAGAGAAAATGAAGTTGAGCTGGATTATGATCGACCCCCACAAGAAAACGAGCTGTTAACTTGTCAAGTGGGACACCAATGAAGGTTCAGCAACATTGGATGAGAAATGATTATATACAGATGAACTACGGAATGGTAATGGCTGCCGCCCGCGCGCGGAGTTGAAGGAGGGTTTGCAAGGTTTGAAGTGACGGTCATCTGTGTAAGGAAGAAAAAAGCAGCGGAGTTGGAGGTGATACAGATAAGCATGCAGGTGGAGGACTTGGGAGGGAAGATGATGAGTGGAAAGGATAGTTTGGTAATTTTGCACGAGGCCATGGATAGAAGGAGGGCAAAAAGGGGAATTGATAAAGAAAGAAACAGGTCTAAAAATTTCTTGGAGATGATAATATATATATAGGTAACAATAAATTTTGCAATTAGAAATTCGCTTGAACCTGCAAAGAGAATTTTAGAGGAATATGTTTCTTTTTTATATTTCACAGTTGTTAATTTCTTTTTTTTTGAAAAAATTACCCATCATTTCTTTGTTGTAGCTTTTTGTTCAGCTGTGCTTGCGTTCGTTTTGGAAACTGGGCCCGGCAACTACATTTTAACAGGGGATCTTAGCTCCTTGATGGGTTTTGGGCTTTGATGTGATGAGTTGGTGCAGTATTGGGCTCAAAAAGTTTTCTTATACCGTTTCGGCCTTTCTATGATCACATATGTTGGAATATGACTTAAACATGTCATTATTTGTTCCTACCTGCTTTATGTGTTTACCAAATTTTCTTGGTAAACGGAATGTATTATACGATTATTGCGATCGACATATGGATCTTATTTGATGTATGACAAGTTTTGATTGCCCATCTTTGTATTACTAAATGTATTATAACAATAACGAAATTTAATGTGTCATGTGTGATGTTGGCTAGTCATGTTATTCAAGTTGCACAAGGCTCCCATGCTAGGCTGTAAGCATGCGGTGGTGTACCCTTGAGTACTTGGTATTGTCTGTTAGGTCAAGTATAAAAAATAAGCCATGTACGAAAATGAATATGCTAAGTGGGTAAGAACATGGACTAGCTAAGTAAGTAAAAGAAGAAAACATTGAACAAGTACGTGCAAATTGAACTGAAAATAGTTGTTATGCATGTTTTCTATGTTAGTGTAGTACCTTAAACTCAATCAGGTTGGACCGGATCCGATCCGGTCGGACGATTTCTACTATAATTTTATTTTTATACATATAATAATTAACATTTATGTTATTATATATTTATTTGATAAGCCAATTTTTATATTGTGTATAATAAGAGCAACTGTAGTGATAACAATATTGAGGGGTTCCATTCTTACGAGTTATTACACGTGGCATTATTTGATTGGTTTAAATTTATAGAAGATTTTGTTAATAGGATTTGATTGATTAGTTACCGTAGTGATACATTTAATTTAACACTTTTCTCCAAAATTTAATATACCTATCTAAAAATATAAATTTAACACTCATCAAAAAAAGAGATTGGCTCAGTATTACTTTATGTCACTTTTTGCCAGAGAATACTCTCTCCACCATTGGCTACAAATAGATAATAGGGTAGAGAAGATCTAAATTTGTTGTCTATTTAAGCATTACTATTTTGTTATATCACAATATTCCTTATCCATTTTGTCAATTAAGAAGCTGAATATGTCTACAAGAGTCACATTATGGTTGCTCTAACACCCCTAGAATCATGATAGAGAAATCATAATAGTAATTATGATTGATGTCTGATGAGATCTCGATGTACAGTACATGGTTTATATTTTAAGTATTCCTAATCGTATGTATTAATAAATGAGACATTAGTAATACAGCTAGACTAGCATGTCTTCGATATCTTCTATATGTTTGATGACTCACTTATTTACTTAAGTGTCATAATTCTGTGGCAATTGTATAATTATCTTTAGAACAGAGTCCTTATAATATTGCGGTGTGAATTGTCATGTTTTTTACACTTATTAGGTTCCCTTGATAGTATGGAACGAGCATATTGTAGTGGTTGGATGTGATACTGAAGCATGAATATGATTTATGTCGATCGTCCGAGATTCATACTTCTTAATGGTAGGAATGAATATCCGGAAATAACCATCTTGTAAAGGAATGTTTATTTTGGAATCAGAAATATTAGTTGATGTATGTCATTACCAATACACAACACAGATAAGCCATCTGACATATTGACAAAACCAGTTGATAAAGCTACACTACAGAAGTTGCTGCAAGCTTGTCCCTTAAAGGATCTTTTCGGTACAAACACTTCAAATGCTTAAGTTGGCTGAAGTATAAGGATTTAGGTGGTTGTGGCAAGCTTCACATGCCTTTTCTAGCCATGATTCAGCTTGAGGGAGTGATGAAGTATAAGGACTTAGGCGGTTGTGGCATTTAATTGAACATTGTTTATGCACAAGTTAGTAGAGTTATAGAGTTAAGTTAATTAAGAAATGGTTTGCCTTTTTTTGAGAACTTCAGCAAGACTTTATTAATCATGATCCGCTAAACAAGCATTGATTGCATGAGAATGGGGGGATCCCAACTCACACATCCTATCAGAGGAGCCATTCTCTAGCTAAAAGATGCGTAAGAACATTTCCATGCAGCTTCACAAATGATAAAGAAACTGAAACAAAGACCGGTAATAAAATAAGACAGTCTTCAATGATGCTTCCATTCGGCAAGTAATCTTCCGAATAATCCCACAGGCAACGATAAGTAGACAAAGAGTCTCATTCAAATGTATTATTGAAGAAGTTAGCGCATATGTAAGAGCATGATAAATGACTAGAGTTTCACCCACTGGGACGTCAAAACATCCTTCTAGATGATGGGAAAAACTTTTAGAATAGTTCGCTGGCTATTCCGGATTAGCCCCCCTATTGCTGCTACATCTCTATTAAAAGCCGCGTCCACGTTACATTTAAAGGTTCTAGAGAAGGGGTACCCTTCTCTTTGCGAGTTGGCCCCTCTACTTTATTAACCGGTTGCTCCATTGCCGTTACATATTCTTGCGCCTCAGAGAAAGATGTGTTTAGAAGTGAAGAAAGGTGAACTACTTTATTTTCAAAAATGTATGCATTTTGAACTTTCCTTATATTCCAAATGAAGTAGATAAAGCGGGCTATATCTGGCTCGTTGTTTAAATTTAAAATCTCTTCAAAAAAAATCTGAGATCATAGAGTAATTGGTAAACTGCAATTGAAGTTGGACTGCGAGTTAGAATACTCAATTGTAATCTTAATTCATAGAGTTCGATGAATTTATACTCAATCATTGTAACTAACTTTCTCGCCATTTTCTTGTTTAAATGTTTTGAAGAAACTATTCTTTTTTGAAAATTGAAGAAACTATTCCAAGTTCCTTGAAAGAAATGTTTAGTTGCTTTAATGCTAAATGACCAGCATTATTGCCAGGGCCATAATTGTTATTGCTAGGGCATTTTACTAATAAGACAAAATCACAATACACATGATTTGTCCTGGTGATACCAATATTCTCCCTGGTAATACCAGTCTCCATGCCAAATACATGTCATTAATTTTCTAACAAATGCATCAAAAGTAAAAATCAAAAAAAGGTAGGGAGAATTTTTGAACTTCGACCACACGATTGCTCCGGCGCTTTGGCGTACTCGAACGATCATCACTCCAAACGCAAATTTTAGTATGGTCCTGGATCAAGTATGACATGATGATTCAATATCAATAGAAATTCAGCATAACACAGAGAGCCCTACCGTGAAAAATATAAATACCATGTATTTAATTACAACTTTGCCCTTCTTTTAAGAATTTTCATTGGCTGAACAAGTATGACATGGTCGTCTAGGACTACCCTTACACTCCAAAAATAAAAATAAAATTTTTGTTTCTAGAGCAACACAAATGTTGCTCGGTCGAATACCAAATATTTTCATCGGAATATTTTTAATTTATTTAACTCAGTCCTTTTTTTTTTTAATAGAAATAATCTGCCCTCTCTTTGAATGCACACATCATAAAGTTGGGAAAATTTATCACTAGGACTCCCTACTTGAAGCGTCTACGCGCAAGAAGATCCGACCACACAATTTCCACACACGCAGTCGTGTATTCCACCTCGGAAATCGCGCGTGTGGTCCGATCTCGCGCGTAGTAGCTCCCTACTAGGAAAGTCCTACTGATAGAACGACCCATAAAGTTGACCCTCTAAAGATCAAGTCAAATAATTCCGCAATGATTTCATTTGAGAAGTTCTCAAATATAACCGGTCTTTATTGTATCATTGAACATATTATCTAAAAAAGTTTATTATTAATATTTTCTAATAAAACACATTTCCTAAAAAAATTTAGATAATGTATATATATATATAAAAGCAAGGGTCGAAAAGGGACACAAATTACTTAATTAAAAATAGACACTAAGAAATCTTATTTGGTTATAAGGACATAAATTAGATAGATAGACTCAAATACCCTTAATGAAGAAAAAATAAAATAAAAGGAAATAAAAAAAACTGGTGCATAGGTCGTGTAACAGCGCTGGTTTGGGAACAAATGAAAGAAGAAGAAAAAACGGCGCCCAAATTGTTGTTGTTTTGTATTGTTTTTTTTTTTTTAATTTATTTTTCCTGTTGTTTTGTATTGTTTTTTTTTTGTTTTTTTTGGATGCTATAAAAAAGGTTTTTTTTTTCTTTTTTCTGGACGCTGAGATGTTTTTTTTTTTTTTTTCCGGTGGGCATTGCATTGACCTCACCGATGCAACGACCACATCGATGCAGAGACACAGCGATAAATTGATACCGCGACGCAAAGACACCACGATCAAGAGACACCGCGGTGCAGAGACATCGTGATATTATGACATTTGACGATACAAAGACACCACGATGCAGAGACATCGCGATGAAGTGACACCGCGATGCAGAGACACCGCATTGACCACCGCGATGAAATGACACCGTATTGCAGAGACACCGCGATGAAGTGACACCGAGATGAAAAGACAAGGCGATGAAGTGACACCGCGATGCAGAGACGCCGCGATGCAGTGACCACCCCCGATGCAGTGACCACCCCCAATGCAGAGACACCGCGATGTAGAGACACCTCGATGAAGTGACACCGCGATGTATTGACAACCCCAGGTCCATTGACTACCCCGGTGCATTGACCACCGTGATGCAGTGACACCACGATACATTGACCACCCCAGATCCATTGACCACAATGATGCAGTGGCCACCCCCGATGCAGAGACTCCGCAAAGCAGTGACCACCCCGATGCAGTGACCACCCCTGATGCAAAGACACCACGTTGCAGTGGCCACCCCCGATCTATTGACCACCACGATGCAGTGGCCACCCCCGATGCAAAGACACCACGATGCAGTGACCACCCTCAATGCAGAGACGCCTCGATAAAATGACACCGCGATGCATTGACCACCTCGATGCAATGACCACCTCCGATGCAGAGACACCGTGATGCAGTGACCACCCCAGATGCAGAGACACCGCGATGAAGCGACACCATATTGCAGAGACACCACGATGCAGAGACATCTTTTTGTTATGGCATTTGACAATGCAGAGACACCGCGATGCAGAGACATCGCGCTGAAGAGACACCGTGATGAAATGACACCGTATTACAGAGACACCGCGATGAAGTGACATCGATATGAAGAGACACGGCAATGAAGTGACACTGCGATGTATTGCCCACCCCCGATGCAGAGACACCGCGATCCAGTGCCACCCACGATGCAGAGACAATACGATGTAGTGACCACCCCGATGTAGAGACACCACGATGCAGTGACCACCCTCGATGTATAGACGTTGTGATGCAGAGACGCCTCGATGAAGTGACACCGCGATACAGAGACACGACGATGAAGTGACACCGTGATGCAGAGACACCGCGATGCAAAGACACCGCAATGCAGAGACACCTCGATGAAGTGACACAACAATGCAGTGACAACCGCAATGCAGTGACACCGCGATGCATTGACCGCCGCGATGCAGAGACACCGTGATGCAGAGACGCCTCGATGAAGTGACACCGCGATGCATTAACCATCCCAGATCTATTCACCACCGTGATGCAGTGGGCACCCCCGATGTAGAGACACCGCGATGCAGTGAACACCCCGATGCAGAGACACCGCGATGCTGTGCCCACCCGCGATGTAGAGACACCGCGATGCAGTACCACCCCTGATGAAGAGACGCCTCAATAAAGTGACACCGCGATGCATTGACCACCCCTGATTCATTGACCACCGCGATGCAGAGGCCACCCCCGATGCAGTGACCACCCTAGACAAATAGTTGACTAGGGTTGTTGCTCATTAAATAATTATTTAAATAATTAAATTTATTATAAAATATTGTTTTTATAATTCAAAAAGTATTACTCGAGTCGAGTTCGATCTTGTTATATTTTATTAAAAATTAAATGAATTCTAAGAAAATAATCGAGCTTACGAGCCGAGTCGAGCTATATCGAGTACTTAGCGAGTCGAGTTCGATCTTGCATTTTTATGCCTTGATCGAGCCCAAACTTTTTTAAACGAATCGAGCCCTAGGGAATATCGGCTCGACTCGGCTCGATTACACCCCTAATGTGAATGACACTACATTTATTTTACAAAGTTACCAAATTTGTGTATCAAATTGTACATGAAGTGACATCAATGTCACTACATCAATTCTCTAATTGTAACTGCATCAACCAACCATCAAATTCATGTCACTGCACATTTTGATGACACATTATAAATTTCCAAACCAACCATCCGAGGAATCGGCTCGTGATCTAAACCAAGCTGTACTATTTTTTTTTATACTTTTTTTCAAACCTGTAACTTTATTCATTAAAAGTAGAAATTACATGGTTTGTGCCTTCATGGCCTCCTCAAACACCCATTACATCATCAATGTATAATCCTACCTCTTTAAAACCCAAGTCCGCAAAACGGGTGCTAGGAAAAGAGTATAGGCTATACATCGGCAAAACCCAACCAAGTAAAAGAAAAAAAAAGGTGATCTTCCGACCACCAAATTACCTATTACTCCAATTACAAAAAAAGCAGGGAACAAAATTAAAGCAAAAGGATAAAAAGAAAGGACAAACTAAGACTAAACCATCCACTGATGCAAAAATTGGAGCTGCTGCTTCATAATCATAGCACCAAGCCTAGGGGAGAAATCCATAGAACAAAGGTGTAGCACTTCTGAACTATCCCACAAAAGCCTATCCCTTTTTTCAAGATTGAAGCTGCATTGCAATCCAGCTACTAGCCTGCTGCTGTGTCCTGCTTCTCCACTAAACCAAGTTGTACCAATCTTTGACTCAACAAATGGTTAGAAAAGAAACTGAAAAATAAATGAGGAGCTAACATTGCATCTAAATAGAAGAAGGGTTTGGACTACTTCCCAATGCCCGTACTGACAAACCTGCATCAATGTTGTCTAAAGGCCACAAAACAATCAGATTCAACACAGACCCACAACTTCAATTTCATGGCATTCTTATCTTCCAAGTCCACAAGCAAAATGTATAATCACCTCTATTACTACTAAAAATTAGGAAAAGATAAGTGATATATAATTCAAAAATCAAGCAAAAACTTCAAATCACATACTTGACCACAGTAATTTCTCGAATTCACATCAGCTCCATTCTCAAGCAACAATGCCACAATCTGAAAATAAAAAAATAAAAAAAAACACACAAAAACCAGAATCAACACCCATAACAAAAACCCACCCCCAACAAAATTTCCAACACCAAACATCAAACGGCATCGTAAAATCGAGTACTAATATTTATGTGAAATATTTATGCTTTGCCTACTTCTCTACTTCTGCTTTGCCTTGAATGTCTACATCTATCTCTACTTCTGCTGCGTCCTGGAGTTTCTATTTGTACAATATGTTAATTACTCTTTGTCTAAATCTGATTCCTCCACTTCTCTGTTCATACCGACTTTTTGTTTTAGTTCTTTTTGAAGATTCTCCATTACTTGTGGATGTTTTAATAGTTCAGAAAGTGTCCATTCAACAACTGTTGCTGTACTGTCCATTGATGCCATTAGCATATCCTTAAACAAAGAAATCGAACCGAAGATTCGTCAAAACGCTTAGAAATAAATAAATGAATAAATGGATGTAGTGATATAACTTACCAACATGATGGGAAGAAATCTCCCTTCTTCTCCCTTTTCTTCATCATGATCATGAATAATTTTTTCCAAGATTTCATCTAAATCCTTGACAACTGCTTTAGACTTCTTCATAATTCCTTGAAGATCAAATCTGCTAAGAAATGGAAAGAAATCTCCCAAATTTGGAGAAACAGCCAATTTCATGGCCTGTTGCACCACAGCTTTAAATCTCTGCTTCCCATCGAATTCATTGTTCAACACGTCAATTTTCTTCCCAAAAATCATCAAACTGCTCATATTTGCTGTTAGAGAGAAAACCGCCGTGCTAAGATCATCAAACTGTCGGGTGGATGAGGCGGCTGTGATTTGGTTGCACGGACGGAAAATTTTCAGCAAAATGATTAACAGGGTATTTTCGGGTGTTCATATTATTTTTGTCCTTATAACCAATTAAGATTTAAGTCATGTCCCTAATATAAACAAATACCCAATATATATATCACCGGACATTGATCCCTCCAAAATTACAGTTGACTTCAAATACAACATTACAAATAAACGAGGTTGTGTCATGTGTAAATTTCACATAAACAACATCTTTTTCTTTTTTTTCTTTTTTTTTTTGCATAAATGTTGATTGATGGTTACGTGAATCAGAGGATATCATTTTCGGTGAGTCTAGCTCTATCCATTTCTCATATATCACCATCATCATGATCAAGTCAGATTACGCCGGCTTTAAAATATATTAAAAAAACAAACAAACATAAGCATAAAAATTGGACTTTGAAAAGTTCTAAAATGTACGAAAACTATCCGTATAAATCTCTGACTCCTCTCTATTTCTGCATATATAAACAATTTTAAGACGTTTACTAAAGAAGACTTTACTAGTAATTAATCTTGCAGGCTCAAACAAAATAGTACAATGGAAACTACTCCGGCGATCACCACAGTTCATTCCGACATCATCAACACACATATTTTGCCCAAACTCGACGGCCCAACTCTTGCCTCCGCCGGCTGTGCTTCTTCAGAGCTTCACAGCCTCTGTTCTGATGAAAATCTTTGGAAAAGTCTTTCTGATTCCGGTTGGCCTTCTACTACCGATCCCCGAGTTCAAGACATCATTTCTAGCTTTCCCTCCGGCCACCGGTCGTTTTTTGCCGACTCTTTCCCGACACTCGATTACAATCATTTGCCCAAGTCGAAGAATAGGAAGGTCGGTGCAACAAAGGTAAAGCCGGAATTGTTATCCGCGGTGGATGTTCATGTCGGTGATCAGTTGTTGTACTCCAAGGTTCTTGTTGAAGAGGATATGCCAGGTTGGTATACAAATTCTTTCCTTAGAATTGATCTCTTGGAGGGTCATGGAAAAGAAACACTGCCAGTGATAAAGGTCAACGAGGAGGAAAGTGATCGGTGCGTAAAGTTTTTGGAGAAGGAAATGAAGTTGAGCTGGATTATGATCGACCCCACAAGAAAACGAGCGGTTAACTTGTCAAGTCTAGCACCGGTGAACGTCCGGCGACACTGGATGAGCAAGGATTATATACAGGTGCATTACGGAATGGTAATGGCATCCGCCGGAGTTGAAGGCGGTTTTGCAAGGTTTGAAGTGACGGTGACGTGTGGGAGGAAGAAAGGAAAGGAGTTGGAGGTGATACAGATATACATGCAGGTGGAGGACTTGGAAGGGAAGATGATGAGTGGTAAGGATAGTTTGGTAATTTTGAACGAAGCCATGGATAGAAAGAGGGCAAAAAGGGAAATTGAAGAAGAAAAAAAGAGGTCAGAAAAATTCTTGGAAATGAGAGGAATTTACAGAGAAAATAAAGAGAAGAGAACAAAGATATCGGATATGGTTTGTATAGCAACTGGTTTTACCATGTTCATGGCTTTTTGGACATTCATTTTATTTAGGTAACAAAATTTCTATAAAATGTTTTTCCTAGTTGTAGAAGCAATTTTTTTGTTGATTTTCACTTGTTTTTATTTTCCGTATCTATTTTTTGATTAAAAAAATATCAGTGACACATATGTTGATATTGAACAACAACGTCTGCTATTCAAAAACGAACGTAGTGAAAAGTCGGTGGACAGACGTTTATAATAATACCCTTATTTAAGGCACTTTTCCTAATTTTTTACTGTGCTTGTTTCTTTCCTACAATATTTAATGTGCATTAATGCTGGCCGGATTAACGGGTCGAAATTAATGGTAAATCTGCAAGAATCTTTCATAAAAAAATAAAATGTCAGAAACGTGCTTAACGACCATATCAATAAACAAATGTGCAGTTTTTTCCGCTACCTACTTCGATTTTCATTTATGAGCAACAAATCAAACACAATATTCCAAAATAAAGATGACGACTAGAGAAAAAAAAATTACGATCATTGACATGTTAATTCCTTACTTGCATGCTTCTCCAATCAAAGCCTGTTTCTTAGCGACTAATTTCTGGTTTTTAATCATGTTTTGATGAAATCATGATATACTAAATTTGGTGACCGAATGTATCTAGCTTTATTGTTTTTGTTTTTAGAATATCAATAAACGGGTTACCCCAAGCCTCCCACTACAAGAAAAATAGGATTTAGTGACTACAAAAAACGCCTCTAAAAGTTAGATATGAAGGCGTTTTTGCCTATTGCTGACGTTTTTAAGCTCCACAACTATCTCTGTCTCTTTAAATAAAATACCCAGTAGCTACATTTAGAAACGTCTTCTTAGATACCAAATCAGACTCTTTAAAACGCCTCAAAAGACCATTCTCTTACATTTACAAACGTCCCAACAGAGGGGAAGTGGATACGTTAACAAAATGCCTCAATAGGAAGGGAGCTGATACATTAAAAAACGCCTCAACAGGCAGGGAGTTTTTTTGGAAAGGAAAAGACAGGGACAAAAACGCCAAAAAGTCCTAATATGGTTTTCATACACAATCCAAAGCAATGACTCGCTAAATTTATATAGAAACTTGAATTACAATGCAGTAAAGAAAAAAGAAGAATTAGTCAATGGGCCTCTCCCACATAAAACACAAAACTAGGAAGGTATAACAGAAAAAGGCAAAAGAAGATTAACTCTGTTCTAACGAAACGACACCAAGGGTTGAGCCAACCATGCAATCGGCTTTGCAATATTTTTCCCATACGGGCTGATGACATGTGAATCGGTGATCATGAATCTTCCGGCCTGCTCATTATACCAAAACCAAATAGTTAGCTTTCTGACTTAACAATAACTGTGATTGGTGCTGTCCAAACATAGCTCAAGTTTTAACCTTGTACAAATGTTCATGTCATAGGTACACCAACCAAGTTTGATATGGAGAGAAAGTATACTCTTGATGGACAGAACTTCTGCAGCCTTTAGTCTAGTGAGCTAGGGAAGGACCAAGCAAGTTTCTGATGCGCTAAGACAAAAAGCATAATTTTCCACGGTCAAGTTAGTTCGAAGTGCGGCCATAAGTAAACTCCGGAGGGAACAATATCTTAAATATTTAGCATCTATTTTCTCAAAGTAACAATATCTGCATGGTCAATCCTTGAAAGGTGTGTTGTTTTGCTTACAAAGAGGATACATAAAGTTGAGATCTTTCAGAAACTGTAACAGGTTCTTACAAATGTGCAACAGATAAACAATGAAGGACACCCAAAAAATGCAAAACAGAGAATGAATAATGGACCTAATAAGCATTAAAAAGGGGGAAAACACACACACACACCCCTGATGAGCATCATTAACAGGGATGGTAAATGTGCTATTTGAGGATACATAAAGTTGAGTTCTTCAACAAAATGCAGGAACAAAGAAATAGCACTCAACTTTATTCATGAGGGAACAATTTGATTGTTACAGAATTTTTTAGAATCTGATTATATGGACAAATATACGAGTTTTAGTCAGCAAATAATAATGCAGTCTGGTAAAAAATTCTGCAACGGCTAATTGTATACTAACTCATTACAATAAACAAGAACTTTTAGACAGATTTTTTTACACAAGTGAATAAAGTAAAACAGTTTCCTCATTGAGATTGTATTAAGAATTTGATCCGGATAAAGCTTAAAATATCTGATGAAACATTGCATTATTTACCTCTCTTTGTTGATCCAACAAGAAGGCGCCTGTTAAATCGCGTAGTACTTCTAACGTGTTATTGAAGGCCACCTTCCCATTGCAATCTGAATCATAAACTCTAAAAATAACTGCACAAAATGTGTAAACATCAGTATGTAAAAGTAGAATTTACTCTTTGGTTCTGAAACCAACAGATCATAATATTGCTAAACATATTAATTAAGCATCACATTTCAAAGTTACAGCTGATCTGGATAGAGACGTACGCTCGATTTTCTTTAGCATACTTGCTTTAGGACTAAAAAACGACAAAAAATCTACAAAATCCTTGAAATTCAACCCGTCCACCATCTTAAGCAATCTCTGCAAAACCAGAACAGAAATCTACAAAGTCTCTCCATGAGGCAACAATGAGTGATAAAGAAATTTAATCCACACAACATCGAGTTATATGTTCTTCTTTTAGAGATCCCGTACAATAAGTTAAACATACACAACAACATGAAAAGACGACCTTCAACTAACTTATTGACTCAATATTATCGTTACTTTTTCATCCCCTGAAACTGAACCGCGTACCATAAACCCTAACCAAAAGCTCAAACCACTAAACTTCATTAAATGCATAATCAAGAACAATTACAACTAAAAAAACTATATTATACCTTGGCTTGACGCAATTGGTGTGCAGTAAAGTCTCCGCATGGTTTTGACAAACCAGGCACATCTCATCATCCAAAACATGCATGTGCACAAACATCTCCACCCTAGGTAAGGCTTTAAGACGGATGAGCCAAAGTAACATGTGATATTCCAATTTTCGGAAAAGGAATTATGGTAATTAATATGAAAAGGAATTAAAAGAAATTAATGGGGATTAATGGATGGAGTTATTTTTGGCAATAACCTCCCATTAATTTAGAAGTTGTCGGAAACTTCAAATTCTTTGCTCATTGTTCGAACTTTGAGAAAGAAAAACAGAGAACTAGAAGCAAGGAAGACTTCTTCACTTTTCTCACAAGATATTGGTTGGATTTCAGATTCAAGTAGAGCACCGGATTCGTGAGAGAACATGGAACATTTTGATATCAAGAATTACAAGTTTGGAAAATGTATGAATTTAATCATGATCTTGGATTCTTCAAGAGTTGATCAAGTTTGATGGTTCTTTGTGGTTCGATTCGTAGTTCTAGTACTTTAGAATCTCTCGATCACAAGTAATTCTTGTTTATTTGTGGATCAATTAGGTTTGGGTTGAAGTTTCAAGGAGTGTTGCAGTTTTTCTTTGAAGTTTTGCTTGAGAGTTTACTTTGATCAAGTAAGAGGATCTTCATATTGATTTAATTCGAGTGTTATAAAGTTTGGTTGTGTTTTGGTGATGTTTTGTTGATAGAAATCATGCCTAAATGTTGTCTTTGGTGTATGAAATGTTATGTTATGGTAGGTTAAGGTTGATTTTTTCTGTTGTTTTGTTGTCAAAATTGATGTTAAACATGTTGTGAATGGGTTGGAAATCGTAAAAGTGCAAAAAATCATGTTTTAGGGCACTTTTAAGGTTTTAATGCGCCCCAAAACGAAACCAGAGAGGGGGACTTTTGTGCAGGCAGTTTTAGCGCGCGCCAAAGGCGTGTAGCACGCGCTTAAATGGAACCCAAATGTGTCAGAAAGTGCAGGATGCATTTGGCACGCACTAGAAGGTTTAAGTGCACGCTAAAACTGAAACAAAAAGCTTGTTGCTTCAGTTTAGCGAGCGCCAAAACCTCTGTTTTGGTGTTTTAAGTTGTTTTGAGCCCCGAATCCAGTTTTGACACTACTACAAAATATGGTTATTAGGACACTAAATATAAGACATTTAATTAAAAACGCCCTATCATAAGTGTAATGGGGCGCTTGCCATACCTGTGCGTTTCACTACAGTAAAATGAATCATTAATTTTTTTTATTAAACATTAGGGCGCTCAGAAACGTCTTGTCAATTCTCCATTTTATTTTTCTTATAAAAAAAATGATATATAGCGGGTAAAAGACCCGCCTTTGAAATTTTCCCTAAATTTTCATTCAGTATAACACCCGCCTCCTCCGCGAAATAGCTAGGGCACCTCTATCTTCGACACAAAATCGGGCTGTGTCTTACACCTCGTGTTCCAATTCCGTCTTCGACACAAAATCGGACCATCCTTCTTCCACAAAATCGACTCTTGCTCTTCCCCGCAATTTTTGCACCGTAATCCATCTTATAGCAATTAGCAGTGACGAGAATCTTCACAGTCCCGATTTATTATTATTATTATTATTTTATTTTTATTTTGCTAAGTGCAATTTTTAGATTGAAAATGTTGGCTTTGATTTGGTGCTCGAAGTGTTTGTGTTTAGCTTCTTCTTTTTCTTGTTTTTATTCTTTCATGTTTTTGTATGTCATCAGTCTTCTCTCTCCTTAGTGCTCGATTGTAATTTTTTGCCTTGTGTTATTTTTGGTCTTTGCTTCATTAGTGTAAGCTATGGTTCTTTAGTTTCTTTCTAGCATTTTAAGTGGTTTTATGTGCACAAAAGTATCTTTAATCAAGCCTTGTTTTCCTTCTTGCCATGATTTTTATGCCTAAGCATGAGCCCGTGTTACCTTGCTTTGCATCTGATATGTATAATTTGTCCTGAATCTTGTCCGAAGTGGTGACTGGAAGATTACGAATCACCCAAAATTTCTTCTACCGAAAAAATTATTACGGTTTGATGATCTATTGGTGTCGTTGTACGGTTTAAAAGGCCAACACAATCGAGGAAATCACCTTACCGGTGTTATAGTTTTTTTTCTCTCGAATCGGTCCTGGCGTTGCTATTTAACGGTATATTTTGCGAAGGCTTCGCCTTTGTTTTATCAATTTCAATAGGATTATGTTAGTGAAAGGAAGGTGTGCAATTGTTATCATGCTTCTTTGCTTCTTTTCTTCTGTCATTAGAAGGGTGTGCCCTTTGCTACAATTTGTCTATGGTTGCACTAGGATGTGTGTGTGGTGTGGTATGGTGATGGTAATTGTAATTGTAATAGTGACATGATGATGACTGAAGGAGGAGTGTGCTATGCTAGTAAATTGTGGTTGTTTTTGGATTTGCGAGGAGAACAACACATCAAAGTGAACATCATGTGATCTTTTACATCTTGTTAATAAACAAATTAAGTTTGCATCTGATCTTTTACTTCTGTGCCTTTGCCCTTTTGTTTCAAGGTGATGTAGGATGTTGGCTGCAAATTTTTTTTTTTTTTGAAATTGATTACGTTAATAGATCCTTACGTTATTATGCTCGTTTCTGCTGTATTAGCAAGCTGTTGTGCTAAAATTTGTTTGTTTCTTTGAATTTAATCGCGATTTTGAATAAACAGAGACTATGTTTCTTTGGATGAGCAGATCATGAATTCCACTCACCTTGATGAGTCTGCAACACAAATTAGAAGTGAAAATGAGGCCAAAGTTGCTGCTACGGCACCTTAATATTCAGAAATGTAGCCAGACCTGGTGCAAAGTAAGTCACCTTAATATATTATATTTTTCATTTTTTTATCTGTACAATTTTGTAGATTTTGTGCCCTGTTTTGCTGCAATTCTAGCTGAGTATATGTATCACAAGTTCTGTGTGCATAAATGGTCTCTTTTCTTGAGTCGAATTCGGAACGCACAACGACATCATTATAAATGGATTTCGATTTCACATAAGAGACATTGAGCATAGGAGGAAAACTCAGAATAGTGGAGTTTGCTTTAGGTTCATCGATCCCCGGTATATGTTTTGTCTCGCTAGCTATCAATGTTTTAGTCCAGCCGTTTGAGCTCGTTCATGCCTCGATTCGTTTGCTTTGTTATTTTGCTTGCATATTAGGTCTGTGCTTGACGGTTTCAATGTTTTCATACTTGCCTAGGGTCAAACAGGATCAAGAAAAACATTTACCAGATTGACGGTTATGGATGGCCCTTCGGAGCCGTCATCAACTGCTAATGTCTCAGATGCCCCTGATGATGCTTCATTCCTGAACTTTTTCAGCATATGTTTATTCTTTCTCTTATTCTTATTTTATGTTGATCTTTGATTTGAATTCTATTGTCTAGATCCTGTGTCTATTTTAACTTGAATTTTTTTACTTTAATAAAAATAAGATGCCAACTTGCTAGTTGCTTAAGTGTTTTGATGTCTCAATATATGCCTACTTGCTGGCTGTTTAAATCTGTGTTTGATTCTGTTTTACTTTGTCCTGGTGACCGGTCTATGCACTCACCTCTCGTTTTCTATCATGTTATTTTTTATTCGGTCCGAATGTCTAGTCCACAATCTGATTTTGAGTAGTTTGCAACTTGCTGTTAGGTTATTTTCATGCTTGTTTTGGTTATCTACTCACGGTTATGAAATGCTTGAGTCTTCATATTTGACCTCGGTTTACACTCTTGAAGGGTTAAACAGAACTGTAATACAGGTAAATGTATGCTTTTTACATGCCCTCAAGCAACAACAACTTTCTTAATCCTTAGATATTATTGCGCATTCGTGGTTGCTAGCTTATCACACACCGTTTTATGCCGGAATGAAGGGAGTATGATTTTCTTAAGAAAAATAAGGTATATCGCTTGACCTCTTTTGGTCCTTTTTTGTTATATGCTTTATATTGGGATTTGGGAATTCGAAGTTGTGTTTCTTCTTCGAAGTTGTAAATGCTAAGTTATTGACTTAGTTTGAGCTTTGTTTTTGTTCTCGTTGTATTTTGTATGTTGAGTCATTGACTTGGTTTGAACTTTCTCCGATTTTCTCTTAAATGGTTGTTTCTCTAATGCATTTCTTAAGCTACCCTTGTCTTCCCCTTTTTGGATTAATGGCCATCATAGCTTTTACCAATTGATTCATCGAGGTAAGTTTGATGAATCCCCAAATCGTTATCCCGTGCTAACAAAGTTATGCTTGCAATTGCGAGGAGTAAAACGTAAAGCCCGAAAATGTTGTTTTATGTGCAAAGCTTGTGGTTATTATTGTGACTGTATTATGCGTAGAGAATGAATGTCTAGTTCGTAATTGTGCTACGTGTGAATAAGAACGTTGTCAGCTTAAGTGCAAAGCTTGTGGTTATTATTGTGACTGTATTATGCGTAGAGAATGAATGTCTAGTTCGTAATGGTGCTATATGTGAATAAGAACGTTGTCAACTTAAGTTTTGTATTTGCGCATTGTTTTAAATATTGATGGAGGAATTGAGTGGTCGGGGT
Organism: Gentiana straminea; assembly: GCA_036785695.1. Taxonomy (NCBI): domain Eukaryota; kingdom Viridiplantae; phylum Streptophyta; class Magnoliopsida; order Gentianales; family Gentianaceae; genus Gentiana; species Gentiana straminea. The sequence goes on from JAVUPR010000223.1 coordinate 1,060,231, forward strand.
TTTTAGGAAGTGTCTGTTAAGCTTGCTTTATGAATTGGTGTTATACATTTAGATTTATCCTTTTCATAATTGTTGGTACTTATTTTGTAGGTCATTGTTGAGGATGAATGATATTATTGACAGTGGTGGGATAACAATCTAAAGAACCAACGATGCATGCTTGTTAAGGACGAAGGAGATTACTCATTTTATAGGAGTAAAAAGTTATAATGTATATTTCGATGAATGTTTTTTGACTACTTGATGTAGGGTAAGATCTCTTGATTGTCTTAACTATATGCATTTTGTACTTGGTTTGACTAATCTTTTGACTACTTGATGTAAAGTAAGATCTCTTGATGATCTTCAACTATATGCAATTATGATAAATATGTATGTCTGGTTACGTGTTCTTGGTATGATTGTTGTTAGCTTAAGTACATGCGTTTGGATATTTGATTGATTGATTCAAAATGTAAATGGGTCTCCGTCGGAATTGGATTGTTGCATTTCGTACCTATTAGTGGCGCTTCAAAATGCCCTATTGGGGCTTTGTTTTATAAATATTAAGGCGCTTCAAAACGCCTCATTCGGACTCGATCGTGGCGTTTGAGATTGCATCAATACATCTCTAATTATGACTAAGAGAAGCGCCCTATAAAGGACTGAATTTTCACCTATTCAGGGCGTTCTAAAACGCCCTAACACGGCCCTGATGGGGCGTTTTTCTGGTATTCTATTATGACATACTAAAGCGTCTTGAAAGGCTATTACAACGTCGACAGAAAGGGCGTTCGTTGAAAACGCCCCCAAGTCAGAAACGCCCTAATAGAACTGTATATAGGGCGTTTTGAAACGCCCTAAAAAGCCTTTTTTGGTGCAGTGTGAATGTTGTTTCTTGATCTAATAACATTAAATGAACAAAGTTCGGGACCGTCGGAAGAGCATGATTGGCGTTGTTCTTTGATTAATTAGTATTCATCAATGTATGTGTATGTGTTAGGCTTGTTGTGTCTAGATATCTAAGTGAGGGAGTAGAAGTATAAGTGAGCTTTGCCTTGAAAACACTTAGGTGGCTAGTTAATGATTAATAAAATACGTACTTGTGTAGTTAAAAGCCTAAACATCATATCATGCTTGGTAATGCACAAGTCTATATCGCGATGTGTGGGAAATCAGTAAAATTGAATAACTCCGTAGGTTACTAAGACCCCAAGTACGGAGGGATTTCGCCGAACGTGTACACTATCGGGGCTAGCATGTGGCTATTGATGTGATCCACCAATAGGTTGTACCCAGATACTTCGTAGTGAGTAGCACCATGCGTGGTGCCATTGATTGCTGATGTAACAAAGATAAGGTAAGCTAGACACAAGTAGGATTCCACAACATGTTGATGAGCATGAAGTGAATTCTAGAGTTGACTCGGTCATATAAAGATAACCTAATAATGAAGTGAACCTTTCGTAATGAAACTTATTAATTCAATAACTTCTACCTCTTTGCTAAGTACCTTGGTACTTACTTCCATTGCATGTTTGTTTTGTATGCTTTGTGGGTAGATGAACAGGTTGAGCAAAAGTTCGATGAGGATTTTGAGGACGACATATGATAATGCTTTGTTGATATTTTCATATTTCTTCTATTAGATAAGTTGTACTCATGACGATGTTATCTTTCTTTTTCCAGACAAATGTTGTATTTCACTTTGAGACTTTTGTAAAAATTAAAATGTTGTACTTTTCTTGAGACATCGTAAATTGTAAGTTTTATTTCGTTGTTGAAAAAATACATTTCTATCTTTAGTTTTTTTTTTTTTGGCAGAACGGTTAAATTTTATTTCAAATCAAAAGCAAAGGTTCATTACAAAGAAATCTCAGTGAAAAACAAAGAGTTAGGCACAACAAAAGTGGTATGTAAATAAATAAAACTCCAAGCCTTTCAGGAGCTATAAATTCCATGCGAGTTTGAGGTTCCTGGTTCTCTACACCATATGAGAAAGCAATACTTGTAAGGGCGGGTTGTCCTGCTGTGGGTCGTGTACCCGCTTGTTTCTCCAGTGCCAAGCAGTGTAAATCACATCGCGGAAGATGTAAGACTAATCATTTCGATCATTTCGGTGAGTGACGTTTGCATCAAGCCAAGATTGGGTGTCAGTGGCTGCGAAAAAGGTCGTCCTTTGCCGAGGGGGAAGGACCTGGTGCCAATACCTTTTAATCCAATAGCAGTCCCTCACCGCGTGAAGGGTGGTCTCAACATATTGATTGCAGAGGGGGCAAAAGGAGGAATATGCAATCTGCCTTCTCCACAAGAGCTCCATGGTAGGGAGTGCATTATGTTTCACAGTCCAAATGAGGTATTTCTATCTTTAGTTTTTGACGGCTCGTATTCTAGTATCATTTATGGTTTCACTCAAGTCTTTTAGCTTCCGTTTTTGCTAAACACGATACGATGACGTAGAAAGTTACGTATAATATTGAATTTATTTAATATTATACGTGCCAAAAGTTCTTTTCCGGGGCGGCACATAACATGTTTCACCATCAATAAGATTCAATAATAAAATGTGAACCTCTCATTTAAGAGAAGTTTCAACTTACTATTTTAAATTCTGTAAAAAAAACTTACTTTTTTTGGTTTCAATTTTGTAAATTTTATATTGGTTAAACTACTAAATCCCACCTTAAATTTAGCGTTAAATGGGTGATGTGGTGATGTGGCATATTTGGAAGGTACGGTGTAGTGCAGTTTACGACTCGTGTGTGCTCTTCGGCCCTTAGTGCAGCGAGAGAGTTCATTCAGTCCGCTCAGATACCTAATATGGGGCAAGAACAACAGTTGAGGGATCGTTGGGAGCGGCCGCCTGCTGGGACAAGGGGTGGAATCGGGTCGGGACCCATCCCGTAACCTTCATACCCGATCCCGATCCGACTGTGAATCGGGAATCTACTTTTCTCCCCGACCCCGTACCCGACTATCGGGATACCCGAATGTTCGGGATCCCGTCGGGTCGGGAGAAGATATCCCGAAAAAATATCATCAAAGATTTTTCACGACTTTTTTTTTGTTGCAATTTTGAGTGAAGTTAGGAAAATTATTACTTTCATTAGTAGCATTAATACTCACCTAACTTACAACAAAGACTTGTATAAATAAAAATTAAACACCATTTTTAACTCTTAAATCATGATTGATCGTCAGCTGAATCTCATTGCGACATCTTCAGCCGTCTGTCGCGCAAGTTCTTATTTAGCATTCTCAGATACAAAGTGATGAAGTGAATTGAGAAGTGATAAAATAGGAAAAAAGAAAATAATGAAAGCTAGATTAATGTGATTAAATAAATTGACAACTCGAAAATGAAGAAGGAGAATTTTTTAGAAAAACTCTATTTCGTTTTTTACGATTATTTCTTCAATTTCTATGATGTAAAATATTTTTCCCTAAAAAATAAAATTAATTATTTTAAAAAGATATATTTTTGCCTAAAAATAAGAAAAATTATAAAAAATAATTATAATATATAAAAGTCGGGTCGGGATCGGGATCCCGTCGGGTTTTCAGCATATACCCGAATCACATCCCGAAGTAAGTCGGGTCGGGAAGTTTCCCGAATAGTATGGGTCGGGAAGAAGTTCGGGTCGGGAAAAGTCGGGTCGGGGTTCGGGATGGGTCGGGAATATGGGATTTTTTGCCAGCCCTAGCTGGGACGATAAAATGCAATGTTGATGCCTTAGCCACTCCGAACGCTTCAGGGATAGGGCTCATTTTTCGCGACCACAAGGGATCCATTCTGGCAGCTTACTCTTTCCACCTAGATCCAGGCATAGCGGTGACGATGTTGGAGTTGAGGGCGATCCTCATGGCATTAGTGGAGGGGCGGCTCTTGGGCCTTTCGCAGTTGTTGGTGGAGAGTGATTGCCTTGTCTGTGTTCAGCGGCTGCAGCATCGTGAGGACGACTTCTCCTCCTTTGGTAGTTTAATACAAGATTGCATTGCGGAGACGACCCACTTTTCGACGGTTGGTTTTTCTTTTGTTCGGCGTACCGGCAACGAACCAGCACATATTCTTGCGCGACTAAGCGCTGATTCTTTAGGTGTAATTACTTGGGGAGCACATCCTCCAAACTTTGTTACTATCGTTGTTTTGACGGATTTAGTTGATTAATACAAATGTTTGGTTTCTTTTAAAAAAAATTAGCGCTAAATAAATCTCTCGCAATGTTTGATATTAAACTGGAGAGTTTTTTTAAAAAAAATTTCCTGGGGAGAGGGTGCAAATGGCTAGTTAGAGAGTTGTTTAGAGTGACCCCAATGGGGGGATTTATCCCCTCTAAAACTAATATAGAGGGAGTAACTTACCTTTAAGCCCACAGTGACTTTCAACCCAACACCCTATCCCTAAATAAAACTAAGGCTCCCCCTAAATATGAAGGGCCTGCTAACATGAACAGTAGACCATTTATCTCTCTTTTTACCCAATAAATTAATTTCACACATCAATATCATTTATATAATAATGCGTTATGTATCGAGAATGATACGGGCACAACGGTAGTATCACAACGGTGATATACATTATTGAAAAAAAAAATTATATATACTATTTTTTCCATAAAAAAAAATTAATCTGTCCAAATATTTATATTTTTATTTTGAACTCTTTTTGTGTACGGATACGACATCTTTTTATTTTTTTTACCGTTGTGCGACGTATTCAAATATCACTTTGTAATCATAAAATATTTTTAAAGGAATGTATAGAGGTTGTTTATTGGAGTGAATTATTTTTTGGGTGTTGAAAAAGTGTAACTGAAACGAAAAACGATGTGTTTGAAGGGTGTAACCATTGAGGTCACACTTAAAAAATAATTGAGTGTACCAATTATTATGCAGTATAAAAAAGCAACGTGACATCACGGGCTAATAAATAATTATATATGACATCGAAAAACATATTTAATGATAAATAGTACGTACAGACACAGTAACATGATATCATTCAGATTTGTTTCAGTTTATTTTACTATAAAAAAAAAGATTTGTTTCAGTTAGCAATCTATTTATATAATTGATTCGTTATTTGTTTCACTTTGCAATCTAAATTATATAGTTATAATTATATGATATGATTATATATTGACAGATGATACGATTAAGTAAAACATAAATAAGAAAGCTTTATAGGGAAAAAAAATTTATATGTGTTTGATTTCCTCATTTGATGAATACTTCAATTGAAACAATAATATACGATCTTTCTCTCAAATATTATACAATGCCCCGATGAATGAATAAATTTTTTTTAGCAATGAATGAATAAGTTGTATTGATTGATCGATATAAGTTGCATATCGTACACATCACAGTAACATAAACCATTGGCATTGTATGGCATATGGGAAAAAAGTTAATGGCATACACGCGGTTTAAAATGTTGATGTGGTTGTATCGATCGTTAAAAAAAATTACTTATGAAAACCTAGTGAAAAAAATTTATCATTTAACGAAAAAAAATATAGTACACTCATTGCATGTAGGCGGCCACATGAATTCTAGGACACAGGTCATGGATCGAGCTCATATTGTATTGCAAGTTTATAATGCACTACATTTTAAAAATCCAAGTATTATTATGGATAAATATTCGATTTTTAAAAAAGATTAATAATGTAAAAAATACATAGATTTTTTTAGAAGATGGCTTGACCCAAGTTTATAGGTAATTAATGCATATAAGCATTCATGTGAAGGGCTTGAAAGAGAAGATAATGAGTGACAAAGACCAACTAAAAGAAGAAAAACCAACACACGAACAAAAATTAAATAATCGTCAAACAATAATTTTGTGAAATACTCCTACACATTAATTATTTTACATATCCGGGGGAAGATTAATTTTTAGCAGAGCGAATGATTTGAATCTATAATTTACAAATTTATGTTGGTTTAAAGTAATAACCAGAAGTGTCTTTACAAACAAATTTCACAAAAGATGGAATCCAAAACGATTCCAAGAAGCAAAATTAAGACAACAACTCCATTTAACCACCTCAAACCTTCAAAATCACCAAGGATCGAACTTATAAGACGATCACTGCACCGAGCATTTTAAGACCTGTTGAATCGTAGTTGTCGAGCCAAATAGCCAATGCGATCCCGAGCCCAACTTAAGAAAAAGCTACAACACACATACTCCCGAATCAGCAAGAATAAAAACATGCATGTATAGACAAAGATAAACATAACACACTTAATTATCCGGTTAAATTGAAATTCTTATCCTTACTCTCCGCTATGCACTGATCCGTTGGATCTATGACATGTGTATAAAAAAGACAAATACTATTTTGTCTTTCTTGTACACGTGTCTTATATCCAACATATCGGTACACACGATGACTCTTCGGATAAGAATATTCCATCTCGAAGAATACCATACTTATTATTGATTTACATAATTTTCTTACCAGAATAGAATCATCAATGTCCAAAAAGCTATCAACATCGTAAAACCAGTTGCTATCCAAACCATTTCCGATATGCTTTCTCTTCTATCATGTTTATTTTCTCTGTAAATTCTTCTCATTTCCAAGAAAATTTCAGACCTTTTTTTCTCCTCATCAATTCCCCTTTTTGCCCTCCTTCTATCCATGGCCTCCTGCAAAATTACCAAACTATCCTTACCACTCATCATCTTCCCTTCCACGTCCTCCACCTGCATGCTTATCTGTATCACCTCCACCTCCCCTCCTTTCTTCCTCTCGCAGATGACCGTCACTTCAAACCTTACAAAACCGCCTTCAACTCCGGCGGTACCCATTACCATTCCGTAATGCAACTGCATATAATCCCTGCTCATCCAGTGCCACCGGACGTTCACCGGCGCCTGACTTGACAAGTTGACTGCTCGTTTTTTTGTGGGGTCGATCATAATCCAGCTCAATTTCATTTCTTTCTCCAAAAACTTAATGCACTCATTTTCCTCCCCGTTGACCTTCATCGGCAATGCGACTTTTTCATACCCCTCCAAAAGATCAAGTCTAAGGAAAGAATTTGTATACCAACCCGGCATATCCTTTTTGACGAGAACATTTGAGTACACCAACTGATCACCGACATGAATATCAACCGCCGATATCAATTCCGGTTTTATCCCTGTAAATTAAGCAGATTGTTCAAGTGAATTAATAATTTATGATATTACTTTATTAAATTAATTGTATTTAAAAGTATAAAATTAGCCAAAAAAAATATTATTTATTATAGGAAAGGTAGATTTGTATAAAACTAATTGGTTGGTTGAGTTGAATATAACATTTAATATTAAATTTGATGTAAGGTCATTATCATATATAATTGATGATGGAAAAAATATATTGTATCATTTTGTTGCGATAGTTTTATTGTAGTGAGTAAAAAAAAACATTATACTATTTCTCTAGTTTGACAGTCCTAACAAATATTCATAATACGATTTTACGTTATTGATAAAGATGCTTATGACATGTTTTTGATGTTTAGAGCACTTTCAGCGGATCCTCTTAACGAATAATCAATTTTATAAATGAATCAGATTATCTATTTTACATTGCATTAGATATAAAGAAAAAGTTATAAAATTTAGATAAATACGGTAGATATATATAAAGAAATTTTTTACAGAAATTTGGAACAATAATATATTTTTTCAAATGGCAACTCACTTACGCTTAATAAAAATGACAACCGCAGTAGATTTTGTAAATTCTAATAAAGATTTCATAATAAAAATAATGTTGCAGCAAATACTCTATATATATACATCCAAATTCATGTTTAAAAAAATAATTAAATAGGAGTACTTACCCCCGTTATTGCCACAAATCTTCATAATCTTCGACCAGGGCCGTTGACTGATTTCATTGTAGTCGAGTGTCGGAAAAGAGTCTGCAAAAAATGACCGGTGGCCTGAGCGAAAGCTAGAAATGATGTGTTGAACACGTGGATCATTAGTGGAAGGCCAAGTGGAATTGCAAATATTTTTCCAAAGGTTTTCATCAGAACAGAGGCTGTGAATCTCTGAAGAAGTGCAACTGGTGGAGGCAAGAGTTGGACCGTCGAGTTTGGGTAAAATATGAGTGTTGATGATGTCGGAATGAACGGTGGTGATCGCCGGAGTTGTGCTGCAGTCCATTGTATGCATTGTACGTAGTAGAATTTATCTGTTTGAGCCTGCAAGCTAGCTTTACAAGTTAGTCTTCTTTCTAAATGTCTTGAATTGATAATGAAGAAGTGTTTACAGGGGTAGTTTTGGTATAACTCGAAGTTTTCAAAGTCAACTTGTACCCTTATGCTTTTTATTTTTTTGTTTGTTTGTTTTGTTTATCTATATTATCTTTCACTTAAGTTTTAATCTGACTTGATCATGATGTTGATGTATTACTAGCTATTCAATTAATATATATGTTGTAATATTTTGTTTTTCTAGACCATGGAATAAGTGACGGATCCAAAAATTTATTCTGGAATTGTCTTGGTTTTTACTTTTCAAATACATATATATATTCCCGCGGAAAAAGAAATTCAATGTTGTAAGATAAATTTGCATTCGTTGTAAGGCTCGTATTTGTAAGATTTGAGACATCATTGTTGTAAACTCTTTCTTTACACTTTTAGACGGATGACATTATAATCTAGTATCTTTTACGATTTAACCCGAGTTTCTTTGGTTTCCATTTTGCTTAACTCGATACGACAATGTAGAGGATTACGTATAATGTTAGATTTATTTAGGGCTGAGCTTGTGTTGACTTGGTTTGGGTTTTTACATAATATAAGTCGGGTTGATTCAAGAAAAAACTAACCCAAACCAAACCAAATGACTATAAAACTCAATGGGTTGGTTCGGGTTGGTTTGGGTTGGGTTTCGGGTTTCATTCATATATAAAACATGCATCTATAATAACACTTTTATACTATAAAATCCACACACATGTATATATATCCAAATTCGAGTTCCATATCATATGTTCATAACAATAATCGTTATAGAAACCACTTTTTTAGGAAAGAAAACGTAAAAATTTGATAATTAAGAGTCCAACAACATATAACAAACCATATAAAGGTAATAATTAAAGATCAATAGTCATAAATAAAAATACGTACGCGGATTCTTTTTTCCGAAAAAATATCAATGAATTGTAGACCGCAACTGAAAACGAAGAGAAATCAGCAATATGATAATATCATTTTACTTTGGACGGAATGCATACATACATACATACATATATATATACATACATACATACATATATATTGGGTTGGGATGGGTCAACCCGGAAAAAATAATAAAAAAAACCAAACCAACCCAAAATGTTTTTGGTTCGGGTCAAAACCCAACCCAACAAATTTGGGTTTCAATTGGTTTGAGTTTTCGGGTTGGTTCGGTTTGGGTTTTGGGTTGGATTGGGTTCATTGGGTTTTCTGCTCAGCGCTAGATTTATTTAATTTTATACGTACAGTACGTTCTTTTCCGGATAAGTACTCAGTATCCGGAATAGAGCGTTATAAATGCAAAAGAATTTCATTCAACGTACATCAAGCTACGGAACATGTGGTATAGTAAACTCTTGCCCTTCTTAATACATAACAAGAGAAGCTGTAGTTTGTTTTTATGCTGTTTAACTTTTATGATTAGATTTAATTGGTGAAATGTAGAAAAAAAAAATGTTGCAAAGATGTTTTGAACATGGATACATTTTTGTAAAATGTAGTATATAATAAATTATTACCCTTCTGAATATATGAGAGACTCTTTGTAGTGGGACACACGAGAAAATTCGATGATATAATCTTCATCCATTGTGTTTTTTAAATAGTAGAGAGCATGAGTCGATGCTCGAATCTGATTCGCTGAAAGATATCATTCTAGGTCGGCCAACTTTTCCCTCAAGAGAAGTAATTCGGCCGACTTACTAGTTAAGCACGTGCTTATACTTATTAGTCGATTTAGTCCTCACTTATGATTGGTCTGATGACGCGCCATCCGAATTATGATTGGTCGAATGACTCAATCACACGCGTTCAGCTCGATTTTTCCCACAATGAAAGTTAATAAGCCGATTAACATTAATCACGTGTTAAGGCCGACCTAACACATGTCCACACTGTTCCAGAATCTTCCAACCGCCTTAACATTAAATTGTCAAGTAAAAATTAGTTTTTGGTTAATTTTATAAACAAATTAATTTTGTCTAAAAATTCAATAATAACACCCGAATCGAACTGACCGAGCTCGAGCTGAGCCGAGTCGGTCAACAGAACGCGCGTGTGGAATCTTTATCCATATTTTTATCGATATACAAGAATCAGTTGGTGGGGGAAAGTGGGAAAAATCCATTTTATCCATTAAAAATCCAGATGGAGTAAGAGGATTGGTCACCAAACAACAATAGCAATCTATATTATTTGAACAGGTCCTCTAGTCACCACATATTATTATTCCAAATATCTTTTATACAAACACCCTTGATTTATTTCCAATTCAACTCCAGGTCTAAGCTCAAAATAGTACTGATCAAATTAGTGAAAAAATGGCAGCAACAATTGCAAATGCATCAGCTATGGCTGGAATATTTGCCAAGGTGTCTCCTTCTAAGACACCATCTCTCAGCTCAGGTACCACACTTCTTTACTCTTAGATGCAGAAGGTCATGTATTCAAACCAGAAATGCTACTGCCCCCCGACAAGTGACGTGACACGTTTTTATAATTTTGATCATTACGTGATTCAGATCAACCAATCATGATCAATGACGTAAAAATGTCTTGTGAACATTTTGTTGTGATAATAGAGAAGTGTTATGTTAAAACCTTTCTATCAATATTGTCTTGTGATTTATATTGTGTTGGTGTTTATATGCTTTTAATTGACATAGTTCGTTATCTATACATATATATATATAGGCTTCCTAAAGTCAAATACAATGGCTAGAAATCCCCTAAGGAGGCTGGCAATAACCTCAGGAGGGAAGTTCACATGGTAATGAATTAGTCACTAGCTATAAGTGTCAAAGTTTTTTATTTTTTTTTATTTATTTTTGGATACTGAAACTAATAATTATTTTTGTAATTAATGGATTTTTGGTTAAATGAAGTTTTGAGAGGAATTGGCTAAGAACAGACCTAAATGTGATTGGATTTGGATTAATTGGATGGTTAGCACCATCAAGCATTCCTGCTATAAATGGAAAGAGTTTGACTGGCCTCTTCTTTGAAAGTATTGGAACTGAGCTTGCTCACTTCCCTACTCCTCCTGCTCTTACTTCTCAATTTTGGTAAGTACCCCCCTACCCAACACCCCCTCCTACCTCCCCCCCCCCCCCCCCCCACCACATACACACATCCATATATACAACATTGTGTCACTGCACATTTATAGTGTATTGGTTATGATGAAACATTACTGATTGATGTAAGTTTTACTCGTTGATCAGTAGTCTACAAAAGAGTACCGACACAATAGTGAAGTACAAATGTAGGGTATAATTGCATAATTAGTCAGGTAATGTGGCATAGTTAGCGTTTTAACCTTGTTTTTGCTTCGATTTCAATTTTAGTCCTTTAACGATGTTTTTTTAAATTTAATTCCTGTCGTACGAGTTGACGTGGTAAAATTCTAGCCATGTTTTGTTGATGTAACTATGGAATCGGAAAAAAAAAAAAAAATCCATTTCGGCGCGAAAATTATAAAATCCATCCTTGATGCATGTCTTAGAAGAATGTGATGATGTGTACTTATTGGACTTATGAATAATAATCACACTAATTATTGTTTATGAATATAATAATCACACTAACTAATGTTTATGAATGAAAATGAACAGGTTGTGGTTGGTGACATGGCACTTGGGCTTGTTCTTGGTCCTCACTTTTGGTCAGATTGGTTTCAAGGGAAGAACTGAAGAATATTTTTAACAAGCTTATTATGATTCCTTGTCTATGTGTATAAATTGTTCTATTCTTATTTATATTTTACTATTAATGCTATGATTGGGATCATAATCACATCCATCATCCTTATTCTAGAATTTAAAATCAAACTTCATTATAAAATAATTTCTCATTATAATTGTTGGAAAAAAAATTAATACTTACGAAAATGAACGATAAAAACAATACACAAGACACGCGATATACGTTGTCTTTTAAAAGATATTTCGCCCTACAAAGTTATTTAGTATTCACCCGGAAATCTCTCTCATGATACAATAGAGGCGTTTGATTCAAACAGTGACTTGTTTGAATCAAACCCGATGACACTAAAAAAATTTTGATGATGCTTTTCGGACTTGGAATGATTTCGTTTGCGGTTTGGTGCCTTTTATAGGACAAGGTAACCCAACATGAAATGGTCATCTACATGATTTCACATATGCATGAATTCGATTGCGCGCATCACTTTACAGATGCATGAATTCGATTGCATCACTTCACGTATGCATGAATTAGATTGCGCATCACTTCATAGATGCATGAAATCGAACTCCGTTTTATTACGGAAACCCGAATACAAAAATAACAAATTATTTAATTTATGGAAAATATCTAACAATTAATAATGCGGCAATAAGCAAAGCTTAATTTGACAATGGGGAATGGAAAAAATAAATATATTCACTTTTACTTTTGAAAAGTGAAATATATCTTTCCATAATAAAATTTTTTGAAGCAAAGCTTAATTTGAATATGGAGAATGAAAAAAATAGATATATTCACACCTACATTTGAAACGTGAAATATATGTTTCCATAATAATAAATAAAAAAAATGAGGAGTCTTTCCATAGTTTCGATGTTTTTTTTTTTTTTTTCAATTGTAAATGCATAATGCTTTGAACTTAATCATAAATTGATCCCCTTTAACTCAAAAACATTTTCAAGTCAATTACTTCTTAACTCAATTGATATTGATTAGTTTTTTTCTTTGTACATTAGGAATTTTACAAGATAGTGATCCAATTCAGTTTTGGAACTCTTTCTTTTACTAATCTCCCATGTGTTTGAACATAAATAATCAATAGAGACTATGAATAAACTATACTGTAAAGCCTTTTGTTTCGTTGTAATGTAATGTAACGACTTATCACTATATTATACTGTTTGAGCAGTGTCGGATCCACGTGTCCCGGGGGGTCACGTGACCCCACTGGATTTTTATTTTTATTTTTTTTAGTATTAAAATTATGTTGTTTTGTTGTAGAAAGTGTCGTTTTGTCGATAAAAATTGATGTTTTAGACTCCGATGGCCCAACTGAAATTTTTTTTAAAAGATGTAGTTTTAAACTCCGATGACATTACTGGAATAAATTCCTGGATCCGCCAGTATGTTTGAGTATGGTCGTAACGAAATTAATGTAATTACACTACAAGAAAAAACATTTTTTTACTACACTAGTTTTTGTCACACACATAAAAAAGATGGTGTTATTATAAAATTGTTTTAGCCACAGTAAATGAATCTAACTAAGTACAACCTCCGTCCGAAAATATAAGTCGATCTATTTAGATTTTTTCACACAAATTAATAAATTTGGTTAAATTTATTGTGTGTCATTAATTTTGATTAAAAAGTCTAAAATGTACATTTGAATAAAATTAATGCAAAATATTGAAGAGTAAAACAGTATATATAATAAATAAAGGTAAAAAAAAAAAATATAACAAATACTTTATTAATTTTCTAAGACGCCTTTTATCGGACCACGTTATCAGTATTGACACCCTTATTATTATTATTTTTCATTTTCATTTAATACTACACACCACAAAATCGCTAGGACACCACATAAAAATTAAAACATTCAAATAATTACGCTTTAGTCCCCGAAGAATTGCACTCTACATCATAGAATTATTTTGAATAACATTATCCCCACATTTCCTCCTCATCTAAAAACCCTAATTTCCTTGCAACTTACAGCCGCCGCCCCCCTCCTCCATTCCCTACATCCTCTACATCCTCCGTTCATCTCCACGTACAGTAGCCCCGCCTGCAAATCCAATAGCCGTTTCTCTGAAAATCAAACCCCCTCCCCTAATGTAAAATCGCGTCTCCTTCCCCTCATCGGAACATCGCGGCTTCTTCCCATCGTCGGAAAATCGCGACTTGCAGCAGCGCCGGCGAGTTTTTTTTTTTTTTTTTTGAAAGGTCGACTTAGGAGAAAGGGAGGGGGGAGGGGAGGGAAGGATCGGAAAATCGTATCCCTCGTCGGAAAATCGCGACTTCCGGCTCTTGTCCTCATCAGCGCCGGCGAGTTACAATTTTTTTTTAAAATGGTCGACTCACCATTGACAGAAGAAATGGGGAGACGGATTTACAGAATGGGAGGGAAAGGAAGAATTTACATGAAGGGGATGGGGGTGGTGGCGGGGGCGGCATTAGGTTTTATTTTGAAGATGAAACGGAAGGGAGGAAGATGTGGTGGTTTTGGTCTGTAAATGGGTGGTGGAAGAGAGGAAGAGAGGAAGGAGATGGATGAAACGTGTGTGATGTATTAAATTAAATTTTGTATGTTTTTGTTCCATTTTTATTAGCGAAAAAACTCAATTGTATTTTTTAAAATTGTGGTATAGGATAATTGTGTTATTATTTTTATGGTTTAAGCAAAATAATAATAAAAATATTATTGTGCTCCCACAAGTAATTTAAAATGTGTTGAAAGTACAAACGCGGTGTCAATAGAAATCACATTTTCTAAATCGATTTACTTTTTTAGACAAAACAAAAAACTAAACGGAATTACATTATGAGACGGAAGCCGTATATATTAGTCACACTTTTAAATGTGGTAAAAACTAGTGTAACAAAAGAGTGTTTTTCTTGTAGTGTTAATTGAATCCCAAAATGAGAAATTATAAATTCAGGTCTCTGTAGCACCTTTTATTTCATTTTAGGTTGTGTCAGACTTGACATTTTGTTTTAAATCCCCCGTGCAATTGTGTAAAAAGAGCGTCGCAAATTTGCGCACGACGCCCGATGAAAAAATCCCACGTGCCCGTGGAATCCTCCTCACTAATGTTTTTTTTTACTTTGCTCCAAAAAAATCACACGCACCCAAAAAAATCACACGCACCGTGGGATTTTTCAAGGCCCGTGCAAATTTGCGCGCTTTTTTACACAATTGCACGGGGGACTTAAAACAAAATGTCAGATTTGACACAACCTAAAATGAAATAAGAGATGCTACAGAGACCTGAATTTATAATTTCTCTCCCAAAATGGATGGAATAAAAGTAATCAAAATATATATCACCTTACCTCACCCATCCCCATCACCCATACCAAAACTATTCACCGCCGTTACTGCACCCACCCTCACACCACACTCAATCCTACTCACTCATGCTCATCCACACACCCATGTCTTACACCATCCAACCACATGTTACCCTTACCCTACTGTCACCTTATGCCACATACCCACCCTATCCCACACACACATACCCTCATATACGTCACTTCACTCCCTACCCATCCATACCCTAACACCACCCTCACCCATCTGTTTAGCCTCACCCTACCTCACACCTTTACTCACCGTTACCATACCTCACACGTCTCTTTTTATGTCTATCAACCCCTACCTATGTTTATCTTCACTCTATCATTATCCACCCCTATCACTCACTCTTACCTAACTCCAATCACACCCCGTTACCCACTCACACTCGCGTTACTCTAATCCTTTATCCGACCCAATCCCATAACCTTAACCTCCCCCCCCCCCCCCCCCCACCGAACCCATACTCACCTCTAAATGTACGATCACCAACCATACGTTATCCATCATCCTTCACGTCATTTGTCATATCATTTGTTATATTGTCTTTTTTATTGTATCGGATATCAAACGCCGCAATGTAATGTATTCAATTCATTTCACCCGTTTCATTATATTTCATTCCATTCATTCATTTTATTGCCTTATATTATACGAATCCAGTCAAGCCCTTACGGTTTCTGTAAGGTAATGTAGTATATTAAAATTATGTTTGGTACTAAATAAGGTATTTTTAGTACGAACCATAATGTTGGTACCTAGACATTTTTTTTTCTTTTGGAGATACTCATATTTTCATATCTATATTGAAATTTTGTTTTGACACCGACCGTTGGATTTGTCCTAAATAAGAGTCTTCAAATGTAGGAGAAGATTTACAAGCATTATAGTAATTTGTTAATAGTGATGGAACTTCAAATAATCGCTCATTCTATTGTAAATGTATAAACAATTACATTAGTCCTCTTTTAACATGTGCTGGAAATGATTCTACCCACTTCATGGTTAAGGAAGGCTAGAATATCTTTGGATGTAAGTATTGATGAGTACATCCGCAAGACAATGTATTATTGATTATTAATGTCCATAAAAAATAAACTACTTTTTTTTTTTAAAAAAGTAATGCTAACAAAACAGAGAGTAAAATACCGAAAACTAAAGACCGGTGTGTGTTTTTGTAACTCGAGACACGTGCTGGAAAAGTCATGTTTAGAATAAACTTTATATGATCAATCACGGATTCAAATTGTCTTGTTTTGTACGAATATCAGGACATATACAGAAAGAATCATACTCATAATAAGTTCAATATGATTGAATTAGGGTTAGCGATTAACTTGTTATTTATTTTTTATTTTTTTAGTGGACTTGTTATTTTGAAATGGATAATTAAGGTCATTTTTTCCATTAAAGAAATCTCTATTGATTCCTTTGGTGGTACAAATCCAAATAGCGTTGTCTAGTGAACCATCAATTCATCTTCAAAGAAATACCCGGATACCCTAAATGACCTGTCAATGAGTAAAATATGTTTTATGGACGAAATTTAGTTTTAACAAAATTGGTATATTTAAAACCCCAGAAACATCCTTCTTATAAAATGTTCATGCGTACCCACTCAATAAGAATGACCGGAGGTCGATTCCGCTTTAGATCAACCCTTTACTCTCTACCATTATTAGAGGAATATGAGGTTCAAGACAAAAAAGATCAGGTCAGCATATCAGTTTTTACTTTATACCCTACTTGAATATGTTTTTGTGATATCCGCTATTATGTTGATTCTCCTTCAAATGGCAAAAACCGACTTATGAATTTCATTAACCTCATAATTTAGTGAGCGGCGCCGCCAAGACGTTTTATGGATTGCTTATTTAGCAGTTTCACCGTCACCCGTTTATATTTAATTACGTGAAGCTCACGTATAAACACCTGCTCACTTGCTCCGCTATTATGTAGACTCTTCTTCAAACAACAAAAACCGACTTATGAATTTCATCAACCTCATAATTTAGTGAGCGGCGTCAAATCGTTTTATGAATTCCTTATTTCGCGGTTTCGCCGTCACCCGTTTATATTTAGTTACGTGAATCTCACGTATAGACACCTACGACATCATCTGTATTAAAAAAACCTTCACGTAACATCTTAATCGGAAAAAAGTTCATGACTTTTTTTGATGTAAAGTTCATGACTTAAAATGAGAATATTTTGTAAAAAAAACTAATAATAATAATAGAATTGCAAGATAACTCGCAAATTGTTTTTTTTATTTGACTACTCCGTAATTTTAATTTTTTATTTTTGGAATTGAGAAAGAAAAAAAATCCTTTTTTTTTTTTTTTTGAAGTGAACTTGACTCTATATAATAACTCAAATCGGGTTAATGTGTGTAACTGCGCCGCTTAGAAGCTCAAGAACCAAGACCCGAGTCCTTCTTCAACTCCAATCTTCGGCTCATAACTCCGACCATTTTAATGGCTTCAGATCATAACTCCGACGAGCAACTTCCGGTGGACCCTCTGTTGAAATCTGGCGCATTCATCGATGTTAACCGTAGCACCGACGACACAGAGACACCAATTAAACCTAAGGAAGATGCCACCAGCTCGTCACCGGTGTCAGATGGTTTACAAACCCCCGTCGCTTCGTCTGTTCCGACATATGTGACTCCGGTATCTCAGTGGCGACCAGATGCACCGCCTCAGCCGGAATCGTCGTCGGAGAGACCTAATTGGTTACCTGAGGATTGGAAACTCGAACGCAGAGTCCGTGCCTCTGGTGCTACTGCTGGAACGGTTGATCGGGTAACATCTCTCTCTCTTTTATAAACCTTCGTCTTAAAGTGTTACTTGTCTCAATTGTGATGTTTGTGATTCTTGTTTAGAATTACTTTACACCGTGAGATGTTGTCTCTATCTGTGTTCTTCTTTTCGCCCTTTATTATTTTCTTCTTTGGATAAGAAGAAACTCTAATACGTGTTGGATGTTAATTTGTTAACTGCATGCTTGCTGCGTGTGAAAGTGAGTTTTAGGTTTTCTAGACATTTGTTATTGAGGAAAAGTTGGTACCTTGATTCTGTGTTTGTTTAGTGCTTAAGATTAAGAAAATACTTATACTGTGAGGGGAAGTGATTTGGTTTGATAAATCTACCAGAAGCACCAACCACCATAAGCCGGAGGAGGATTTTTAGTAATCTAGTGTAGCTCTTCAGTAATTACTATTTGTATGAAACTTTTGTTATCCTTCCTCCTTACGTAAAAGCACGTGCCGTTTCTAATAGGTTTGGTGTGGAATATTTATTGTCGATGTTGCGGATGCTTGGCGGGTTATATTTGGCTTAACAAGAAAAGGAAACTTATAAAGGAAAACATAATTCGAAGCTCTTGAAAAGTGAAAACACAGGATAAAAGGTGGAATTTGTTCAAACGGATGCTCAACTACTTAGGAGCCTTATGCAAGGTAAGGAAGGGTCTTTTAAGGTGTCAAGTGGGAGGTTTAGATGTGCATCCTATGCAGGTTAGGTATTATTTTGGAAAAGAATAAAGAACATGGAGAGACCCAAGATAACTTTTTTTTATCATAAATAGTGAAGTGATTATCGTATCAAATGGGTTGGCCCTTAATTATTAGTTAGACATTTGAAGTCTCTGCCCCGGCGCGTCATTTGTTTACAACCAGCATATTTCACTAGTAAGCCAATTACTTACAAGACTTCTTCTAGTAACATACTAAATAGTTCTATAGACAATATTGGAGTGTGAATTATTCCCAAAACTGTCCATCAATCTAAACATTTATCACTTTGCATTAGTATTGCATCATTGATTGAAGTAGAGTATGTTCTCTCAACTGCTGGAATTCCTTTGACCAAGTTGATTTCAGTTAAGTTTATAATGTATAATCAGATTTGTCCAGTAGCTTGCATGACTTAGGAAAATGGACCATCAAACTTGACAAACATACAACATAGATTTACTCTATTCATTGCTTTAAGTAGGAAAATTAAACGTTGTTGGAAAATTGAGAAATGGTTGGACATGACTGGCAAGAGCAATGTGGGAAAAAGACGATAGCCGGTACCCAAATAAATTCAGATCAGTATCTCGTGTTTCGGCTTGGCTAATTGTGCTATTCCTGTTTTAATTTTGCAAATGTTTTCCAATTGTCAACTAATGCACCAAGGACGGTTATTTGTGTAAAGTGATAGATTTCACATCTTGATCCTTTAGTATAAATTTCATTTACTTCATATCCTTCCTTTCCTTTTCGGGGAAAAAAGTTCAAGTTTTCGTGTAGAGGTAGGAAGCAATTCTGATGTGATTTTAAGTGACCATCATGATTCGCAGAAACCACATATTCTGAAAATTTAAGGTTGCTTAGTAGGCGTAAAGTGGCTCAAGTAGTCAAATGGCCGTGGGACCTTACACACACACACACACACATATATTAATCTTAATTGTAGGACCGTATAATATGTGGCATGCTTTTGTGTACGGGATGATTGGCTTTTCTCTTTCTAGATAAAGTAAGCATTCATTTCACCTGGGATATTCCATTCCATTTTATTAGGTCAGTCGATGGTTCTAAATCAACCAACACCCCATTGACAGTGAAAAGAATGTTTAATTTATTTAAAAAGAGAATAAAAATCAGCGCGTGTATGGATTGTGTATTATAAATTTGGGACCTTTTATAAATTCCAAGGTCTTTTGTTGACTCTAAATCAACTAACATCCCATACTTGCAATGAGTAATGGATCTCTACTTAATAAAATAGCATGAAATACCAACGTAAATGGTGTGGACTAATAAGATGAAAGAGAATGAACAAATGAACGGCGGAGCCAGCCTACCCAGAATAGGTGTGGCTGCCCCCGGTAGTTTTTTTTATTACTTGTATATCGTATTAAGTTTAAGTAAAGAAAAGAAAAATTGTCAAGTATATCCGGTACTAAGCCTGCCCCAAGAGACCTTTTCTTCTAGATCCGAACCTGCTTGTCACATCATTCTTTCAAGTGTTTCACGGTATTTTGTCATGTAAATAATGCCCGTTGCTCATATGTGTTGAATTACCATCTGCTTAAGTTGATGGGGAGGTAGATAATCAACATTTTATATATACTTTAACACGCATCCTCAACTGTGGGCCTATAACAAGGCTGGGAGAGGCTCAGGACTTGAAAAAAAATATATATATATATATATATATATATATATATATATAGACAGTGTTTGTAGATAGGTTTGAACTCAGTACCTCTTGTACCATGTTGAATTACCATCTTTCCAAAAAGCTTAAGCTGATGGAGAGTTAGATAATTGACATTTTATATACTTCAACAATATGCAATTTCTGTTTTCACTTTTATTGATATTTTTTGAAATTGAAGGTTTTCTTATTGACAGATGTATATACATGTACATGCGTTGAACATGTGTTTGTGTTGTGTCCCCACTCGTCCTGTATATAATCCTCTGCGGCAGAAACCTTTAGGGGCAGAGCTTCTTGAATTTGCCCTTCACTTCCTTGTTTGGCTAATCTACAGAATTTCTGCAGCTCTTCTCCCCCTTCTTCCTAAATACCAAATATGTCTGACCAACATTTTTTCTCTAAGTTCCTTCAATTCCTTGGAAGACCTAGCTCTAGTAATTCTTGTGTGATGGACATGGACCTTAATTTTCCATACCAACCCAGCAGGGTTGGGGGTTGGCCGATTTCTATACCAACCCAGCAAGGTTTTGTGGTACCCCCTATGGCCCATAGCATCTCATCAATTCAGCCTAGTTTAGGCACAGAGGCAAGGGCTGCCTCCGCCGATCTGGTCGAAAAACCAGATTGGTTGCCAGAGGATTGGTTGTTTAGCTGCAAAGCTCGCGCATCTGGCGCTACCAAATCTAGAGTAGACAAAGTAACCTTTTAATTGATGAATCTATTCATTTGTTTCTGTTTCTGGCTTTTCTCATCTTATTCATGTTGGCGCCGTGTTAGATTATGTGTTGGATTGTTTTTTCTCATGTTTTTTTTTTTTGGGTGGAGTTTTTGGTTTTTTTTTCTTTCTTTTAATTCGTATTAGCATGTAAAGATAACTTCAGATCTCACCCCCCCCCCCCCCCTCCCCGCAGCCGCACACACACCACCACCACCAAAAAAACAGAGTAAAAAACCATGCGTTTCAGGGCATCTGGTGTTTGTTTCTTTCAATAGCAAACTAATGTTTTAAAAAAAATTAATACTATTTTGCCTTTGAAAAATTCTGTAGATGGCTATTGTTTTTGTAGCATGTGTTTGCATTTTCATATCTCTAAATCCCCTCTTTAAAAAACAGAGAGAGAGAGGGGGGGGGGGGGGAGCCAGATCCACATGGTCAGACCAAGGGCAGCCATCTCCAATGAAATTTTTGTCTAACTATTCCTGTAGTCATGTTTTTCAGGCCTTTAGAAATTTTATAGCTGTCCTTTGCTTGATGTTGTTTTATCTACTGTTTGGAATTATCTCCTGAATTTTTATTCGGAAACAAAGGGGTGTATTTTACATGGACTCTATTTACAGTTTGAAAATGAGTTGTTCAGTCAATTTATGCTTGTACAATTAGGTGTAAAAATTATTCTTGATTGTTTCCCCTTGGCTTGTGCAGTACTACATATCTCCAGCAGGGAGAAAATTCCGGTCTAAGACAGAGGTCTTTAACTTTATTAACACCGGAGACAAGCGAAAGAGGACGCTTGATGAAAATCCTCAATCTGGTTCAGTGGTTAGTAAATTAAAAAATTACTCTCAGTGATACTTTTCATTACAAGTTTTCAGTGTAATTACATCAGCCCCCACCCACCACCACCTGAATCTACGGTTTTTATGGTATATTGATTTTGTGTATTTTTTCTTGTAGTCTGAGCCTGCTGCTGCTGGTGGTGCCGGTTCTTCTCAGAAGAAGGAGAAGAAATCTAACCGTGGTGGTGGTGGGCGTAAGAAGCAAAAACAAAATGGTAAGGACTTCTCAAACCTATCATTTGACTTCAAGAACCCACCACAGGCGGCTACGTGGGTTCCAAAAGACGAATCTAACAATGAATGGACTCCTGTGGTAGGGAATGTAGTCGTCCCAGAAGCTGAACAGGGCCAGTGGAGTAACGCGCAAGAACGCGTTACAGAGCTAGAGAAAGGCGACGGAGCAGCCGCCGTATAAGATAATATCGTAGAGGAAGCTGAGTGCAGTTTAGTTTTAACTTATTGAACTCTATTTTTGGAGTAGAAGGATATGATAGAGATCAACATATAGGAGCTTCCTTTCTTGCTGTGCTTTAAACTTTATTAGAAAACTGTTTGTCAAAACTCATATTTCAGTTTATTTTTCTTATTCCTGCTTTACTAGACACTGTACTTTATGTTGTACTATTAATATTATTGACTTTTTGATTGTTTATGATCTTGTTGGTGTTTACTTATGTTTTGATTTTGTGCTTTGGTTAGAGATATGTACCTGCTGCAAATTTCTATTTGAATATGCTTTGGTTTGTTTAGGGGTTATATGAATCATGTGTCTGGTTTGGACATCAAATCGTCCTCAACTTATTTGGGGAAACAGGTGACTTATCATCGGAGTTCTGAAAGAATCCGGTGCATTTATGCTGGTATGATCGGAGTTTTGATGGGATCCGATGCACTTGTGCTTAACCGGAGTTTTCTGATGGGATCCGGTGCATTTGTGTTCAACCGAGTTTTCTGACGGGATCCGGTGCACTTGTGTTTAACCGGAGTTTTCCGATGGGATCCGATGCATTTGTGCTTAACCGTAGTTCTGATGGGATCTAATGCATTTATGCTCAACCTTTTCTAGTTTTGATGGGATCTAATGCATTTATCCTCAACCTTTTCTCATAAGAATTGTAGAATCATACTTTGTACCTTTTTGTTACTAAACGAATGGATTTAATAAAATAGATGTGCACTATAGGTGTCAATCAAAACAAAACATATGACATAATTTTAGTATATTTATGTTGGTCTAGAATTTGTTTGTTGCCACATATTATCAACATGACCTTGCCCTCAGGCAGGATATGACTTGGTGATAAGGGCGGAAGTGTTGTTGTGACAATTTTCTCTTTAAACTGTGGTGTGAGGGTTCGATCTCGTAAATGGTCGAGTTCTCTTAATATTAAGAAGTGTATATGCAAGTGCAGAGTAGATCATTGAGGCATAACCCTCGAATTAAATTCTTCGCGAAGCTTTAGGACGGCCGGACGGGGCACAGGAAGCCCTTGGGGCTCAACTAGAGGTGGCCACGGTTAACCGGAACCGCCGGTTCGAACCGGAACCGGTGGTTTGTCAAACCGCCGGTTTGCCAGTTTGTTGCCGGTTTGATATTTTTGGAACCGAAACCGGAACCGGAACCGCCGGTTTGAACCGGATTTTTGAAACCGGCCGGAACCGGAACCGGAACCGGAACCATCCAACGGCTATTTTCATGGCAACGGCTATATAATTTTTTTTTTCAACTCTTCCAAAAATTTCTATAAATACCACCCATTTCATAC
Organism: Gentiana straminea; assembly: GCA_036785695.1. Classification (NCBI taxonomy): domain Eukaryota; kingdom Viridiplantae; phylum Streptophyta; class Magnoliopsida; order Gentianales; family Gentianaceae; genus Gentiana; species Gentiana straminea. The sequence continues at coordinate 1,084,074 of JAVUPR010000223.1, forward strand.
AAAAATTCCTACACCCATTAAAAATAACTAACAAACACCTACTACTTTAAACTAAAAAAAAAAAGTATAGAAAACTATATAAAAAAAAACCATATACAAACCTAAAAAAAACTTATATGAAACCATATAATACAAATATACAAACACATAAGAATACTATAAAAGACTACAATAAAACAAACATTTAAAAAAATACTATAAAGAATATAAAAAACAATAAAAACCTATAACAAACCATAACACCCTAAAAAAACAAAACTATAAAAACACCCAAACAAACCGTATACAAAAAAATTGTATGAAACTATAAAATACAAAACACATATATATACTATAAAAGACTATGATAAAACAAACATTTAAAAAACCTTTAAAAACTATAAAAACATATAAGAAGACTATAAAAGACTAAAAAACAACAAACTATAAAAGACTAAAAAATAAACAATAAGAACTACGTTCGCTTTGATTTTTTTATATGTGTTGTGCCTCCAACACGATTACATATAAAAAATACGTAGGCAACCGAATTACACGGTACATGAGCGTTGAAAAAAACAACACAATTTACATATAAAAAAAACAACACAATATTTGATTATATTTCTCACATAATATTTAATAAAACAACATTTATAATCAACGTATACTTAAAACCGACTCAAAAAATTTATAAAAAAAACTATAAAAGACTTTAAAGAAAACAATAATAAAAATTACAATAAAAACTTTTACAACAAACTATAAAAGACTACAAATTAAACAATAAGAACTACGTTCGTTTTGATTTTTTTATATGCGTTGTGCCTCCGACACGATTACATATAAAAAATAGGTAGGCAACCGAATTACCGTACATGAGCGTTGAAAAAATAACACAATTTTTTTAAAATAACATTATTTACATATAAATAAAATAACACAATATTAATATTATTTTTAAAACCGAATAGAAAACTATTTAAAAAATATATATATTATTCTCGCTTTAGTAATTATAGTGAAAAGAATAATAATTTGTTATTATAGTGAAAATAATAAGTATTATGTGAAAATAAAAAGAAAAAAAAATTATGAAATTTTATAACCGTGGCCGGAACCGTGATCTGAACCGGGAGCAAACCGGGGTAAACCGGAACCGGCCCAAACTGGCAACCGGCGGTTTTGAACAGTAAACCGCCGGTTTTTCAAACCGGTGGTTCGTCAAACCGGCGGTTCGTCAAACCGGCAGAAACCGTCACTGTTTAAAACCGGTGGTTCCGGTTCCACCATTTGGCCGGGTCTAGGGCTCAACCTTTTTTTTTTTTTTCTTTTTCTAAACAAGACCCTTATACATGTTACAATCCATCACTTTATGATTTTCAAAATGCTTAGCAAACCAGCAGTTAAAATCAATTTGATCTAGATTCAAGTAGTATCAAGATCTCAGAAGTCAACCCAACAGTTTGACTCAAGTTGTTAGTAGTTTGAGAATGTTTTCGGAAATATCATGTTCGATTCTCCTTAATGTTCTTATCTTGCATAAAAATAAAATGAAATCATTCGTGTTTATAACTACTAGCAGAAAACACATGTCTTGACTCTTGATGAAAAAACTGTCAATATGAAAAATATGTGCTAGTTTCGGGAAAAAAAATATAAAGAACTAAAAGTGTAATTTCCCCTATTTTTAAGAGTATGTGTTTTACTCTTGTATAACTTGGAATTAAAAAAAATGAGAAGAAAAAAAAAAATCAGAGACCTCATCATTCTTCCTGTTATATTGGAATTATCAATATATAATTAGGCTAATTAGCAATTTATATTAGATTGATCCATTCATTTTTCTTCATGCATGAGTTATATTCCATGTACTCAAATCTCAATATATATATTTTTTTTTTGAGAATAAAACTCAAGGTTTTATAATTTATGATTCATGAATATAAATTTAATACTTAATAAGATATTCAATACCACATAATGCTTTGATTAATGTTGTGTTCCATGTTGGGTTATGTAATCTAGTTTTAGTCATTTGTGGTTGCAATATGACTTTCCAATAGCATAACTTTTTCACTTTATATAAGTTGAATACTCATAAAAAAATATCTTTCTATCTTATTGTATTTTTTGTAAATTATATAAGCAATACAAATTGGTAATGATATTTATTTTGTTTTTTTAGTTAGGGTTGTAATGCTTTATGAAAATTATATAAGCAATACAAATTTTTGAATCATAAACATGAAAATATTTTCCTATTTTAGAAAATTTACCAGCAAAATAAATCATAGGTTTTTTTTTTGGTTCAAAAATAAATCATAGGTTTTTTTTTTTTTGGTTCAAAAATAAATCATAGGTAAAGAATCAATTGAAACAAATTTGTGCAAAACATCTTACGATATTGATGTAATTCATTTATTTGCTTATTACTTGTAAACTACTTGCATTTGATTGTTGTTATGCAATTTTTTAAAAAATGCCCTTGGATATTGATTACTTTTTAATCTCATTATTATTTTTATGATTAAAATAATAGTTATGTGAACGAAAATAAGATAGAAATTGAGTGTTCGATGTAGGAGAATTTGAAATAAGTTTTTTTTTTTTAAATGAAAATTTTATTAATCAAGGTCCGTCAAACAAGTGGCCAAAACATCACATGAAGGCAAGAAATCCCAAGATGTACAGGCAGAAACAGACTAACAATGTCTAACTAAAAAATACGCAGGGACATAAGTGGTATATAAAGGTTTATAAATTTTTTTTTTTCGAGGAAAATAAAGGTTTATAGTTATTCACGTACACATGGCTTATAAGGATTATGCGATAATACTGGTGTTACTTTGTAATTTTAGTAGTGTAACATTGTAATTATAATATTGAATGACATCAACGGAGAAAAATTGAGAAATTAATATCACTCATTGCCATGAAATAATTGAGCATGAATCTCTCATTTATTCATAGTATTTCATTTCATACATATATTTGTTATTCAACAAACTTCATATTGAAGGTTTACTTTTGGTGAGTAGTTTTACATAATTGTATGAATTTATTGTTCTTTCTTTCCATTTTGATATTTTTCCGTGCATGATCCATGGCTTTTTTTAGCTATTGTTTGATATAAACTTTAACCAAATTATTTTTACCCCATTCCCAAAATACAATGATATAATTCTCGATCGTAAGTTGAATTGAATGGTAATAAACATTTATTGATTATAAGAAATTTATATCATGAATATAAGATGTAATAGTGATAATCTTATGTATTGTATAAGATTTTTTTTTTAGAAACAAAACTTTATTAATTAATATCCGCCAAACAAGCGGCCAAAACGTCACCAGGGGGCAAGGAGCCCCAAGATGTCCTAGAAGTAACTGTCAAAGTATGTCTAGCTAGAAGATGCGCCGGGACATTGCCCACACGCCGAATAAATAAAAATGAAACTGAAGAGAAGCTGGATAAAAGGGTCAAGCAGTCCTGCATCAAACAACCCTGAGGTGTAAGGTCCTCTATTGGCCGTCGGAGACGCGAAACACACGCCAAACAATCACTCTCTACCTCTAATCGTTGAATTCCCAAGTGCCTCGCCTCTTCCATAGCCAAAGAAATGGCCTTAAGCTCCATGTATTTCACTGGGTCCCCTGGGTCAAAATGATACGCAAAGGTGTGGAGAACTGCCCCATGAGAATCTCGGAAAATAATTCCCACCCTCGCTCCTGTCTCGGTTACTGACGCATCCACATTGCCTTTAATCACCCCTTCCGAAGGCTTCACCCATGTATCCGACAAGTGTTGGAGTGAGCCCTACGCCCTATAGGTCTCTAAAGCCGCCACATACTTGGCCGACGCTGTGAGAGATCACATACACACTGCAGAAACATAAACAGCCTGATCATCAAACACTGCAGAACAACGCGCCTTCCTAATCCCCCACATAAGCCATACAAATCTCGCAGTATCCTGAGCACCCTGATCCTCGAGCAACCTCATAAAGAAATTTGCAAAAGTGGCCGAGCGAAGACGCCCTAACACCCTGTAGAATGGCGACACCTGCCAAATTCGATCTGCCAACTCGCACTCAAAAAGTACATGCCGCAGCGTTTCCAAAGTCTCTCCGCAAGCCAAACAGACACCATCCCCCATATTCCTCCTGTGCAATCCCTGGCCGATAACAAGGCAATAAGTGAGGCAACGCAACAAGAAATGCTGAATACGCGGCTGTACAGGGAGCTGCCAACAGTTCCTCCAAATCCTGCTCCCCTCCCCCACCGAAGTACCCGGCCCAACCACAGATGCTGGTCGGTAAAGTGATAAGGCCAGAAAATACCCTGAACGAACAGTATAAACGCCCTTATGATCATAAGGCCAAATCCGCCGATCCGGGTGCTCACCTGGGGCAATAGTGGTGCCCAAAATAGCATCAGACTCCCATGGGCGAAACAATTGCTAGACCCGTTGTACATCCCACGCCCTAGAGTTAGGAATAAACAAATCTGAGACCTTAGAATCCGTTGGAATGTCGTGTCCTGCAAAAGGAATACGGAACGAAGGCTGGCGACTAGTCAATGCATCATGAAAAACGTAAACCGATTCGCCATCTCCCACCCTCCATCTCAACCCACTAAGTAAAAGATCTCGTCCCTCTAAAATACTGCGCCAGAGAAATGACGGTCGAGTCCCCAATCTTGCTGCGAGAATAGTGCTGTCCTCAAAGTACTTCGCATGCAAAACTTGTGCCGCCAGCGAGCCCGGGCTGCGAAAAATCCTCCATGATTGCTTCGCCAACAAAGCCAGATTGAAACATTGTATAAGATTAATCTACTATTGTATCAAGTGCATTGTTATAATTTTGAGATTATTTTTTGTTTAGTCAAATAATATCAATACACGTGTGGTCCACATTATATATTTAGTCAAATATTATCAATATAGGTCCACAAAAATAAATTTAGGAGTATAATATTGGAATTTCATATATATTGTAAAATATTGTAAAAGAAATACAAAGATACACCAGCTTATACTCTATTTCATGTTGTATAAAAAGAATAAATTATTTTACTATGATATAATGATTATTCGGGTAGTAGGATTAGAGTGTAATTTTTATTCTGAAAAGATATGGGAAAAACAGTAAATTAGTAAGTATAAATAATGAAAAGTAATAATACAATTAGGGAAATAGTAGTATAATTATATATTGGTAGCGTGCAGATATGTTATACTACTCCCGTTCCAAAATATAAGTCATCCTAGAGGTTTTCACACAGATTGTGCAAGTTGTTGAATGTTATAAATTTGAAAGTTAATGTCTAAAATGCCCCTTAACTATCATTAATGCAATAGTTGTTAAAAAATGAAAAATGTTTGGATTGATAATAAATTAGGGGTAAGATGGAGAAAATGGTTATAAATGTTGCATTGGTAAGGTAGAATGACTTATATTATGAGACAAATCTAAAAGTGTAGATAACTTATATTTTGAGACGGAGGTAGTACATACATATTCTAGAAAATGTGTTATGTATCTTATGTACATACCAAACCAAATGAGGATACAGTACAAAAGAGAGATGATGGCCTATTTGTAATAAATTAAATAGTGATACGATCATTCAAATCATTCTTATAACAAAAAAATGTGTATGATATCATATATACATAACAAGTGAATACATAATTAATGAGAAATGATGACAAACTTGATATATGGTGTACATCATGTGACATAACAAATATTGTTACACTTAGTCAAAATAATTAATGTCCAAATCGGTGGAAAACGTTGTTACAATTAAGTGCAAATAAGTTATAAGGCCGTCGTTAGAGAATTAATGATCATTTAGGACAATCCGAAATCTTATTTAGTTATAAGGACATTCTAATTTTAAGAAGGAAACTTATTTAGTTATAAGGACATTCTAATTTCAAGTGGATAAAGAAGAAAAAGGAAGGAAGGAAGGGAGGGAAAAAAAAAGATGAAGCGCTGGAAGGAAAAAAAAAAAAAAAAGCGCTGGTGACATTGATGTTTTTTATTTTTTATTTTTTATTTTAAGATGCAGTGACATTGATGTGTGACATTGATAACTTATGCAGTGACATTGATTTCTGAAGCAGTGACATTGATGTCCGATGCAGTGACATTGATATCCGATGCAGTGACATTGATGAATGATGCAGGGACATTAAGCTAAACATTCAAGATCGTGTTAAAGAATCCACAATGAATCCAATTATCAGGAGGGCACAAACAACGTGTGGCCATTACAAGAGTCATAGTGAAGAGTCTTTGTCTTTGTAGTTTCACCAAACTTGTACTTTTATCCATATTAAAAGCTCCACATTTGGAGAAATGCAAAACAAGAGCAGAGCGGACTGATGCGGTTGTTAGGTTTTATGCGGTGACATTGACGACTTATGCGGTGACATTGATGTCTGATGCAGGGACATTGACGACTTTTGCAGTGACATTGATATCTGAAGCGGTGACATTGATGACTTATGCAGTGACATTGATGTCTGAAGCAGTGACATTGATGACCGTATTTACAATTAGATAAGCGATGCAATGATATTGATGTCACCGCATATACAACTTGATACACACATTTGATAACTTTGTAAAGTAACTTTATTTCTTTGTTATCTTTAAATATTTGATTGATGTTGGTTTATTTGATTAGTGTTGGTTTAAATTTTCGATAACTTTGTAAAATAACTGTATTTCTTTTGTTTTTTTGGTTTAAATGCATATTTTTACAACCAAAGGTATGTATAAATTGTTACAATAACACGTCACTGCATAAATCGTTACAATAATACGTCAGTGCATAATTCGATACAATAAGACATCACTGCATAGATCGCTACAATAAGAAGTCACTGCATAAATCGCTACAATAAGACGTCATTGCATAAATCGCTACAATGAGATGTCACTGATCAAGGTTGCCAATAAATCGCGGCGGTCAATACATCATGGTAGCCAATGAATCGCGTCGGTGAATGCATCGGGGTGGTTAATGGATCCCGGTGGCCAATGCATCCGGGTAGGTGGTCAATGCATGACGGTGATTAATACGTCACGTCGATTTTTATGAAGAAAAAAATTGATTTTATGAAATTTATTCAAAAAAATATCAAATTTGATTTTAGAATAAAGAAGACGAAAAAATATGAATTTTAGTGAAAAAATTATGATGATCCGAGTTTTAGATCAAAATATATGACATTTACAATATGGTGAATTAAAAAAAAAAAAAAAAAAACTGAAGTAACCCCAAACAATTGTCTGAGACTAATCCTCTTAAATATTGTTGTGCAACAAAAGTGGGGACCTTTCCCAAGAAAGTTTGTCGCATCCACAAAGGCTCGAACTTGAGATATATACCTTGCTTATGTGAGTGAAGCCTCTTTCACTCAGGCTTGGTGGATGGTATCTAGATTGGGAATGAGGATTTTGGGTATTGGCGTATGATTAACAATGAATAGGGCCTCCGTACTATCATTTTTGCATGTGTATTATACATCATGAGCATGGGTGTCTCAAGAAGCATCATAATATGATGGTAAATACTAAACTCGAGCTAAGCCTCGGCAAGAGTATAGTGGGAGAGGTATTCAAGGACCATTTCCTGAAGAATGAAGGTAATTAATATGAAAAAGGCTAATGATGAATCAGGAGAACGATTTTACAACCAGAACAAGGGTTTGAGGAATTCTAGCAATGAGCTAGAAATTCAAAAGACTGTGTTGAGGACCGAATGCAGATTAGTTGAGGATCAATTGGTAAATGAAGTGGTTTCAAATTGCATGGACAAAAAAAAAATAAGACTTTACCGGTTTGTATAGGTAATTCGAATGAAATGCAATCAACAATACACAATCCATTACTAGAGGCTTAAGAATTGTTTGACGATGATCTTGCTATTGACGAGGCTTTGTTGCAATACTTGCGTAGAGTTGAAGAAGTCGAGCATGAAGCACACGGCGTCACATCATGCTGTGGTGTCTTCAGGTGAGGATTCGAAGGGATGTGGGCATGAGGGATGTAAATATAAAGCATAAATCATTTATGAATATATTTAACCGAGAAAGAAAATATTCACTTCATTTGCATTTTTGACACAAAAATTTACTTCATGTATATTGTACGCAAAAATTACTCCAATTACATTCATAGATCAATATCAGTGTTAATACAATTTTTTGCATCTATTTTATTGGTTGTTACTACTTCTTTTTCAGTGTTACCGTAATTTTTTGCATCTGTTTTATTGGTCCCGTAAAGTTGAAGAAGTCGAGCATGAAGCACACGGCCTCACGGTATGCTGTGGTGTCTTCAAGTGAGGATTCGAATGGATGTGGGCATGAGGGATGTAAAGTTTGCAACATGTATCAATGGATGATTTATGCTTTATATCAGATGCACATTTGGAAGCCATTAAAAAGACTTTTCTCCCACATAAAATGTCATTAAATAGGAACATATCAAAACTCAACTTCATGGCAATGATAGTCTAACAGGATCCGGATAAGGAGACCGACCATGTTGAGTGATGGTTTGTCCTTGTATGAGGGGTCAGACGATTCTTTTGAAGATTTTGCAGTTGTATCATCTTTTTGCATGAGACTGGTGGTTGTGAAAGTAAACAAAAGATCAAGATTTACAACAGATTTTGCAAAGTCAATGACCATTATATGGACACTTGTTCACAATCAGAAGCTCAATGAAACCAAAAGGCAAGAAAATGGGTCGTTGTAGGGGGAAAATCAATATCCACTTTAAACAAATTTTGAACCCCTCAAAAATTGAGGTTTTTAATCTTTGTGTTAGTTGATGGCTTAGGGGAGTGATCTTCAGTTTTTGTTCAACAACCATATTGTATCCTTTTACTTTCTTCATGTATTATCCTCTAGCATCTTGTTGGAGAATTCGTATAAATAAAATCTTTAATGCCGTTCAAAAATCTTTATATGTAAAATCTTTTGGTATTTTAATGATTTTATAGCTGTTTAATTATTTTTTGAAAAACAGATTTTTTTTTTAATTTTTATTATTGTGCGTATCTTTTTGTTGCTTGAACGTATTATTTTATCCATTGAAAATTCATAATCTGCAAAAATTAATTAAAAACCTAAAATTTTAAGTTATAAGACGCTTTTTAATATTTATTATTGCGCTTTTTTTAAAACATAGTATCTTTTTTAAGACTTTTTCCGAAAGTCGGTACTCACAACCTCCAGAAAGTTGGTTTTTGGCCTTCAATCCGACTTTCAAAATGTCACTTCTAGTGAGGTGCACCACACCTATTTCAGAGAACCAACCATTAAAAAGTCGGTTTTGGTGCCAAAATCCGACTTTCTGAAGGTCGGTTATCACAATACACCTACGGGAAGTCGGTTTTTGGTAAGATAGGTAAACTATGTTTGATGGCAAATTTATCGAAATGTCACTGTGGGGTGATGCCAATAATGACGATTCCAAAAATCGTCGATGATAAATCCATGTCTGTTTTCCTGAATACAACCTGCAAAAGCTTCAAGAACATGATAAAAACGATGAAAAAGAGGGGATGTTTTGGTGGTGGTTTAGACTGAATTTGAGATGTTATTTCTCAAGCTGCCTACGTATCTAATGCTTGTATTGGAATCAAGTCTTCGTAGTTCCTTAGGGATGATTTATATAGATGAGAGTTATGCCCTAAGACGGCGTTGGCCTTGTCCTTGTTGGGCTTGGATTTCGTGTTCCCTAAGGAAAAGATAAATACGATTTAATCTCCTTAATTGTTGGAGATAATTATAGATATATTTGACTGTCAGGATTAGAGTATTAAATATAAGGGATTCTCCCCGTATTTATCTGTTTATCACACACGTGGGAAATATGATTGAGGATGGACTCTGGCCGACTTAGATGGCCCGAGCTGAACTGGCTGAACCCTTCTGTGTTTGGGCCGACCTACGGAGGTCGGGGAAGATAGCCGAGCTGGGGTCAGCTCGGATTCTTGTGTGCATAAGAGGTTTGGTCCGAGAGGGACTTGAGCCGACCTATAGGGTCGGGCAGGGGCAGGTCCAAGTCTTGGGCCCTGATTTAATGGGCTCTGAAAAATGCTTTATACAGGCCCACTTTTTGCTGATCCGTCAATCATGGTTGATGGACTAGATCCATTTCTCATGATTTTATTTTCTTTGTTCAGTATTTATATCCATATTATTGTCTGAAGGTTGTAAAAAAAACTGTGTTGTATTTAGTTTTATAGGATGAATATGTGATGTATTTTTGTATTATCCGTGGTAAACTAGATTAGAAGATTTGCCTATATACAAAATAACATAGTCGACTCTTGCAAATTACCAAATATAGTTAGATATAAAATTTGACCCAATTTTTTTTGTTGAACAATTGGCATTTTGAGAATTTCAAGTTTAGTTTTAATTTGCAATGTGGGGAGGAGCTACATTTAAAGAAAGTAGTTAGATATGTTAGTTTATGATGGATTGATGTTAACTCTATCTTTAACATTTAGAAGATAAAGGAGCCATCTTAACATGTAACCGAGAAAGTTTTACACTTATAAAAAGTTGAATTATTGTAAAGTCTTAACAATGATATTTTTTTGTATGTGAAAAAAAGATGTTAGCATAGGAGGGAAAGTTGTTTTCGATTTCGCAAAAAAAAAGAAAAAATTGAATAGGCAAAAATAGACATGTATGCTTTGTTTGCTTGATGAGATGACTCTACCATCTCGGTATAGTTTGTTTTGTTTTCGTTAGCTTTTGAGGTGATCATTCACTGTTGGCCTTATTTGTTTTGCTTGTTTGATCGATGGTCCAGTCCTACTGGTCGCTTGTTTGTTGTTTTATGAACACATGTAATCCTTCAAAACTATGGTTAGCTATATACTACCTCCATCCCATAAAAAGTGTCCA